>OV656856.1:13369200-14619200 GCA_927399475.2 Acleris emargana | reverse complement strand
TAACTTATGTTTATTTATTAATTTCAATATGTATAAAAATTAAAAGCTTAATTAATATACATTTTGAAAAACAATTAATCATTTTTCTTAGTTTCCGCAATTCCCGATACGATCTTTTAACATTCACAGCCGGCATCGATGAAATTACGCATGAATTTTCTGTAAATTTCATTTTTTGAAATCGCTTAAAAGTTAGTATTTGTTTACCAAAGAACTTTTTTTGTATAATATTATAAAAAATCCTATCTCTGTATATGTTTATAGACCAAAATTATATTTCTCAACATGACTTAATTCCAACTTATGAAGCAAGAGATTTGGTGTTTTTTTTTTTTTTTTTTTTTTTATATCATAGGAAGGCAAACGAGCACACAGGCCACCTGATGGTAAGTGGAAACTGTGACCCATAGACATTCGCTTTCGCTAGCTTTGAATACATTCGTTTCAGAATTTAAAGCTAGAAGTCTGTTCAATATGTCACGCAAATTTGAACTCTCTACAGGAACTCTTACAAAAGTTGGGGCCGTTATCAGTATCATCGTCGTGCGTGATTTTAACTATGATTTTATCGTCCGAAATGGGAATACTTCAAGCTCGTACATCAAATAATTGCAATAGATAAGAATACATTATTTTTATTATTATTCTATATAAATCAAAGTTTTGATTAATATACAGGTTTATGCAAAACTGCTTTTTTTTTTATTGTAATTAATCTCAGTAACAGAACTTAGTAACCGACTAGGTAGGTAACATAAAATTCCAGTTAAATATTTTAATATCTTACAAAAGTTACAGGTGCTAGTTTCAAGGAACTCTTTCACAGTATAAAAACATTTTAACATTTTTACAAAACATTTTTTGACCCCTGACGTAAACAGGGGTCCGGGGCTATAGGTAAGTTTAACGTGTGTATTGGTGTATCATGCATCAGGCCTCTTAACTTCCAAACGGTTTAACCAATTCGGATTTTCTAGGCGGTTACTGTGCTTGTAACAATCCATTGACGGGTTCACGAAAAGCATGCGGGTTAAAATTATATTCTCTGCAGCTCCACCATATTGTCAAGTCATTACTAAGGTTCCCTATAATCAGGGAACCCTAAGTCGCCCCCCTGGCGCCGTGCGTTGTCATACAATATGCAAGGAACGCACCCTACCTGTGTTTTAAACGTCTGATGCCACTGACTAAGAATTCTATATAAATTGAACACCCATTCGCGTCATCGGCACCTAATGTATTTTTTCAAAAAGGGTACATCGACAATTAATATACAAAGCAATTTCAACCCTCTAAGGTACTAATATGGCTGGAAATTGTAAGAGTTCTGTAAAGTTTGTTCCCTTCTTTCTTAGAACAGCGTGCGTGAATGCAATTTCCGGTTGGGGTGCAGTTGTTAGTACAAAATCATACAATTTTGCTTACGCAACTTAAATTGAAATCGTCATAATTATGATGGTATTACTTTTCTAACTCAATTGAATATAATAATAAATTTAATAATACAAGTAAAATAATAAATACTAAAATAGTTATTCATTTAATAGTTAACTTTGACGACGACGCGCTGGCCTAGTTGGTAGTGACCCTGCCTACGAAGCTGGGTTCAAATCCGCGCAATTGAGCGCGAATATTTGTTCCTGAGTCATGTATGTTTACTATGTATTTAAGTATATATTTCTCTATATAAGTATTTATATCGTTGTTTAGTACCCATAATACAAGCCTAGAGCTTAAATTGGGACTAGGTCAATTGGTGTGATATTGTCCCCTGATATCTATTATTATTTGTTATTTATTAACTTTCGATTTTATTAAGTTTTATCACTTTTCCCTTGGGAACTGTCAAATTTTTCGCGATAAAAGTAGTCTTTGTGCTTTTCCAGATTATAATCTATTTCTGTGCCAAATTTCATCAAGATCCGTTCAACCGTTATGGCGTTATTGAGTAACAAACACAAATTTTTGCATTAATAATATTCATTTTACGCTGACAGAAAAGGACAGAGCTATATAACTGCTATAGCTCTGTCCTTTACGCTGCCGTAAATAGAACTACATAGCTATGTCATAATAACCCCCCAGAACCGAACCCGTCAATTCCTGAACAATTACATAACCACTGTTATGTAAATAAGAGCTATCTGGTATGGATGATGTATGGATAGGAGTCAGTCAGGTATGGATTGTTTCTTCTGCTCATCAGTGCACGTTCGGATTACCATTTATAATTGATATGATAGAAGGCATAATGAAGTGTATCCGACTGGAATATTAATGATCAGCTATTAATATTAATTAACGCATGATCCCGAGTCAATCGCATATATTCTTTGTAATGGAGACTCATATTAAAAATAGTACATTACTACAGAGGCCTGGAAGTTGCCGGCCGAGTTATATAGACGGCCGAGTGAAGCGAGGCCGGATAGTTACAAGGCTGGCAACCCCTTTTCACGGCGAGGTATGTATAGTGCTTTTCTCAAACATATGCAATGAAATAAAAAAAACATGTGTGTAATAGGCATTAGCGCTGATATTTTTGGTCCGATAACCATAAAGCCACTGAAAAAAAAAAAATTTAGCTATATTATTCTGTTCATAAACACATCCGCCATGTCGACATAAAAAAAAAAAAAAAAACTATCTACTCGGCCTAGGCCTTCAATTTTGTATGATATTCCTTTACAGCTCTCTCGAGTTGCTCCGCCCGGAACGTGATACTTTGAAGCCTAAAATAACTAACATAACGCCAACATTTCATTGCATGTTTGAGAAAATTTACTTCCGACCATTGTAAATATGTATTTAATAGTAGCATAAATAAAATACTACATTGGAATCTAAATTAAGTGATTTAACAACTACAGCTTTTTTTATTTTATTTGGATTAACAAATAGTCACAACAAGTAGTTAATAGTCACAACAAGTAGTTAAATTACAGAAACAAACTCAAAGAATAAGATTGCATTTGTGTGACCAACACCGTTAACCACAATTACATATTTGCTGAGCTTTTCGGAGTATTACAGTGCCTATACTAAAGTATATTTTAATATAGATAGTTAAAGTATGCTGTAAATATGTTTTGGCCTTATCTTTAATTGCGAATTTTGAATTTGACAGAAAGTGATAAAACATACATTAACCAAAACAGGTTAATTGTACCTAATCTTATGAATAGGAGTGTATACCCATGGGGAGTTGCAGCTTTGGAGAACTAAAAACACAAATCATTTGGATATGGAAAATAACAACTTCGATTTTAGTTCTTTTCCTGATCTCCTGAAAGTATCTAAAATAAAGCCCATACCTAAAACGAAATCTGCTAATGTCCCTCAAAATTTTCGCCTGATTGCACTTTTGCCAACTTTTGCAAAAATATTTGAAACGGCCATGGCTAACAGAATAAATACCTTCTGTGTTTAAACTATATGACAGTAATCAGAACTGTTTCCGTAAAGAAAGAACTGTATCTGCCCTACAAAATTTTACTAGTCTTATCACCACTAGAAGCTCTGATTTTTCTTTCCACTTTCTAAGTCAGCTTTAGTTCTATGGATAAAAATCTCAGTACGAAATAATATTAAGTATGATTATTCACTATTTGACTTGATTAATTAACACTTTTGGCCTCATCGGCCATTTTGACGTCAATTCACATCTGATGACGCGGACAACTGTCACTTAAAATGATACATGTCCAACAATTTATTACGACGAGTGCCGCGGAAATGGATTCGCGCCAAAATGTGACGCCATTTTGGCCTTCACCTCCGTTCGGATACAATCGATACAAAACATAATTAAAGAGATTATTGGCAGTTTGCACCAAGGTACAGATGTCCTAGTTAAGATGCATTCAGGCTAACTTAGCGATATTCGAAAATCGAGATAAATGTATTGGCGTAAGCAGATGACAGATTGCGTCAACAGCTTATTTCAACTCCATTCATTTCGAGTCGATAGAGAACGGAAATGTTAGTAGGAATTTCCATCTTGGCTAGGGCTACTAATTTTACCAGCGCTCGGCAGGCTATCGCTATCACACTTGCACTACTAACAGTAGGTATATTTTGTCACTCGTCTTTCGTAGAAAAACGAAGATTGCCGATCGCTATAAAAAAACTGGTAGTACAGTGGAATAGTTCTTAAAAGGACCTTTGGGTTCGTATTTCTCTCTTTCTAGCTTTAACCCTACTCTACTCTACTCCCTTATGCACGAGAATAATATATAATATAGAATCATACTTTCATATAGCCCACGATTTAAACTTGAAGCCAAAAATGGAATAAGATTCGTCCATAAGATCAAATAAAAAAGTAGTAAGTACCGTTTTAATTCTCGCTTGTTGGGTTATGATGGAACTTAGCCAAAATAAAAATAGACCAAATAGTATCATTTCCCGACTAGGCACGCAAGGGCGTGTTCAAACACTTAAAACTGTATGAGGATATTAATTTGCTGTTTAATTAATTCCCGTCATTAAAAATCGTCTTTTCTACAACTGCCATGTTTTACTTTATTTGGTATTCTTGGTATTTTTGAAAAGGACTTGACTTCGGTTGAAAAATTACTCGGGAAAAACGTCCTTAAATGCTATTTGAATGTAATTGAATTGTTTTCTTTCGATTTGTAAATACACACTCATTTACTTATACAACTTGAAAGGGAAATTCCTCCTTCATCACATTAAGTGCCCGTAATCGTCACTATTATGGATTAAAAACGCGATAAATGCGTCATGGGCGCTAAACCCCTTAATTGGCGCCCAACGTGGGACTCAGCTGATCCCATATTAAGCCCGATTCAGCTCCGAAGCCGATATCGGTAACATTATCCACGGATAAGATATCAGTCTTTAAGGGCGTCGGTTGCCGGATTCGTATCGATTGAAACTGACACGCACAGTGTGGCGCTTGGAGAATTTTGTTACTTAATTGCTTAAAGGTTAAGTGAAGATGTTTAGGGTCCTGTTACTAAATAACCAATAGGGCAGCAATAGGTTACTTTGACGTGTCTTGCTTAAAACGGGCACCTCAGGCAAGATTAGTTTATTATGGCTCTTTGACACTCGTATTACACATCGATACGATTAGCTTTACTTGCATAGTAATAGTGTAAGCATCTAAAATTGTATGTGGTTACCAGTAGGGTATAGGATAGTTTGACTAGTACATTGCAGTTAGCTCCCTTCTTTGGTGGGACCGCAGTTAAGGTGATAAGCAGAGGCCGGAATTCTAGTAGCACTTTTGAGCTGTCATAGGGACTTCTCGTTTATCGACCTCCGATATACATATTTTATCGATACATTATAGAACACAGCATATTAAAAAATATTCAAAGTCGAGGTAAACAACAGGCGGTCGTGTCGCTACAGAGCGATCTCTTTAAGATAACTTTTGAGTAGCTGAAAATATGAAATACTTAGATATTTACAATGAAAACAATTTCACATTTAATCAGTTCAGTCAGTGTTTTATTATTTAATAATGTCATGTTCAAAGTCTGTTTTTTTGCTTCATCATTAGTCTCTCTATAAAAGAAATAGGTAGTCATTATCTGAAAGAGATCGCTCTTTAGCGATATGACCGCCTGTTGTTTACCTTTACTTTTAATCTTGTGTTGTTTTGTGTTCTATAATGTATCGCTAAATTATGTATATCGGAAGTCGATAAACGAGAAGTCCAGAGAAAATGTTAAAAGAAATTGTATTTAAGATCAAGAAATTGCTTGGTTTCAGGAATTACATCTATTTCCCGTTGAAAATTATTTCAGACCGAAAATATTCTTTGAACTCTCCCGAAATACTTTTCAAAGAATATTTCCTCGCGGATTCCATTATGGCAAGCATTTCCGACTCTGCCAAGTTTTCTTAATTCTGAAAACAACTATCTGCGGTATTGCTCACTTCTTCTGATTCAGACGAATACTTTAGTTTAAATCATCTTTAACTCACAAAAATATTATTTGAATGAAACAAAGATTGGCACAAACTTAATATAAGTACAATCGCCCACAGCTGAGTGACCAATGAAGATGAACAGAGAGATACTGTCTCTGTCGTGTACATGAGATTCTTATGTAAAATCTATATTCATCTCTTTTTAGATTTTCTCACTTCTGTCTTTAATGGGCAGTTAAGTGTGTAGCTGTTTGTACATGAAACCCTTTTTTTAATTGTAGATGATATATCCACGTGCCTCCCAATGTACGTTTTTTTTTTTTGCGCCGTACTGACTAACAGATCAGTTCTGGCTTCCTAAACCAATTAACAGTAACTCAGATTCCATTGCCAAAGTCGATTCAATCCTCTTCCCTTAGTAATAAGGTTGTCATTGCTACAGGAGTTTTATTTGAGATGCTGCTATTTAGCTTAGGAGTTGCAGTCCCAATAGACAACTAGAACTTTTTTTAAAGGTGTTGAGATACTTGCGTATACTTACTTATCATACCCCGGCCGGCGAGAGCAAAAGTGCTTCTGCTCCTAGTGCTTAATTAAATATCGACTATTCTATCGACATATGGATGTCGATAGAATAGTCGACATTTAATTAAGCACAATTATTATTTTTAAGCTTATATACTATTTCAATCAACTGATTACAATTATAATCAATTTATCATACTCCCGGGAATGTTCGTAATAGATAACTGCTATTTGACATTGACTCAAATCAATCGGTGTCAATCGTAGAAATTACATTGAGACAAATTAATTTACCATCATTTAATTCATTTATATTATCGACCCGCCATGCCACGCAAGAAGAAACAGAGTACTTGGATAGCCGATTAAGCGGAATATATAGAAGATCGAGGTGAACATTTATTTTGTAAAAAATGTGAAATCACAATGTTAATTCCAAATCTTAATACTGAATAAATACAATCACTTCGTTTTAATTTTGTTTACAACAATAATTAATACTTCTGCATATCATAACGGTGGTCCAGTACATCGTGTTGTTTTTATCGACATCGACCAAAGTGTGTGTCCTCGCACTATTAAGCTGTCAACGCATTTTTGCTCTCGCCGGCCGGGGTATGTTAATAATATGCAGTCACTATAGCATAGTGTTTGCTTGTGGCTTCGTCCGCGTAGATTTTGATTATCGTTATTCCCTCGGGTACTTTTAGATTTTCGGGGATTAAAAATTCTAGGGTACAAGCTATTTCCATTCCGAATATGTCTAGCCTTTGCAGTATAGAGTAACAAACTAACACACAAACTTTAGCCTTTATAATATTAGTAGGGTTTTTAATTTTTTCAATCAATCAATCAATCAATCGTTTATTTCAGCAATTTACATGAGTAGCCTAGTTTACATTACTGTATCACGAAGATATAAGTATAAGTATAGGCAGAATAGTAGGTACATAAGTAAATACATTTTTGTAGTATAATTATCCAGTACTAGACAGAAATTATCTAGTACTAGACAAAAATGTAGTAGTATAGGTAGTATGTTTATCGTTGTCAAGTATCCACAGTAGCTATATCCCTAGAGCTTAGTTCGGGACTAGGTCAATTGGTGTGAGAATGTCCCTCGATACTAGCTCTGTCACTAACTATTCCTTTGAAAGACCAGCTTTGGAACTCCGAATCTGGTTTGTAAACGTTTAAAACTAATTTGCGGCTGTTTCATAAAACTTTCGAAAACTAGTACCTACAGCTATCTAAATCCTAAATAAATTTAATTTAGGGAAACGAGATAGAATCTAAAACTTTCATTCAGTAAAATTGGCAATTTCAGATGTCTAACTATTTGGACTAACTATGTAAATTTTTTGGTGCAAGTAGGCATAAGTTTGACTTTAACTTTTTATGAGTAGTTCGTCGTCCGAGTACCCTATATCTGCGGGAGCGTTGCCAAAGGCGTCGCCGGTTAGTCTATCCATTGGTTTACTTGCAAGCTATTTATTTATTCATATTCATATTCATTTATTTCGTGCAACCATGGTATTACAAGATGTTGTTTTTCTTAATCAGTACAAGACATGGACCCTACTAGGGTGTAGCAACAAATTTATCTTAATGTTAAGTAGGTACTTAAAATTAAGATTATAATATAAATTTACATAGATATATAGAATTTATAGAATTTATACAACATAACAAATCATAAAAAGTAATTATATTACTCACTTAAAAATAGTAATTTTAAGAAAAAAAATCCTTAACACTTATTATTTAATATTTATTTGCTAAGACTATTCTAGGAACTCTTGCAGTGATTAAGGACATTCATTTATAAGATAGGTTTTAAGTTTAGTAACAAAAGTGGTATACTTTTCTTCCATCGTTATATCATTAGGGATTTTATTGAAGATTTTGATACACATTGCATGGGGACCTTTATTGGACATATTTAATTTAAGGGGAACGGCTAGAGCCAGTCTATTGCGGTGGGGCAGGTTGTGCGCTTCTGCGTAGATGTTCACAGGTCTAGTAAATATACTTTTATGTTTTAGAACAAATTTACATGCTTCAAAGATGTATAAAGATGTAAGAGTTAAAAAAATTAATTTAGAGAAATAAGGTCGGCAACTTTCATCATTTCTTATTTCTTAAGTAGGTACTCTAATACACCTCTTCTGTAGTATAAATAAATCTTTGGCATTGACATGATATTACATGCGGCACACGAAAAAGTTTTGCTATTCCATTTTTAGGGTTTCGTAGTCTAGACTCTTGGTAAGAAGTAGTACAAAGCTGTAATTCGGCTTAGTTATACAATGAAATTACGCCGACAACGTTGTTAAGTAAAATCAATAAAAATATTAGAGTAGGTACTTACCTAAAATAAAATACAGCAAAATGATTTTTACGGCATCGAATAGCTCTAATATACCATACCAATAGATGGCTCTTAAAAAACATTATGTACTAGCTGCCCAATGGAACCCTGACCCACCATTGAACTGTGTCACATTGACGTTAAAGATAAAGATAAAGATAAAGATATTTATTCAATAAGTAGGCCGCACGGGCACTTTTACCCGTCAAGAATCTACCAGCGCTTCACAAGAGAAGACCACTGCTGAGAAGAAACGCCGCAAGACACTCAGCAGTCAGACATTTTTTAATTATATTTAACGTTACAATAGTACTACTTAGTCTAGCATTAAGTGTATATATCTATTTTAAATAAAAGAACAATAAAGGAAAACTATCACGGCTAAGTAGACTTGATTGGTTCTTGTATTGCGACATAGGCGGTTAAAGTATTTATACCTACAAAAAAATCGTCTAAGGCAATATCAATAACACCCAAAATACATGTATTTTTATTTATTTTTTGCTTCACAGCTTTGCAGTACCAAACATTACTAAGCTAGATCGCGGACAGACGGGCTGACGAACGTGAAAAAACTAAACGGGGTCCTAGTTTGACATTTGGAACCCTAAAAATTATACAATACAAACGTCCTATATTTAGTACCTAGTATGATTGTATTGTGATCGCTTTACAATGTAAATAATGGAGACATTTACCGAAACTCCATTAGCTACGACAGGCGCTAATGTTGCTAATAACGCCATTAAGACACACCTATGGCGGGGGGGGTAAATGACTCCCCTGATTAATATTTAACAGTTATATTTGGTTACCTTTGACGTGTTATCGTATTGCCAACGTTACGAAAGCTCTTGTTTACATACATACATACACTCACGCCTTCATTCCCAGAGTGGAGTAGGCAGAGCTAAAGAATTACCAACAAGTCTTAAAACTTCTTGATAATTCCGTAAACACATTTTGCACAAGTAGGCTAAGATGTTTCCCAGTGTATTAGTGACAGGTAGCAAGCCCATCGCCCAACAGTACTACAAGCCTTTATTCCCTTAGTCGCCTCTTACGACATCCACGGGAAGACATCTTGTTTACTTGGCAGTACTTAATAGCGACCAAATTAAAAGCAATAACAAAACATGTCAAAGGCAATATCGTTATAAATACCCTGAGGGATAGAGGATCTATTTCTTCGAGTCTTAGATTTCATCATCGAGAATGTCATTGATGGCTACAACAATTCAAAAAGACCTTTTTTCTAGCACCTTAAAACTAGTTTCCTCAGCACTACATGTCCTCCTTTAAACGAGGCGTAAAAATAATATTCATTGAAAGGCAACAACTTCGCTGGGCCCCTGGCATTGCTGTTCCAAACTAAGCTCCTGGCTTGTACTATGGGTACTAGACAACGACATATATACTTATACACAGAATAATATACATAAATACTTACATAGAAAATATTCCTGATTCAGGAACAAATATACCCGCTCATGACACAAATATCTGCCATTACCGGGATTATAGCTTCGTACTACCAACTAGGCTAACGCGTCGTCAAATGAGCGTTATCGTACCTCACCCCCGCACCTCATGCCCTCGCCGGCTCTCAATTAAGTGGTACTCCTAAAGGGTAAGCATGTTCAGTCGGCCTTATACGTTTGTACCTTATCGCTTAAACGCTTTCGACAGATTACTCCGGTAGTTCAAAAATGACGTTAAAGTGACAAAGAACTTAAAAGTTCGAGCGTAAAAAAAGTTAATAACGGGCAAGAGCATGTCTGACCATGGGTTTACCATTGAATTGCCGACAGACTTTTAATCGAATATTATTTCAAAGACAACGTTTCAAGTATTTTCATTTCATCGACAAGTCATTGCGTCGAGGACTTGATACTAGGTAATTTGAACCGAGGTCTTTTAATTAGTAGTTGACTTATTTCAATAAAATTCATATCATGACATTCATGACTAATCATTTCGGGTTTTTTTTAATATGTTTTTTTTTACTTGTAATAATATTTATTACGCATATAATAATTTCAATTGGTAATATTTTGCTATCAAAACTAAACGCAATCACTCACTCTGCGCGATTATAGCTACAACAGTTCGTTTTCTTGGGGGTCGCAGTTCCAACCTAACCTAACCCACTTCTGTCAACAGTTCGTTTTCTTGGGGGTCGCAGTCGTAACCTAACCTAACCTACTTTGAAAGCCTCGTAGTTGTATTTCTTGATATAACTAGTTATGCAATAATATTATTTATTTATTTTTCAGAAGAGTTCAAAAGTAATTTTTAGTTTTATCATACATATTTGTATGTCACACTACATAATTTGAAAAATGTATAAATGTGCAATAGGACACACATATAAAATTGTATTAAAGTAATACGTCGAAGAAATGAATTGCAATGTTTTGTAGTTGTACCAATTAAGATAATTTGAAACAAATCAGCGATTAAGTAGTATTCGTTGATTAGTATTTTCACGTAGTAAGATAAATTTAAATAAATAGTAGTTGAAATAAGATAACTCCAAACAATATTACTAGTACTAAAGTTTCGATGAATCGTTGTCGATGAAATAATATTCGATGAAAAGGTTGTCGACAAAACAAGGGTACACCCTGACCATGCTCAGTGTAGGGTTCCCAAGCCGTACTTCACAAAAACTATCTTAAAAAAGCGGCCAAGCGCGAGCCGGACTCGCCGATGAAGGGTTCCGTAGCAGCAATTTTATTAAACCTTAATCGACGTATTTAAAAAACCATTTACTAGATATCGTTCAAATAAATTTTCGGTGGAAGTTTGAATGTACATCATATATTTTTTTTAGTTTGGATTCACATTTTACCACTTTAGAAGTGTCTCTCGCGCAAACTATTCAGTTTAGATTTTTTTTTATTAGAAACCTCAATATCATTTTTGAAGACCTATCTGTAGAAACACCACACGAAAGGGTTTGATGAAAAAAAAATGAGTTTCAGTTCTAAACCCCCAAAATGTATTGTTTTTTTTCTATTTTTGTGTGAAAATTTTAATGCGGTTCACAGAATACATCTACTTACCAAGTTTCAACGGTATAGTTCTTACAGTTTCGGAAAAAAGTGGCTAATTGGCTATGACATACGGACGAACAGACAGACAGACAGACATGACGAATCCATAAGGGTTCCATGTTTTGCCATTTTGCTACGGAACCCTAAAAACAACAAGAAAGTACTAATTTATATTATATCGTTGTCTAGTACCCATAGTACAAGCCTAGAGCTTAGTTTGGGACTAGGTCAATTGGTGTGACATTGTCCCCTGATATTTATTTTATTTATTTATTTAATTTAATTCTCTATTTAAAGTTATTTGGTACTGTCTTAGGCGATTTAATTAGTATAAACTCTTTAGTCGCCTGTATCTCAGGAACTAATCATTCCTTTAAAAATCGTTATATGCGCTTATTTTAAAAATATATTTCTGATTTTTAGTATTTGTAGTATTAGCTGTAGTGGGACGAGGACTGTACCAAAAATTTGGGCTTTAAAGCTTAATATTTCGTAAACGGACCCCTTAATCGAAATTTGTTTTCACTAAACCGCAATATTTTTAAAATACCTATGCAACGACACCCCGCACTACGGGGTAGACGAGAAAAAAAATACATCCCCACGTTACGTGTAGGGGAGGTATAGTCTTTACTATTTGAACTGAGCTGATCTTCTACACAAAAACCATTGTTTGTAAACAATACCATTGTCTTTCTTTGTGTCCGTAACACCAAGCCGATTACATACAAAAAAGTTAGAACTACATTGAATGTACATTGAATTATCAACCCTACCCTCTTAGTCAGTAGGTTTAAAATGTAAAGTGTCAGGATACAGATATAAGTCTAGTGTAGATGATAGTATTGTGTAGAGAATAAGCACAGTTCAAATAATAAAGACTTATATCTGTATCCTGACACTTTACATTTTAAACCTACTGACTAAGAGGGTAGGGTTTATAATTCAATGTACATTCAATGTAGTTCTAACTTTTTTGTATGTAATCGGCTTGGTGTTACGGACACAAAGAAAGACAATGGTATTGTTTACAAACAATGGCCTTTGTGTAGAAGATCGGCTCAGTAGAAATAATAAAGACTATACCTACACATTCTTTTTACTACTTTGTTTGCGTGACTTATATGTTTAATCAGTGAAATTACAGCTTTCTAGTACTAAGAGTCTCTGAGCTAGGCCGGCGAAACCATAAAGGCCTGCGCAAATCGGCGGAGCGCAGATCAGATCACCTAGGAGGATTTACTCCGCGCAGCGCACACCGACGAGGGAAAATCCCCCGCGATACCGCGAGCGCCCGCCAGCGCAGCGCCGGCGGCCGGCGCACCTGGGAGCACTTCGGCGCATACCGGGGGTTGCCGCCGCCTGCCGTGGCGGTATCCTCTCCCCGTGGCGTTGAAGAGCGCCGACGATACTGCGGCGGCATGCCGCGACCTCTCCCGGTATGCGCCGAAGTGCGCTGGGCCTACGAAGGGAAGGTGCGGGGTAAGGGAGTGGGGGTAGCACAAGCTAAGCGGGGCGCACTTTGCATTCCATTCAGTCTTGCCGCCGCATTTGGTGTTTGTGTCTACTATTATAATGATTTCTACGTGTCTGTTATTCTTCTTCAGCTAAAATTGATATGAACACTAAATCCCAGTCTGCCATCACGAAACCTTCGACACGAACGACTCGTACAAAAACAAGTTTTCGACTGTTGGTCGCTAGTGGAACGGAATGTATAATCACCGATCATGGGATGCCGTGGGATCCCGCGGGATGCCGCGGCATTGTGGAGGTGCTTGCGGTATCAAAATTCGTTTTCTCCCCGTCATCCGCCGAGTTGCGCCGAGACTTCCCCTCCCGCAGCCCCGCTACCCCGGCGCACTCGGGAGGCCTCGGCGCATAGCGGGAGATGCCGCGGGATGCCGCTGCCTACCGCCGCGGTATCCTCTAACATGCTCCTCGATGCCGCAGAGTAGAAATCCCCCGTGATGCTCCGAGGTCGGTTTCGAGCATTCAAATTTATACCTTAATGTAATTAAAATAGAAAAGAATATACATTGATGAATTTAAAGTGATCTGCCCTGCGCTCCGCCGGTTTGCGCAGGCCTTTAGGGTTTCTTGTTTGACTATGGAATCCTAAAAGGAGTCCCCTAAAGTGCGACTTTAATTAGGTCTAGGTCATATTTGTATAAATTTGTCCCCTGATATTTTTATTTATAAAGCGCCTTTGTAAGCCCGATCCCCAGGGTATACTTATTACGGATTCACGTCTTTACGACTTCTCCGATTAGGTAATAAAACGTCAGAATGCCAAGGCCATGTTGGAAATGTTTTGTGCTATAAGACACCCCGAGGAATTCCAAGTAAAAGACGAGTTTCAGTCACAAATAAATTTAAAGAAGTCACTGCGTCTAAGGGCCGTATTAATAAACACATCTTAGCTGAGATGCCCGTCACAAGATACGTCAAACTTAACGTCAAGCCATACAAAGCTGTCATTTTTGACGTCTTGAGACGAACATTACATTCAGAGATCAGTTTATTAATACGGCCCTAAGATTTAAATTGCTCCTCATAGATAAAATGAACATATACAACTTTCATCAATAAAAAGGCTAGATATTTATATGATGAGCGCGAATATTTGTTCCTGATATTTGTTTTCTATGTATTTATATATATTTCTATATTTAAGAATATATACCGTTGTCTAGTAGCCATTGTGAGCCTAGAGCTTAGTTTGTTAATAGGTCAATTGGTGTTTTTCATTATACCCTGATATTTATTTATTCAACTTAGTATATCACAGCGATTATCGCACGCACAGTGACAAGGAGATTCAGGATTTAAATTAAATTGACGATTTTCGGGTTCCCTTGGGAATATAGTATTTCGATCCATGGCGGAGCGTCTCGCTACTAACATTGACGCATGACGTTCCAATTCCAAGGTCAATGTACCTACGTAAAATAAAGTAGGGCACGCCGTCGTGAATTATAAACGTTATATGTATGTATGTATTACTCTTTATTGTACAAAAAACAAAAAGAAATTAAAAAACAGGCCATATAAAAAACCAAGTAAAAAGGCAAGTTTATATAAAAGGGGAAATGGTTAAAGGAGTACACCGATGACAAACAGGCATTAATAATAACGTACTATGCACGTTTGCATGAGCGATAACGTACCACATATTATATTTTCAAGTTAGCTGAAATTATACGGTGTGTTTAAATTTAAATTTTATTTAGTTTCAATTTATCTTATTCAATCTTACGATGTCGATCTCAAGACTGAAATCTTACGATGGCAATCTTAAGACTGCAATCTTACGACGGCTATCTCAAAACTGCACATAAATATAGTACCATAGTTTTTTTTTAATGTCACAATTATGATTACAGTTTCTAGTGGTGGTTGGCAGTTTTTAATTTTCCCTCTGTCAGTTTAATGTTAGTACGCAAATTTAAAAAGTTAGAGCATTGGCCAATTATATTTTTTCTTAGGGTTTTCATACATTACTTAGGGAGCCATAAATGAGAAAATTCATGTCTTCATTTTTACACATTTCCGAGCATGTTTGAGAAAACAAAGTTTATCAAATGATGTTCATTATGGCCTATACTTTCAGGCCGTTAAAAATTATTTTGCTCTTTTATGTTTGCTTGGAAGAAACTCATGTAGAGTAGTACAGTAGATAAGTACTTTTACCAAACAGTCGATAAAAGACGACAGTTCTTTAGCATGTCGTAGAAGGCCTTAATAAAAAAGACACGGTATTTACTCGTAGAAGTATTATATTGTTACATTGATTGAGCCAGACTCACGTACATTTCAATCACGTCTGACCTGGCTTAATGATGTTTGAAAAAGCGCCTCCTGTACTTGTTATTTATCACAAAGTTTTGATTTGGTACGTCTCAGCGTTTCAGACGAGGATAAATCGGTTTGTATCAACGAAAGGCTTCCTAATCCACTTATACGATCGGATTGGCGAAAAGACAAGTCCCGTCTGCTATCGATTTAAACCTATAATCCACGTTATCGAACTACTCGGCATTGAATAGAAACGGTTTCTATTCAACTAAGGTCAGTAGGAGCAAATGCGTCTAGGGGGAAAAATGCGTCTACTAGAACTATGAATTACCCTTAATTATACAGGGTGTGTATTATTTGTATGGCATATAGAAGTCAAACGAGCACACAGGCAATCTGATAATAACTGGAATCTGAGACGTTTAATTTTTGCATTCTCAAGAATACAATGCCAAGACTGTAATCCTAACACTGTCAATGGTAACCCATAATTTCATCGAAATTAACTTCAACGATTGTATCATTTTATCGAAATTAATTTCATCGAAGGCTATTTCCTAATGAAACCGTGATGTTTGCAGGGTAGTTTAAACATTAATTACGTAATTTAGGTTAGGCTAGACTTGTCACTACCAAAAAAAATTAACCCGTGCGGCGAGAAATGCCTTTCGATGAAATGAAAATTCTGCGTAATTAATTATACGTCCGTTGAAAGATGATTCGATAAAATAATACAGTGGTCGTCAAACAAGGGCTCGCAGTTCAAGTCCGGCCCGCCAGCCCTTCTAAGCCGGCGCGAGCGGAAAGAAAGCGGAAGAGCCCAAGGTATACTATAGCGGGTCGGACCGTGCCGTTTTCTAATCGATCACAATAGTACATTGTGCATCAAGGGCGGTAAGAAGAGGATTGCTAACGAGAGACTATTAGATGCCCGACGCCGAAGGCGGAGGGCTTTTAATGACTCGAGTTTGCAATCTCCTTACTGCCCATGATACACACAATGATTTTCATCACATTAGCGAGGAAATAAAAAACAAATAGAAAAAAAAACCTTTAATAAACAAAATACGCTTCGGAAACAACAATCAAACAAAATTAAACGAACTCGATTCGCTAAGCTAAAAGAGTTTGACAACTTTTTTTTAGTCTTCCACAGATAATGCTTAGAATTGCTTTTTTTTTTTAAACTTGACAAATACAGGCCATTCTGCCAGATTGTACAAATTTTCAAAATGAAATTTAATAAAATAATTGCGAATGTCTCTGAAATAATGGTAAAATAGAAATATAATGCAGACAGATGTGCCGTATAAGTTTAATTAAACAGTAAAATTGGTTTGTAGCCAAGTTTTGAATATAGGAAATAAACCTTGGCTGATTTTACACCTCCTTAGTCTGAAATGATGTACAAGTGGATTCTATATTTTAAAACTAAACTCATAACTCCCTAGGGAGTTATGAAAATCTATAACTCCCGCGGGAGCTAAGTCGGCTATAACTGCCCTAAACGCCTGCGTGTTATAAAACCCTTTCCGAGCAAGTGTGATGCAAATATTATAATATATAAACTTTACTGTCTTATTAAAAAGGCGCACTATGCTCCTTATTTAAAATTTTACTTACGCGGTTTTGCAGTTTCACCGACGATAATGCATATACATGCTGATCATTGTTATATTGTTAATCGCTTTTTAAACAATTCAATCAATGAGTCAGCAAATGAGCCAACAAAAGAAGCATTGGATTTATTATATTATATTTCTACCCTAATGTGTTCCACGCTCCATCAAGTTCAAAGACCCGGGGACTATGTAGTTCGAACCATTGAACTTTAGCTATTGATTTTACGTCAATCACATAGTTTCTTTGCACCCTTGAAATGTATATACTAGCAAGAGCTTAAAAAATAACCTATCTTCGTCCAAAGTTTTAAAACTAGGACGTCAGAAGTAGGGTGAGCTGCCTATTTCGTTTATTCACAACAAACTGGAACTGGAAACTTCAATACGATCGGAGCTCAAAGAAAGTTTGGTATCGCCTGGTTCGAGAAATACTCAGGGGATTAGATGAGATAAGATTTTTAGATGCATACGTTATGGAGCACCGGTATGTGTGATGAATAAATCTCTGCATTAAATTATATTTTTATTTTAAATGCGAAATTATTAAAATTAATTACTGTTAGGCGACGGGCTTGCCACCTGTTTCTAATACGCTGGAAACCATCTAAGCCTATTTGTGTAAAATGTGGTTACGAATTATCAATAAGTTTTTAAAATTGTAGATAATTCTGTAGGTCGAAGACTAACCTACCCCACTCTGGGATTACAGGCAAGAAGGTACGTATGTATTTATTTTAAATTAATAGTTGTGTTACTTGAAAATAATGTTAACAATTCTTCCAGTTAACAGCTGTTATGTTAAGTTATTATGTTAAGTTAAGTATGTCTTCAGTTAAATTTGTGAGTGAGTGTGTTGTTTTGTATGTTTATTGCTCCTTTACTCTAAAACAGTAACTTGAATTGAATGTGGAATTAAGATAGTACGAGTAGGTAGGTAAACCATAAACTAGCACGTACATCCCCGTTTAACCTCAAAAAAAATCCTTTGGATGGTGGAATTATTTATTCTACGTAGAAGAAGTCGCGGGCAGTAGCTATAATTATATAAATAAATATCCGGGGACCATGTCACACAAATTCAACCAATCAAGTAATCTATTTAAAAAAAAGAGCAAATTTTTACGCGCCCCAGAAATATTTGCCTTTACCGAAATTCGAACCCAGGACTACTAGCTTTCTAGGCAAGGTTAACTATGTTAACCGCCACAAAATAATTCATTGCGATCAAATTAATTACAGTGAAGGTGTTATAAGCGGTTAGTAGTAGGTACGTTGATACCCTGTCAGGGCACTGCAATATCTCATTAATTAATAATACATGTCCAGTTTAAAAGGAGCGTCGTCTAATGCATGCGATGTAGTACGTACTAGCTTTCAAGGTCAGCATGGCACTGGCTAAGTACTCTTGATACACAGAATATCCGTAAAAAAAACTAGGATATGTCGTATTTCAAATCATTCTGTGTACAAAACTGCATAGGTCTCATTTATTTCGGGGAGAGGGCGGAACAAACGAATACAAATTTTTATAAAGCTGTTTGAAAAGTATGACTCGTTCAATTCCTTCGATTATTATTCTACAATATTATTTTATAAATATGGTTAGGAATCTCAACAACAGTAAAATAGAATCTTATTTTGCCATATAAAAACCTCAATATCTACACAGTTTTATTCCCCATTTTTCCATTATTGCAATTAGATTTTCTAATTATGTACGTGCATTATAATGGGTTTAAGCGATAGGTAACATCCCTACATTCTAATTAACCCGTGGGTCTTTACGACCGGCCGTTTGGAGCAAGACGTCACGGCAATCAAGGCCCGATCGAGGTCAAACGCGGGCACACCCTGTAGGTACACCCGTGGGGTGTATTCTATATTGCTACAGATTTCGGGTCGACCTCGAGTAGACCCTATTGAATCGCAAAATTTATCATGCACTAGCAAAAATTAACTGCGACCAAGAAGCAACATAGCAAAGCAAACTTTGGATTGAAACTAGAATATTTAACTTGAATTTTATTACGTCATGTATTTTTTGGATTTATTTCGTTAGGAACGGAGAAAAGAGATGCAAAATGTTTTAGATTGCATTATTCTCTCCTGGAGAAAGAGATGCAAAAGATACGCGATGTAATTCAAGGACGTTTTTGCTAGTTTAAAGTGTTTGTTATCTGTGCACTTTCCATTGATAACTTCTTTGTAAGTACAGTTAAAGTCATAGATATATACGTTCCCAAGACGGCCAAAATAATCTACACACCTTTATGCTACTGACAATAAGGTTTAAGTATACATTTATATAGGCGTATATACATTATACAGGGCGAACGATATGAAGTGTTACCAAATTCACAAAATCGAGCCTGGTGTCAAAGTAAATGCGACTTACTATCGGGAAAATGTTTTGGAAGCTGCGTTGGAGCCTTGGGCACGCATATATTTCGGTAGTAGACCGTGGACATTACAACAAGACTCGGCCCCGGCTCATGAAGCTCGTGTGAACCAAGAATGGCTGAACAACGCGTTCCACATTTTATTTCGTCCACACAATGTCTTTCGAATTCCCCAATCGCGAACCCGATGGACTTTTCTATCTGGTCCATTGTGGAGAGCAAGGTGAGGAGAAGAAAACATGTCAGTATGGATGCATTGAAGAAAGCGATTGTACGTAATTACCATTGCATACCGCAGGATCAGATTCGTGCAGCGTGCAACTCATTTTTCTACCGTCTGAAGGCCATAGACAGCAAAAGATGGTCAAAAAATCGTAGCCTTTTGAATTTGGTAACACTTCATATCGTTCGCCCTGTAGTACTTTCAACCTTTTCGACCTCAAATTGACCTAACTGACCAAAATACAAGGTAGGCTAGTACAAACTGCTTAGTCTATACCAAAAGAGAGGACTGAGCGACAAGCAAGAAATACAGATGTGTGAGTTGTTATTTTGTTGTTACATTATACGACGTCGCGTCGTGAATTTTAGCGATGAACATCGTAATTTTCGACGATGTCTGTCCGTTTGTCGCCGGAGACGGATAGTGTTACTTACCAGGGGGCCTATATGGCTGGATAAAGCATTGTCACTTTCGTACTTATCCACATTTTATCACGCGATAAACGCAACCTTTCTAGGCCCGCCATAACTCTAAATAATGCTTAACAAATTAAAATTATATTTTTGTATGCTGTAAATTTTTCGAAAGATTTTCTTTACAAAAACATTACTTATAGAGTTTTGTCTCAAACTATTACTACGTTTTTTAAAATATTATCAGTGTTATGCTACGCCCGCTTTGGACTAGTGGACGAAATGACTTAAGTTTCTTTGTAAGCGCGTTACGTAGCACTAGCTGTGACGTAGACAGACCATGTGGCGTTTATGCTTTTTAGCCATTAGCAGAAATTTGGGTGAATTCCGATTGGCCAAAATATTTTTGGTCAATTGTATCATTTCACAAATGTGATTTCCCGTCGCAGTTTATTTTTTATGAAGTGACAAATGTAACTTAACTTAATAGACGTAGACAGTTAGCGGTTTCGATATCCCGGATATACACATAAATATAAACAAAAGAAAGCATTTGGGAACTGATACATTTGGCCAAAAATATTTTGGCCAAATGGCAGGAAATTTGTTCATTTATTGAATCGGTAAATAATGAACAAAATAAAATAAATAAAAAAAGGCTTTTGAGACAAACCTCTATAAGCATGATTATTTTCAAAACACCTTTTAAACAAGTTCTGTCAATTTTTGCTTTTAATTATTTTTTGGTGTAAGCAACCCGTGTTCTCAGGTTTTTAGGGTTACAAGGACCCTATTACAAGGACTCCACTCCGTCCGTCTGTCCGTCAGTCTGTCACCAGGTTGTATCTAACGAACCGTGATAGCTAGACAGTTGCAATTTTCACAAGTGATGTGTTTATGTTGCCGCTATAACAAAAAATACTAAAAAAATAGGATAAAATTAATATTTAAGCGGGGCTCCCATAGAACAAACGCGATTTTTAAGCTATTGCATAGCTTCTATCGCGGGCCTTGAGCGCGGGGACCGAATCCAGAAATTCCGTAACGAAAAAACCTCACGCTCCCCACTCCGACGGGCAAGGAGGTGTGGCTTGAAGGCCGTGCATCGTCTAACGTCGTTTCAGTTCGGCAGTCTTCGACACGGCGTTGTGTGCGTTTGTACGACATGCAATAGCTTTACCGCGGCAGTCCCCGAGTGCCACACGTCTTTTTATAGATAATGGGACGAAACCCTTCGTCAGTTGGCCGGTTTTTTTAAATTTAGTACCAACTTAGCCTCTGCACACGTCTACTTCCTTTGTAGTGGCACCCCCGGCCCAGTCTGCGCTATAATCCCGCCCTCCGACCTCGCTGCATACAATTAAAGCGGCCTTCGCCGGCAGGGTGTGCTGCGACCTTTATTCTCTTAGAAATTGTGTTTTATGAGCAAAGAGCGGAATTCTTCATAGCAAAAATCAAACTGTCAGAGGGATTGACCTAACTGTTTTATCGACTTATCGATAAATATTTGTCACTTAACGAAACAAAGTTACAGTAATGAAATCAGGCTTTTGGATATACATACAAACAAATTAACGGTGTCCCTAATTAGCTGACCGCCACTGTATTTTAGTATAATAGTAAATAATAAAACAGAAAATACTTTTTTTTAAATTTACTACTTATATGAAACTTATAATTAAAAATTAAAAACAAATATTGCTAAGAGTAGGTAACTAATCTTCATTCAAAATAACAAAGTCGAAATCTAAATCTGTACTTAATATGTTTTCTTCATCTTCCCTGTAGTAAAAGAAAATAGTCATTTTTTTTTCAACATTGTCACCTTTCAAATTACTCCTTTTAAATAATAAATAAATAATAATAAATATCAGGGGACAATCTCACACCAATTGACCTAGTCCCAAACTAAGCTCTAGGCTTGTACTATGGGTACTAGACAACGATATAAATACTTATATAGAGAAATAAATACTTAAATACATAGAAAACATCCATGACTCAGGAACAAATATTCGCACTCATCACACAAATATCTGCCCTTACCGGGATTTGAACCCAGGACCGCTCGCTTCGTAGGCAGGGTCACTACCAACTAGGCCAGCGCGTCGTCAAACTCAAAGGGGTTTTTCAATGTAGATCCATTTATAAGATGAAAACGAGCGTTCTACCTCAGTTGAAGTAACAGGAGCATATTTGTAGTACTCGATAACGGTGTTTTGGCTGTAATCACTTTTTTCTATAAAATCAGCATATGGGCGATTGTGCACTACAAGGAATTTTAATGTCCGGCAGTCTGATTTTGCACAAACTAGTCCTTATGGGTTAGTATTTATTGCGTAACGATAAAAAACCGGACTACCGGACGGTAAAATTCCTTGTAGTGCACAATCGCCCTATCAGGTCAAATGTTACAGAATAATCTTTTAAGTTGATTATGGATACCTAATGCGATATTATTCCGTAACATCGATAAGTCGATAAAACAGTTAGGTCAATCCCTCTGACAGTTTGATTTTTGCTATGAAGAATTCCGCTCTTTGTTTATGAGCTTAAACTTCACCATCGCTTTGGGATCGTTTATTGGTTGGTTGATGTTTTGGTTGCTGCCAACAACCTGCCAACGACAAACAAGCCGTGTGGTTGCCGGGTTAGAATAGTGCCACTCCATGTCTTCCCGTGGATGTCGTGGAAGAGGCGACTAAGGGAATATAGGCTTGTAGTACTGTTAGGCGATGGGCTTGCCACCTGTCACTATTTAATACACTGGTAAACATGTTAGCCTATTTGTGCAAATTGTGGTTACTGAATTATCAAGAAGTTTTAAGACGTGTTGGTAATTCTTTAGCTCTGGCTTCCCCACTCTGGGAATGAAGGCGTGAGTTTATGTATGTATGTATGTATGTATATCTAAAATATAGTGAAAAAACTTCGTAAATATTAAAACATCGAAGTAAGTTAAGTTTAATCTTTTATACTCGTAAAGTTAAACAATGTCAGGCATTTCGGCAATTATGCAAACTGCTTATTAAATCCAATTTGTCTGAGATTAAAACGTTATTTAGGATAACTAAATGCAAATCGTAATTTTATAGACTCATTCGCCCGTGACTTCGCTCGCATGGATTTACCATCACTTTAGGATCGTTTATTGGTTGGTTGATGTTTTGGTTGGTCTTGTTTGAACTTATAAACATGCTAGCTGTTGCCCGCGTTTTTACGCGTCGTTTATCGTTATTCTCTCAAGAACTGTTCTTTTTTCCGGGATAAAAAATATTCTATATCCTTCCCCGGGACACAAGGTATGAACAAACGAAATTTCATCGAAATCGGCCTAGTGTTTTAGCTGTGAAAGAGACAAACAGACAGACGAAGTTTCTTTCACATTCATTTATATTAGTATCTTTTTTTTTGACATCACTAGCCTTTTTGGGAATGAGTAATTTTCCAACAAAGCTTGCAGTTCTAGGCTCGAATCCCGATTTGGGAAAATATCTTGTTGTTTCTATGTATTTTCTCTATATCAGTATATTTATTGTTGTCGAGATCCCATTGAATAGCCTGTAGAATAGTTTGGGACTAGGTCAATTTGTGCGTTTTAACGCTATATGACAATAAATTTTTGTCCATCTGCGAGGCTCCCCTACTACTAAATTCAACGTCCTATCAGCAACACAGTTAACTAACCATTTCTGAACCTTGTCACATTACAATAAGGCATAGTGGTCAGTTAAAATTGATGCTATACATTTATACATACAACCATGCAATAATTTGAATGGCGTGACAAGTCTTCATCTATTAAAAACTTTACATTTCATAACGTTGACCTGTCTTTGCACCCAAGATATCAAGAATTCTGATGATGACGATGAGGCTTCTTCGTTTCCGTCAATGACAAACCTCATCAAAAATACGATGAAATGGCGGGTACTGGAGATAAAAGAATCCCTAAATCCATGCGAGCGAAGTCACGGGCGAATGCTATAGAGCCTATAAAATTACGATTTGCATTTAGTTATCCTAAATAACGTTTTAATCTCAGACAAATTGAATTAGATGAGGCAGTTTGCATAATTGCCGAATAGCCTGACATTGTTTAACTTTACGAGTATAAAAGATTAAACTTAATTTACTTCGATGTTTTAATATTTACGAAGTTTTTTTTCACTATATTTTACTTATAAAAAGTAATTTTATAGTTTGTATTCTGTTTTTTTTATATAAAAGGTAGGTATATAGGTATTTAAATGTTAAAGCATTTCAAATTATTTTGAAGGTAAAGTGGTGCCCACCGTGGGGCTTCAGTGTCTAAATAAAAACGTCAAGTGAGAGTTTCAGTAGCGCAATGATGATTTCGTGTTCGTCACCCTGCATATATTCTTCCCTTTCCTTCCCTTATCCGATACCCATATCTCTGTTATTCCATTATTTTCATTGCAATGCCGTCTTAAATTACATTATACGGAATAATGGGAAACCAATACATATTTTAGCCAAACAGTTTAAATTGGATTTGGACCCCTCTAGGGATGGGCAGGGGCGATTTGCAGGGTGTGTCGGATTGATTGTAAAAGCTGGGGGCAGGAACGCATTAAGTTTATTTATTTGTTGTCAAATTTACACAGGGTATAAGCATAATTTGATTAGGCTTGGCTTGATTTAGTTGAGTAATATTTATAAATAAAAATGAGGTTCCCTTGTTAATTTTATGCTAAATAAATTAAATATATTAACTTTTCGAAACTGACCAATTGAGAATCAGACTCTCACACAAAGGGTTTTGTAGCACGCCAAAAAAACACCTATCTTGTATGGGGACGCTCTCATTATTTCTTTTTTTTTAAATATTTATTTGTTATCCTAATACAAACTGTGAAATTTCAAGAAATCATTTCATTAAACATACATGTATACTCGTACATACACTCACGCCATCATTCCCAGAGCCTTCATTCTCAATTAGGCAGCAGGGCGTCTGTGGATAAGATCGAACGAATAAGGCTGCCTAATTAAGAATGCACGCGATAAAAGTGTTTTGTGCGCTCTGATAGGACTGCTTAAACTCAACGGTGTGGCGCGTTCACTCGTTCGCTCGTTCGACCAACCAAGCACCGCTTTTAAGAGAATACCACCCAGGTCTTTAAAATTTAGGACGGAAGGACGGACAAAGAATAGCCGTTGGCGCCCCTGTAGGTACGGAACTCCAAAAACTAGTTTATCTTGCGCATATCTTGACATTACCTCTCTAAGACTGGTTATTTATAATAGAGTAAATCTAAAAGCCAGACACGATGGCGGCTCGCATCATTTGGCACGCGTCCTACTGTGCGAGTCGCAAGGTCTCGAGCAATGCAGTCCAATCGATACTTGAACCAATTTCTAACTGTCTGACCGTTAAAGGATTGCGAAGGGCCGGCAGGGTCGGCAGGCCTTCGACGAGGTGGACCGATGATCTGATCAAGGTCGCGGGAAACCGCTGGATGATAGCAGCAGACGACCGATCGCTGTGGAAAACATTGGGAAGGTCTTTCTCCACCAGTGGACGTCTTGCGGCTGATGATGAAGCGCCGTATTAATAAACTCATCATGGCTAATATCCATTAAACGTCACATGTCAAAAGAGCGCATATTCAAGTCGAGAATAAAAAGAGATTAGAAAAAGCTAATGTTAATATTCATAAATGTCAAACACACTTGGTTTTTCATAATATGTACAACAGATAACATAATCGCATTTTGTATGAACATTTTCAGGTTCACAATACATACACCTATATACTCACGCCGTCATTCCCCAGAGTGGGGTAGGCAGGGCTACAGAATAACCAACAACTCTAAAAACTTGTTGTTAATTCTGTTACCACATTTTGCACTGTCACTCTGATGTTTACCACGTGTAGCTTCCCATTCCTCTAAAAAAATTGTAAAATACCTTCCGTGAGGCGAAGAATCTAAACTTACAGGCTAATTGGTTGGTCGGGCATGTGCTATTTGCCATAGATAAAAAAACCTTAGCAATCTATTTCTAGCTGTTATATTTAGGAGTAACTGACGTCTGTCACCTGTACCTTTACACACTCATAATATGCACCAGGGGGGGCCATTTGCAACGTTAAAAGATGGCGGACGTGTAATTTGTTTTAGACTTTAATTTTTGGGTAATTAGGTGTTCAAAGTTCTTTTCTGATAGTGATTTGTACTTTTTATGCCTTTGTGTCGCACAGTGATTGAAGACTTGGACTTATTTCGTGTATCTGGCATCTTTCTTCTCGTTTCAAGTGGACTCGCAGTGGTGCAGAGGTTAAAACTATCTTGACCTCTGACCTACAAATCACCGTACAACGTTGCCCCCAATCTTCCTAGAGAAGATTGGATTGTGTTTTATTGCTATATTGATTGATACTCATATATACCTTGACACTGGCGAAATCACTTCACGTGGAAACGCCATTATCCTCGCGGTAGTAGCTGTTCAAGTCGCCGCGGGGGAAAAATAAATAAATAAAAATATGCACCAGTCGCATAAATAACTATTAAGGCCACGATTAAACGATGACATGTCTGACGGTAGGTTAGGTAACGTTTAACCACCGGGCCTGGTATACTTTGGTTTTATTTGTACAAAGCCGTTTTGCGTCATTCCGTCGTCATAGTCTAATGACTCAAGGTTATGACGTAAGCAGTAGGCGTGACATCTGCGTAATTGTCGCCAGACATTTTTGGCTATCCAGAAATTTGTGAAATCGCTTGGGTCTTGGTTTGTTGAATAGCATTAAAGAAAAGAAAGAAAGAAATACATCGAATTTAAGTACATAGAAAAGAGTAAAAGCACGACTTGAGGCACATAATAGTAGTAAGTGTAAAAAACTTAAACTATAAACTAGACAACTAAAACAACAAAAAAACTATGCAAGCGACGATATATGCCACATCGCGGGAGAGGTCGCCAACAACTTTACATAGTTACGCGGACGGCATGGCTCTGCTGAGCCCTTCTGTGAACGGTATGAATAAGCTATTGGATATTTGTCAGCGGTTTGCGGTTTCCCATGGACTGAAATATAATGTTAAGAAAACTAAAGTAATGGTACCTAGGGTAAAGTCACCAGTAGTCACCCAGAGACATGTAGTCGGCCTCTGCCTATACTTTGTATGAGTGGAAAGAGTACGAGATATTTTTCACTCTTTGCACTCATATAAGGTCGACTACTGCTCTCTGGCTGACCACTGGTGACTTTATCCCACCGATTGTTCTGGATCGAGCGGAATTAGAGTTAGTGCCTTCGTTCAAATACCTTGGTCACATTATCACAGACAAATTAAGAGATGAAGATCTCGAGAGACAGCGTCGCTCGATATCAAAAAAAAGATAAAAGATGTTTATTCAGTAAGTAGGCCGCACGGGCACTTTTACACGTCAAAAATCTACCAGCGCTTCGCAAGAGACCACTGCTGAGAAGAAACGCCGCAAGAAACTCAACAGTAAGTCGTTTTTTATATATTGCTAATGATATTATACAATAATAAACTTAACCTAGCATTATATATGTCGGAGGAAGCTATGAGTAAAGTTGATTGTTGTTTACATACGTAAAAGATAATATCGCTTTTGTTTACATTGTAATTACTTTTAAAAATCTTAATTTAATTTAAATTGATTTGTTACATTATTTTAGAATGATAGATCTTAATAATTTAATAAAAGTCATGATTTGATTATAATACTACGTAATGACCAATCAGAGCGGAGCATGTGCCTCGAGCGGGGTCGAGGCGCCATCTTGGCTTGGTGAAGTCGATTAGCGGGAGTTATGTTTTGAGACTCTTTTGGAGTGTGGACTAACGATCGAGTTGGATCGTTTTAAAGTGTTTACAACATGAAGTAAGATCGGTGCCCCGAACCCGCTGCTCGGTCTTAAACTGTCTCATTTAAATTAATTAGAACTATTGTGTTAACTTAAAATAAACCACTGTGAACTTGTGATCGTTGTTTTATGCTCGCATTTTACCCTCATGACGCCCACAAAGCCCGCAGCCACTAATGATGATGTCAGCGGGAATATTTCTCCGACATATAAAACAATGAATCTCACATAACACCAAAAATTTATATATTCATGCGTAGTTGAGCAGGAAAATGTGTCAAAACTCAGAATTGTCACAAAACTAATAAGCAACAGTAATATAAAAAAAATATATAGAAAGTATACAACTTATACTTACCTGTGACGGTGCAAGACCACATGCATAAAAGTTTCGATACATTCTCCTACAGAAACCGTGTCCCCTAGACAATGTACAATATTTACATATTTTTTATGACTAAGTTATTATTAAATTATTTAGGTGTTGGCCAACCATTTTTATCTGTTAGATAGTCTTCGACCCTATAGTAAGCTTTAGACATCATTTAGTAAGTTTTAAGTACTGGAAATGGTAACTTTAAAACAACGTCAGGTAATTTATTAAAGAAAAGGATGCATTGACCTACAAATGATTTATAAACCATACGGACACGAAATGTTTTAATAGCAATTTTATTTTTATTTCTTGTATTCAAATTATGTACATCACAATTCTTAACAAAAGAGTCTTGATTTTTAATGACATAAATAATATTCTCATAAATAAATTGTGATGCTACTGTCAAAATATTAATTTCTTTAAATAGTACTCTTAAGGAATCACGGGAGTTTAGATTATAAATAGAACGAATGGCTCTTTTTTGCAACACGAATCAGTAAAGAGTAACATGTTAGCGCGCCGATTTTCATATTGTTCAGACCAAGTGAAAATTACATTGTTCCGGGCTTACTGTCAGGCGTTTTATGCATGTCAGCTGTGGGACAGCTACGCAAAACGTGCGCTTAGTTTGTTAATGGTGCGTTCCTATATTAAAAACCGTTGGTAGAGTTGTGACGTCTCGTTAAAAATTGACACATTTTGTACGTAGCAAATGTCATAACGCTACTGCCCGTAAGGGAAACGATTCGGTTCTTGAATATAGGAACCTGGCATAAGAGTGCAATACAACAACGCATTGCGCGAGATGCTCGGGCTGCCGTGGCGCTGCAGCGAGTCGTGCATGTTCGTGAATAACAGGGTTGACGATTTTTTCGCGGTCATGCGTAAAATCCTTTATGCAGAGACTCGAAAGATCGAATAATGCAATCATTAGAAACAGTACTCTGAGTGCTACTTTGCAATCGCATCCTCTGCTCTAAAACTCTGCTTTTAAACAATGATTGTATTTTAACTTTATTTAATTTTGACTTAATTTTTTGCCATTCAATTTATTTTACTTTATTTTATTTTATTTTGTATTTCTATTCTCTATTTTCACAATTAAATCTCAATAATAATTGTTGACCTAACTAATGTAGGTATATTTATTATTTTGACTTCCCCACCAATCCCTAATCATCTATTTGACAAGTTGATTAACCCTTTTCATGACAGCTTTACTATAATATCATTAATTTTATTTATTCAACATTTTGAGACAGACATTTTGCCCTTCAGATGTTTACGGATAGGTCATTGTAAGATTTGTCGTATTAGTATTTTTGGCATTATGGATGGCTAGATAGTCAAATTGATATTTAGTCCAATTAAACATTAAAGCATTATGATTATGAAATTCGACGGTAATAAAACCTATTAAATAAAAAGTTAATGGCATTAAATCGGTAAACGTTGGACTTTGCGCGTTTTTTGACGCGCCAACCGGCGACCGAGAAACATGGTGACGCGGGACCGAAGTACAGCTGTTTGTATTAATAGAATAGAGACGTAAATACGCTGCCATTTTTAGATCCAAGTCGGGTGACTAGGTTCTGCCCATTGTCCTACACGTCTTATATTATGAAACTGACATTTTACATTAAGCTAGGCCTTTGTATAAGTTGTACTGGAATCCTAGTAAAAAAGGGTACAAGTCGACTTAACTCGTAACAAAAAAAAGGTATCAATTAACAATATAAATGCGAAAAATGGGATGTTTTTGCTCTACGAGGGGCGTTCGATAAATTCTCGGTATTGGTATCTTGCAAACCTTTTTAGTAAACTTCTTTATACTGGCCGCTAAGAGTCATTCATCGACAGTAAAAAAAAAGTAAATTTGAAGCCCACACGTTCTTTTGTTTTTCTGCTACTGCTGAACAAACGTGACCACCATGAGCGATTTTACAATGATAATTAAATTGGAGCATCGAGCCGAGATAAAATTCTTGACTAAACAGGGTAAAAATCAAAAGTGTATTAAAGAAGAAATGGATTTAGTTTACCGTGAGTCCGCTCCTTCATTATCTACTGTCCAAAAGTGGTCAAATGAATTTAAGCGTGGGAGGGAGAGCATAGAAGATGACCCTAGACCTGGTCGGCCTGTTGAAGCTACTTCACCAGAAAACATTCAAAAAGTGGAGAAAATTATACTGGAAGATGGTCGAGTGAAGGTTAGGTCTATAGCACAAAAAAACAATATTTATATTGGTACAATACATTATATTATTCACGATCATCTTAACATGTCCAAAGTTAGTGCGAGATGGGTACCACGAATGTTGACACCGTTTCAGAAGCATACGCGTGTTGCTTGTTGTTCCGACTTCATTGAGCTGTGTGGTGAAAACCCTGATGGTTTGCTCCAAAAAATTGTTACCGGAGATGAAGGGTTCATCATTATGACCCTGAGAGAGACTGAGAGCAAACAAGAGTCGATGCAGTGGCACGTTAAAGGAACACCTCATCCCAAGAAATTCAAAGTCGTCCCTTCAGCTGGCAAGATCATGGCGACAATATTCTGAATATATTCTTTATAGATTATAAAGAAAAGGGTTTAAATATTACAGGAGAGTACTACGCTAACGTTTTACGCCAATTACGGGAAGCAATCAAAGAGAAGAGGAGGGGAAAATTGACCAGAGGAGTGCTGCTTCTTCATGACAACGCCCCTGTGCATACTGCTCATGTTGCCAAGGCTGCTGTTCTTGAATCTGGGTTCGAAACAATTACTCACCCGCCGTACAGTCCAGACTTGGCCCCCAGCGACTACTTTTTGTTTCCCAACCTTAAAAAGGATCTTCGTGGACATCGATTTTCTAATGATGAAGCGTTGAAGGCAGCGGTGGTGGAGCATTTTGACACCAAAGACAAAAAATATTTTTATGAAGGGTTAAAAAAACTAATTGACAGATCTTATAAGTGTATAAGCATAGGGGGGGAATATATAGAAAAATAAAAATAAAACACTAATCGTATGCTTTTGTTTTCCTTCTCATACCGAGAATTTATTGAACGCCCCTCGTATCACGCCTGAATAGCATCATACCGAAAAGTAACTTCTCAAAATGTGAAAGTTTTATATGGGAAATTCTCAGAAATTTCTAAGAATTTTGTGTGGAAAGAGAACATTCTCAATGCTCTGAAATGTTTCCGATGATATTCTCAGTAAACAAAGTCCTATTCACCACTAAACGAATGTTGTTCGTCTGTCTTTTGGCTGATACGAGTATGACAAATTGGTTTAAGTACCTATCAGTTATTTCTGTACAACAAATTTAAGTTAGTCATCAGACAGCCTCGTCGCCGTCTCTGCTCTGGCATTTTAAGCAAGAATAATTATCCTGAGCCATATCAACAAATTCATCAAACACCGGAGCACAAATGCGAACACTGTTATTTGGCAGTATAGTTTTAAGGATAAATGGTGGTAGCTATCAGGATAAATCGCCATCACCACTAAACTTATATCGTTCGTTTGTCTTTTAGCTGATACGAGTATGACAAATTGTTTTAAGTATCAGTTATTTCTGTACCATTAACTTAAGTCAGCGTCATCAGATAGCGCTGTCACGGTATCTGCCCTGTCACTTTGAGAAGGAATACTGGGGTACCTAACCATGCTTTGTCCTTATCTGTCATTGTGACATTTGAAATTGACAGATAAGGCCGAAGCATGGTTTAGCCATAGCAACCCTTCGGTTATTCCACGTTTATAAGAAACGCCGTGTCTACACGATACTTACTGAACCATGCTTTGTTCTTATCTGTCATTGTGATATTTGACATTGACAGATAAGGACGAAGCATGGTTTAGCAATAGCTACCCCACGGTTATTCCACGTCTATAAGAAACGCCGTAAGTGTCTACACGATATTAACCAAACAAACTAAGCATAAATTAACCCGTTGTTGTACTAATTGAGTTACTTTTGTGGCTGAAAATTAGTTGTTCAGCCCCGGTGCTGTATTGAACCCCGAGCAAGCAAAGGATTATAAATTTTAAACTTTTCTACTATGCGAACAATTTTTTACCTCACCGCAGCGACGAAAAATACTAGGTGCTACAAAAACTATTTTACGAGCATCAGATTAGTTTTTGTATTTGCCTCCAGCCTCTGTACCTCCACCACGATTTTAATTACTTTTTCACGCTAGCGGATAAAGTGGACGTTTTATTTTCGACAAGGGCATAAAGGAAGTCATTTTATCCGAGATATATCGCTCGCTTAGACACAAGCTGATATTCAAGTCGAGGATAAAAAGAGTTTGTAACCTGATTATTTTCACTTTAATTGTGAAGAAATGAAATAAGTACTTTAGGTTGTTGGTAGTGTGTCATAAATAGTAATTTTCAAGAGAAAGGAGGAAAATTTCCGGCGGGTGTATTTTTTATAAACTTTTTAATAATTCCATTGGAGACATACGGCTTAGGTCGGAGGCCATATTGCCTATACCTATAAATAAAATAAAATAAAGTAATAAAGAGTTTTGTAACAAAATTGTAGTAATCAACTTATGAAATAATAAAGTCTTTCCATGGACTATTGTGCCGTGTCTGGCTGAAGCATTTTCGGGTTTTAGTCATAGAAGAAAAACCACTTTAATCGCTTTACTTTATGTCGCTGATATCCAGTATAAACAAGAACTTTATGGGCATGAGACGTAAAAAAATACTTTTATGAGGGTGCCTATTACCGGGCGACTTTTCACGGCCAGTATAACTGTACTACTCCAACTTCCTATGGTAGAGCAAGACAATACTAGTGATCGATTATAAAGTGCCTTCAAAAAGCTAACTAGTGCGTTTTATTAATAGAAGCGTCACAATCAATAGATCCAGACGTCATTGACCACAAGAGTAAAATAAATTGTAGACGTATATTATAGACTTATTAAATCAATTTAAGGTCATTATAAACGCATTAGTTAACGCCTTGTTGACGACAACTTGTGGTTACTTCAAATTTGAAGATAAAAATACGTGTCAATTTTTCTTTGTTCCCTCGTTGTAAAATGTAATTGTGTAACGCTACATTGACACAGCATTGTGCCATGCAAGCCACAGTGCTGGTTTCAGTTCCTACTTGAATGGACAGACAAATGCAGGCGCCGGTAAAATTAAAAAATTACAATAATTACCTATACATATCGTCGGTGAAACTGCATAACCGCGTAAGTAACATTTTTAATAAGGAGAAAAATTGACCTTTAACTAAGACAGTAAGGTCATAATAAAATTTAAAAAAACACATAAATAATAGTCTCTAAATTAATTTTGTTTTGAATATTCGTAATTTTAACGCTTTATAAACAAATTAGGATGTGAAACTGAAAACTGATATCCGGAATGACCGTAACCATGGTAATAACAATGCTATAATAATTATTATACAACTGTTACTACCATGGCAACGCTCAGTATAGAATTGTTTTCACGCTTTGGTTACGCTATAGCGGTTTATAGTACGCGAGTAGAAAAACCATTTCATAACACGTCAAAGATAATAATAAGGATTTATAGAGTAGAACCGGGACTCTGGCCGCTTGCCAAACGTAAACGCGTGTGTTTCATAACAGCTCGGTTTGCATTATCGATTCGTTATTTTGACATAAATACAGTCTGGCCTCATTAGAAAAAAGGGCGTATATCTCATTGAACCGCGAATGTATTACACCTTTTGTTGGACAGGGGGTTCAATTTCATTGTCAAAGAAAATTTAACCCATCTAAGGAATAAGGTCACTTATACATGTGTTTATATGAGACATTCGACCTTTTTTCTATGGAGAGTAGAGTAGCCGAGATGCAAACGCTGCTTGTACTATTTACTATCGACTCGAATAGGGAATATTACGTCAGTGATACTGCAAAATCGCGTAAATACCAAATTTATGATAGTGTAAAATAAACCTTACTGTCTTATTAAAAAGGTGCATTTTGCTCCTTATTTAAAATGTTACTTACGCGGCATTGCATTATCACCAACGATCTATGACTTTATTTCACAACTTCAATGAAAGCTGATCCGGGTAACAAACAGTTAAGTTTTTTTTTTCTAATAGCTATAATAATAACCAAGATAATAAGCAAACAAAGATTTATTCCTATCTCTTTCTAACAAAATAGAATTTAACATAGAGTCTATATGGCCAACCTGCTACATAACGTCACAGCGCAATATCCGATCTGTCTAGTATCTGTCTAATGAGCAGTTTAAAATGCTCATATCATTCATGTCTCGGCTGATTTTATTTGGAGTGAAGCTCCATTCTTGCCCTACTATTAGAGATATCCCTATCAAATTTAGCCCATAATACTCGTACGACGTCTAGCCATAGATGGTTTAGAAAAATAAAATTAAAAAAGAGGACATGCCACGGAGAAATAATCACCGAAAATCTGTTCCCAAAAACTTTTAGAATGGGAAAAATGGGAAAAGTCTTTAGCTTTAGTTACAGACAATTGGATAAATCTGTAGCAGCTTCGCTCCATTTAGACATCCATGCATATTCCCTATTATCATAAATTCTAGCTAAGAACCATCCAGATAGAACTAGCTTTTAAAAAACGCCGCGTCCAAATCGATTCATCAGTTTGAGATATACGATGTCACGGATATACGCACAGATACATAGACATGTATACACAAATACACACGTTAATATAATACCATCACTCAATTTTTCGTCGAGTGTTGAAAAGTGGTTGAAATTGTCCTTTAAACAGCTGACGTCATATTTCAGGGCTACAATGATTCATGGGCGTACAAGGCCTCTACGCCGTAGAGCTTCGTAGCAGTTTTCAGCGTTCGTAGATATTAAGTGGTTTCTATAGAGTTATTATCTCCTAGTACTTATTATTTGGATCATTTCCACGTAGCATTTTTTCATAGTAGCGAATTTTCTTGTTTGCTTTTCTTTATGTTTTTCATATAGCGTTATTTAATGTTCGCGTGCCTGAAAAAAACTATGTGAAATTTACGACTATGAAAAAATGCTTGTTGTAAAAATTATCCAACAAGCCCTGGAATTGATAATAAACAAGAACCCCCTTTTATCCTGTTTCATCAAAACCTATATTCTACGTGGCAAAACCATATTACTTTTGATATATTGTTTTTTAATCGGCCGTCATTACTATGAAGTAAATAAGATCTATCATAACGTTGAAAACACGATAACATTTCAAAAACAATATGGCGTTGTACAATACATTCCAGCTGTTTCGTCATGACGGAATGTCAAAATGTCACTATCGTAAAAGTCTAGCCACTTTATGATCGTTATCATATTCCTAACATTATGATAACAGGGGTAACATTACAATTTACGGGTTACAAGTTTCCATTTGACACAACTTTGACTAATGAGGATAAGCCATTTGAGCAGTGTTGCCATTTTAGACACCTGTAAAATTGTTACTGGTAGCTTTATAAAACGTGACCCTGTTCTTCAATTGACAGTATAGGTGGACGAACTATCATTGTGATAACGATATGGTTTAAGACTTAAGAAACATAATGGTGATCGTGATACACCGATTTCACATGGAAGTTTGAACTTTATAAGCCTAAAATTTAATAAACGCACAACAGCTAAATCATACTTTAAACCTTTGTGAGGTGGTGGTTATTGTCAAAATTAACAATGGAGGAGGATATTCATATTATTCAGAAGGTTATTGTCAAAATTAACAATCCAATATAGGTACTTAAACATATTGAATTACCACCTCGCGTTCAAACTACACAAAAAATTGGGTTAAATTAATTGTTTTGTTGTATTAGTTTATACTTTCGCATTTTTTTACTAAAACAAAAAGCTGACAATTTAATATTTATATTTAAATTCGTATAAACAGCGGAGGATTTTTACCTTTTTTTTTTGTAATCTCGATTCTAACCTAACATAACCATTTGTTAGCCGTACTGGAAATGAAACAAGTTTGTGAGAAATGAAAACTGGGAAAATGTTACAGTTGGCCAAAAATATTTCGGCCAAATGGGCCCATTATTTTTATTCATGGTCTTTATGGTCTAAAATAAACTATTGACTACGTTTTTAAGGCAATTGATTTTTTTAAACTAGCCACACTGGGGAAATGTCATCGACCGCGCTATTTCATATATTTCGTCATCATATACTTAAGCGAGTATAATAACGTGTTTATGTTATAGTGTTAATGCATTCCCATGTAATAAATAAACCTTGGCACTGGCATAGTGCCATAAAACCATACATTAAATTAAAATATTATTGAATTGTTTTACATGGGGTACAAAGACTTGACCTAGTTTTAATTTTGAATAAATTACATATTTCGAATACGAGCACGTTCAAATGCACGATCCTAACCCAAATCTGAATAACGATCTCGAAATGTATGCAAGTATGCTCGCTAGATCCATCCTCCCATGACACAGATATGAATAAAGACACATGGATTTTTTATCAACGCTAAAAACTGGGTTCGAAATACAAAAATCAATTCCAAATACTGACGTTAGCTGTTCAGTGCTGGCCGGCGAGTCGCGACCGTCGCCCCCCACGGCATGGCGGTCAATCATGCAACACAACAAAACTGCACAGAAACACGAAGATACACTGACACACTATCAACACCCAACACTATAACATTTTTACAACACAGCACGGTTATACAGCGATTGTATTTTATATTATAACGCGAGGCGCGCGGTCGGAGCGGCCGCCATCATGGTTTGGGGGAGCGTTTCGCGCGCGCGCCAATTTTGACTCGGTGTTGCCAGTTTGTAAAAGTTGCCGGAGTTAGGGGAGTTTTACCGATTTAAAAAAATGAGGTCCGTAAGGCGTTCACGCAACAACGAACTAAATGTAACGGTGTGATTTGCCGTGAGTCAGACCCAATGACAATCTTCAGAAATGATTCATCAGTTTCCTAAGGCAATAGTAATAAACTACTACGGACTGAGTCACGGGCAACAACTAGTATTATATAATCAATATACTAACTGATGTTATCTAATAAAGAATAACTATAAAATTGTATTTATTTGTTTCTTTATAACGCCTTCATGGTCTAACTCCTCAACCGATCGTCGTGCATATTTGTTACATAAATAGTTTATAGACTGCAAACGTTCATAGGCTACTTATATCCTTATAATATAAACAACTCCTACGCAGAGTCGCGGGCAAAAGTTACAATTTTTTTATTCGTTTGTATCGTCGACGAGCTTTAACGCCGCGTGAAATTTTGAACAAATGGTTTATCCTCCTGCATGAGACGGTGGGATCCCAGGTGACGGCATAATATACCAAACATAAAAGGCACCCTATAGTTAATTAGAAAAGGTTTTAATTACAACGTTACTTAAATCGTAATATCGAGTTATACGTGTATGGAGTCACCTGCATTATTCTGGGGTCCTAGTGAAAAAGGCAGTTGACTCAACTCGTTGTTTTTGTTATAACTCATAAACGGAATAAGTATTAAACTTATGCCTATTTTATTTGATCTTTAAAAAATCTTATCCCCTTTTCATAAGAATCTCAGAATTTAGTCGTGTAAGTATTCTAAGAAAACTATCGTACCCTCTTGACGACCGCTAGGAGAAGGTGCGAGCAATAGCGTTGGTATCTCTATTCAGTTAGTACATGCATACACCCTAAAAGAAAACCCTCCTGCATAGAAAATCGGGTAAAACTAGTTTAGTTACTCAAAAACAACGACGCTTGACGACATGTTTAGCTTGGGTGGCAGTGACATTGCCACCAAGCAAGCGGTCTCCAATTCGATTCCCGGCATGAGCAAGTTTTGATTTCCATGTGTTTTAATATGTATATTTATCCTTTTATAGACTGTTTATTTAGGATAAATCAAACATGTATGATTACATTACATTAACAATTAAAAGATTTCCATGTGTTTTAATATGTATATTTACCCTTTTATAGACTGTTTATTTAGGATAAATAAAATATGTATAATTACATGACATTAACAATTAAAATAACTTATTTAAATTAACATAAAACTAAGCTACTCAAATATTAAAGATGTAAATAATAATCAGCACTATAAAAAGAACACCCCCTCTAGCTAGGTCCGCTCGCGGCATGGTCCCTATGACACTGGTTGCATTACTACGGAGAGGTAAGCACCAGCTCTAGGATCTCCGGAGGTGTCTATGAGCCGGGATTACAGAGCCTTAATAAATCTTTTCATATCGGCTGACGAAGGTCCCATGGTCTCCACTGCAAGCGCCACAAATTCGTAATTATTTAATAATGATGTATATTTGCGGCGCTTGATGGTTTGGCCCTGATCAGCTGCTTATCCTTGTCTAGTACCCATTGTACAAGCAAAAAGCTTAGTTAGGTTAGGTCCATTTGGGTCTGAGATTATCCCCTGATATTTATTTATTAATTTATAATGGTTCCCCATTCAAATCGAGCCCCTCATTAATAATGGGGTAACTGGCCCCTCTACCTAGCAACCCCTCCACGCCTGCGCGTTCCCGCCACTGCATTAGGACGCGTATAACATGCGCCTATTTTTATTTGCCACGCGAGAAACACGTAAAAAGGTAATACGGAGAGTTTAAAAAGGCATCAACTGTTTTACTAATCGCTTAAAAATAATAACTAGGACACCGGTTTTTTTAATTTGTTTTTTATTTTATTTAATAGTGTGTGTCCACATAGTTAATATGTCACGCTACTACCATATCGCCTTTATAATTATTTAAAAACCAGGATACAGTGACTTATGACACAAGCTCTACGGAATTTGATTCGATTGCATTAAAAAAATATAGGTACTAACAAAAACTTTTTCCGTCGTAGTCGCAAAATTTTTTTTTTTTTTACTTTTTAGGTACCTAATTTTTTGTAACGGCAGTGTGTTATTTTTTTAATTCTTATTTTTTCTCAAAGAATTAAGCAGTGGGGCGGAAAATTGTCCATTGAAAACACAATCTTACTGTTGTAAGTATAGGGCGGTTGACCGACGGAATATGGTGACGCAAGCATGAGATGGATAAGACATTTATTAATAAGTAGACAAAATTTCGGGTGCGTCTCACGAGATATAACAAAAAAATCTATGTTTTCATGTTAATAACGTTTACAAGATAAAATAAACGGTTGCTGTAATAATAAAATCTCTATTTATGTAAGGAATATCGGTCAATTAACATAATATTCATTGTATTTTATGTTTTTTTCTATAACACTCAAAATGTCTAATTTCAGAGGGGTTATTATGACATAGCAATGTAGTTCGGTTTACGCTGAGAGAAAAAGACAGAGCTATATAACTCCTATAGCTCTGTCCTTTACATCATGTCAGCCGAAAGACGTCCTCTGCTGGACATAGGCCTCCCCCAAGGCTCTCCACTCAGACCGGTCTTGTCTCTGTCCTTTACGCTCACCGTAAAAATAAATGCATAGCTATGTCATAATAACCCGTCAGTTCGTATAATATACATGACATATAACGATCATAATACATATTATCTTTTAGCATTAGGATTATAAGATCTAATATCGTATGCTATAGGTACTCAATACGTAGGTACTGAAAGTAGCGGCATTTCGCAAAGATCTTCTCATTTTAAATCAATTGTTGTCATATCCATATTACGGATAACGTTCGACATTATCGTGACGTAATTTGCTTCCGTCAGCCGCCCATTATGAGACAAGTTCAACGAGTTGAAACTCAACGGACTCGACGTCACGTTGGCCTAGTTGCTAGTTACGATGCTAGCGGTCCCGGGGTTCGATTACTGGTATGGGCAAATATTTGTGTGATGAGCGCGAGTACCTATTTATTTAGTATTTAAGTATTTATATCGTTGTCTAGAATCAATAGTTTGGGACTAAGTCAATTGGTGTGAGATTTTCCCTTAATTTACCTACCGTGTGGTTGCCGGGTTAGAATAGTACCACTCCATGTCTTCCCGTGGATGTCGTAAGAGGCGACTAAGGGAATAAAGGCTTGCAGTACTGTTAGGCGATGGGCTTGCCACCTATCACTAATACACTGGGAAACATCTTAGCCTACTTGTGCAAAATGTGGTTACAGAATTATCAAGAAGTTTTAAGACTTGTTAGTAATTCTTTAGCTCTGCCTACCCCACTCTGAGAATGAAGGCGTGAGTTTATGTATGTATGTTACCTACTTTTATCTACTAAGGAGTTCGCGTAGTCAACTGAAAACCAGATTTTAACATGTTATCATATGTATTATCATCAGTAAGATAGCTCGTTTTCAGGGTTCCGTAGTTAACCAACACAACACAAACACTTACAACGAACAACTGTAAGTTTAATTGGCAGAGTGCAAAGCGGGTGGAAGGGGTAGCCTAAACGATCACAGCGCTCGCTACGGCTAAAATTGACATTTTTGTCGCAGACTTGAGCTGTCAAATCCATATTGCAGTACATAAAAATCTGCTTACAAACAAAGTTGTCTTGTACGCCGTTGCCGTGACAGAAGTTTGGCGAACCACTCGGGCTTTGATAATACAAGTCATGTCTCCTTGGCGAATGTCTTCAACCTCAAGGGCATGCCCAGCTAGCACCAATTTCTTGCCTTTATTCATCGTCTCCGGTTGGAAAATGATTTCGTGGGTGATGGCACGAAACCCCGTTTTAGTCACGAGTAGGCTCATTTCTCACTGAAAACAACAATTTTAATATTATTGGCAATAATGTTACTGACTACCATTGTCCAAAATTGTGTAATATAGTAAAATAACACAAGATTTTATTAATATTTTTCACAATATTTACTTACTTCTTGTTTGACAGCGGTGACAATATTGTCCATAATGGCCGCCTGTCACGTGCAGGCGGCCATTATGGACAATATTGTCGCGCTCGGTCCCAATAGTCATCCCGGCTCATAGACACCTCCGGAGATCCTAGAGCTGGTGCTTACCTCTCCCAAAGGATTGGGCTAGCTATCCAGAGAGGTAATGCAGCCAGTGTCATAGGGAACATGCCGCGAGCGGACCTGCTAGAGGGGGTGTTCTTTTCATAGTGGTGATTATTAAGTATTTACTTCTGTAATATTTGAGTAGCTTAGTTTTATTTTAATTTAAATAAGTTTCGTTTTGTTTTTTAATTGAGAACTTGTAAAATATACTTACTAACAATAATATTCATATTCCGAATAAAACTAACAACTTACTATCTAAGAATTGTGAATTATAACATTAGAACCTTTACTTGTGTAAAATGACAAGTCTTCCGCTGAGCCGTATGCATGAGTACCAAAATATATAATAAAATTCCAGTAGAGTTAAAAATCTACCACCTACGAATTTTAAAAGGAAGGTTTTTAATTGGTTAGTTATTACTTAAATGTATTTATAGCGTATCTGAATTCTTAACGGTATAATATAAGTTACAATATTGTTGGAACCTGTTATGTAACTCCTTTTTTTCTGTTACGGTGACATCTAATCTGATAAAATGCATGTAATAAATAAATAAATAAATATTTAGAATTAAGCTTAAATATTGTACGCCTCTCTGAGGTAGGACATGACGAACTGTAACATAAACGCTATAAGACCTGTATAACTCATGACCATGCAATAAATATATTTGATTTGATTTGATTTGAGCTAAATCTATTTTCTGGTAGAGTAAGAATTATGTGCAAAGTTATTTTCACAATTTAAAAACATCATGTATGGAGTTGCTAGGAATAAAGACTGTGATTTACTAATCTGTTTCATTAAGCTCCTCATAATTCGACCCAGAAGACTCCATCTCGTCAGGAAACTGACTCTGCAATTTTCTGTCATGGTATTTCATATATTCTGTTTTGTCACGTGTCGAAACCTCCGTGCAGTTCGCCCCGTGACACCCTGTTTTTTGAAATTTTGAAATTGAAAAAATAATTTATTAAACTTACAATTGGTTAATCTCGGGCCATTGACAACCGTGCGTAACGATTTTCGTACACTAAGATTATTTAATAAACACGGAAATCGTCATTATTAGAATTAAAAATTTAAACAACGTATTTAAATAGAAATTAAACTAAGCTACTCAAATATTAAAAGATGTAAATAATAATCACCACCATAAAAAGAACACCCCCTCTAGCAGGTCCTCTCGCGGCGTTTTGGTGGTTGGGTATATTGAGCGATGAAAAAAAACAGTATACAGTAGCGTTTGCACGTTGTCTATAGTTCATTTATTTTAGGATGAGAAACCACAACATTATATTGCGGTTGGTCAACTATTTATTGCCTAGCAAACAGTACAGTACAATAGTCTGGGAGCCGCAAAATAAAATTGTTTTAATGTCACTTTATTTGCGTGTCGTCAATTGTTACTCTAGTACAAATTGTAAAGAGATTACAGTTCACGAGCCGCAAAATAATGTTGTTGTGGTTTCTCATTCTAAATTAAATGAAGTATAGGTCTCCCTGTAATTTTTCGAAAATCGATTTCTTTTTCGTCATGCACACCTTGTCTTGTCTACCCTTTACGTTAGACCTTTCGGCTGAGTTGTCACGAGTAACGGGTCATTTTTCCAATCGTTGTGCATTCGCAGTCGAGTCGCAGAGGGATGACATGGACGTGGAGCGGGAGCGTAGGGCGATGGCGGTTAGAAGCAATATGTTGATCCGCAGGTTTGCAAAATGTACGAAAAGTCTTAAGCTAACTCTGTTTAAATCATACGGTCAGTCATTCTACACTTGCAGCCTGTGGTTCAACTATTCTAGCAGGGCCTACAGCGCCATACGTTTCCAGTACAACAACGCATTCAGGATGCTGTTGAGGTTGCCGCGTCACTGCAGTGCGTCAGGGATATTCGCGGAGGCGCGCACAGACGACTTTCACGCGATCATGCGCAAGCGCGTCGCCTCCCTGATGCGGCGGGAGCGCGGCGGCTCCCAGCGGCCTCCTGGCAGTAGAGAATGCAATTTAACCGGTTATTAACCGTCTTTGTATCAAAATAACCGGTTAAAACCGGTAATAACCGGTTATTTGCATTCCCTACCTGGCAGCGGTGGCTGAGAGGTTGTATAGCCCGATCCTCGCCTTCTGGGCAGACAGGCACAAGCCTATGGCCAACTATGGCGAGTGTTAGGAATGTATTTATACTGTAATGTTCTAATTAACATTAATACTAATATAGTTTTTAAGATTTTACTAGCATAACATAATATTATGGATTACATTTTCTGAAATAAATTATTATTTAGATATTTATTGAATTTTCTGCAAATTAGGTTTTTTATAATAACTATATATAAAAGTAAAATAACAATACCCATACAAAAATATAAACATTATAAAAAACCTAACCTATGGGTGCCGCCGGCAGCGGGGCAGGGCTCAAGCTACCGGTGGTTAGGGCTGCAGAGAGAGGAACCTCCTCACAATGCGTGCCGTGTCGAGGAGTACTGCCTTCTGTATCTGGCCCTTGATCCAGCCATCTAGCGAGAGTCTCTTGAGGTGTTGGTCGAGACTCTTCGCTATAAGACCGTTTGCCGAAACAACTATCGGGACAAAGATCGTCGAGTCAACATCCCACATGGTGGTCACCTCGTGAGCCAAGTCAAGGTACTTGCTGAGCTTATCCTTCTCGGCCTTCACGAGGTTCTCATCATGCGGGATCGTTCGTTCGGGATCGGGGCGTTGAGATCGATCTGTCAACACGATGTCAGGTTTATTGGCGACAATAGTCCTGTCTGTGATAACAGATCGATACCAATAGAGCGTAGCACGACCATTTTCGAGAACTGGCGCCGGTGTGTACTTATAGTACGGCACTTCAGACTCAACAAGACCGTATTGAAAGCAAGCTGCTGATGAATGATCCTGGCTACGAGGTTATGTCTGTGCAAGTACTCGCCGTTGGCCAAATGCGAACAACCGGAAATTATATGTCTGAGGGATTCGCCGGGACAACGGCACGCTCGACAAATGTCAGGCGTGACATCCCTCAGAATATATTTCCGGTAATTGTTCGTCATTATGACCTCGTCAGCAATTGCACAGGCACAACCTTCGGTTTCCCGAAAGAGGTCACCAAACCGTAGCCAGTTCACGGACGCTAAAAGTCTACGTCGGGCCTTGTTAGGGCCCGGTAGAAGCGTCCGTGTAGCTCCTTGCTCTTCCATACGTTCTTATTATTATTATTCAGCTTATGTCTTTCACTACTTTCTTTCTTTCTTACTGTCTTTCTTTTTTACTTTCTTTGTCTGTCTTTTATTTTAGATTGACGGTCAAAGAGCCGGACATTCACGGTAACTAACGCGTCAGTTGGCGAGGCTTCCAGTCAAATTTCATCTTAAATATACAGTACGCGCGCGATTTGAATGCTGAGCTTAGGAATGTCATAGTACGAGACGGCAATATACAGTGTAGTGCACACTGCAGGCGGGAGAGGAGAGGCGTGGCGCCCTTCATCTCAGGCCCAGAGTGCATTCAATTCGCGCGCAGACTGAAACTATCAAGTTCTAATTTTCAGGCATCATGCCATGTAATCGTCCGCGAAGCCATTGGAATGACAAAGAATATTCGTGAGTCATACATAAGTTCATAACTATTAGAACAGTGGGTCGATTTCAGAGAGTCAAAAACTCGAAAATCTCATTCGAAAATGAACGTGAATCGTAATTTATAATCTTGTGGTGTCACTTCTCATGCAATTTATGGCATCAGTATTCGCACTTACGACCACCCGATTTCTCTAAAATCGATCCGTTTTATATATCGCCAAATAGACTCACCGTGCATTCCCACCTTATCGGTGGTATATTTTTTTAGGGTAAGGCGATGTAGAAGGAAAAACAATGATGAATAAGAAAATCAAATACTACGAACATTATTTTATTCGACTTTACGCGCCATAATTATGTTTAATTTGATTTACATTCTAGCAAAAGCGGATTGCAAGAATGAGAATATGAAACGGGACTCCTCAGGAGTCTCAGTTGTGGCGGCTTCAGTAGTAGCTCCTTCGGTGGTAGCGGCCTCAGTAGTAGCGGCTTCCGTGGTAGCGGCTTCGGTAGTAGCGGCTTCGGTGGTGGCAGCCTCAGTCGTTGCAGCTTCGGTGGTAGCTGCCTCAGTCGTAGCGGCTTCAGTGGTAGCAGCTTCGGTGGTAGCTGCCTCAGTCGTAGCGGCTTCAGTCGTAGCGGCTTCAGTCGTAGCGGCTTCAGTGGTAGCAGCTTCAGTGGTAGCTGCCTCAGTAGTAGCGGCTTCCGTCGTTTCAGCTTCAGTAGTACCAGCTTCGGTAGTGGCTGGCTCAGTGGTAGCGGCTTCAGTGGTTGTGGTTATTTCGTATTCCCAGTCAAAATCGAGCCCAGTCACCTGACGGTACCAATCGTGGTAGTGGCCGGGACGGATGAAGCCTGCAAAAAGTCAAATTTAATAAAGTATTTAATTTTTAACTTAACAATAACACTCTATTATTGTTGAACGAAGCTGTACTTTCAAGAGCTTCCTTAAAAAATTAAAAAGACGGCAACTTCTTTGAATCATTTGTAATAAATGCTACGGTGATAATCAATTGAAATTTCAAGGTTGGTAGTTGCAGTCATTTTTACCAGAATGCGTCATAAGGAGGATTATGTTTGTAGATTGTATGTGTTTGTATGTCTATTTCTTTGGCATGTTCTGCCGGCTAAACGTTTTTAAGGCAATTTAACATGTGAGGTGGCGTTGGATTCGTCTTGGTTGTGGGATGCGATAAGGTATAATATTTTAATCAAAGTAAATCCCGCTGGCACGTAAACACAGGTTAATTTGTTAGTATTGACAGTTCTTATATGAATCTGACATTTTTGAATTTAACAAGGGATAAAATGTACGTGCAAGCGGGCCTAATCAGTGGAGGGTTAGTGGTTTTATATGTCTACGACAATATCAAGTTTGCAGTCAGGCTTGCCATGTGGTTGCCGGGTTAGAATAGTGCCAATCCATGTCTTCCCGTGGATGTCGTAAGAGGCGATAAGGGAATAAGTAAAGGCTTGTAGTACTGTTAGGCGATGGGCTTGCCACCTGTCAATAATACACCGGGAAACATCTTAGCCTACTTGTGCAAAATTTGGTTACAGAATTATCAAGAATTTTTAAGACTTGCCTGCCTACCCCACTCTGGGAATGAAGGCGTGAATTTATGTATGCATGTAAGTAAGTACTTGTACTACTTATGATGCTGTTGTGTGTTGCTATAATACAATGGCTTTGCTCAAATACAATGTATTGTTTCTCAAGTGTATGCGACCAAACTAGAAACGAAAGACTTGCAATATTCCAACTAGAAGACCATGCAATATGTATAGTGAAGACCATGCAATATGTATATCAATCTGAAGTCAATCCTGCCTGACGTGGTGCAGTGCTTAACTATGAAGATTCTGAATATTGATAATTTTGACGGCAGTAAAACAATGCTAAACTGATTTGTTGCGTGCGAAAGAATAGTAACTAAAGATATGAAAAGCTTTATTAAGGCCCTGTCTAATGCCTGACTACGTTATGCTTTCAAGTTAATGATAAACGTACCAGCGGGGAAGCCTGCGTGGCATCCGCTGCCGGAGACGAAGGAGGTGACTCCCACCAATGTGTATTGGCCATCTTCTGCCAACTCGACGAGCGGGCCGCCGCTGTCACCCTGACGATCATAAATGGAAAAACATCTAAGGATAATATCACGCAAATTGACCTTATAGTAGCTCTAGGTTTGTACAGTCGCGAACCGGGATTGAGAGCCACTTATAAGTGTTTCTAATTTGGCTATGTAATGCAAATCCAATAGCTGTCAGCCAGTCGTTGACATCGGTTATTGAATACACGGCTAAATTACGAACAATGGCAAGTGGCTCAACAATCCTGGTTCGTGCCTGTACTATAAGTAGGTTACAACGATAAACGTACTAATAGGGTGTACCTTGAATTAAATATTAAGAGGTAAGAAAGTCCTTTCTATACCGGTCCAGATTATAGTTTTAACTTTCCAATATGTTTATTAGTTTGGGAGTTATTAAAGTTTTAGTGGTAGGTACAGGCAAAAACCCTAACTTGCGTTGCTATGGGAGGCAAGGCAACCCATGGCTAAAAGTAGTTTTTTTGAAAATCGACCTCCAACGAAAAAATAGTGGGACACAAATTACTCAAAAGGCGTCTTCTAGTGACAAATAAAATAAATGAATAAATCTGAGAGGAAATCTGAGAAACAAATATTATCACAAGTATGTTTTAATGATATGTATGCTTTTATTTGTAATTTTAAATGTATTTTGTTATTTAATAAATTTCTATATTGCATAAAATTAATATTTGCACGCTTGCTTGCAGGATGGATACATTCATACATTGGACATTATTACTATTTAAAATTGACTGTAACATCTTATGTACTGTATTCTGCAAATAAATTATATTGATTGATTGATTGATTGATATACCTGGCAAGTAGACTGGCTGGTGACGTTGTAGTGGCTGGCGCAGATGGTGGAGTCCACGATGATGGAACTGCCTCCGAAGGCCAACCAGCAAGCGAAGTTGGTATCTCCTACAAGGTAGACCCACTGCAGGGCATCAGGAGAGGCTCCTGTGAACATAAACACCATGGATTTCTGGGCTAATAAATATATAAGTCCAAGGGTCGCTCTTGGTGCCGTTATCGTCAATCTCCGGACAATGCAATGAGAGATTATTAATGAAAAGTACAAATTAAAAATGAAAGACTAGTATTTTTTTAAAGAAGAAATGAAGTTCGAGTATCACCTAACAAATTCTTAGTAAACCCTTATTAAACTTTCTGAGTTCATCGATACTGACATTGAGATGTTTAGGTTATGATCATTCGAATCTGTTATTATTTTGTAATAAAAATTAGTATGATTAAATAATGAACATTTTAAGTAATAAAAGGGTGATAAAAATAAGCTGCTACATGAAACGTATTTTGATTGCGATTACGCCGTATTTAACTGTAGTAATTTTCCGCTTTTTATTTTACGTTATTTATTTATTTGTACCAGTTAATATCTAAACACCTGCTAAATGAAAGCAGAGCACCCATCGTCATCAGCACCTAAAGTCCGACCAGTGTATTTAACCTGTGATATAACCACAGATCACAGAAACAAGGGAGATATGTCATGAACGCCAATTCGTACAAGACCCGGTGTCGCCACTTTTAAACATGTGTGCGTCTTACGCTTACGCTCTATTAACTACTACAAAAACAACCTCCTCATAATTGGTTACAGCTTACGAACTAAAAACGCCGTAACATAGTTTTGATAGTAGCAGAAAATTAAGCTTTATACTAAGTTCTCAAGGTTGAAAAATGCTGAAAGATCGTTTTTTTTTCCATCGTAGTTCAGTCACTGAACGTAAGGTAGCGCTTACTCGTCACTTAGCTGCCATCTATGCGACGAGTAATTAATTAGTTCCTCAGAGCTAGATGGCGCCAAGATAGTAGTCCCTATGTTCAGCAGGTTAAGGACTACCCACACACAGCGACATCTAGTTATACTTTTTTCAAGAGGTGTGCGTTTCTCTCCTGTCGTCCACTTAGGGATGCCACAAGGAATGTTTCAAAATATATCGATAAACAATTCAAACTTGTTTGCAACGTTAATATAGGTACTATTCAATTTACAGGCAATAAGTACTATTTTTATTATTTTACTACTAGGTTAATACAATTACATCATTTAAACTTAATATATTATTGTTAGAATAGAATAATATTTTATTAGCAAGAATACGGTTTGCGTAAAATTGATAAGTACATAAGATTTTAAATTTGGAACGATACCTATATTACAACGTAACAAAAAAATGGCCGAATTTCTTTGGTTAAATTTTCTGGAGCTGTTAAAGATTTTCGTTTTGATTAGTACATAAAAGTCTAAATTGTAAACTTGGACTTTATGATGTTAATACAAATATACTAATAAAATGAATTATCACCAAGTTTTTAAGGTTGTAGGTAATTCTGTAGCTCTGCCTACCCCACTCTGGGATTATGGGCGTGAAAGTATGTATGTACTAATAAAATGGGTTCGGTTGAGTGTCACGTCACAAGATCTCAGTTTGGGACAAACCAGTAGTTTACCGACTTGATTATGTAAACTTTATTTCATAAATGGTACAAATTACTTAAAACAGAAAGATAGACTTAATACTTGGGGCAATCTCTACCATCCAACCTTTAGGCTTGAATCCTTTTAAGAGTGAGTCGGCGCGAGCTGTCAATCAGCGCTGTGTGCAAGCACAGCTCAATACTGAGCCAGAGCCCTTTGCCTTTGTGGTTGGTTAATTTATTTTTATCTTAATAAAATTGTATGATTCGCCTACTTATATTTGAATTTCTAGAGTCCTTCGTCGTTCGTTAATATTGTAAAGAAAATTAAATTTTGTATAACGTGAAAATTTGTTAAAATTATTTTTCTTCTGTTTTAAGCGTGTCGTGGTAGTGATAAATAACTAGAACTATTAACACATTGAATTCTATTGATAGCTGTAGAATAAGCCATTTATCGATAGTCGATAGAAATCACGTCATCACAACTTTCACAACCTTACGCTCTGAAATCCATTCAAATATAAAATATTCATTTAAAAATATAAATAATGCTTAAAAACAAAATTTACCGGTGGTAAGTTATGCCCTTTGATTTTATATTAACGTTTGTATTTCGATTTTTGCACACTTTCACGCTACATACAGTCATTTTATCATTTAAACGGAGCTTCTATACTGACAGCGTTCAGTGAGTGACTGTGTCAACGCTTGACACGCCTCGTGCCGATATGGTCAATTTGACCATATCGAGGCGACACGAACCACGCCCCCATAACATATCTCCCTTGTTTCTGTGATCTGTGGATATAACATATAACTATGTCAGTCTTTACACGGTTAATCCAGGTCGTGATCCAACCAAGATCATTGATCGCATGAGATTTAAAATATTTTTTTACACAGTAAATCTCGGTCAAGATCAATTGACCACGATCACGGATCGATCAAAGATCTCACCATTAGTCCAGGTACGGCCCCAGCCGGAGGCTTGCAGCCTCTCACCCCCGTAGTTGCGGTCCTTATCTTCATCACGCTGCAGGCGAATAGGCTGCACTCGGTCTGTAAAATAAACAGAGACTTAAAAACAGACCAATAAAAGGAATTTTAAAAACTTTATGACTTCAAAATGAATGCCTACTATAGTAGGTACTAATTGGTTTTGATTGGTTACCAGTAATTTCATCTAATTTCATTTCATCGAACGTTATTTTCTGCTGAATCCATGACGTTTTCAAGTTCTTAAACATTAATTAGTTAAATAGGCACTGTATCTTTTACGGCTTCGTGTTTGCTCGCAGGTAGTCCACCGTGAACCTTTGACGCCGAAGTTCTCGCGACGGTCTACTGGCGAGAGGCAGTAACGAAGCAGGAAGGAAGCCGACCACATATTGAAGCAAGAGATTGAAAACCCGGGACGATCTCTTCCACAGGTAGACGGAGCAACTCGAAGACCCGGGATTTAGCCAAGACCTGGTGAATGCCCATTGGCCCATTCTCCGAGAGTGGGTTGAACAAAACGAAGACCAGGTAGGCGGCGCCGGCTATTGGCACATGTCAACCGATTGCCACCGTAATGAAGACCCGTGGGCCGGGGGATCCATTGCTTGTACTGAGTATCTAATGGTACGTTCGTTGAATTGTGTAAATCGGTATCGATAGGTATCGATAAAATAATAGGTATCCGTTTTCATTACAATTGAAATTGGAATTGAAACTGAAATCATTTATTTCAAACCATACCATCGATCCATAATTGTGTTAGTTATACAAAATACTAAAGAACTATAAAGTTAGTAAGAGACTAATTCTTACAACGAAAGACAGAAAAAGAAAAACAAAAAGTAAAAAAAAAAAAAAAAACCAGCGCAACAGCCCAGACTACCCTAAACCCCCCGCACGTGCAGGCGCACCCAATGCCTCTGGTAAGGGCATTCCTGGCTGCTGGCAACAACGGCCATGATGCTATTAGGGCTGCCACGTACAACAAGAAAACATTCACCATCACATATTTTTTCACAGAAGGCAGGCAGTTATAGTCTACTGAATGTGTCATTAGAAAACAATCTTGCCTGAGAAAGTGATGGAAATCGGGAACTTCAGCAAGGCAATATCATTGGGCTGCACCACGGACTGCAATAGGTCGTTGTAGAGAGGGTGGTTGTAGTACTCCGTGGTCTCGAAGAGCAGCTCGGGGCGCGTCAGGCTGACGGCACCGGCGCGGAGGACCATGGTCACGCGGCTGGACAAAAGAACAGTGAGGCTTGAAAAGTTCCTTAAAGGTAACGTAAACGCTATTCGAAAACTGACAAAATGTTGACGCAATCGTCTGACGGCTAACGTCAATCCTATAATATTTTCGATAGCGATTACGTTCTCAGGCTTGTTGACTATAAATAAAACGTAGCCCTAGACTAGAACGAACGTCATCGTCAACGTCATCGTTGTCTTAATTGTATAGGAATGACGTAAATTGCGTAAGTCGCGTCGAGTGCTTTTGTCAATTATTTATATACATTTTGACGGTTTACGATAATCGTTTACGTTAGCGTTATGTATTTTGTCTACAGCCCGGTTATTTCATTTTTACTTTTTTATTTATATATTTATGGTACAACAAAATAATGTGTCTCTGTTATATTATAACTTCTTTTGATTTATGTTTATGTTTACATTTGCTATAAATTTGCCACTCCACAGCAAAAGCAGCAAGCTTGTAAATCATATCTTATGATAGATCTTGTTTACTTCACAGTATTGGCGGCAGAGTTAAAAACAATAATGTAGGGACAAAGTAGAATAAACCCTCAGCTCATGTTTGGTTTATTTCAATAACTTTTAATTCGTAATATTCAAAAGCCGCGCTAATAACTGCATCACGTTACACTACACAGGTTGTACCGGTTATAATACATACATTCAATCACGCCTGTTTCCCAGAGGGGTAGGCAGACCACTTCTTTCCACTTGCTACGATCTTGACAAATTTCTTTCGCTTCTTCTTCATTCATACATCGAGTCATGCACGCACGTCGGTTATAATCAGTGATCGGATTTCACGGTGCAACACTGCGGGATATAGAGTAGAAATCTTAATATGGATATGACTAAAATCCCGGAATCTGGTTCGAAAAGAAAATGCGATTGTTGAGATATTTATAAATAGGCATTAGGATAGGATTTTAGACGTGTAAAGAAATCGATTAAACATATAAAATATTGAGAAAATAATTGTATGCTATTTCAATTTCATACAAACTAATAAAATATAATATCTGTGTGTAGTGTGGTGAACTGATAATGCGTACCGTATTATATATTTTATTTATATTCATACCCAAAGACTATTTGGCAGATCAATTTTAAACAGAGTATAATAAAAACTAACTTTTTTAATTTTTTTACATATACCTACATTACTTTTGTCAAAATATTTATTTTACATGTTTAAATTGTATTGAAATTTATTTGATGTCATAAAATCAGAATAATATTTAACAACATAAGTCCCGGAACCCCGGGGCATATCCATATTAGCATAATGTTTGAGGTCACCACAGTTTCACCCCGTGTTGCACCGGGATATCCGATCATTGGTTACAATTTTATAAAAAAAGTCTAACCACTAGTTGTGGGAGGACCTTGTGCATGGTCCGTCCGGGTTGGTACCACCATCTTATCCATTAACCTACCGCCATGCAGCAGTGTTTGCATTGTTGTGGGGATAAGCCAGCCGGTGAAATGACTAGCATAGAGGCATTCCATCTTAGTCCTCAATGTTGGCAGTGCATTTGCAGTCTTGTGAATGCGAATGTTTATGGGTCACAATTTCTATTTACCGTCAGGTGACCTGTGTGTGCCCGTTTGCCTTCCTATGCCATAAAAAAAAAACATATCGTAAAAGTCCGTCCGGGTTGGTACCACCATCTTATCCATTAACCTACCGCCAAGCAGCAGTGTTTGCATTGTTGTGGGGATAAGACAGCCGGTGAAATGACTAGCATAGAGGCATTCCATCTTAGTCCTCAATGTTGGCAGTGCATTTGCAGTCTTGTGAATGCGAATGTTTATGGGTCACAATTTCCATTTACCGTCCTGACCTGTGTGTGCCCGTTTGCCTTCCTATGCCATAAAAAAAAAACATATCGTAAAAGTTTGCTCAAGCCCACTTCCTCTTTAACTCACGTAGCAGTGCAGTGGGCTGCGGTCATGCCCCACTCCGGGTGGATGATGGAGCCTCCGCAGGAGCTGACGCCTCCGATGTTGCTCACCATGCGCACGGACAGCTGCCAGGGGATCTGGCCCTCCTTGGCCTCCCAGCCCGACACGATGCGGGTGTTCGATGGGTCTGAGTCATCAATCAATGTTAGGGGATAATCTCTCACAGCTTATGAGCACCTAGTCCCAATCGATACGTTAGCGTAGGAAGTTACGCACTCGCAATCGATTTAAAATTGGAACAATTGTTTTCATTTTGAAAACAGACTTGTCGTCGGACTCTCAAAATTAAAACTATGGCGATTTGTGGGTGTGTTACGCAATAACTTGCCGCGGTAATGAACATGTATTGTTTTGCATCATCATCGTCCAAAAGACTTCTAAAGCATACGCAGAAGAGCGTCGATTTTGTGGCATAACGGTTCATATAGCCTGACTTTGGAGTCAATTTGTGTTAGATTGTCCCTTGACACTTGTATTCTGTTGGCACTTGTATTCAAAAACGTATTACAGACTTTTTTCCCAAACACAATGTAGCCGAAAACATTGTACCGTCAAGTGATAAGCATTGTTTTCGTAACTAGTAATGAGTTAAATGGTGTATCCCATCAGAATAGTGTTTGTGTACTTCACCAAAACATTGCGGGCTTCCTAAATAAGCAAGATATGCTACATGCAGTTATAAAAGAATTAGAAGAAAGTTTCCATAGCATTGACATTGTATGTCTTAGTGAGACATTCATATTAGCGGGTGATGAAAGAAACGTCTCGTTAGAAAATTATGTACTAGGTTCTCACTGGTCCAGGCCAAATGTAAAAAGAGGTGGTGTGTGTGTTTTAGTTAAAAAGGGTATAAATTTTGCTAAATTAGAAATCACAAAAGAATTTTCAATGCAAAACGTCTTTGAATGCTGTGGCATTTCTCTCGCAAACAGTAATTTAATCATTATTTGCATATACACAACACCAAATTCTGATAAGCTACTATTCTTGAACAAGCTGGAATCTTTATTGTTTAGACTTACAAAAAAACCAAATAAGAAAATAATAGTGTCTGGTGATTTCAATATCGATATACTGAAAAATAACAAATACACAAAACTGTTAATAAGTATTTGCAAATCATTCCTTACAAAACTTCATATATCCGAGCCAACTCGGAAAAACGCTTGCATTGATCAGTTTATCAGCAATATTAACTCTGCGACCGGTACAGTCCACAAACTAGGACTTTCAGATCATGATACGGGACAAATACTAAAATTTAGAATGAAAATTCAAAAAGCTCCTAAGTCGTGGTTTGAAACTAAAAGAGATTTTAGTAATTCGAATATAAGTAAGTTCCGTGAATGTATGGAATCACTTTCATTTAACGATGTTTTGTGCGAAACAAACAGTGAATTAGCTTTTAATGAATTTCATGATATCGTCACACTATTGTTCAACTTGAATTTTCCTCTCATTACAGTAAAAAGACGCAATATAAATAAATGCAAAGCATTGTGGTTATCTAGAAGCATAAAAAAAGTTGTATTGTTAAAAGACGAATGTTTTTTCAATATCAATATGCTACAAAAAATAAACCACATTTTAAATATCTTTATAAAAAGTACTCTAAAATTCTTAAGAAGTGTATTATGGAAGCGAAACAAAAAAGTAACATAAATTACGTTTCCAATGCTAAAAACAAGTGCAGAGCAGTCTGGAAAATTATACAAGCGCAATCAGGAGATAGCTGCCCATCCGTCATAACTAAGAAAATAAACGCAAATAATACTGTACTTACAAAGCCATGTGACATAGCCAACACTTTTAATAATTACTTTATAGATATCACACACCAACAAAAAGATAATCTTATAACTTCAAATCCAATTCCAAGCCAATCGTCTAGTATATTTATAAAACCAACAAATGACCGTGAAGTGCTAAATATTATCCAAGGTTTGAAGAATACTGGTTCTGTAGGCTATGATAGCCTTTCTACAAAAATTATTAAATTATGCGCTTCAGTTTTTGCCAAAGTTCTAGCACACTTAATTAATTTATCTTTCACAGCGGGTATTTTTCCTGAAAGACTTAAGAGGTCTATTGTCAAACCTTTATACAAAAAGGGTGATTCTAATGATTTAGGTAATTATAGACCAATTACTTTAGTTCCAATAATTTCAAAGATTTATGAGAAAGTTATGTATTCCAGATTGGAACACTATCTAAATCAACAAAACATTATCAAACACGAACAAAATGGATTTCGAAAAAATATGTCTACTTCTCTAGCTGTTTTTAAACTGATAAAAACTGTAACGGATAGTGTTAACAAGGGCGAATTAGTAGTAGTGTTATTTTTAGATATGACAAAAGCCTTTGACTTTGTGCATCATGGTAGGCTAATAAATAAACTTAACAAATATGGTATACGAGGAATAGCAGAAAAATGGCTAAGTAGTTACTTAAGTAAAAGATCTCAATACACAGAAATAACTCAACTACTAGCCAACAATCACAAAAAATCGTTTGAATCAAATTGGCGGCTAAATTGTTATGGAGTGCCGCAAGGAAGTGTTTTAGGCCCTCTTCTTTTCCTTGCGTACATAAATGATTTACCGGATAACATAAAACATGAGTGTATCTTATTTGCCGACGATACTTCAATTATCATAAAAGGAAAGGATAGAGAAACATTGCAAAATGAGATCAAACTAACTTTAAATTCAGTTATAAATTGGTTCAAAGAAAATAATCTTCAAGTTAACATCTTAAAAACGCAATTTATGCGGTTTCATACTAAGCGGGCTTCACCCATTGTTTTTAATATATTACATACATACATACATTAAATCACGCCTGTTTCCCAGAGGGGTAGGCAGAGACCACTTCTTTCCACTTGCTACGATCTTGACAAATTTCTTTCGCTTCTTCAACATTCATACATCGAGTCATGCACGCACGTCGGTTTCGGGTACTTAAGATTCGGCCCTTTCCCAGTATTTCTCCGATTTGATTCGAAAAAGTACGCCTAGGGCGGCCCCTTCCGACCCTTCCACTCACTTTCGATCTGTATATCTCTTTCGTCAATCTACTTTCATCCATCCTTTCCAAATGACCGAACCATCGAAGCATGCCCTTTTCAATCTTAGTCACTACGTCTTCTTTCATTCCACATTTCTCTCTGATTTTTTCATTTCTAACTCTATCAATCAGTTTCACACCACACATACTACGCAAAGAACGCATTTCAACTGCATTTACACGACTAACATGCTTGTCCTGCCACACCCAACATTCACTACCATACATCAGGGTAGGGGCTAGCACTCCATTGTGAACAGCCAGCCGGGCTTTTTGTGAAACGCCCTGTCTGCTCACAAAGGAGTGCAGGGCCCCATTAATTTGATTCCCCGCATTCACCCTCCTCTCGATATCCTTCTCACACTTACCATCTCTTGTAAACATACTTCCCAGGTACACAAATTCGCTCACTTGTTCTACTAATTCACCATTTATATTTATCACGCACTCAGTCATCTCCTCATCCTTCTCTATCACCATGACCTTGGTCTTGGCAACATTTACTTTCATCCCCTTTTTCTTAAATCCCTCATTCATTACTGTCACCATCTCCTGCAACTCAAGTACCGATGAGGCAAGTATAACTTGATCATCGGCATATAAGAGGCATTTGATTAGCAACTCTTGCATACGCAAACCCTTATCATACTCTTTCAAATCCCACATACAACTGTCCATGAATAGATTGAACAGCCATGGTGAGGCAACACAGCCCTGTCTAACACCTTTAGAGATATTAAACCAGGCCGAGTATGCCCCATTGATCCTGACACAGGCTCTGGAGCCCTCATAAAGGGACCTCAAAGCCTGCACCAGGTTGCTGCTCACTCCATACATAGACAGCACCGTCCACAACTCCTTTCTATCTACCCTATCATAGGCCTTTTCCAGGTCCACAAAAGCACAGAAAACCTTTTGGTTCACAGCCACGAACTTTTCTGTGATGGACCGTAGTGAAAAGACCTGATCCGTACATCCCATTCCCTTTCGAAATCCCGCTTGTACATCCCAGATTTTGTCATTCGTAACATTCAATACCCTTTCTATTAGAATCTTCGCATATACTTTGCCGACAACACTAAGGAGGCTGATACCGCGGTAGTTTTTGCAGTCTTGCTGTGACCCCTTTCCTTTATACAGAGGGACGATAACGGCCTTGACCCAATCTTCTGGGACTCGGCCGCTATTCCAACATGCATTGAAAAGACGGTACAACAGACTACCCACCAGGCCATCTCCTCTCCTCAGCATTTCTATCGACACTCTATCACAACCTGCTGACTTTCCCGCTTTCATACTTTTTAAAGCTTTCATGATTTCACTCATACTAATCACACTTTCATCTTCGCTACTTGCATCTTTACTCATGCTTTCTGGCTCACGACAAATATCTTCGCATTCAAACAAGCTTTCAAAATAAGTTTTCCATCTATCAAGCATTTTTTCTTCCTCACATATTAAGTCTCCAGACTCATCCCTCACCGCGCTTAATTTAGTTTTCTCTGATTTCCCCCGAGCCGATTTAATCAAGCTCCAAAAGAGTTTAATATTCGACCGGAAGTTGTCAGAGAAACTCCTATCATACTTTTCATTCAGTAAATCTTTCTTTCTAGCCACAACTTCTTTCACTCTTTTCTTTGATCTATTATACTCTTTTTTCTTTCTGTCGCTTAGATCTTGTCCTGGATCTACAGCTACAAAATCCAACCAACACTTTTTCTTCTCTTTCACGACATCATCTACCTCTCTATCCCACCATTCCGGACGTTCATTCTTACTTTTTCTTCTTTTTACTACACCGCATACTTCAGTGGCCGATTTGACCATGCCATTCTTCATAATCTTCGTATTCATCTTGTATAATTTCGTCATTCAGTTTCTCTACTTTTATCCTCTCTAACGCAGTTGTCGGTACGGGAACACGATGGCGCCAACGTGTGAACAGACCCCTTACTCGTGTTACCACTAAGTAGTGATCTGAACCTACGCTAACTCCTCGAAATGCTCTGGTATCTACAACTTTGTTACGCAACCGTTCATCCACAATCATCAAGTCTATCATAGACTTCTCATTCTGACGTCTCCACGTATACTGATGAATCTCTTTGTGATCAAACAAAGTGTTTGTCACGCAGAGATTCTTAGCCAAACATACATTGAGAAGGCATTTGCCATTCTCGTTCACTCGCTCATCACCATACTTACCCAGTACCGATTCATAACCATCCCTTTGCACGCCTGTCCAACCATTAAAATCGCCTAGCAAAATAATCCTCTCATTCTCCTTGCATTTTGTTGAAACCTCATGCAAACTTTCCCAAAACTCCTCCCTTTCTTTTTTAGATTTATTCGTATCTGGGGCATAAGCCCCAATTACGAATAAACGGGTGAGACCTACCTTGACTCTCACCCAGAGAAGTCTTGGGCTCACACATTCATGCTCTTGCATACATTCAGCCATTCGCTCTGTGAGTACGATGCCAACTCCCTGACGACCGTGCTCGGATACCGGAACTCCGGACCACAAAGCCGTCAAGGTTCCGTGTGTGGACGTACTCACCCCTTTTTTCTTCGTCTCAGTCACACATAGAACATCCAGCTTTCTCTCTTTCATCATCATACATACCTCATCTAATTTATGTTCCATCCCTCCACAAACATTCATCGTAGCAAGGCGGCTTTCAGCGGCCCGCTTTTTGCCAACCCCCCTGCGAACACAGCGTGACGCGTGGCAAACGGCATCGCCGCCGTTCCGATCCCCGGAGGGATCCGAACATACGCGCACTATTTTGCCCCCCCCCCCAGAGTACGAAGGGCTGCCCAGGCTAGGCCTAGGGAGGGATTCTCTGGCATTGCCAGTACCCTCCTGGGGTATAAACTTTTTAAATGGTGCTCGCATGGTCCATTATGCAGGGTCGGGTTTGAATTTGGAGTTTTCCTTCTCCTAGATAGGTAGCAGCCCAATGCTAACGACGCCTATCCCGCCGGGTTTGAATTCGGAGTTTTCCTTCTCCTAGATAGGTAGCAGCCCAATGCTAACGACGCCTATCTCGCCCGGAGGAGATCTTTCCTATGTAATATTATATGAAAATAAACTAATTGCAGAAGTCAATCGCACTAACTTTCTTGGAATAATCCTAGATAGCCATTGCGATTGGAGTTTACATATAGATAAAGTATGCAATAAGATAAGCAGTTTTATATTTGCACTTCGGCGTCTGAGACAAGTAGCACCAGAGGGTACTAGTCTCACAGCATACCATGGTTATGTAGCTTCGGTGCTTCAATATGGACTGTTGTTGTGGGGAAACTCGGTGCAGGTAAATAAGGTGTTCATTCTACAAAAAAAGTGTGTGAGAGCCATTTGTGGTGCTTTTATAACGGACTCATGCAAGCCTTTGTTTATAAGATTAAAATTACTTACTCTGCCGTGCCTTTATATTAAGCAACTAGGTATATTTGTAAAGCAATATCCAGAGTTGTTTAAAAAAATTACAGATGTAAGTAGTAGAACACAGAGGAAATGTAATGTTGGTAAATTATTCCTTCCAAAACTGAAATTGCAAATATACAAGAGAAATGCCTACATTATGGCCATCAGAGTGTTTAATAAGCTTCCTAGAGATCTATGTGACCTGCCCTTAAATAAATTTAAGACAGATCTACATGCATGGCTGTTGCACCGACCATTTTACTCTATAAATGAGTTCTTTAATAATTAAGTTTTCTTGTAAATATGTACTTGCAAAATATTCGCACGCCAGCAATGGTGTAATATGCAGTTTTACCTTTAATTTTGGAACATCCCTGTAACCATATTACGGCGAATAAACGATTTTTGATTTGATTTGATTTGATATTTATTTATTTGTTTAAATGGTCACGGCTTATTGCCTAACGCACCCGAAACCGGTTCATTTTGACAGTCCATACTGTCCGTAGTCGAGTTTGCATGCAAAATGAAAACATTTTTACCACTTTGAAGCCGATTGCGAGTTCGTTAGGCTATAAGCCCTGTCATTTAAATAAATAAATCAAAAAACAATCTAACACTAATCTAAGCTCTAAGGTTTGTACTGTAAATACCTCCTAAACGACGATAGATACACGGATATAGAGAAATATAATTATACTTAAAGAGGAAAAATACAAGACTCAAAATGAAAAGAAGAAAAAGCAGAAAATAATTTTATTTCTGCAAAATGATACAAAATACTCGCGCTCATCACACGGAAATCGAGGACTGTTAGCTTCGTAGGCAAATTGTCGGTGAAACTTAAAAGCCGCGTAAGTAACATTTTAAATAAAGAGTAAAATGCACCTTTTTAATAACATTGTAAGGTTGATTTTGCAGTACCACCGACGAAATGTCACTACCAACTAGGATAACGCGTCGTCGAAGAATTTCCATGTCAAGAGGGATGAAAGTCATCTTACGAGAAGAGCTTTGAGTATGAATGTGGAGGGTTATAAACAGGGATCGGAAATTCGGATCGATATTTACCTAAAGTTGGCAAAATCCCGGAAAAATATAGGCAAACATGGCGTCGGCTTCTTAAAAATATTATTTTAATAATATTAGTTCCGGGATTTTGGGATTCTACAAAATGTTAATATAATAATTACTTTACATCATGTAGGATAAAACATTCATTTTTGCTCCTATAAATTCGTTGGGTTAACGAGTTACAGGTTTATTAAATAACATTTAGTAAATCTATACATGAAAAATAACTTCAAACAGTTAATATAAATAATTGATTATGAATTAATGCCGGTGCAATTTATTTATTTTGAAATCCCAGAAATTTTAGTAATGAATTCTATGATTGAGTCCGCCTCCATACAACTGAACAACAAAGCCGGTGCGAAAGTATAGGTAAATATCGATCCGAATTTCCGATCCCTGGTAATAATAATGATATTGTAACTGATATCGGATTAAATTATTATTGTTTTTTCAGGAACATTTCTGAATTCAAGCGAGGATTAGTCACGACGCTGAGCATTACAAAAAACCACGCAAATGAAATATTGAGTCAGACATTCAACATTGACGATACTGTTGAAGTTTGGTTCAGGATAGTAGGGTACTCCGAGGCTAAAGTGTTTATATTAGTACAGAGTCACGAATCTGCATTGAAATGCACAGTAAAGCTAAATGTTATATGCAATCAAATGAAATTTTCTAAGCAGTTAACTTGCCCACAATATAGAGGATTACTCCTGGGTAAGTTTAGCTTCGGTTGTTCCCCTCCGCTAGATATAAAATTGATTGCGAGCAGGACAGAACCAACGTTTCTAAAGCTTTATGAAGACACAGATTTCACTGATTTCTACCTGAGCTCAGAAGAAGGAAGGGTGGCGGTGCACAGAACTTGCCTGGCCGCGCACAGTGACATGTTCAAGACGATGCTCTTAGGCAAGTGGAACGAGACTGAAGAAGGCCGCGTGAAACTGAAAGGCCTGACGCTGCAGACTCTTCAGCAGCTGAAGGAATACATGTATTTAGGCACTTTGCCCGAGGACGTACGTCAGCTGTTGCTTCTCGCGAAGTGCTACTTACTTAAAAATCTGAAGGAGGATTGCATGGTTCAGCTGGCCTCGACGGCAAGTCCTGAAAACTTGTATGAACTCTACGATTTCGCTTTTGAGAACAGTCTGCCTGATTTTGCACGGTTGCTGCTCCAAGTAGCGACTAACGAAGTTATAGACGGCGCTCACCGGAATAAGAGCGCCCGCTTATCTGGTAACGACCAGGCTGACGGATAATCTGAGTTAACTGGCTAACTGACTCGCTATTTAGTTTTGGGTAGGAGACACCTAAGTAACAATTTACGCGATTTGTTTGTTCTGCGTGTTTTTGAAATTTAATTTTAGTAACCACTTAGGTTCTATCTAAATTAGTATACATGTGTTATTTACTTGACGTAATTCGAGACAAACCTCTGCGATTTAACGGTGTTATTAAATGTTAAATTTTATCGTGTTTATGTCATCAAAAAAAATTATATCTACGTTTATTCATGTCTTTACAATCATGTACATGTTTCACTTCACACTCACTAGAAGACGTGGAAATTAACCTGCTGTCATTGACATACTGTAACATTTTATAATTAAATCACTTTCGATGTTACATACATAAAGATTTTAGGTGTAGGGACACAAGACGCATTCTGCAAACGTTAAAGTTCCAAAGCCATTTACGTATAGTTTACGGTTTTCCAGTTCTTACGTACTACTTTAGTAGACTGTTCTACGGGGTCAAACCCTCATTTTTAACGTGTTAGCCTATTGTCGACGTTTTGAATGCTCTTATTTACTTGACGTTGACGTCTGCCGAGTTAAAACACTACCAAGTATAACACGCGACAAGCAATATGGTTGTACCGTGTTGGACGGAGAGCCTGGCTAGCAACGTACAGTGACAATTGTGTCGATAAATATCAAACTCCAATATGTCCTTGAAATTTGGTACACGAATTTAAAACTTAATTTATTCGAGTTAAGTTTTAAATTCATATACCTAATTGCAAGGACATATTGGAGTTTGATATTTATCAACACAATTGCATGTCAAGTTATAGTATAGTATTGTGTCATTGAAATGTAAACCTTATTGTTAGGACTTGATTCGCATTTCGTACCACATTCAAATGTATCAAATAAATCAAGAAAGTCCTATAACAAATATGGAAATTGCGTATTTAAGTTTATACGTGAACTAACGTTTTAAATTACTTATATTTTAGATTTATTTCATTTTGTTATCGTTGATTACCTATTAGTATTATTAATTCTAAACGTTATGCTGGTTTAGATATAAAATATGAATGTGGCTTGTTTGCTTTCCCACGGGTTATTAATTATGCTCCATGGTTATGTTGACGTACTTAATCTGTGTTGTAAATCGTTCTATACAGAAAAAAAAACATTATTGCTTTCTATCACGTCGTGGCTGGATGTATACATCGATTCTTTTTAGCAAATTTCGTCGATAAGCATCGACCTTGACTTATATTATAACTTATAAGTAATAAAATAAACGAAATAGTCGCTATGAAGCATAGTTATCTACCCGTGGAGGAGCAAGCCAAGTAGGGACATTTTAAAGAGGTTTTTTTTTCTTTTCAGGAAAACTATTTGATTTTTGTGTTAATTAAAGTTTTTCGTTAATTATTAGCAGGGATCGGAAATTCGGATCGATATTTACCTAAAGTTGGCAAAATCCCGGAAAAAGACAAGCAAACATGGCGTCGGCTTCTTAAAAATATTATTTTAATAATATCAGTTCCGGGATTCTGGGATTCTACAAAATGTTAATATAATAATTACTTTACATGTAGGATAAAAGGTTCATTTTGCTCCTATAAATTCGTTAGGTTAATGAGTTACAGGTAAATTAAATAACATTTTGGTAAATCTATACATGAAAAATAACTTCAAACAGTTAATATAAATAATTGATTATGAATTAATGGCGGTGCAATTTATTTATTTTGAAATCCCAGTAATTTTAGTAATGAATTCTATGATTGAGTCCGCCTCCATACAACTGAACAACAAAGCCGGTGCGAAAGTATAGGTAAATATCGATCCGAATTTCCGATCCCTGGTTATAAAGGAAGATATAGCCCTAAAAAGAGATGGATGGATTGTATGAAGAGTAATATGACAAAGAAGGGAGTGAACGCTGAGATGACGGGTAATAGGGATTTATTTATTTATTTAAACTTCTTTGCACTAAATACAATAAAGTACAAATGGCGGACTTAATGCCCAAAGACATTCTCTACCAGTCAACCAGTAGGCGAAACAGAAAAAGAAGATCGGTGCGAAGAAAAAAAAAACGTTGAAAAAAAAAACTGTTTAAATAAAATGTATACAAGATACGGGTATATAAGATATAAATATATGTAAATGGGTGAATCAACTTCTAAGGTACTCCCCAATTAACAACATGTTTCACAAATTATATGTTTTTAGAAAAACTATATACCTATTTGCCAACGACGTAGCTTACACGCTTATTAAATCAGACAATTAGGCTAGCATTTGAAATGATTTGATTTAAAAATAGTACAGTTTGAAATATAGTTGGTAACGCAGCGGACGATGTTGTCCCTAGGTTTTGTATGGAAAATGTGCATTTTCCCCTGAGTTACCAGGTTTTTTCGAAGATTAAATAATATTTGAGGTGTTTAACGTATACGGTCTGTAAATTTGGTGGTCTGATATTAATATTCATACATTATTATTAATGATAGGTCACCAGGAAAGTTTTGATACCGCAAAAGAAAAGGAGTACCTTAAAAGTTGATTCACCCAAATACATAATATAAATATAATAAAATAATACATATAAAATATATAAATAAACAGATATGGCGATCTGTGTTAAATCGATTTACGACTGCGCTTGTTCCAGCAGATGCTTATGAAGCATCCGCTTGAAAGCTAACTTGCTTGGGGCTTTTCTGATGCTCGGTGGGAGCTCATTCCAGAGACGGATCGCCTTAAGGGCAAACGAATTAGTCATAAAACCAGTATGGTGGGGAGGAATAGAAAGTTTGAGAGTACGAGAGGAACGCAATTCACAGCCTGGACGGGGGGTATTAAAATTAAATTTACATTTAAGATAACCTGGAGTAGAAACCTGAAGGGGGATGTGTACGCTGGGTACGGGGGGTATGCTACGCCAGCTACAGATGATTGGGATATAAATAGGCAAGGAGATGATGAATAAATTATTCCTTTACTTACTTGCAACATCCTCAAGGAACGCAAGCGCCTCGCCATCGTTTACCTAAACATCAAAATCTAATTAACAAGATAAAGGTATTATTAATGAAGCATGACGTGTATAGATAAAAATATTTACTTTGATAACTGATTATAGAGTAAATCAGCTTATTAACGCAATTAGCAACTTCAAAATCAATTAGAGGCCATATTTTTCAACAGTATTTATTGATTTACAATTGATAATAACCTTGACATATCGAGAGATCTATTGTATTTTTTTATATGAGTGGGAGACCAACTCATGCTCGGTTCAGCTTCATAATTTCAGCTTGTTCTGCCTCCGTTTGAAGCCAGCATAATCGAAGAAGGTCATCCATCAAGGTGATGTTGATGGAATATAGTCTTACGGCATGAGGTACGATGGTGCAATTTTAATTGCGGCTAGTATTGGAGTCCTTGAATTAGTTTGATAAGATTTCCTAATAGTTTTTTTATTATCCAAGCCGTTTTAAAAAGTACTCTACATAAAATACTACATTTTCAAATAGGACTTTATAGGAGTTAATTAAATGACGAGTATCCACCCATCGATTTTACCAAACTGGATTAAGACTTAATCCGTAATCTCGTCTTTACAATTTCGGCATATAATCTAGGTATAACACCTTATTCTCGTTTGGTCGAATCCGCCCTAAGCCTTGGTGATCTTTTTTACAGTATTTTCATAGACTTTCACCCCCTTACTTATAAACGTGGAATAAGCTTGGAATAGTTTATGCCATGCTTTGTCACTTTCTGTCAGATGCAAATGTCACAATTACAGATAAAGACAAAGCATGGCATAAGCTATTCCAAGCTTATTCCATGTTTATAAATAAGGGGGTTAGCGTAGATAAGGATCAACAGGATTGAAAACTATTATTTAAAAGGACTAAGTACGAAAACGTCTGTTTAATTATTGGTAAAAAGGCACCCTTTTGGTGAGACTTTGGTATCTGTCTTTCAATCTGTCTGGTAGGTATGTCGTCATAGCAGTTTTTCTCAACATTTAAAAAAAAGGATCTTAGACCGGTGTTGAAAATTTTTACAATTTTATAAAAAAAAAAAAAATTTTAATCATATGAAAGTTCTTTATCTGCGCATTGATTTCCGTGGCGTACTTTTGCATTTAGTTACAAATTTACAAAAAAATAACATTTCCCGACCATATAACTATCTGTAATCTAAAATTGGATACAAAAACACCTCAGATTACTCCCAGGGCCTTTATTCTACTGCGCAAAACCATATTGCTCTTGACAAGTAATCGCATTGTCACCGTTCACGCTCTTATTTTCTTGACAGTAATGGCGGCCTTATTAAAAGGCAATATAGTTTTAGCTTTTAGAATTAACCTCGTAAGGCCCACGTCAAATTTCGTTAGTTCGAAAAAGAATCTTGTATCAGTCGACTAAAGTCAAAAGTCACTTTGACAAATGTCCTGGATTTAGGACGTCGGGCCTTACCAGGGTAAGGCGTAGAAATGTACCAATACATATAATTTCATAAACGAATTCTACGCGGAAAGTATACTACTCAAAACAAAATAGGTGCCACGGTATATTCTGCATACAAATGAACTGTTTTCGGAGAAGGATTATTATAACAAATTTTAACCTGTAATTTTTGAAATTAGTATCATTCGAAAGCTGCAATGTTCAACTTACAAACTAGGTTTTTAAATTTTTTGTTAATGGTTTTGGTTTACCGTGCGTGTGGTTTTTAAAAAAATTGAATTTTTTTGCTCATTTTGTATGAAATTTGAAAATTGATTTAAAAAACCACACGCATGGTTAAAACGAAACAATTGACAAAAAATTTAAAAACACAACTTGTAAGTTGAAAATTGCAGCTTTCGAATGATACTAAATTCAAAACTTACAGGTTAAAATTTGTTATAATAATCCTTCTCCGAAAACAGTTCTTTTGTATGCAGAATATACCGTGGCCCCTATTTTGTTTTGAGTAGTATAAGTCGTTGGCAGAAGCTAGAATTTATCTTAAAGCTGCATTAATACCTGCGCGTGGGCCACTGCAACCAGACACACAATCACTCCCCACGTCTTCATTTTGCCGTTTGGTATAAAACTACCGAACAGAATTATAGAACGGTACCTAATTAGATACATATCTTATTATTAGTAGATATCTCTAATATCAGAGCCGGCACGGGATTAAAAGATATAAAGATATGTAATTTTAATTGTTAATACCACGCGCGGGAGTTACAAAGCCAAGTTTATTTTACAGTTTTCGAGTTCAATATTTCCACTATTTCCCGAAATATAAAAAGTGGTAGCACTTAATCATACTTATTAAAAGTTATCTAACATATTAAAAAACTTACAAAGGATTTTTTTCTCAACATTTATGGGGATTGTAAATTTGAGCTAAAAAAATCCAAATAAAATACGATAACGTTTCTCTCCCTTTAAACCTTTTACGATTTTTGAATATGTCGTAGATATCATGAAAAACCATGTCAGTACGTTTTCGTTTACAGGAATATATTTCTTACTACGAAACAAATTCAAAAAACAGAAACGTTGAAATTCGTGAAAATCAGACCTGATTTAGGAAAAACGTTCAAAATTCAAAAATTCAAAATTCAAAATATTTATTCAGTAAATTGGCCACATGAGGGCTCTTTTACACGTCGGTAACATGGAGTGAATCTACCAGCGCTTCGGACAAGACCATCATTGCGGAGAAGAAGCGCCGCAAGAAACTCCAGTTATCCTCTTAATTTTACAACTTTGTCGGCGTAACTTAAATGTTTACCTATGTCAAATTACAGCTTTGTAGTATCTACCAGGGGCACGTTTTATAACGCTACAAGTAACAATTTTACATGTCAAAACTGGCAACACTGCTCAAATGGCTGTTCGTCATTGGTCGAGGTTATGTCAAATGGACACTTGTAACCTGTCAAAACAGGCCCCAGGAGTCTCCGAGTCAAACAGCGGACAGATGGTCGTGGCGAACTATAAGGGTTTCTTGTTGACTACGGAACCCAAAAATCTGGACCATTACAAGATCAATGGGTCCGTCCGTCGGTCGAAGAAGTTTTTTCTATTACATCTGTTTCTTGAATTGTATGGCTCTTTGTATTTTCTGTTTAGCGGTTATTCGATTTTCCATTACCCTCCCTCTTTGCCGATGAGATAATTTTATGTAGTAGGAAATACTTAGTGAAACTTTACTTACCCAACCCAAGGTATCAACTAATCTCTAGTAGCTGTACCTACTTAAAATTCGATCATTTACCATCCCAAGATTGTAATATATAACTCGTTCCTTTTTCAAACTTAAGGAACTTACTTAAATCGTCATTTAGGTAACTGACTCTCAACGCAGCCGTTAGAGTGTTACCTAAATGTTCAATTCGGTTCATACACCCACCGTCTATATATTATATTCCCGATTGGTTGCCGGGTTAGAATAGCACCACCCCATCTCTTCCCGTGGATGTCGTAAGTGGCGACTAAGGGAATAAAGGCTTGTAGCACTATGAGGCGATAGGCTTGCAACTAGGGAATGCAAATAACCGGTTATAAGCGGTTTAAACCGGTTATAACCGGTTATTTTCATACAAAAACGGCTTATAACCGGTTAAATTGCATTCCCTACTTGCAACCTGTCACTAATATGCTGGTAAACATCTTAGCCTATTTGTGCAGAATGCGGTTACAGAATTATCAACAAGTTTTTTTTGCTGTAGGTAATTCTGTAGCTCTGGCTACCCCTCTTTGGGATTACAGGCGTGAAGGTATGTATGTGTGTATGTATGTATGTATCCACCGTCTATAATCGTAATTTATAATTTGAGAAACCGTAAATTAATTATTTATTCGTAATCAAGTATAATTTAAAGCTTGAACACAGTAAAATGTGGGCACAAGTAAATGATTATATATTTTTATTTATACAATATGGAAACTTCTTAGTATTATAAATAAAAACTATTTGATATCATGAATAAAAACTTTTATGACAGCGTTCCACTTTGATCATTTGTTTTCACGATGGCGAGTTATGAACACAAGAAACGTGAAATTATTTTGCGCAAACATACTGAAAATCCCCATTTAAGTTATAGGGCATTAGCAAAACTTTTAAAATTACCGCAATCTTCCGTATGTTTAGTTTTAAAAAGGTTCCGAGAACGATTGACAGTAGATCGCAAGCCGGGAAGTGCAGGTAAGCAAGGCGCAAAGGATAAAAAAAAAGAAGCCCATGTCTTGCGGCTTTTTACAGCGAATCCGAAGTTATCGTCCCGTGATGTCGCAAAAAAGGTCAAAATGTCGCAGTCATATGTACAGAAAACTAAGTCTAGAGCTGGATTAAAGTCGTTCAAAGCACAAGCTGCACCCAATCGCGACGCTAAGCAAAATCTGTCTGCAAAACAGAGATCACGAAAGTTGTACGACAATTACTTGACAAAATTTGGATGCGTTGTATTGGATGATGAAACATACATCAAAGCAGACTTCCAGCAGATACCGGGGCAAGAATTTTATACTTCTAAGAATCGTAAGGATGCCCCAGAAGATTGCAAGATAAAAAAGAGATCGAAGTTTCCAAAAAAATATCTTTTATGGCAAGCTATTTGTAGTTGTGGTAAAAGAAGTCGTTCATTCGTAACAACAGGCACAGTAAACGGTGAAATCTACAAAAAAGAATGTTTGCAAAAGCGTCTACTGCCCTTTTTACGCAAACATAGCTCACAGCCATTATTTTGGCCAGACCTTGCGAGCTGTCACTACTCTAAAGCAGTAGTTGAGTGGTATAAACATAACGATGTCGCAGTGGTACCTAAAGAGTGCAATCCTCCAAATTGTCCTGAACTGAGGCCGATTGAAGAATATTGGGCAATTATGAAAGGGATTCTAAAAAAAGGAGGCGGAGAAGTTAAATCGGCAGCTGAATTGCAAAACAAATGGAAATGGGCTTGCAAAAGATATCCTGACAGTGCTGTGCAAGACTTAATGAGCCGGATTCGACGCAAAGCACGCAGTATGGCATATAGAAAGCAAATTAAATAATTGTATATATTTGTAAAAATGGTTATTAGTCTAGTAAATAAATGCAATAAAAAATTCCTTGAAATATGTTCCATAACATTTTTATTTTTGTTACTTTATGTGCCCATGTTTTACTGTGTTCAAGCTTTACACAGCATTTCAGTTTATACTAATGCACCGAGGAATTCCTCTAACTACATGACGTTTATATAAGTAGGTACAAGAGATAGGTATACTAACACGGATAAAAACGTAATGAAAATAATTACTTCGTAAATTATCTATTTCCTAAATGAATCTCAGACATTCACGACAAACAAACCAACATTTGAAGAATTCCGGTGTGAAACTGTTCTTGCTTTTGAAACAATAGAAAGGTTATGTTACCTATGTATGAACCTGACATAACACGCCACAATATGCTGCTGTGTATCCGGCTTTAGATAAAGGTTTAAGGTTTGAAATACGTCACTAACATTATCTGGTATGTAAGTGTTTTTCCGATTACGCCATGTGGATTGACGCGCGTTATAAAAAAGTGCCAACTTTTGCGGACCACTGACAACCAAACCTTATTTTAACCGACTTTACATCAGGAATTCTATGTTCGGCTGAATCAGTGAACATACATGAAAAACATACATACGTTATTTATGTTCACCGATTTCTCCGTTAATTGGGAACCGATTTTGAAAAATATTATTTTGTTTGATAGTGTAGGCATACTCTAGAGGTGATCCTATTGTCACCAAGTGAGTATCTGATGAGAGTATCCGTGAGGAATTCAGGGAACTACTCAAATGTTATAGGCACACACATAGCGATTTTGGTTTTTTTTTTGCATTTGCATTTATTTGGCGAAGTGAAACTGATGATTAAGACCACAGAATGTTCACGGGAACTTCTCAATCGTACCTATTTCAAGGGTGGCGATAAGATATCTCGATTAAGATAGTTATGCGACTATGACGAAGTAATTTGAAATAGTTGAAATATATAATGCACAGTGATTTTCCAGCAGTAGCTTCTTATTAATAAAGAAGTGGGACTACATAACAGTATAATATTAGCCCCGCTAATGCAACACTACTAAAATGTATCATGGGAATGAGGTCACTGACGAACGAACGCCGTCAGTTCCTCCGTAGGCATAGGTACCTACACCTGAACTATAATCTCTAATTACAAGAAGATAAGGAAGAAATAAGTAAACCCATGCTTATAGATAAACCTATTAAGTCTGATAACTAATTAAAGAATGGCAATTGGCGATCGGGGTTTTTTTGGCAAACGTGTAGGTAGGTACCTCGGTCGTCCGTCGCCGAGGTAATGGTACACAATGAGCTAGTGCTAGTGCTAGTTAGCTATGCGCGTAAGGAGTTTGTACTCATACTTCCTGTCCAAAACCACAATGCAGTTCGCAATGTTTTTTGACCATCCTTCAATATCTACCCCGGTTTGCGAGAGAACCGAGGGGGTTATTATTAAACATCGGTATCAACGTTCGAATTTCATGGCACTCGGTAAGGGTAGCAAAGTAAATAAATACATTCGAAAATTTGAATAATAACGTTTAATTTATTTTGTTTTTACACTTAATTATACTGCGGTAAACTGTAGGTACAAATACTAAAAGAGGTTTATATTCTAAATACGTCAAAAAACCTCAATACTAATATCGAATTCGAAAAATAATACATGTTGAATTTCCCAACGAATGTCAATTTAAATGTCATGCAAAATAATGTGTAAAGTCAAATAATAGTTTATCGAAACCAAATTCAAAATTCAGTCTTTTAGTCATTTAAAATGGGTATTTTTTTGACATCTGTAATTTCTTACAGATATCAAAGATTGACAGCAAAATCCATGGAACAAATTTTAGTTATCTATTCTAACCCTTAAAACATTTTTAGAGACCAAAAATCTATACAAAATAATCGTTAAAAATACCAAGTGTATTTGTTTGTATTTGTTTTTCTGCCGACCATACTTTGCCATGAAATTTGAACGTTGATACCGATGTATAGTTATTATGACATAGCTAAGCAGTTCATTTTACGGCGACCGTGAAGGACAGAGGTATAGCAGTGTAGCCTTGTCCTTTTCCTTCAGCGTAAAATGAACTGCACAGTTATAATATAATAATCCCACAGAAAAAGATATAAACTTTTGTACCTCGGTGATTTATAATGCGCTAAAGTACAAAAGTGAATAGCGGCCTGGGGCCCTACTTTGAAATCCGTAATTCAAACTTCGGATCGCCCTGTCACTTTCTTGCGAATTAGTTACTCGTCTACAGCAAAAGGGATAGCAATAGACGAAAGTCGAAGTACGGATTTCAAAGTAGAGCACCTGTACACGTAAAGTTCGAACCGCGGGAAACGCCATTTGCCGTTCCAGTCTTCGTTCCGAACCGTACGTGTAAATACAACTGTAATAGTAAAATAGTAAAAAAATTACGGTTCGGAACGAAGATTGGAACGGCGCGTGGCGTTTCCCGTGGTCCGAACTTTACGTGTAAAAGCCACTGATATCTTTGTTGTAGTTGTCAGTAGGTACGTGAACTAGCTGAAAAGCATGCTAAGCTTGAACTGAATCACTAATAAAGTATTATATTCTTTACTAAGTAAGTTTAGCCCCGTAATGCCATAACTTTTACGGTTAAACCACTAATATAATATCTACTATACTACCTAATACTAAAATATTCTAAATGCGAAAATAGCTTTGTCTACTTGTCTGTTAAGCTTTAACGAAGAAACCGCTAAATCCCTATTTATTTATTAAATTGGGACGTTTCATACCCAGTTTTTTTTTTGAGAATAATTAACACAGACCATGTCACAAGTAGAATCTAGTTGAATATAAACTAAAAGGAGATGGACCATTTTTGTATGGGAGTTGGACCAAGTGCTGTCCAGAATGAACACAATTGCATTATGTTCCTTAGGCTAACACGAGACTGTACATTAAAGAGCTTCAAGATCTAACCGTCATGAAAAGAAAATACTTTTTGGTGAGAACTTAATAATCAATATAATCAATATAATAGTAGGTAGATTCGCTCTTATTGTAGTTATCTATTAATAATTCTATCGAGGAATAGAGCAGTGACTTCAAAAGGTGCCTAGCCCACCCTGAAAACCGTATTAGATATTACACATATAATATGCGCACAGCAGCTAATTATTCCTAGGATCATCAACATAAAGCTATTTCGCTTTATTTTGATGAATGCATCAACAACATCATTAGTCAGCAGTGGCGTGGACTTGAAGACTTTGACCACATTAGGCGTTGTTGGCGCTTAAAGGGTCCATTTGATAACGCCGCGCCAATATCGCTCACATAAAATCCTTTCAAAACCAAAAGTGCAAAGTAAAAACGACAAGGCAAAAGCTTTTATTTATTTTTATTTCTCTTGAACCAATTTTGAAAATATGTGTATTTTCTAATAGATAGTGTTTTAGGTGTTTTCACTTCTGGGCAGCATGTGGTCCAAACTTGTCAATCTCCTTGATCCTTATTGTGAATTAATCAATAGATATCAGTGTGACGATAGTTACGATTAAAACGAAAAGATAGTGTTCAGAAAAACATAAAGACACGGCGCATAGAGTCTGACCAACCAGTCGTGTCATAAGCATTTTTTTCAAATTATTCACATGACAACAATTTTACCTATGAAACAAGCTTTTACATTACGAGTTACAGTCAGCGTCAAAAGTAACTGGTCACTTCAAGCTACTTTTGTACTTTATCGCATTAACACATTAGACAATCTTGTTTGACATTGCTTATGTGACAGTAAAGCGACAAGGTATTTAAGTGATCAGTTACTTTTGACGCTGACTGTACCTATCCAGTCGCTATGCATTTTGTGTTACCAACTAGTGATATTTTAATTTTGCCGCCATTTTATTGTGACACCACTCACTGGTCGGACTCTAGCAGTTAAGGAAGGCCCGGCGCACTCCGCACTTCACGAGCCATTATTTTTTGTAACGGAAAATTAACCAAAACTGGCTTCAAATATTTTTTCCACTCACAGTTTAGGCGCGATGCTGCAAGTACAGTCGGCATTTGAAGAAGATGTACATTTAAAGACCTCAAAAATAACTGTACACGACTTGTCAGTAGTGAGCTACGATCCTTGCTCGACCTTTCGATGCGGGACGGAAGCATTTTCCGGGATTGTCCTGCGAATCCCGGGCCGATTAACGCCTCACTGTTGTTGGCAACACCAAAGGTTCTTACAGGGTACATACCTTTATATCCTCTACAAATTTGGCTTTTCCCAAAAAAAAAAAATTTGCATCTTTGAATGACGTAAAATAAATGTATTTTTCTCAAACATGCTCGGAAAAAACGGTTTTCCGATTGAAACACAAGGACGGAAAGAGCCTCATTTTACTCCTAGGAGTAAAAAAACCATATGAAAACACTTTCCGTCCATGTACATATCGCTCATCCAATAGAATAATGACATAATTGCATTTATAGCATGCATGTTATGTCATTGTTCCACGCGATAGACCTGACCTTTAGAACACTTATGACGGTAAAATCTCAAAACCCGATTTTTTGCAATTATGTCATTATTCTATTGGATGAGCGATATATTTCTTAAAAATGCTGTCAATTTGCATAGAAAATCAAAAGGACCAAGACAAAAATTCCAAACAGCCAAGGTAACTGCTCGCTTTTTTAGCACAGTGCGTGTGTTTATTTTTGAATTTGCATTCCAATGTCTATGGTTAGTATTTAAAAACAATTGACAGTCGGTAACATTCGTTCATTCTGCATAATATAATTGTGAAACCGAATATTAAACTATTTGTTGTGTGAAATACTTACTATAAAAAATGAGCTCAAGCGACGAAAGCGACGAAATAGGTACTACACCGCCTATATTAAAATCTGAAGCTGCCTCGGTTAGGCAAAACCTGCTTCCCGCTAAATCTAAGGAAAAATATAACCGAACTTATGACCAATTTATGCTGTGGAGGGCAAACAAAAATGTAAATTAAATTACTTGCTTTTTAGAAATGTATTTGTATTATTTCCTCACATGTTTGAGAAAAGCATTATGTATGCCTCCGCGGAAACGAGGATTTCCTGACTCGTATTTTAGCAGGCCTCGCTGTTGCTCGGCCTGCTAACCACCTCGTCAGGAAAACCCTTACTTTCCGCGCCTAGGCAACAATGTACTATTTCATACTCTCGTTTTTTAACTATGTATATTCAAATTCAAATTCAAATTCAAAATTATTTATTTCATATTGGCAACATTATTCAATTCTTAAGGCCCAGATAGATGTGCGAGTAAGTACGCCGTACTTATGACTCGGCGACCTTACTCGCCCGTGACTGTGTCACCCTAAGTACCTACGCGAACATCTAAAGGTAAACACGGACGAAAAAGGTCGTCGAGCTTTAAGTACGCGTACTTACTCGCCCGTCTATCTGGGTCTTTACTTACTTACAAAGCAAACTGCCTGCTTACGTACAGGTATAGGTGTACCAGAATCTGATGGCATTTTTAAAAGTAAAAAAATAATGGTTTTCATATGGCAACTGTCAACTGGCAGCTGTGTCAAATCGTTTGTTTACTGTTGCTTACATTTTGTAATTCGACTTCAACGATTGTTATCTGGTGAAAATGTCGAGAAAACCGCTTAGATCTCAAGCGAGGAATATTGTTTACAATTTATATAATACAATACGCGAAGAAGGAGGTGTAAATCAATCACAATCTTCAATTTTAAAGCGTGTCGTGGAGTTGACCGGTAAGTTGAAACAAACTGTTTTGATACTTTTAGGTTTAGGTATATTTTGTCTTACGTAAATGTTACTTTTTACAGGGGTTCCCAGCACTACCATACGATGAGATTTCAAGTAATTTTTTATACTCATAGAAAGAATGGTGCGTTTATTATTTTATTTGTGAGCAATAATGTTAATACCTTACCCCAGCAATATACAACCATTTCATAATTAGTCTAACCCAATCCAACCTACTCGACTCGATGGAACTCGTCTTAAGGGCTTCATTATCAGGGATCAGAAATTCGGATCGATATTTACCTAAAGTTGGCAAAATCCCGGAAAAGGATAGGCAAACATGGCGTCGGCTTCTTAAAAATATTATTTTAATAATATAAGTTCCGGGATTCTGGGATTCTACAAAATGTTAATATAATAATTACTTTGCATGTAGGATAAAACATTCATTTTTGCTCCTATAAATTCGTTAGGTTAATGAGTTACAGGTAAATTAAAAACATTTGGTAAATCTATACATGAAAAATAACTTCAAACAGTTAATATAAATAATTGATTATGAATTAATGCCGGTGCAATTTATTCATTTTGAAATCCCAGAAATTTTACTAATGAATTCTATGATTGAGTCTGCCTCCATACAACTGAACAACAAAGCCGGTGCGAAAGTATAGGTAAATATCGATCCGAATTTCCGATCCCTGTTCATTATGTAACGATTGTATTAATTAAAGAATATATAAATACTATATATATAAGAAGATATAGTATATACATACACACACTCACTTTAAACGGCACGGTAGCGTCGGTAGCTCAATTGCCAACGGACGCAAGGCGTTCAAATTCCGGTAGAGACATATTTGTGTGATGAGCACAGAATTTTGCTACTAAATCTTGGATGTTTGTAAGTTTTTAAGTTCATATTTATTTTTATATACCTACTGCTTTCTAATTATATACTGCTGACGTGTATATCGTTGTCTAGTACCGTTGTACACGAAAAGAGCTTAGTTTGAGTCATGGTATATATGAAATTGTCCTTTGTCCTCAGATATATTAAATTATTATCCTATACTGAGAGTTTAATTTAATAGACCTCTAGTGTCATATATTTTTTTTATAATCGTAAAAGCATAAAAAATATAAATTCGTCGAATCTTAAACTTCTTCATTTTTTGAAATCGGTTAAAAATTACAAAGTATCAATACCGTTTAGTCCAATTTCCCCAGTATTGCCCTCTAAATTTTTTTATTTCCCCATTTGCCATGAGATTCTGGTACACCTATATTTTTAGGCTACACTCAGACGCATTCGTTATAAATCTGCCATTCATTAACCAATCAATCAATATCGTACGTCCTTTGTGCATTATATAAGCAGCCGTGTAGTCAGAATATTATAGGTGTACCAGAATCTCATGGCAAATGGGGAAATAAAAAAATGTAGAGGGCAATACTGGGGAAATTGGACTAAACGGTGTTGATACTTTGTAATTTTTAACCGATTTCAAAAAATGAAGAAGTTTAAGATTCGACGTATTTATATTTTTTATGCTTTTACGATTATAAAAAAAATATATGACACTAGAGGTCTATTAAATTAAACTCTCAGTATAGAGACAATTTCATATATACCATGACTCAAACTAAGCTCTTTTCGTGTACAACGGTTCTAGACAACGATATACACGTCAGCAGTATATAATTAGAAAGCAGTATAGGTATATAAAAAGAAATATGAACTTAAAAACTTACAAACATCCAAGATTTGGTAGCAAAATTCTGTGCTCATCACACAAATATGTCTCTACCGGAATTTGAACGCCTTGCGTCCGTCGGCAATTGAGCTACCGTGCCGTTTAAAGTGAGTGTGTGTATGTATATACTATATCTTCTTATATATATAGTATTTATATATTCTTTAATTAATACAATCGTTACATAATGAAGCCCTTAAGACGAGTTCCATCGAGTCGAGTAGGTTGGATTGGGTTAGACTAATTATGAAATGGTTGTATATTGCTGGGGTAAGGTATTAACATTATTGCTCACAAATAAAATAATAAACACACCATTCTTTCTATGAGTATAAAAAATAACTTGAAATCTCATCGTATGGTAGTGCTGGGAACCCCTGTAAAAAGTAACATTTACGTAAGACAAAATATACCTAAACCTAAAAGTATCAAAACAGTTTGTTTCAACTTACCGGTCAACTCCACGACACGCTTTCAAATTGAAGATTGTGATTGATTTACACCTCCTTCTTCGCGTATTGTATTATATAAATTGTATACAATATTCCTCGCTTGAGATCTAAGCGGTTTTCTCGACATTTTCACCAGATAACAATCGTTGAAGTCGAATTACAAAATGTAAGCAACAGTAAACAAACGATTTGACACAGCTGCCAGTTGACAGTTGCCATATGAAAACCATTATTTTTTTACTTTTAAAAATGCAAAGATTCTGGTACACCTATTATAATATTATGCTAAAAATTATAAATTAAATTTACTTTGGGCAACACTCATCCTCTGCTCAAATTTTGACAGATCCGCCATGCCATAAAGCGTTTGTGTGTAAATTCTACAGTGCAAAAATAAATAAAGGTCTTGCGGCTATTTGTTGATTATCTTTACCGTGCATAGCGATGGCTATTGTAGAAGACGAAGTGCGGAATGAATCGGAGGAAGAGAATGAGATAGAGGTGGTGGTGGAGGAGGATGACGCAGACGTGGAATCGGACGATTCTGAAGTCAGTATTTGAGTTTCCTTTCCCTTCTGGTTGTAATACTCACCCAATAGTGCACAAATAATAAACTTTCAATGCTTATTGGCTTTGTCAATGTCGCACTTGGTATATTTTCAACCGGTTTGTTAACCTGCACGCTATTTTGGAGATCGTTACACTCTGTTCTACTTCAGTAAAATGGTCGTTGGTTGAACAATGGTAGATTTACTCACATTGTAGTTATAATTATTCTGATAAGTTAACCACATCTCGAAGTTCAAATTAATTACCTTGTTGAGTTTATGGTTCAAAGTTGTTGTTTTTAGTTTTAGCCCATAATTTGAAACTAATTTACCTACATACTTATGTGGTTTTAAAGTTGGGTATAGTCAGTAACTATTGTAAAGAAAGTATTTATTTACATGCAAATTGTTTGATTCTATTATTCAGGTTTTGTTACTTATTTAATACTCCTATTTTGTATCTGATGCTAATAAGAAATTATCCAACAAATTTAAGATTATCAAACTTTAATTTAACCCTTTTTATTGTACATTTGATTCATCTATTGATCTATTTTAATTTATATTTCTGTTATGTATAGCTGTTGGATTTCCTCAAATAAATAAATAAAATAACTTTTTAAATACAAAGAAAACATATTAAAAGGCCTTTATACAGTCACCAGCAATAATATATTATCCAACTATAATATACTTACGTTTACAACTATTTACGTTACAAAAAAAACTTATTCGAATATTAGTAATTATATTGACAACACAGACAGTTGTAAACCCCATTTCCTGGAGCAAAAATACTAACGCTAACTGGATTATATATCTTAGAAATTTGTAAGTTCGTTCGAAATTACCCTGAATACTACAAGAAACGCGAAGACATATCCACATCTCATCAGCTTTGATTATAGAGAAAAACTCATGTTACCTTCTTCAAAACTTAAAATGCATTCTGATGCAACCTATGCCATGTCCATAAAAGTATACAATAAACTGCCAGATAGAATAAAATCTGAGAAAAAACACTATACATTCATAAAACTGTTAAAGGAATTCCTTATTAATAAAAGCTATTATACACTAAGAGAATACTTAAATGAAAAACAACAATAAAACATATTAAATTCCATCATACACTATATAATATAATATAATATAAAAATACAAGATAAGTTCCTTTTTAAAATGAACAAAACACTATATGTGCAATACATCAGTAGGTAAATGATCTAAACTGAATAGATGTGTATATAAATTGTTATAAATTAATGTATGCAAATTTTAAGAAATTAAGAAATTGAGCTGTACAAAATATACGTATTCAAGTCATCCTCTCTTCACCAATTTTGCGGTGCCCATCAAGGTCCACAATTAAGTTTTATTATGTATAACAACTAAAACTTAAGTTGACCTAATATCCTGTAAGCTAATATTGTGGAATGCAATTAATGATTGAGTATTGAGTACTTCTTGTAATAAAGATGTGTTAAATATTTTTGCGCTCAATGTTGGATAATATATTATTGCTGGTGACTGTACGTACATCTCTTGTGTTTATTATGGTCGTTTTATTCTACGCCAAACCCAAACCATCTGACAAAATGATTAGGCGCCGGCTTAGGAATCTTGTTGGATATACCCAGTCTATTCTGTGAATGAGTATTATTACTTACTTATAAGATTGACTTTTAAATTTCTAATTTTCTCTGTATTTGTGTTGACTTCTACTATTATTATTTAATTCTCAATGTTACTGCATATAATTTGACATGCCATGTAATTTATATCTTATCTTTGGGGAAGGTCTTTCGCTGTCTTTGTCTTCTTAGTGTTTGTCTATGTCTGGCAGCAGAAGTGTTTGGGCTGACATGATGATCATTATTTGTTTGTACATACATAAAAAAAAGATACAAAGAATAGTTAAAAGAAGTGTTCTTACCATGGCCTATTTATTTAGTGTGGGTGTAATGTGGGCCTTATATTGTTAGTCACAAATAATCTAGGACACAATATAATGAAGACAATAATGAAGACAATGACTATGAAGAGGTATTAAATTGTAGTGCATTTCTGCTTGGTATGTTGAATACATTCAGTGCTAGCAACCCACTAGTTAGGTTAGGTGTTCATGGTAGTTTTTACAACAAAGCGGATTAACATGGGATTGGATTATGGGCATAGAGTGTCGCTCTATGTGGCAGAGAATGTGTTAAAGTAACACACACGATCAGTTTAAGTAAATCTTACATTATTATGGTGCAGAAAAAAACATTGAGCAAGTAAAATCATATTCGTTTCTCAAACTGATAGTTGGTCTTGTTAATTTTAATGCTTAAATAATATGAGCATTAAAATCACCTGTGTAAAATTAAAATATTAAAGTAAAATCCTAATTAAAATTATTAAAAATGTTTCTACAAGTATTTTTTCATTATAATAAAGATTACATGTCATTCTTGTATGCCAAATCATAAAAAATAAAAAATAAATATAATTATACCATGCAGGTGTCTATACTCTATTCTAATTCTTATTCTAATCTAATTTTAATTAATGGCTTTCATTTCTGTTAAGGTGTATTTCTTATTAGACAAATAAGTCCATAAGTGGTTAGTCCATGGATATCACACGTAAAGTTTTTTTTTTTTCGGTAATAGATTATTTTCTCTTGTGCACTAAACAGAAGTACACAGGGTTATCTCCACGCTCTTCTGTCAAGTCCTCTTCTTCTTTTTCTTCTTCTTCTTTTGCCCCCGCGGCGACTTGAACAGCTACTACCACGGGGATAATGGCGTTTCCACGTTGAGTGATTTCGCCAGTGTCAAGTATATATATTGTATAAATCAATATAGCAATAAAACAATCCAATCTTCTCTAGGAAGATTGGGGGCAACGTTGTACGGTGATTTGTAGGTCAGAGGTCAAGATAGTTTTAACCTCTGCACCACTGCGAGTCCACTTGAAACGAGAAGAAAGATGCCAGATACACGAAATAAGTCCAAGTCTTCAATCACTGTGCGACACAAAGGCATAAAAAGTACAAATCACTATCAGAAAAGAACTTTGAACACCTAATTACCCAAAAATTAAAGTCTAAAACAAATTACACGTCCGCCATCTTTTAACGTTGCAAATGGCCCCCCCTGTCAAGTCCTCTCCTCGGCGTTACTTATAAACATGGAATAACCGTGGGGTAGCTAAACCATGCTTTGTCCTTATCTGTCATTGTGACATTTGTATTTGACAGATAAGAACAAAGCATGGTTTAGCTACCCTATGGTTGCCATATGTAAACTGTAATACTACCCACCTTGCTGCTACCTTATTTTTTTCTGATGATCAATTTTAACAGCAACTTGTTGATCGACAGGACGATGATGACGATGAGATGCTTGAGACCAAGGTGGCACAGCTGGAAAAGGTCATCGCCGAGGACCCATACAACTACAATGATCATATTGAACTCATCCAAGCATTGTGGTAAGTCCTATGATAATTGTTTTTTTGTTGTTATGAATAAATGTGTTCTGCTTATTCTTAAATGTAACTGTAAAATATAAACTACCTGAATTCCACATACTTTATAGATTTAATATTTTTTACGGATCTTAACTTTGTGTTAACATCATGAAAGTTAATTAATAATATTAAATAGCCCAATATAGTGGCCCACTGCTGGGCGTAGGCCTGCTCCCTTGATTTCATGAAAGTTTAAAAGAAATAAGATAAGATAGATTTATTTACCATAAGCACATACAAAAAATTCAAAGTTTAAACAAATTACATACATACATAAACACACATACATTAAATCACGCCTATTCCCCAGACGGGTAGGCAGAGACCACTTCTTCCCACTTGCTACGATCTTGACAAATTTCTTTCGCTTCTTCAACATTCATACATCGAGTCATGCACGCACGACGGTTTCGGGTACTTAAAAATGTATCCTGACACTTTACATTTTAAACCTACTGACTAAGAGGGTAGGGTTGATAATTCAATGTACATTCAATGTAGTTCTAACTTTTTTGTATGTAATCGGCTTGGTGTTACGGACACAAAGAAAGACAATGGTATTGTTTACAAACAATGGCCTTTGTGTAGAAGATCAGCTCAGTTCAAATAGTAAAGACTATACAAGGATATTTATTTATTGTTTCTTTTTTTTCTATGGTTTTCTATAAATAAACATTAATTTTGCTGTCAGGATTTAGTAGTAAATTTGTACTACTTATCTAAAATCTTAGTGTGATTAATAATTATATCATAATATCATATCACACTCAGTATAAATAAATAATATGATACTGTTTCCTCATATCATATTGTTGGGTTTTTATCCATGAAAACCACTTCTGTTTACTAAATTGTTTAAAAACACTGTATAATACTTGTTTTTAATAAATAAACAACCATCACCATCCCCCGCTATCTACCACCATTAACAACACCTTTAACCAGCAATGTTCAATGTTTGGTAATCGATCTTGAAATAATAGATTACTTGAACTTAACTATGTCGGTGTTCTAGGGGGTTGTCAGAGCTGGAACGCTGGCGTACAGCCTTCAACCGTCTCCAGGAGTTGTCCTTGCTGAAGGCAGAGCACTGGTTGCTGCGTATACAAACAGAGGAGACGCTGGCACACTCCCCCGAGGCCAAGGAGCAGCTGGTTGACTTGTTCCGACAAGCTTCATTGGATTGTTACTGTAAGTTTAGACGGCCGTGTTGGTCGATGAGGATGATGATGTGGGGACACCCGGCCGGATCAGGCGGGTCATCCCGTCCAGCAGGTTCAAATCCCGGTAAGGGCAGATACTTGTATGATGACCGCGAAATATTTGTTTCCGAGTCATGGATGTTTTCTATGTATTTAAGTATATATTTCTCTATATGAGTATGTTTATCGTTGCCTACCCATAGTACTCGTACAAGCCTAGAGCTTAGTTTGGGACTAGGTCAATTGTTGTGACATGGTCCCCTGATTTTTAGATTAGTATTTAGTTTGGTTTAGTTTCTTTTATATTTCGTTAAATTGGTTTGGCTTCATATAAGCAGTTTGTGTTTTAGACCATATATTTACTAATGACATCAGGATTTTTTGATGATTCTTTGATAAAAATCATACTATTTTTTTAAAATATTATTTGTTTATTGAGAAAAAAAATATTGAATAATATCTGTGTTTGCTGCGACAGCTTTGGACTAATGGTTGGAATGACCTCATTTTGTTTGTAACGGCGTTGTTTTTAGCTGTTACGTAGAAAAGATCATGCCGCATCTAAGGCGTAAGGCCTGTAGCAATTAGCAGTTTTCTTTTCTCAGTAAACAAAAAATAAAGTACCTATGCTTTTGAGGCAACCCGCTACAGCATGTTTTTTTTAGTACACCTTTTATAAAAGCTTCTGTTATCAAATTATGCAAACACTATAGTTTTCGAGATATTGCCCATTTTACATTATTTTAACATTTTTACCTATTTTACTTTATTTTTTATCGCATCTTATTTAAAAAACAACTTTACTTATTCTTATTGTAAGGCAATGGAAAAAAAACCTTTGTTAAATATTTTAATGTGTAAAGGAAACTAAACTGTACTAAACCGTGGAAAAATATGTCAAAATATTGAAGTCTCTTATTACGGCTTGGTCTAGCACGGACCCCAAGGGCGGGACCCGAAAGCTCCCTGTTGATCCTCCACACGCCCCTGGGCCATTCTACAATATTAATATTTTGCCATCTCTTTACATCGTCAATGTACATACATACATACATACCTTCACGCCTGCATTCCCAGAGTGGGGTAGGCAGAGCTACAGAATTCCCAACAAGTCTAAAAACTTGTTGATAACTCTGTAACCACAATTTGCACAATTAGGCTAAGATGTTTAACAGTGTATATTAGTGACAGGTAGCATAGCAAGCCCATCGCCTTACAGTACTACAAGCCTTTATTCCCTTAGTCGCCTCTCACGACATCCACGGGAAGACATGGAGTGGCTCTATTCTAAGCCGGCAACCACACGGCAATCGTCAATGTTACAGTTCATAATAAGTGCACAGAATAATTATCTCTCACTCTACAAACAACAACCAACGTCAACGTCGCAAAATTCGATTACTTTGTGTCCTTTATAACATTCTGTACGATGCTGAATCTCCTGATTATCTAAAATATTTTTTTAAATATCTGGGTTCCTCCCACCTCCGTCCTTCACCGCACGGGCTTTATGTCCAACTCCTTTGCACTTCAAGCAGCACGACTTTGGAAGACCTTCCCCTTAATATCAAGCAAGCTCCGAACAAGTTTGCGTTTAAAAAGAATGTTTGCGATTTTTTTTGCAGGTACAATTGACATCTTGATTTTCTGAATGCGTTATCTGTAATGTTTTGTGCTTATCATATATATTATTACGTATAAGTTATATATATGTTAGACCCTATGTTTCATTGCACTGCCACCACATCTCTGCTTTGCCCAAAATTTTAACTGTTACAGATTGCCTTACTGCATTAAGTTCGCCCTTTGTATATTAAGTGAATTCTTTTGCGCAATAAAAAATAATTATCCTCGTAAAGCCCAGTGTGCAATAGGATGTACATAATCAAGGCAATTTACTTTGAACTCTGTTGCAATAAGAATAAGGTTTATTTTCCTATGTTCATGAACTGAAAATGGCATTTTCGAACAATCGCAATTGAACTTTATTCCCTTGATTGTAGATTCAAAGTCCCAGTTACAAAAAACTCCCATTTTGCAGTATGGGGGGCTTTACGAGGATAAATGGGTGGATCAACTTTTTGTTTTTGTTATTCTGTCCCGTAAGCCAGAACACAACAGTGATAGTTTCTTAGAAAAAATGTTATAATATATACTTCCAGCACACTCAGGAGAAAGGCCATAAAATAATGGGTGTGTAATTGTCAATAAAACAGTTTTTTAGTGGACTTATATCCTTTGAAATCACAGTTTTAAAGAGTGACCCAGGAGACGTCACCATGGCAACGAGCTACAAAGAAAAGTTGATTGACCCAAATAACCAACCTCACCATTCCTAGATGACACCACCTTTCAAAGTTGCTAGTCATAATTGTTTCGTCTAATACACTTAACGAACTAAAGAGTTTCACTCATCTCATGCATATCGCGGTCATTCGCGACAGTATTCCTTATAAATGTCTTCAGTTTTTTGTGTATCTGAAATAGTAAAACATGAGGAAGTAATGTGGTCCCCCAGACATCCCGATCCTGAGCGAGTGGTGCTCGTGGGCGCTGGGCGCGGAGGCGGCGGCGGCGCGCGCGCACGTGGACGAGGTGCTGCGCCGCGCCGGCGCCGACCCGCTCAGCGGGAAGCTCTTCTGGGACGCCAAGAGGGAGCTCGAGAAGGCGCAGCTGGACGCCATGAGGTAGGGCCGGCTCGCAAACGATCGTCGATCACCGACACTCGTTTGATAGAATGTATCATTTCCCGAGCTAGGGGGGGTGAGCCATTTTTACGTCATTAACCTTTCGTATGCCTAGTTCCGGATCCGTACCGACCCTGGTCCTATGCCTGGTGCTTAGTGCGTATCCGTCACTAAGAGACTTAATCGGGTTATTTGAAATTGGATTATAGAAGCTTAAAGATAGGGTTCTAATTAGTCTGTAAAAAAAACTAATAAATTAAATCTTCCATAGATAGCATTCAGTTGCTCGAAACGTCAAATCACTTTCGAGCTAGGAGCTATTAAACTCGGTCACGTGACACCGATGACGTCATAGCCCGGCAGACGACGGGTACAAGTATGCGAGCCTCCAGCATACGAAAGGTTAATGTCAAGTGTAGATATTTATATAGCTACGCCTTAAAAATAAATATAAAATAAAAATATTCGGCATATTCAAAATCGGAATAATCTTTCTTCTAATTATTATTTAATTATTCGCTTACTTCAAGTTAAGGGGCTGCTTAAAAAATAACACAACAGAATAATAGATTAATGACGTTGTCATGATTTCACTTGGTTGAATAGGCAAACAGATTTATTACCTATCTGAAGAGGTTTGATATCATATCATATCACTTCATTAACTTTCATAGTAGCATATGGATATACATATTATTCAATGAAGTTTGCTAAAAAAGCTTGCTATAAAATTCATTTGTTTTGATGGTGACGTAAATATCGTAGCAGAAAGGCTGCATAAATAAAATGATTTCATTCGTTATTAAATTACACCACATCATATCAGCCGAAAGACGTCCACTGCTGGACATAGGCCTACCCCAAGGCTCTCCACTCAGACCGGTATTATGCTTTTCGCATCCACCGCGTTCCCGCGATCCTTACAAAATCCTCACTCCATCTTGTTGGAGGCCTACCTACAGCTCGTCTCCCCGTCCGTGGGCGCCACTCAAGAACCTTCTGACCCCATCGGCCATCAGTCCTGCTTGCGATGTTTTTCAAATTTCATAAGAAATACACTACATCTACCATTAAATGACAAGGTATGTCCATGTCATGCAAATTCTGAAAACAGCTCACCCCTGCCGAGCTCTGATCATTTCTTTATTAAATCTTTTTGTTTTTAAGTTATCTTAAGCATGTGTTGCATAGTTTAGGTCCAGTTAGGTTAGACCTGTGATTTGTCTCAGGGGGCCTTAGTAAACAAAGGCACTTTCCCACAGTCGAACGCGTTTATTTGTGGTCGCATGGCACCTCCCCGAAGGACGCAGATAGTTTGCCGCTGGGTCTTTAGTGGGTATTCCAGCCTCAATTGGCGAGTCCCACAACCATTCCGGGTCCCCCTGGTGATATGTCTAAATGCATTTCTCCAGCGTAAATAAAGGGCACGTGACCACCACCAAACATTATATGAAATGAGTGTTGATTTATTTGATAAATGAAAAACAATTAAAAATCGACAAATTCCAGTCAAGGTGCAAGGTCCGTCTGGATAGCTAACCTTATCTTTTAACCTACTGCCAAGCATCTGGTGAAATGACCAGCATAAGCATTCCAAGCCAGGGTTGGCAACGCGTTTGCGGTTTTAGGATTAAGGCCTTAGGGTGCGGCTCCACTGAGGCGGAGACGAGAGGAGCGGAGCGGAGCTGTGCCAATATTAACCAATAAAAGGCGCATGCGGTCACGTCACGTCACGTCGAGCGCGCCTTGCGCAGACTCCATTGGTTAATATTGGCACAGCTCCGCTCCGCTCCTCTCGTCTCCGCCTCAGTGGAGCCGCACCCTTATTGGTTAATATTGGCACAGCTCCGCTCCGCTCCTCTCGTCTCCGCCTCAGTGGAGCCGCACCCTTATTGGTTAATATTGGCACAGCTCCGCTCCGCTCCTCTCGTCTCCGCCTCAGTGGAGCCGCACCCTTAAGATTGTAGACGGGCGGGCCCAGGTTGATTCTATAGGGCCAAATATTTATATGAGAGCGCGATTATTTCTTGAGTATTGGACGGTTTGTATTAGTGTCCGACCGAAACACGATTTTTAGCCGAAACCGAAACCGAAACCGAATATTCGGTTTTTTTCTGATTTCGGCCGAAACCGAAACCGAAACCGAAATTTTTGAAGACTTATGAAATTATTCAAAATTACTGTACAAATCGTAAGGAAAAGGTTATTGCAAGGATTTCTTATATGAGAACAGCTACTGTTTTAGTTAAACAAAATAAAAAACGTTTATTTTTAATGAAAATAGATATAATTAGAGGTAAACTATGAAATTTTAAACCAAATAAAATCAAATTTTTAAAGTTTTAAACAAAGTTACCTAATTAATATAATACCTGGATAAAGTAAATCACAATCACAAATTGCAAGATAAATCACAGCATACTTTACTTATTTTTTATTTACGAACAGAAAAAAAACTTACTAAAATTCGATCTAATTATTGTTTTTAGAGTATTAACTAAGTATTTCTTTTCTGTTTACCAACCCTAGCATAACTATGACTAACCTACAAATTTAAGTTTTCTGTCAATAGGTAATGCTATTTATAACGTTATAAGTTAAGTTATTCACTTGTTATTTAAAATAACATACCTACCTAAATATGTAAGGGATAGTAATAGGGTTAATTTAATAAGGTATTATTTAAATTATTTTACTGCAGTTATCAAGACTTCACTAATTCGCGGCATAGGTATTATATTATTCAAAACAAACAACCTATTCTTATCACGTCTAAACTAAATTCACAATCCTAATATCAAACGTATCGTTCATTAATCACAGCATAAAATGCAGTAACAGATTCTAAAAAATAAATAATAATTTAATAAATAAACAACACTCACCATATTTTCTCGCGCGCCACGTGGTTCACAAACAAACGTCACAAACGGGATGAATATGAATACTGTCGGTGGTCCCGGCTGGGACGGCCGCCGATGCATTACCTATACCTACCCGGCCGAGCGCGCCCGAATTGAGCCGAGCGCTCCCGATGCGAGAGCCGCGAGAGGCCGCGAAGCAATTTCGGCCCGGCCGAAGGTCTCGGCCGGATTCTGGCCGAAACCGAAACTGCGGCCGAAATCACTTTTTTGGCCGAAATTGGCCGAAACCGAAACCGAAACCGAAACTTCGGTCGGACACTAGTTTGTATGTATTTAAGTACGTATTTCTTTATAAAAGTATGTATAATTTTCTAGTACTCATAGACACAAACCCTGAGTTTAGTATGGGACTAGGTTAGGTGAGATTCTCCTGATATCTATCTATATATTTATAATGCCTTTAAACGAGCAATTCTTGTATAATTTCGGTGAAACTGCAAAACCGCGTAAGTAACATTTTAAATAAGGAGCAAAATGCACCTTTTTAATAAGATGGAAAGGTTTATTTTGCTCTACCATAAATTTGTTAGTTACGAGGTTTTGCAGTATCACCGACGATATATATTATACATATACAGGGTGTCCCAGAAACCGACGTCAACCCGCCCAGGGCTGATAGAGCAGCTCATAAGCTATCGATTTAACCCCCATGTATGTTCAGCAATTGTTATTAGTTTCCGAGATATTGATCATTTTAATCGGAATTTTTGTCATTTTTCTTATGTCCGTGCTACGAAAAATCCCTAAATTCATGTATTAATTCACATTTTTTTCAGTGTTTTTTTGCATGATTAGAATCACTGTGAAATAAGGAAGTTTTTAAAGCTACATGCCAATTTTTTTTTCATGACAACTTTTTGAGGAAACACACAAAGTTTGTTTTTCCATACTTGGTGGAAAACAAACGCGGGGTTCTCTTAGTATGGAGAAAGTAACTCTGTGCGTTTACTCAAACATTTGTAATAAAAAAGAAATTGGCATGTAGCTGTAAAAACTTCCTTATTTCACAGTGATTCTAATCATGCAAGAAAACACTAAAATAATATGAATTAATACACGAATTTAGGGTTTTCTCGTACCACGGACATAAGGAAAAATGGCAAAAACTCTGATTTAAATGATCAATATCTCGGAAACTAATAACAATTGCTGAACATACATGGGGGTTTAATCGATAGCTTATGAGCTGCTCTATCAGCCCTGGGCGGGTTGACGTCGGTTTCTGGGACACCCTGTATATCTGAATCTCGGAAACGGGTCCAACGATTTTCATGAAATTAATTTCATTTAAAAATACTTTTTTTATTGTGATATCGTTCAGTGCCGACCACCCTGAGTACGAGGAGCAGCGTGGGCGGGTTTTGTGGAGCCTGGAGGAGGCCGTGTCGCGCCCGCTGCTCAACGGGGAGGAGGCCTGGCCGCACTTCGAGCAGGCGGCCATGGAGCTGCACGGCCCGGAGTACGTGGGAAAGGTACGAACCGCTATCCCTGTCACTCTACAGTCAACACGCGATCGAGAGAAAGGAACAATCATATACGGTAGTGTTGGAGCTAATTGGAGGCTGTGTTGCGCCCGCTGCTCAACGGGGAGGAGGCATTAACTAGGTACGTTGAACAGGATCCCTCTCAGCATTGTGCCGCAGGAAAACTGCGGCGCTGATCTTCAGAGGGACCCTGGCTTAAAAACTACTCAAAATTAAACAAAAAGACTGGTAACAGTAAACAGGTAACATAACAAACAATAGCGAAAATTCGTTTTAGAAAGTTAAATAAAAAACAATATAAATACACGTTATAAAATCTTAACAAAGACTAATGCTATTTGTGTGGCAACACCAGAACAACAAAACTGTTTCCTGTTAGATCGTCGCAAGTGACGGCCAATTTAATTTAATTTATTTTAATTATGATATGTTCTCATCCTGGTACCCATTTTTCAGGTGAAGAAGCAACACGATGCTGCTACCGATTACTTGCAGAAAATCACCCCGTTTGAGGACAGGCTCCTGGTTACTGAGTAAGCCAAGTTTACATTCATTAGTTCGAAAGTTGAGTAATAGAAGATAAAAATTCCGCCAAATACAAAAAAAAACAAACGTTTTACGTGAGGTTTGTATAAAATTATCGTAACAAATTTATGATAGAGCAAAATAAACCTTCCTGTCTTCTTTAAAAGGTGCTTTTCGCTCCTTATTCAAAATGTTACTTACGCGGTTTTGTATTTTCACCGACGATATTGAGACAGATAGGTAAAAACCAAAATAAATGTATATAAAGGCGCTATTTAAATGTCACTTAAATGATGTCTGACTTACAATTTCGTTACAATAATGTATGTGTTTGACGTTAATCGACAGTTTCGTTATGGTGACAAAACCACTCTTTAACCGGATATTTATTTTGGTTTATACCCAGATGCAACTTCTTCGAAGTCCACGACAGTACGCACAGCAGCACATGTCATGACATTTTTGGTTTGTCATAGCAAATGACTTATGATTATTTTGTTTACCATTTTAACTTTAACTCTATGGTTTTAGGAACTGTGAAGAAAAGTTGAAAGTGTACGAGGAGTACATAGATAAGGTGAAGGAGCTCTCACAAGAAGAGAAGTACGCTGATTGCGACAGCGACGGAATACTGAGGGTAAGTCTATTGGTTTGTTAGGTCTATTTTATGACGTCGTTATGATGCCTTAGTAGCTGAATTTCAATTCGCATTTTTACCCTATTTTTTTTTACCGTTGTGTTTTTTCCCTGACGCGTTTTATTCCATTCGTATTTTTTTCCTATTAAAATTTTCACAGTTGTGTTTTTTCCCTGACGCGTTTTTTCCCGTCTTATTGTTTTCTATTTCATAAATAAATTTAATAGTGTTGACAGAGCTGCACTTACGCGGAAAACAAACATAACCTAGTCCTACCTACCTATTTCGACCTATACTCTGATTATTCTGTAACTTTTCATAAATACTACGTGAGTATAGCAAGTGATTGAAATAGGGATATCAAAAATAAAAACAACTTCTAATTTTTCTTGTTGTTGATAAAATAGACTAATTGAAGACTCAAATTGCGTGGTTTTTTTGTATTTAAATTAGTATATTAATTTATAATTTTTTTCACGATAATTCCTTTATGACGTCACTACACAATTGGTTTGTTTGAGACATGTTTTAAAACGTTTGAGAGTTTCTTTAAAACGTCATTGATTGTTTTTTTGCCTGGCAGCACTGCGTTTTGGTCAGATCACGTCAAATTTGTCAATTTCACCCACAGACTAGCCTACGGGCGGAGGGCTCAAAACAGACTTATAATTTTATCATTCGATTTTTTTAAAGATCTTACATTGTCATGTTTATTACAGTTAAAAATTGTCTCGATTTTAAAAGCGTTAAATAAATCAGTAATAAGACATAATTCGATATAGATTATTTCATTACTGCATTTCGGACTCATATTATATGCAGTACTATGGTTGATCAGATTAGATACAAATTACCAAAAGATCGTGAAGTCACTACATTAAAGGTCAAATAATTTCAAGTGATAAATAAAAAAACTATATTTTATTTTTATTTTATAAGTAATCTGATGACAGGGAATGGTTCTAGAACCCTTATTTTCGAAATGGTTTTTGAATCACCATACATTTTAAAATCATGGGATAACCCAATTACGAAATACGGCTATCACAGGTAGGTATCATCTTAGAATAATCAGAACATAGTTATAAGCGGGAAAAATTGGAGACAGGGAGAAAACCGGGAAACATACGTCAAAAAAATATTGGGAAAAAATGCGGATCGATAAAAATAAGATGGGAAGAAATTGAGAGTACAAAAAATATGTTTGGGAAAAAGCTTCATCATTAGTTTTTTTTTTTTTTACTTTTTACTAGTCATGTTCAAAATTGTCTTGCAAAAGGGAATATTTTATTAATTCATTTCAACCTACAGATGCAACTATACAGTCATGTTACTTTACTCGTAAAGTTGCCACGACCGTATTGCGTGGTATAGACGCCACCTTGAACTTTTTAGTTCATCGGCCGATTGCTTCTAAAATCGATATCCTGGGACCTGTGTGGTCTCTAACAACGAATCCGTTGAAAAATTGAGAAAAAGGAGCCGCTATTTTAAACTTATTAGTTATTCGGCCGATCGCTTCCATAATCGATATCATCGTTTCATCTGTCCGAATTTTCGGGGTAATGTTCTTTGGTATGCCAGTAAATGAAAGTTGGACCTTAATTCCAGGTGCTATTTGACCGCGCGACGTACGAGTGCGTAGCGTGCGAGGGCGCGTTCGAGCTGCTGCTCGCGTTCGCCCGGCACGCGCAGCAGCACGCGTCCCGCGCCACGCAGGCGCGCGTGCTGGCCGCCTGCACGCGCCGCCGCCCGCGCCGCGCCGCCTGCTGGCTGCTCGCCATGCAGCTCGCCGAGCACGACGGGAAGGGACTCGACGAGGTGCGGAGTACTACAGTACAGTACTACCAGCGAGCAGCAGCACGCGCGCCTGCGTAGTGCTGCTGCTCCTGTCCGTCCATCCGTCTGTCATAGCCAATTTGCTCCGAATCTACAGGCCCGAATAAGTTAAAATTTGTTACACATTTGAATTTCAGTAACCCAACCACAGCATGCGTTACATGCATGTGAATGAAGTTTAACTACGGAGTCACTTGTTGGGCATAATCCTTACTTATATTTTAAACGCGAAAGTTTGTATGTATGGATGTTTGTTACTCTTTCACGCTGCAATGGCTAGACGGATTTGTACGAAATTTAGAATGGAGATAGCTTATACCCTGACACAGTACTTTTAACACAGGCTACTTTTCATCACGGAAAATTTTAAAGATAATTACGATAGTTGAATTCTATGTGGACGACGTCACGGGCAGAAGCTTATAAAATAATAAAATTATTAATCGCACGGAATCGTCTCCACGCGAGTACAACTCGCACTGGTCCGCTTTTTGTTATTACTGCCTGTAATCTACTCATTATTATCACCTCGTTGCAGATCAAGTCGATATTCGAGAAGGCGCTAGCTAAAGGCATGGAGACCTACAAGCAAGCTGAGGCTCTGTGGCTCGGCTACCTGGAGTCCCTGCGCCGCTGCACCGCGTTCGACAACGAGCCCGACGTGGAGAGGCTCCGGAGGACCTTCCGCCTCGCCTGGGACTCCCTCGCCGAGGTCAGTAAGGAAAGACGGAACATAAGCAGGCTGAGAGGAAGATTCGGAAGTTTTTTTTAAAGCTTGTAACACTTCTTTACACTGAAGGCACATCATATCTTTCAAAATATAAAGTTTTGACCGATTTTTAAGACGTCAACGAAATAAGCTAGATCCATTTAAGACTTAGGTTTTTCTAAATTTTAAATGGAGTAAAAACGTAATGGGTAAGGACCAAAAAGTTGGACCACTGTTAAGCGCAGTTAACCATACAAACAGCGAAGTTGAAAAAAGTTCCGGTGTGCGACGAAAATTATCCCTACAATTGTATGGCTAACTTTCGTGTCACAACGGAAAAGTTTCATAGAAAATTTAATTGAGTGAGTTAGCGTGGACAACTTTTTGGTCCTTACCCTAATTAAGTAAGTAAGTATACTCTTTATTGCACAAAAAGACATCGTTTCATAAAAAAACACTTACGGAAATGAATTATGTACTTTTTGGCGTTAAGAGTGTATCTTTTCCGCAGGCGTGGGGTGAGGAGGCAAATGACTGTGAGGTGCCTCTGTACTGGGCGCGCCTGGAGTACAGCCGCATGAAGGACCCCAAGCAGGGCAAGGAGATCTTCGAAGAGATATTCAGTAAGTCCTCTTTACTTTCACACCCGTCTCGCCATGTCCATCCACTTTTGAACCTTTATTACAATGCAATCTGGTGAATACTGGATACATCGGCTTGTACGACTGTAGCTTTGAAATGGTGAAAGATTTTTCTAATAGGTTCCATGGTTTTGGAGATTACCTGTCAGATAGATACAAACTTACAAACGCATATTTAAGTCTGGTGAGCGAGCTGGCCACGAAGTGGATTTAAGTCGGGCGAACGAGCTGGCCACGAAGTGGATTTAGGTCGGGCGAACGAGCTGGCCACGAAGTGGATTTAAGTCGGGCGAACGAGCTGGCCACGAAGTGGATTTAAGTCGGGCAAACGAGGTGGCCACGAAGTGGATTTAAGTCGGGCGAACGAGGTGGCCACGAAGTGGATTTAAGTCGGGCGAACGAGCTGGCCACGAAGTGGATTTAAGTCGGGCGAACGAGCTGGCCACGAAGTGGATTTAAATTTACGTAGAACTTTTTTTTCGATTCAGTCACCTCAGGTTGGGCGATTAACTAGTTTTGAGTGGTATGGTATAGATAAATAGTATTTTTTAATAAAAACTGAGGTACATACACACATACATAAACTCACGCCTTTGTTATGGTTTAATTTTAAACTGTAATTTACAAAAGAGTTATTCAGGGTTACATCACAAATAATGAAAGAAATGTGAAGATTTGCTGTTACAGCACTTGGAACTGGCACTGTAGATGGTACAGAATAAATTGACGGAAGTATGAGAGTTTTATGTTTATTTTTTAGTACTTATTACCTAGACTTTAATTTACACCGCATTTCCGGTATGACCCTTCTCCGTGATGTAGATTTGCTGAACATATTACATTCAATTCCTTGTTAATGGATCCGAATGATCCGATACGTACAGACAAGAGTTTCTACAATCAATGTTCATGCCGACGTGATGTACCTCTTGGAATACCTCGCCAGACAAATTTATTTTTATTTATCAGAGATAACTTAAGAGCTATAATTACAAGAATTATACTTGTTTTGCACTGTGTTTTATAAAGCTAACATTCAACGTTCTATTCTCAGAATACGGCGAGAACAAAACGATGTCCAAGTACTGGGAAGCGTTTATAAACCTCGAGTCCCACCGGGAGCCTTCCCTCTCCGAGAACAAGCTGCGCGAGCTGCACCGGCGCGCGCTGCGGGCCGTCGGCGACTACCCGCCCGCCGTGGCGCGCCTGTGGACCGACTACGAGCGCGACCACGGCCAGCTGGCCACGGCGCGAGAGTGCGCCTCGCTCACAGAGGTGAGGGGAGTGTGAGTGCCGGCGTGTGTGTATGTGTGCGTGCAAAACGGTTGAGTGTTTGCTGCCTTGTGCAGGGTCCGTCCGGATCGCTGGTGGTAGCGAGTTCTTATCCATTAACCTATCGCCAAACAGCAGTGTTCGCATTGTTGTGTTCCGGTTTGGGGATAAGACAGCCGGTGAAATGACTAGCATAGAGGCATTCCATCTTAGTCCTCAGGGTTGGCAACGCATTTGCAGTCTTAGGATTGCATTGCAGTGAATGCGAATGTCTATGGGTCACAGTTTCTACTTACCATCAGGTGGCCTGTGTGCTCGTTTGTCTTCTCTATGCCATACAAATAATAATAATAAAAAAAACAATGTTTGCAACAAAATGTTCTACAATTTTATCATAGATATCTAAGTTAACATATTTGGATTTATAGAAACATAGCTAATGGCGAAAAGCCGATTCTGTGACATTTGACGTTGAATATCTTACGACGCAGACACGAGATTTTATGTGACTTTTTTGAGACAACTTTTGGTTAACTAACGCCGAAATTACGGTGTATACTAGTTTCTAGCTTATTATCTCTCATTCCAAGGTAAAACCCTAACTTGACTGTGCTAGTAGTATAATCATTACATAAGACCTAATTTTATTTATATGCTACAGGCAAAATTAAAACAATGGCGAGATAGCTACCAGGCACTGAAAGACAAAATGACAAATCAGAAGAAAGGCAAGCAAGCACAGAACAAGAAATCAAAATTGGACGCGAGAACGAAGAAGGACGATGACAAACCAAAAAAAGGGAAACGGAAGGCTGACGAGAGCCAAAAGGAAAGTGGGGCAAAGAGGAAAAAGGATGGCGATATGGAAATAGATGAAAAGGTGAAGGATGCTGGCAGCTCTTTGAAAAGATCTCATGAAGCCGATGATAACAGTGAATGTAAGTATTTGATAAATTCGCAGATAGACGTGACAGTAAAGAGTCTTATTTGTTTAGATTTGAGTTAGTTTTGCATACATTCGAAGTGATTTTTACCTATTTTATCTGTCCCATTATTGGGTCATAGAACATTATTCTAAAGTACCGGAAAATAGGGGATTGCCGATTAATATGGGGAGCTAAAATACTAGTTTCCGCCTAGGATCATGTTTTTCTCAGAGAATTAGTAGTAAGGATTCCGTCAAATTGAGAAGTTGCTCTTTTTAATTTAATTGGAATACCGAGCCGCTGGCAGAAAAAAGGCTGAAAAAACTGGCAGTTGCCTTGGTTTTATGAGATTTTTCATTCGTTCCTTTCGATTTTATATGCAATTGAAAGCAATTTTTTTTATCACTCAACAAAAATCCTATGAACGCTCTCGCCAATCCTCTCAAAGTAGCTGTTCGGTATTTTAAAGTGTTACCCGAATTAAAATCATAATAAAAAAAATCAGACCATATCGCCGAAAAGTGCAGACACTATTCAATATTGATTACAGTGTTTTCAAATAACGACGGCACTAATAGTACATTATTGCCTAGGCAGTGAAGTGCTAGGACTCGCAAGCTCGTCCGTTTAAACCAATTCTCAGCCCGCAATTGCCGTTCCTGCCGAGGCATATATAGTGCTTTTCTCAAAAATCGAAAGATACAAATCGCATCTAAACACAAAGCACGCAATGTTTTTTTTTTTAATTTGGGAACTGTCTGTAAACTATGTACTTCGCGTCTCAGTATGGAGTTAGTAATATCAACTTTTCCGGTCATTTTTGAGAAATAGTACAATGTGTATTAAGGTCGGGAAGTAAGGAATTACGATCGAGGCTCCAGTCCGAAGAAAGAAGCCCGAAGTCGAAGACTGAGGGCTTTCTGAGTCGAGGTTCGTAATTTCCGTACCGCCCGTGAAACACACAATGTTTTTCATCACATTTGCGAGTAAATAACTATGAATTATAGCTTTAATACACAAGTCAGAACAACTATTATTACGAATTACTTGAACTTTTTTTAAGCGGATGGCGGGCGGACTCCACAGATTATACAAATGTTTCGTTCAGAAACGTTAAGGGCAAATACTTACGTAGGTATACATACAGCCCTGAAGGAGTGTAAAAAAAAACGACGTTTTGATACAGAAAACTATTAAAATCGATTACTTATTAAGAACATTAATTGAGTAGATATTTAAGTAACATATAGCGAGATTGCAATGAAATTCCTGTTTAAATAACATTTTAAGACAATTTTACAATTGCGTGTAAACTCTGCTTGAACTTGCATGACCTGTGTGCTGTGCTATAAATTTAAAAAAAAATACTTACCGACCTTGGGTTTCATGGTAAAAAGAAAGGTCGAGGGTTTTATATGGGGCATTGCGGCCAAGTTAACCTGTATGTTTAGATACTGTTTACGTTTAAGTGTGATGAAAAAGTAATTTAAGGTGACTTTTAATCCTTATAGATACTTAAACTACTGTGTTTTGCAGCTTCAGACAATAAGCGGCAGCGGGCCGCGAGCGTGGAGGGCTCGCGCGAAGACTGCACGCTGTTCGTCAGCAACTTGGACTACAAGTTAGTATTGCAGCAGTTAGCTTCTCTACTCCCCGTTCTTCTCCGGTAACCTTCTAAAATCGGGACTTAATCGTGTAATAAAAAAAAAACACCTCGGCGTTTCGACTGTGTTACAACAGCCGTGGGAATGGTATAGTTTCACTATGTGCGAAAATCTATTTAAAAAAATATAAGTACGTTCCTGGGTGGGGATAAAACAACCGGATAGGAGGCATTCCATCTTATTTGTTATTCGCAGAGTAAACGAGCAGCACCTGCGCGCGGCGCTGGCGGCGTGGGGCTCGGTGGTGTCGCTGCGCGTGCGCGCCGGCGTCAAGTCCTTCGGCGGCGCCATCTGCTACTGCCAGTACACCGCGCCGGTCAGTCTCCACTACCCACTCGCCACTCCTCACTCGCAACTTGCCACTTTCTACTCGCCACTTGCTACTCGCCACTTGCTACTCGCCACTTGCTACTCGCCACTTGCTACTCGCCACTTGCTACTCGCCACTTGCTACTCGCCACTTGCTACTCGCCACTTGCCACTTGCTACTCACCACTCGCCACTTGCCACTCGATAATTGCTACTTGCCACTAGCCACTCGGCGCTGAAATAACTACCATGCATTCCTTCTTAGTCGTCAGGGTTGGCAACGCATCTGCGGTCTTACGATTGTTGTATTCAGAATGCAAATATCTATGGGTCACAGATCCCACTTACCATCAGGTGGCCTGTGTGCTTTTCCTTCTCTATGACATAAAAAAGCAATCCATAAAACATGTCGGAGTGGACGAGGCGTGAAAAAATGTCTAAGCACACACTTACGAATTGAAAAATACAGTCTAACTTCAAATTGGTATTTGGTGGTGTAAGATAATAGTGAAAAAATAAAAGGAAACTAAAGAATCCTTAGGCCAACAGGATTAGTATTAAATAAAAATTGGATCATGTTGCCAATTACTTCTTTCTTTGATTCAATCATTCACTACGTGAATGAAGCGCATCACACATCAAAATGTGTGTGATGTGTGTGCAATGCAAAATATTAAAATAATGTAAGGATATCTTCATCCTGAGAAAAGTAAATTAAGATTATCAAAATTTTCCGTTTTCGAGTAATCGAAAACTTTGAGGACTTTATTGCATACGGTATAAACCTTTAAGTATATCAATTTTACTTGTGGGAAGACCTTGTGCAGGGTCCGTCCGGGTTGGTACCACCATCTTATCCATTAACCTACCGCCAAGCAGCAGTGTTTGCATTGCTGTGTTCCGGTTTGGGGATATTCCATCTTAGTCCTCAAGGTTGGCAATGCATTTGCAGTCTTAGGATTGCGGTCTTGTGAATGCGAATGTCTATGGGTCACAGTTTCACTTACCATCTGGTGGTCTGTGCGCTCGTTTGCCTTCTCTATGACATAAAAAAAAAAAACTGTATCTTATATCTTATTCTAGTTTTTTACCTTATAAAAGAACCCCTCCTCGGTGCGTGAGTCCGACTTCTCACTTAACCTTTTGAACGCCACCGACGGTTCTGGCCGTCAACTTAAAGTCGTGCCACTGACGCCACGACGGCTACAGCCGTCACAAGTTCAAGATTGAAAGAGACTTTATTTCGTTTCAATAAGGTGTAATTTGCATGGCATAGCAAAAATGTTTGGCGTGTGAGTGACACATCTTGGATACGACGTAAGGCGTTCAAAAAGTTAACCTGTTTTCATCACGTCCCCCCCAGGACGCGGTAGATGAAGCCCTGAAGCACGACCGGGAGCCCCTCGACGGGCGGCCCATGTTCCTCTCGCGCTACTCCGCCTCCAAGTCGAAGGGCCAGTTCAAGTACGCCACGCACGCGGAGCAGAACAAGCTGTTCGTGCGCAACCTGCCCTACTCGCACTGCACCCGCGACCAGCTCGCGGAGATATTCGACAAGTACGGCAAGCTGAACGACGTGAGGATCGTCACCTTCAAGTGAGTCCAGCATTTTTTTTTAGTTCAATATCAGGGGACTATGTCGCACGTTAAATCCAACAGTGACATTAAATTATGAGTAAAACTATTGGATTAATGACATTATTGCGGTAAAAAAGAATTAAATTTAGTATAATTGCGTTTTTTGAATAATGTCACTCTTGGATTTAACGTGCGGTCACAACAATTGACCTAGTCCCAAACTAAGCTCTAGGCTTGTACTATGGGTACTAGACAACGATATAAATACTTACACCTTTTTTTTTGTTGATTTACGATAACTAAGGGAACGTTGTTTAGGTCAAATAAAGTTAATTTCCCGAAGACAGACAAATGATAACTGTAACGGTTTTAAAGATATTTAATTAATAATAAGTAACTGGTCTAAAAGGCTCTTGACATTGACGTGTTTGACACTGACTATGAGTTAACTCTACAGGCCCTTTTAGAAGGACCAAAGATACAACATTTAATTACTTTGTTCTAAACAGTTTTTTTTTTTTTGCAGTATTTTAAAATCTAATCTACCACTTAGTTTCTATGGATGTACCTAGTAATATGCCGAAGTTATCGTAAATAAAAAAAACACGGTGTATAGAGAAATATATACTTAAATACATAGAAAACATCCATGACTCAGTAACAAATATTCGCTGCCCTTATCGGGATTTGAACCCAGGACCGCTAGCTTCGTAGGCAGGGTCACTACCAACTAGGCCAACGCGTCGTCAAGATTGGCATAATACTGTCAAATACTTTCAGACACACACACAGTCACATATTTGCAAACGCACAAACATACAGTGACATAGTCAAACACTGAGTGGGACACATGCAGACTTATAACCGTATTTTGATCTACTACAAGTTGAAATGCCCAACTCATTCATTTCAAGTTGCAGCCTTGTTGAATTTAACTGTTTCATCTTCTAATAACGAAAAAGAAGACGAAAACTTTAAGACCTTTTGTAAAGTGACACATTTTACGTATTTTCTTCATACATTATTACATATTTATGATATTGAACTATTAAAGCTCTATTGATAAATCGTGAAAATACTTCTAAGGGCGTTTTTCTCGATTCGCCACTTTGTCCAAAGACGATGATGCTTTGGCAATGAAAAAATTACTTTAGGATGGTTTTAGTGTCGCTCTGATCGTCGGCGCCGAGATGTCGGTGCCTTGCTCAGCGGTGCGCACGACCGCGTACGCGTCATGCGTCTATAGTAATCATACATAGTGGCCTGTCAGCGTCGATGGACAGAGTGGGATTAAAACCAGTCTTACAGAGTCTTACACACACACTTTCCGTCCCATGTTGTTGGGTTTCCACTCTGAGCTGACTTCGACGCACACCTCGTTCATGCGGCAGACGCCACAAACGTCCAGTCCTACTTCTAATATTTACAATTATTTTCATTAAGGATTTGACGAAATCGGGAATGGTTATTGTTAATAAGACGGCGTTTCCGCAGTTAAGTTACATAAAATGTATGGACGTTATTTTCAGAGACGGCAAACCCAAAGGCCTCGCGTACATAGACTACGAGGACGATAAGTCAGCCAGCGAGGCGGTGAAGAAGACCAACGGGCTGCTCGTGGGCGACCGGAACATCGAGGTGGCCGTGAGCGCGCCGCCGCCGCGCGCCGCCGCCGGCCTGGCGCCGCCGTGCCTCGGGCAGCCCAAGCGGGACCCCAGCGGCGGCATGTGAGTACACGCACCTTTTTTAATAGCTTGGAGGAGGCACATGAACATACCTGACCAGAGGCTAATGCTTGCGTGGGACTTAAGATTCGTAATATTTTTAAATTCTTAATGAATTAATGTAATAACCAATTTATCTTTCGTCGAATCGCAGATGCATTGTCAATGTGTATAAAAATTATATGGTAGTTTTACTTTATAGAAAACTAAAACTTAAAAAGATATTAAACTTTAACGAAGAAAAGTTTCTTTTTTTTTTTGACTTTGAAAGAAACGTTTAAAAATAGCGGATTTTTGCGGTCACTATAGTTAGTGAAGATATATTAGAGATCGTTCTTTAACGATCACTAACTAATTGTAATCGCTCTCTAATTAGCAAGTTATGTTCATCAATAATTCGTGTAATTCTTGGCCGATATTAATTTGAATTTCACTTTTAGTGATCTCTTTTACGGTATTTTAAATCGCATTTCTTAACAAAATGCGATTTAAAAAATCCATGCACTTTCCCTTTAAAATATTTTTCAATTTTTTGTGTCTATCCAATCTCTCTAAAATCAAAAGTAAATGAATAAATGCGTCGCAGGCGCCGCACCCAGCTGAGCAGCTTCATCCCCAGCGTGCTCCAGAAGCCCTCCACGTCGCAGGCCTCCCAGAACGGCGACAAGAAACCCCTCAGCAACACAGACTTCAGAGCTCTCTTGCTGAAGAAATAGATGTAAGGCACTCACTCTTTTTTACTTAGGAATATTTAAACAATCTTAGCGTGTAGCTCGATGGTATTGTAAAAAGAGGTTGATAGGTTAACGTGACGTAACGAGTCCAAATGGCACAGACAAGACAAACACTTTCATCTCAAATTATCCTTTTGCATAAAAGAAGATGTAGTGACTAAGATAGAAAAGGGCATAATTCGATGGTTCGTTCATTTGGAAAGAATGGATGAAAGAAGATTGACGAAAGAGATATGCAGATCGAAAGTGAGTGGAAGGGACGAAAGTTTCCGAATCAAATCTGAGAAATACTGGACATGGGCCAAATCTTAAGTACCCGAAACCGACGTGCGTGCATGAATCGATGTATGAATGTGGAAGAAGTGAAAGAAATTGGTCAGGATCGTAGCAAGTGGAAACAAGTGGTCTCTGCCTAGCCCTCTGGGAAACAGGCGTGCTTTAATATATGTATGTATGTAATACAGTTGCTCAAAAAGTGGTACGTTTCGCAGCTGTATATCGTGCGAAGAGTTGGATTTTTTTAACTAGTGCTTTTTGCATTTTATAGCTGGGTAGAGTTATTGTTCGCATTAATTTTTAATCAATTTTTTAACCTTAATTGTTGAAATTGCACTGTGAATTTTTATCAGACTAAGGGTTAAAATCTGAACCAAATGTGTCACATTTTCCATTCGATTACTGAATTTTAACCATTAGTACAGTTAATTTCTGATCAAACAACGGGCTCTATGGATTAAGTTCAATTGTCTCTTTGAATTACTGCTTTAAAAAAAAACATTTTACGCAATATTTTGAGAATTCATGCTTAGAAAACGTCATTTGATTCACGTCAACTGTCATTTTCACTTCCGAGTTTTGTCACTAGCTTATTGCTCCTGCCACGACACCTCGGCACCTCCGCACTTGCATCAAAATGTACTATTTTGGTTGATAACCATTTGCAAGTAAAAAAATAATGATATTGGGTTAAAATAGATGATATCTATCATATTCAATTTTTTAAAACTGTTTTGTTTATCTTGCGAATGTGACCCTAAAATTAATTATTTTACCTTCAGTGTTTGTGCACACAAATTCATGACTACCAATTTCAACTTAATTCGTGTGACTAATTTGGCTGAAACAGAGTGACAGACGGACAGACACACGAATGATTCTAATTGTTCCGTACTTATCCGTACGTATCCGGACTTACGGAAGCCTAGAAACGGCCGTTTTGGCCACAACAGGTGCGTTTGATTTTTATTTATTTTGGATTCAGCCTCAAACACAATCTGCAGCTATAAGAACATAAAAATAACTATAGTTTTTTTTTGAGTTAAAAAGTGTTTACGACATGGAATATTGAGCGTAGTTTAGGCCGGTGTATCTATTACCAAGAGTGGAGAGGCTGAGTTCTGGTTGATTAACGGCCGAACCCTATATTCAAACCGAGGATAGATAAGGCTTACTTCGGGTTAAAATTTGACATTTGCCCATACAAAATGTGTCAAATTTTAATCCAAAGTAAGCCTATCTGTCCGCGGATTGAATATAGGGTTTGGCCGTTAGTAAAGTTACGTGCCATCTTTAGTAACCTATCCACCTCTTTCTACACTTAAAAAATAAATTTGTGTAGGTACGGTTGTATGAATGCATGCATTCAGCCGTAATCAATAAGCTTGAAGAGGGGCGACAATGAGAGATCAGCCTCCTATTTGCCAGCCGCTGTTGGAGTAGCTACATACATTTTGATACGAAGCGAATTTATCCCCATTGCGGCGCACGCTACGCACGCGAGCCACGTGGATCAATTGTTCTACGCATGTGCCACAGACGTCATTTCATGCGTGTGCCGCTGTAGGAGTATCTACATACACTTTGATACGAAGCTAGTTAACCCACTCCTTCGCACGCTACGCACGCATGGTACATACTGAAGCCACGTGCATCAATTGTTCTAAGCATGTGCCACAGACGTCATTTCATGCGTGTGCCACTGTAGGAGTATCTACATACACTTTGATACGAAGCTAGTTAACCCACTGCTTCGCACGCTACGCACGCATGGTACATACTGAAGCCACGTGCATCAATTGTTCTAGGCATGTGCCACAGACGTCATTTCATGCGTGTGCCACTGTAGGAGTATCTACATACACTTTGATACGACGCTAATTAACCCACTGCTTCGCACGCTACGCACGCACGGTACATACTGAAGCCACGTGAATCAATTGTTCTAGGCGTATGTCACTGACGTCATTTCGTGCGTGCGTACACTTTGATACGAATCGAATTTGTGCGTGGCGTGCGTCCCAGTAGAATCTCGATTGTACGTAGGAATAAAGTGCGACACTCCGATGCTTGTTGGCAAATAAAACCAATTGTTAATGTTTATCCTAAAGTAACCAAGTATATCCTTGGTATATCCTGGTGAGGCCCGCCGTACTAGGGATGTTACGGAGGTGGTTTTAGTGGAACCGAAGACGGAGTTTTTAAATTCGGTTTATCGAAGTCGGAACCGGCACCGAATCGGAGGTGGAGGTAAAAATGAGTTGTTTGCGTACCTAATGAGTAAGCTCGCGGGATGCGGGGTTGGCCTCGCGACAAGTTTAAACTTGTTTGTACAGTCAGCGTCAAAAGTAACTGGTCACTTCAAGCTACTTTTGTACTTTATCGCATTAACACATCAGACAATCTTGTTTGACATTGCTTATGTGACAGTATAGCGACAAGGTACTTAAGTGATCAGTTTCTTTTGACGCTGACTATACACGCTAACCGCACGCTTCGATCTCCGATTAGAACCTCATGTAAATTGTAAAACCAACCCAATTATGGTCGCAGTTATTGCGGTGGATAAATGCGCACAAAGCACCGCCCGTCCATCCGTCTCTCTTACACTTACTTACTGGTATCAAAGTGACAGATGTAAAATGAAAAGGAAAGGAAAATTCCAACTAGACGCCATCACTGCATCCTGCAAAATTTAAATTTGTATGGCTTCGGTCAAAGTTGTCAATTTTGTCGACGTGTAAACCGCACAATAAACCTGTATTCTTGTCATTTTCTGTCAAATTCAAATTTCGTCATGGCAGATAAAGATAAAGGACATTCTCGAACACCAGCTATTTCGCGTATGTTTTTTTTTTTTTTTTTTTTTATGAAAATGAGAGAATGAACATGTCATTGCCAGGGCGTCGGTAAATGTTAAGTTTGAAGTTTACTTTAACCGGCACTTCTTCTTTAAATTAATGGCGGTCCACCAAGTGATATCGCCAGTGTCAGTGAGCGGGTACAATCAGTGAATAGAACAGTAAATCAAAATTAAGACTGCACCGAGCAAACGTCGAGCGTCCAGCGGCGCTCTCAATACTATTATGGTGTTTTCTGATAAACTAAAGAATTTCCATGGAATTGGACGATGCTTTTTTGTAGCGAAAGTAAAAACACAATTTATGGGATACGCAACACACTTTGATAACAGTTGACAACATTTCATTTTGGTGACACATGCAAATTACTATACGAATCGAAAGGGTTTTGCCTCCTGAACACAGCAAAATATTTATTTAGATTTATTTTTCTTTATTGACAAAATTACAAGTAAGTTAAAAAAAAAACGAGTTTTACCAATACTATGCCTGAATAGATATAATACCATTGCCTTTTTCACGAGAAAAAAAGCTGTCATACTTCAAGTTTGACATTGACACTATTGACAGATGGATAGATACTTGAGATCGGTTGACCGCCATTATTAAAAAGAAAAACTTTTTTTTTTTATACAGATTGGACTAACGTAATATGTCCATTGTGTCGTAGAAATGAAGTTACGCCCTTTTAGGATAAGAACATCTTAATAAATTAATAATAAAATAATTATACATCCTAGGGAAAAAATAAAACTATCAGTGTCTTCCTCCTTCCAAACAGTATCTATAAAACGAATAAAATTAAAGTCTTGAAAATATGAAATCTTGTCAATTATCCTTTGAGAAGTCAGCTTAACGGGAAAAGGTGGCCACTTTTTCCCGTTCAGTTGATAACTCGAAGGTCAATTGTTATTAAACTATGTGATATATCCTATAAGTTGTGTTTTCATGTGTAGTACAAAAATGCATCGTCTGATTTCAAGAAAATACTTTAGTTTATCAGAAAACACCATAATAGTAACGAGGGCGCCACTGTACATCCGTCGTACGCTCGGCGCAGTCTTAACCAAAGTAAAAGCCGGGTATTTTACAATCGGACATCTTCCCTCCCCGAAGCTTACCGGACAGTGTTGGGCATAATTCAATTAATTTATAATTGAATTAAAAATTAAAATATATTTAATGCAATTGCTTGTAATTAATTACGCTCGCAATTGAATTACATTTAATTTAAATTACTTGGTAATTTTTAATTGAAATTACATTAATTTGTAATTGAATTACGCAATTACGTTATATAAAGTAGTTGTAATAACAGATAATTTGGATTAGCATGTCAGGTATATTATGCGTCATGCGATGCAGGTAGGTGTGCACTCCGGCTAGGACATTGGTTATTGATATTACTCGTCCGAAGTTGAATATAAGAGCTAACATAAGTTTTTTAAACTTAAACAAGTATGACAAAAAATGCTTAATTTTTTGAGGAAGTTCCTTATATAATAATTTTATATTGAATCAAAACCCGCAAAAATATAGTAGCATACTATATAAAAACAATGAAAATGCTTTCCTAGATGAATGTAATTTGTAATTTCATAAAGTAATGCATTACCTACCAATTAAAATTACAAAATGTAATTTCTAATTGAATTACAAATTACATTTTGAAATTCAGAGCTGATCGTAATTCAATTAGAAATTACACATGTGTAATTTTAATTCGTAATTTAAATTACATTCTGTAATTGCAATTCATAATTTGTAATTCAATTACTTTTTGCCCAACACTGTTACCGGACTAACCGGCACTAGTTCTCAACGTCTCCTTTGACTTACTGTACAGTCAGCTAGTTTGATTACTAGCCCACTAAGGAACGTCAACGTGATGATGTAAATTAAATAAGCTTGGATTAGTTTATGCCATGCTTTGTCCTTATCTGTAATTGTGACATTTGCATGTGACAGAAAGTGACAAAGCATCCCGTTAACTAATCCAAGCGTATTCCACATTTATAAGTAAGGGGGTAAGTCTCTCATGTTTTGGTTGACGTCAATTGAAGTCTATAGTGGCATAGGAATCAATTGGATTGACTATATACCCTTACATATAGTTTTATGTGATAGGGTCCTAAAATAAGTGAAAAGGCAGAAGATTAGAAATTACACGTTGCCTTAAAGGCACGCCAGACGGTTCGTTATTTGAATTTTCAAGTTAATTTGATTTAAGTGCTCCGCGTGTTTTTTTTTCTACTTTTCCGTCTTTCTTGTGGTAAAGGCCCAAACACGATGTTGGTCTAGCTAGGTGATGTAGAAGGCCTATGTCTAACGAGATGTAATGTTATAATTTTTACCTAGCTAATGTCGAATTATGTCCTAGAATTTAAACTAGCCCGTTGGATATTTAATATTGGAACTATTCCACTTTAATCTTTGGAGAACTTTGTCCGTTCCCGTAAACAACCACAGGCAAACTTGTATGAAGGCATTCAATAGGTCTTGTACTTAAGACACTGAATACCTCATTGTAAATGGGATCTAGGGCCCGCAGAATCTCAAGACTCCAATCCTAAGACTACAAATACGTTGCTAATTCTGAGTACTAAGATGTAATGCCTAAATACTAGTCTTCCGATTGTAGTCTTGCGAATTCAAATGTGTGATGTATGTGTCTGAGATCCGACTTACCATCGTTTATTCGCATTTTAACACACTTTCGCAGTACTTGTATTAATGAAAAATTTCTATTCCGTACCCAAGGCACGCCTTTAGTATCATAACTATGGGGTAGGTTTAGATTATGATAGTTCTTCACCTGGCCCGGGGGACCAAACCACCCAGAAATGGAGCTCCGCAGAGCGGAGCTCGTTGACTTTCTGTGAGTGTATAAAACGCGAATAAATTCTTACCATCAGGTGGCCTGAATGCCTTCTACTAGCCATAAAAAATAAAGCTATTATAAGTGGGAATTGCGTTAAATAACTAGACTGACTATCAGATGTAGCTTTTTAGATAATAAGATACCACTATAGTGGCAAATGGCATTATAAATATATAAAATATAGTGTAACCCACGAAGTCCCACCCCACTACTAAATCTGGGTCTATATTGTCTATAATAATTATTTTAGGTCATAATGTGTTTTAGGTCATAGTTATTGCAAGTCTTTTTTATAAATAAAACTTAACATAACCTAGCCTTAGAATTAGAAAACAACACGTACGATATCTAAGAACTTCTGAAAAGTTTACGGATATCAAAATTATGACTTTCAATAATTATGTAAACGACATTGATTTATGACCAAAATGTACGTGGTGGGGCGCGTCGTCTTTTATTGAATTGTATTTAATCATAGACTGAAAGAGTTGATTACACTCAGGCTTACTTAACAGGCCAACAGTCCCCTCGTAGGTCCAGAAAATTATTAGGTAAATGTCCGCACCGGAACGACAAAATGTACCCCGCATTTGGCAAGCGCACGTTGCTTGACAATATCATAGAGCTTTGTTTTGACTTGTATTTAGACAGGTAAAACGTTCCCACGGCATTTGTAACTTCTCTTAAAGGGTAGCTTAAATTATTTTTGTGTTGTAACAATGTTTATAGGATCACCGTACTGCGCTAATTACACAGTGGACCCGATTCTACGTGCACATCGCTTAAATAGCCTAAAACTAAATTGTTTAATTTTAAGACAGTTTAGACGGCAGATTTAACCAGTGCTATTCCAGAATGTCAAGCTGACAATGTATAAGACCGCCTAAAATAAGAAGCGTCAGATTCAAATTAGCGCTCTCATGGCGCAGTCATTTGATTATGACAGCTGCTCATAAATTAGCAAAGTGCTTTAGCGACACCTAAATAAAATTAGGAAGTTTAGAGCCACTGTAGAATCAGGTCCAATATAAAGTAGTAATTAACGAAATCTCGCAGATTACAAATTGTGTAGAAACTAATATTAAATGTGTAAAATTAGTTCTAAAGCAACATTAGTGCTGTAATAAGTTTTAATACTTTAAAGCTGCGGCCACATCTGCAGACTTCGGTAAAGATTCTGTTTATTTACTCTAACCCATTCATTGCCGATGACCCTAAAACAATTTTTCACCTACATAAATATCGTGTTTTGAAATTATATCTTTATTTAGCCTTCAAAGCTACTGGTTTACTAAAATTTGTTCTCGGATGCCGCGGACGCCGATCAGCGTCCACTCAGCTTTAGCTGGGTGCCGCAGACGTCGATCGGCGTCACATTCAACTTTAGCTGGGTGCCGCTGACGCCGATTGGCGTCATGCTTGAGAGGGCGACCGAATCGCGGCATAGTGGCAGTTGAGGACGCTTGACAATGAAAGGGTTAACATAAATAAAGAGACTCCAACATTAATATTTGTCAAATCCCGCAGATTTGACCGTAGCGTGAAAGCTGGAATTCCATTGTGGCGCACGCTACGCACTCACGCTACATTTATGTGAGTCAAATGGATGAAAAGGGAATATTCATTACTTCTTTTCACAGTTTTAATAATTAGGGATAATGTAAAAACCAGTTTAGAAAGATATAAGCCAACTAAGACTTGTTCTTATCTCTTTCTAGCAAAACAGAATTGAACATGGCGTTTATATGGCGGACCTGTTACATGACGTCACAGTGCATACCAGATCACGGTGTCTAATTGCTGTCTAATCATCTCTTTTAAGGTATTTTCATATTTTGTTGAGAATAGCGATTTAAAAAATCCATGCATATTCCCTATTGTTCCAGATGTATGTCACTGACGTCGTTTCGGGCGTGCGTAGGAGTCTCCACACATTTTGACACAAAGCGTATTTATACCCGCGCAGCGTGCCGCGCAGTGGAATGCCAGCTTAATTAAGTTTTTACAAATTCACTCAGAATTATATTAAATGTTGAAAACGCTTGACATCTGGTGAATTTGGCCGCTGTCGACTGGCGGTGTTAGCTGCGTTTTGTTTCTCAATAAGAGATTCCGAGATATTTATTTCGTTTATGATCGCATTCTGGCGTCTTGAGTAATGATAAACATTAAATGATTACTTGTTTTATGCTGTGTTTTCTTATCTGTTACACCTGAAGCCGCGAGCGCACTGAGAACGGAGGCAGCGTGGTGCGGCGCGTTCCCATACTATATAAGCGTGACCTAAGCTTTTTGCGGCTATTGTAGGGCCATTACCAACTGAGCGTCGGGGCAATAAATCATTTTATCGCTCGTACTCGTGGAGCTTATGGCGAGCGTAAGGGATGCGTGTAGTATCAGCGTTATCTTGTATCCCTTACGCTCGCCATAAGCCCCACGAGTACGAGCGAGAGAGTCCGATAAAAATGATTTATTGCCCCAATGGTCAGATGGTAACGGCTCTACAATAGTTGTGGCCCGGCTTTTACGGATGGTTGGGCCATTGTCAGTTCTTTACATTTTGACATAATTAAAGTGATCTTTAACCTAAATCTGATATTTTTGCTGCAAGTGATTCTAAGGTATATTCGACGTCAAAAATATCAAGCATACAGTCGAGGGCAACTATAATGTATACACCTAAAAATGTGTACACAGACCTTTTTACTATGGGAGCAATAAAGTCTATGGGCGGTTTTAAAAAAAAAATACAGAATTACGGACTAACATTAAGAAACGGTAACTTTAGTCAGTTGAGTCACGATAATTAACTATAAGGTTATAAAAAAAATGTATCTGAGACAATACTCTTGTAGTAAGTGCGACCATATTACTTTCGGGTGAGGATTGAATCTGTTTCGTTTATTTTATTTGAGAGACCCCTGGCTTATGAGGGCAGAATTAAAATGAATGATTAATTTTTGTGACTTACCTGACTAAAATTACAGTTTCTTAATTTTAGTCCTTAACTATGTACTTACACTTAAAAAAAAACCGTATTATACACGCGTATAAAATGGCAGTGAGAATGTTTACCCTTCCATTTCTTATTCATTTACCCTTAATTTGACAGTGTGCATCACAGTGAACATACAATAATGTACACATTTTTTTGACAGTGTGCATCACAGTGAACATACAATAATGTACACATTTTGTTTTTTAATTGTTATTTTTTTATGCGGGCTCAATCAAAAACGGTTTTAATTGAGTTTTATTTTTATTTTTGCCTAATAAATGATTAAAAATAAGGAGAAATAATTCTTATTCAACCTAAGATGTTCAGTCGGAGCCGCAGCTGTCATAAAGGCACAGGTCTGGCGAGCCGGCGGGTCAGAGCGTATCCGGGTCATTACTAAAATAAAACCCACGAAAACGTAAAAAAAATATTTATTTATAAAATGTATATATCCGTATCTCAAAAGAGATTAATACACTATGTACACGAATGGCTGCAATATAAAAGCACAACAGTTACAGAAAATGATTTCTATTAACAATAAACGGACAATGACGCCTATTCTGTAAATACATTGTAGTAAATAAACTATGCTTCGTAATATCACGAAAGCCATTGTTATACTTTACAGTCGAATAACACTTAAAACATGTTATTAAAGCGTTACACACATCTGCAACTATTTTAATAATATTAAATCACTGCAAACATTGAGCTAAAATTAGACAGTTGTTAATATAAAATATTAAAAGTGGTCTTGTTATATACGTATTAATCACGATAATGCTAATTTGTACGACAATTTCTTATCCTAATAATGTGAAAAGCAGTGAGGTGTTGTTGGTGGGTTAATATTTACAGCAATGATGTTGTGCATAATCGCAAGAGTTCGTATTCTTGCTGTCTCAATTAGCTTATCGGAAGGTACTAAAGCAGACTGAGAAAGCAAGATAAATACAAACTTTTCCGAATAAAAACGATCTCGTATGATTATTTACTATGTCTACAACAAAGCCATTTGTAGAAAATTACATAAATTAGAATTATATTACAATTATTTTATGTTTCCACTGTTCTTCAAAACTGCTTAATTTTACATTAGGAACCCTGAAATAGTTGTGTTGAGCAGGATTTTGTTATATGCTGTATGAAGTTAATAGTTTATTCTCAACGACTACCAAACACTCCTAGGCACTGTCGTTTAAAGGTGTCGGTTGACAAACCTTCAGTTGTTTCTCAATTGAAGAAAACAAGGTTAAAGTTACTCCGAACTTTAATTTTGGGACTAGATACCTTGGCTTGTTCTTTTTAAATTGTCTATTTATTATTTTGCAAATATGTGCAATTTCTACGACATGCAATATAATATTCCGATGTCCTGCAGCATATCCTATACATTATTGAACTTCTTAGTACATGAGAGATGTGTACAGTTGATTTAACAACTTTACGTTTCATCTTATTCCGTCTGATTTTATTATCCATTATCCGATGTTTATATTTATTTATATTATTATAGCTAGTCCTCGTCATGACGAAACTTGACAAAATTTACAATTCCAAAGTTAATTATTGCTATATTATGACACGAACCTTACTTTAAAACTAGTAGCATTATGGAATTTATACTGTAGAACCCTATCAAAATGACATCACGGAACGATAAAATTAATGACATAATCTCTGCGACAAGGTTCCATGCTGACTATATACAAAAGACTGACTACCTATAAAAATCACGAACTATGACAAGTTTTAGGGGTTATCATTGAACAGGTATTTAAAAAAAAGTTTTATTTCATCATTTTTAATTTTGTATAGGTAATCATTTATGATTTATCACGATTTTAAGGATATTGGGTTGGGGTGTTACTGTATATAAGTTACAGATTTTTTTTTTTTTTTTTTTATAAATTTATTTCAAAGTTATGTATGAAAAATCGTCACTATGGACCGACTTAATCGTCAATAAATGGCAGCCGTAAGCACAGAATTCGACCCGTCGAATGCCTCAACTTCTTCACTCGTTCACTTCAATCAGTTGATAACGTAACTTCTAACGTTTAAAACTGTAAACTTGAAAATGTTACACAAAATATAAGCTCGTTGTGAAAATATCCTGCGTTCTTTAAAGCCTCTCTTTTCTAGACCAGATAAAACCCACTGCAGGACAACATGCTGGCATGAACCTAATGCTAGTATTGAAACTATGAGGCTACAGCTACTGTCAATCGATGTGTTTCCCATCCTTCCACTTCTTCTTGGACCTTTCAAATGCTTCTTTTATGCAAGACCTGCGGAGAAATTGTCGTTTATTAAGTTCATAGGTACAATGGGTCCCGTTGCGTCGGAAACCAATATAAATAAATAAATATACACATCTTAGCCTACTTGTGCAAAATGTGGTTACAGAATTATCAAGAAGTTTTAAGACTTGTTGGTAATTCTTTAGCTCTGCCTACCCCAATCTGGGAATGAAGGCGTGAGTTTAAATATGTATGTATGTAAATATCAGGGGACAATGTCACACCAATTGACCTAGTCCCAAACTAAGCTCTAGGCTTGTACTATGGGTACTAGACATCGATATAAATACTTATATAGAGAAATATATACTTAAATACATAGAAAACATACATGACTCAGGAACAAATATTCGCGCTCATCACACAAATATCTGCCCTTACCGGGATTTGAACCCAGGACACCTAGCTTCATAGGCAGGGCCAGATGAAGATGTTTTTTTTTACAATAATGAGGAAAATGGTTCTGTCACTCGATTTATATGATCTACAAGTATCAAGTTGGTTTGATAGAATTTGATCCACATTAAGCGAATTTAATAGATAGAAATCTTCTACTTTTCTATTTATACATTGGTTCTGCATGCGTAGTATGGTCGTGTTTATCGATGTGGATAAACGAGGATAAGGCAGTCACTTTCTGACCCATACGTAGGTGCGAGAGTGACGGATGCTTTATCCATCCGTAATACATGCGGTGGATGCGGAAAGCACAAGACCGGTCTGAGTGGAGAGCCTTGGGGGAGGCCTACGTCCAGCAGTGGACGTCTTTGGGCTGACATGATGATGATGAATACAAGCCCTGTTGTTTACCTGAAGAGCGACTGGTGCAGGATGTACGCGGAGACGTGTCCGGCGTCGACGAAGCGCACCTCGGCGCCGGGCCAGATCTCCTCCAGGCCGCCCACGTCCTCGCGCGGCACGTACGCGTCGTGCTTCGCGCACACCGCTGGCAGTTTCATCAAAACATTGACAATACGATAGCAGGTCAAAAACAACACACGGGGACTTTGTAAGACCTTTTATGACTTGATTTTGTATTACCTACCAATTTGAAGTATACAGGAACCATTTTTTCTTAGTAATCGATAGCAATTGCAATTCAATTAGAAGTTCGTAATACAAACATGATGTTAAGCATCTTTTTTTAGTTTAAGATTTAATTAAACCGAAATTATTGTCACCCTACGTCTGATTAATCTACGAGTCTTAACCACAGAACAGATAAGTACAGAAGTAAATCACATGTATGTACTTCACTTTTCATACCTACGCTCGGCGGTCGCTCTAAGGTTGTCAACTATGGCTTATGCACAAAAAACTATCGCGGTAATAGCACTCGTATCTAGTCGTTTGATTTATTGTTGTGAGATGCTTTGTGACAGACAGACGGACAGACGGACAGCGGAGTCTTAGCAATAGGGTCCAGTTTTAACCCTTTGGGTACGAAACCCTAAAAATACCGTAGGTAACTTCAAAAATAACCGACCATACGAATTAATATTAAAGTGGAGGGGGTGACTGGAGGGGCTAATCCAAACCCGCAGTACCTACCTATAGCCCGTAATAGCAAAAAACTTATCCTACAAAACAAAATAATAAACCTACCTACTAGGTATTATTACAACACAAAAAGTTTACAGAGCAAAAACATACAAAATTTTACGTTTGTCAATTTTCATTATCGAAAATTCCTTATAACTTCTAAACGGATTACCCTAGTTACACAATTTCCATTACCATATACGTTTTAGACCTAAACCTATCAAAAGACACTAAAAACAACACAACATCTACACAAACAAAAAAACATGTTTTCAACTTACGTAAGGTGGCGTGAATTTACCTTACAAAAATATAGTTAAGTACCTACTTCGTTTATACTGATTCAAAATAGGAAACTATTATTTAAATCGACCTTAGATATATTCTTCGGGGGCCGGGCGGGGCGCTTACCTACCTAACTCTTCTGTGTAAGTTTAAAACGAATCATTGAAATACAAGCAGATACCTACTTACCTCTCTGAAGCCACTGGTAGCTTGAAAAAGGACAATTCACCGTTTAAAGTGGAATTTAAGCAACCGTCCACTGAACAGTTATAATAACTTCTTTTTTGTTGCTGCATTATACCTAATTAAATTATCGCACAAAAAAGTCCATGGACGCGACGCGTGTCAAGCGGACGGCAGTTGACGGCACTCGCGCTCGCACTCCTCCCAACTACTCCGAGATATCGTGTCCGTGAGCGGTGTCTATGTGTGCGTTGCTCGAGCGCACTTTGTATGTAGATTGCTTTCTGTACCTATCTGTTCTGTGTCTTAACTGACGTATGCACCTCAAGAAATGTAGGGTGACCATACAATTAGTGTACACAATGTTTTATCACTTTATTATTACTTTAATAATTCGAATTAATTAATTACTTTAACACACGCATAGGTAGAGTTAATTTTGCCCAGGCTGTAAGATAAATTGGTTCCTGTATACTAATTCAAAGTGTAAAATTTCGGCCCCGTTGTAAGACACTATGTATATGTAATATTGCATTATCATCGATTTTATTATAAATTCGTCCATTTTAATATCAAGAACGGGTTCAAAAATAACTTGTACGATTTAATCTGAACATAGTGACAAAGAAGCATGTCAAGATTTTTTTATGGCAATTATTTTTAATATGGTAGGCAAACGAGAAGAGCTCACTTGATGGCAAGTTAAATCTAAGACGGTAGGTTACAAGAAAAGATGGTGGTAGCAAAAAGACGAACTCAAACCAAACCTTGTAAAAAAAAAACGACGATTTCTTCAACACTTTAGAAAAAGCTGTCATAGATAGAAGAACTCACCAATAATCAAAGAGGTATCAAACGGCACGGAGAAATTGCTAAGATGCGTGCACTCATCCATAACGCCGCGCATGAACTGCAACGCCTCTCTGTCGCGCCAGTGCACTTTGCTCCAGTCTATCTTCTTCCCACTTTTACTCTTCCCAAAAGTCAAGTATGCCCACAGGTCCGACGTCATCTCCGATACGTTCCACGACTTGCCTTTGACCAACTTGGCCTCCGCTTTCTCAATTTCCGCTGGTACCTTTATAACTTTAGCTGCGGCTCTGGAAATTACATTTTCGTTTGGCTCTTCTTTGCTTAGTGTTTCCGATTTTGCCAACGGTAGGTGTATGTTTATGCTAGCTGAAATAAAATAGGCTTTAGATGCTGTTGATTCTGAACGAAGGAAAAGTTTATTTATTTATGGGAAACCAAACGAATTGATTCCTTTTTCGGCACATTCCTTTTTGGACATAATCCGTTTTCGGCATATTCTTGTTTCGGCACATTTTAGTAAATAAATTATACTATGAAATACTTGTGACTTTGCTTGCGTAATAAAATAAAATAATATTTATTAGTAAAATAATATATAGGTATTAATCAATAAAAATAAAAGACAAAAATTAAACAGTAGGTACCTACACTGATTACTTGAAATAATTGGGCAACTAACTAACGATAACCAACTAGGTATCTAAATTCATATGCTTTTATTATATTTTGTCTTGAAAATAAAAATCATTATACCTAGGATTCATTTAATTTGTTGAATATAATGATTTCTGCCGAAAACGGAATGTGCCGAAACAAGTATATGCCGAAAACGGAATATGCCCAAAAAGGAATGGGCCGAAAAAGGTATCAATCAACCAAACGCTCTAAAACAAAACAATAATATAAAAGTAGATACTGAAGCTGAAGGTTCTCACCGATAATTTCTTCATTGGTTTGGTAATTAGGTGAATCAACTTTTAAGATACTCCTTTTCTTTTGCGGTATTAAAACTGTATTGGTGACTTATGGTTAGTAAAAATGTATGAATATTAAAATCAGACCACCAAATTTACAGACCTTACACTTTAAAGACCTCAAATATTTTTTAACCCTCGAAAAGACCTGGTAACTCGGAGGAAAATGCACATTTTCCATACAAAACCTAGGGACAATATTGTCCGCTGAGTTACCAACTATATTATTAATTTCAAATATTAGCCTATTTGTCTGATTTAATAGGCGTGTAAGCCGCGTCATTAGGAAATATATAGTTGTTCTGAAAACATATAATTAGTGAAACATGTCAATAAATAGGGAGTACCTTCAAAGTTGATTCACCCAATTGCATGGGAAGTATCTCAGGATAAAGAACAGATGTAATGCAGCCAGTGTCATAGGGACCATGCCGCGAGCGGACCTGTTAGAGGGGGTGTTCTTTTTATAGTGGTGATTATTATTTACATCTTTAATATTTTAGTAGCTTTGTTTTATTTTAATTTGAGTAGCTTGGTTTAATTTTAATTTAAATAAGTTTAGTTTTAACTTTTAATTGTAGTACCTATGTTATTAACAATAAAGAACTAAAGTAATCTTACACATCGGTCCTAACCAGATAACCGAATCAGACTCACCAAGTTTACATTTCAGAAATATCTCCTTTACCCTATCCTTGCTCAGCTTGTTAATGTCCTCAATATCTTGCTGTGCCAGTTCAAACTTGTCATTCGCTATCAGCTTATCATGAAGCTCTTGACTAATCTTATTTTCATCTAGCAGCTTCTGTAATTCTTCAACAAAATTCCCTGTCTCAATATCAATTTTCTTTTTAGGCGGGTTCGTACATTCCATGCCTCGTGTAACGTCTACTATATCAGGATTTGTTTCATTGTTTTCTTTGTAAGTTATATCTAAGTTTGTTTGTGTGGTTTTTATTGCTTCTTTCACATCTGTTTTGACGACGTGTGAGTACGTTTGAGCAAATTTCTTTCCTGCTAGAAACGCCTCGTCGACTATGGTCACCATTTTTGACAGCTTCTCTCGGTACTGACCATCTGACAAGTACTGGTCCTCCAAGAGATCCCAATTTATTGACTGTGACATGACACCCTGGAATATGTTAGCATATTATTTCTGAATTGCTTATGTTATGTATAGATTTGAAAATTAGTCATTTTAAGCTTAAATGCATTGTTTCTGTAAAAGCTAATGATTTATACCCTTTCCTCGAAGACAACCATTTAAAATAAAACGAGGAGTATGGCGAAAATGATAAAAAATAAAAATATTTTATTATTTTCTTCCTTACTTAAGTCTAATTTATAAGTAGTAATCGACCATACAGGGGCTCTGTTCTATTTCTTCTCTCTATTATAGCATTTTGCATTTGACAATGTTATCGTATTTTCAAACTCAGCCGGCATTACTGTTAAGTAAATAACCGTCATAACAATATAATAACATATCAAAAGCTATATGTTTTACCGGATAGAACAGGGCCATGACAAGGCCGAGACGTCGCTTTTTGTGTCAACTAATAAATTTATAGTGATATAGAAAATATAACTACTAGACTACAAAATTTATAGGTTACCTGGAGAAAAACTGCAGAGGCTGTTGACCAGGACAGGCACGGTACCAGCACTAAGGGTTTGGGCCAGTTCGTTGCTGCCAGAGACGCCATCTGCAAAAAAATCCATGGTTAGGATGTCCAATAGGGTAAAGTCACCAGTAGTCAGCCAGAGACCTGTAGCCGTCCTATGCCTATACTTTGTATGAGTGGGAAGAGTACGAAAGATGTATTTTCTACTCTTCGCACTCATATAAGGTCGACTACTGGTCTCTGGCTGACCACTGGTGACTTTACCCTATGTGGTAGAACTTTCTATACATAACGGCTACGATAGAACACCATAGACACGATTAGAAACCAAACCTTTTTCGCATGTTTTTGGTCTAATCTTCGAAACTACATGATCCTTGACGATGATGTTGGATTTAATAGTTCATTTAAGAAGTTAAAGACCTACTTTTACCTTCTTAAAACTGGTAAACCATATTATTTATTAAATGGTGTGGTTTTATAGTAAGCAGCAATTATTTGAACATACCGGTAGACACGTTAAACTTAGAACACCCCTCTTTTTGTATTGGGGGTTAACCTTTTGACCGCCAAGAAGCGAAGTAATACGACGCGTCTCAGACAAAACAGTCTTGTGGCGTTTGAAGGCAATTGGCGACATTTGGCGTCAGCGCCACGAATTTCGGATGACGTGGTATGCTGGCTTCGGCGTTCAAGAAGGTAAAATAATGTAGGAAATTAAAGGGCGTCTGACGGATGAAATATGTTGTTGACAGCATAAGATGGATAAGATCTTATTAAATTTCGAGTACTATTTTAGTATGAAAATATATGCAGTTTTTTATTTTAAATCAGTACATATTTTGTTTATTTAGAAAGTACGCTGCGCTTCAATTATTACTTCTTGAGAGTCTCAAGAGGTAATAATTGTAGTGTAGTCTCAAGTTGAGACTATGTATCTGTTACGGTTTGGACTTTTATATTCTTCTTTTTTATTATTCTTTTTATCTTTTTTAGAAGACTCAATTTTGATTTTATGCGGTTCCTTCAATATTTAAATGAATTTAAAATAATTATGGCAAATTAAAATGGGTAAAAACCAAATAAATGTACATAATGACTCTATATTTGAATGTCACTTAAATAATGTCTGACTTACAATTTAGTAACAAAAATGTATGTGTTTGACGTTAGTCAACAGTTTCGTTACGTCGACAAAACTCTTCTTTAACCGGCTAAATGGCTATTCGTAGTCATATCCATGTTACGGATATCGCTTGACATTATTTTAATGTAATTTGCATCCGTAGGCCGCTTATTATTATTATTTATTTATTATTTATTTATTATTCAAATTCCTATAATTAACACTTACATACTAGCTAAACGTGTTAACAGGATAAATATTTACAGTAGCGGTAGTAGTGTAAACTTAGTTTCAACATTAGGTATTATGCTTGGAGTTGCTGTAGACTCTAGGTAGGTAGTATTAATGGTGGTGCTCACGTGTCCGCCCATGGAGAGGCCGGTGACGCCGAGCGGGCCGAGCCCGTTGCGCTCGCACCAGTGGAACATCACCAGCGACTCGAGGATCAGGCAGCCGCCCATCACGAAGATATCCGACACGTTGTGCAGGGACGAGCGACTGTACCAAACACGGACAATACTTATCATGGACTTATATCGTTTTCTAGTACGATCCTAGAGATTATCTTATCTTATCTTACAGATGGGCCCCTCGGATACAGTGCGACCCTTCAGGATCTTTTGTACAGTCAGCTGCAGAGAAAAAGATACCCCCCTCCTGGTAAGGATTGTTTTTTTTTTTCGAAAACATGTGGTTAGATTTAAATGATTTTGAGTTTATGTGTAGATAATAGTAAAATCTTAAATTCACCGAAAAATCATATAAATTTAACGACAGGTTTTTGAAAAAAAACATTCCTTACCAGGAGGTGGAGTATCCTTTTCTGTGCAGCTAACTGTACAATTACCCTCTAACACACTCAGATGTTTGAACGTGCAGGTTTCCTCGCGATGTTTTTCCTTCACCGTAAGAACTTCGGGTATTGCACTTAAGTTAGAAAAACTCATTGGTATAGTCTTTATTATTTCTACTGAGCCTATCTTCTACACAAAGGCCATTGTTTGTAAACAATACCATTGTCTATTCTTTGTGTCCGTAACACCAAGCCGATTACATAAAAAAAAGTTAGAACTACATTGAATGTACATTGAATTATCAACCCTACTCTCTTAGTCAGTAGGTTTAAAATGTAAAGTGTCAGGATACAGATATGTCTTTATTATTTGAACTGTGCTTATTCTTTACACAATACTATCATCTACACAAAACTTATATCTGTATCCTGACACTTTACATTTTAAACCTACTGACTAAGAGGGTAGGGTTGATAATTCAATGTACATTCAATGTAGTTCTAACTTTTTTGTATGTAATCGGCTTGGTGTTACGGACACAAAGAAAGACAATGGTATTGTTTACAAACAATGGCCTTTGTGTAGAAGATCAGCTCAGTTCAAATAGTAAAGACTATACATGGTGACCGCGGGGGTTTGAACTCAGTACCTTACGATCACGAGTCGACCGCTTAAGCCACTAGGCCATATCCTAGAGCTTAGGTATGGAACTAGGTCAATTAGTGTGAGATTGTCCTCTAATATTTATTTATTTCTTGATTTATTCATTTATTAAGTCCTATAGCATAAACTTTCATAACTTTTTCCGTTCCGTACCCCAGGGGCGCCATACGGGACCCTATTATTAAGACTACGCAGTCCGTCCTTCTGTCCGGCTGTCTGTTCTAATTTTAACGTGAATATGACGTGTTATTACGGCGGATTTATTAACAAGTATTTTTTTATTTTTAAGAATGTGAAATTACAAAGGTTGTCCCAAACGGCAAAACAAGACCACGCCGTTCTATCACCTCGGTGTTAGTTTTAAGGTTTATATTGCTATGTAGTCAATAAGATATTTCTAATTGTTATGTACGGGTGAGCTCCCATAAACCGAAGCAAAGCGAGGCTGGGTCGTTAGTTACCAATATAGGCTAAAATACCTAATTACTAGCGTCTAAAATACAAGTTATTGGCATCTAGTGATTGTTGAATTATCGTCTCTATTACCTTATGCTAAAGTTCATGAGGCCAATAATTGGTAGGTTGCCAACAATAGGTCAGTTCACCCTAGACGACAATCACACAAGTCACTTGTTTTTGGAACAGGTATACTAACGGTCCGCAACCGCGGATAGATAAGGCTTACTTCGGGTTAAAATTTGTTATTCGCCCATGCAAAATTGAATTATATATATGAAACTGTGTTATTCTGTAGAATCAATATGAATTGTTTTAAAAACTTTACTAGTTTACGCCTCAGGAATAAAATTAGTGCATTCCCTTCTAAAACTGCACTCTTCAGGAAGAGTATTTATTTATTTATTTATTTATTTAATAACCAACTTATATTAACAGACATGCCACACATATAAGTTATAGGTTTACATACAGTATAATATTCACATGTTAAAAACTAAATTATTTAAATAAAAACAAAAAACCCGACTGCAGTAAAAAAAACAACTGTAAAGCGAGAAACAAGCTATATAATCGATAGGTAAATACTTATAATGTACCATGCAATGATTTTTTGTTTGATACCTCGTTAACAAGTAATGCAATTTATACCAATATACATACAACTTGAATAGTGGAAAAGGTTTTCCAGGCGGGGACAAGCTATTAATACAAATGTTTTTTGTTTCAAGAAAATACTTATGGCACCGCACTAGCGACGACGCGCATCACTAGCGTCGCCATATCAACGTGAAAAACAGAGCCGTCAAGAACTTCACATTTGTCTCTCGACGCGGCCGTTTGCTATTTGATATTTCTAATTTTATTGTATATTTCTTTCTCGTTTAGTAAACCGATTTATGAAGAGTCGCATTATAATTTATAGTAGTTAACAGGCGCATAGCAGCACCAAATTGGTGACCCGCGACGATTAATAATTATGTCGGATAACGAGTTTGAAGATACGATGCAAGGAGCCGCCGGCCCGGCACAAGAGACTACAGGGTCTGTCGACCGAGTTGCAGTAAGATTGCCGCCGTTCTGGGCGGACGACGCCGAGGTATGGTTTGCCCAGGTCGAGGCGCAGTTCGCAATATCGGGCGTAAAAGCCGATTCTACAAAATACTTCCAGGTAATTCGTGAATTAGACCCTAAAACCGCAAAGGAAATTCGAGACATAATTACGAAGCCCCCGGAACAAAATAAATACGAAAAATTAAAAAAAGAATTGATAAACAGGCTGTCAATGTCAAAAGAAAACAAAAGACGACAGTTGCTGCAGCACGAAGAGTTGGGCGATCGGAAGCCAAGCCAATTCCTCCGTCACCTTCGAGGATTGGCTGGCGACAGCGTCAGCGACGATTTTCTCCGTAGTCTTTGGTCGTGTCGCCTACCTACGCACGTGCAGGCCATTATCGCTTCGCAAACTACTGCTTCGCTGGACGACATCGCTGTTCTTGCTGACCAAATACTTGATGCTACTCCTAACCCTTTCTTTAAGCAGGTAGCGAGCACAAGCTCTTTCGAAGATATGCTGAAGAGAATGGAACAATCCATCACGGCGCGCATCCAGAGCGGGTTAACGCAACAAATCGCACAACTGAGCGCCGGCAGCAGCAGCGGTTATCGTCGGGCGCGTTTCAACCGGAGCAGGTCGCGCAGTCGCAGCAGGTCCAAATCACACGGTCGGTATCAAGCTGTCAAAGAAGGTATGTGCTGGTATCATAGCAATTTTAATTCGAAGGCAAGTAAATGCATTCCGCCGTGTAACTACAAACAGGAAAACTAGTACGACAGTCCATCGCGGCGGCAGCTGACTGTCACGCCACAACCAGCCGCCTATTCATAACGGACAACGTAAGCAAAATTCAATACCTTATTGATACCGGCTCCGACCTCTGCGTTCTGCCACGAAAATGTAAGTGACTGCCGCGTCATGCCCAAATGTAAGTCGCCTGACAGCTACGCACTCACAGCAGCGAATGGTTCTATCATACATACCTATGGCATAGTCAAGCAAAATTTGAACCTAGGTTTGCGGAGGGATTTCATATGGAACTTTGTCGTAGCAAACGTAGATAAGCCAATCATAGGAGCTGATTTCCTTGCTCATTACGGCCTCGTCGTCGACTGCAAACACAGAAGGCTAATTGACAGCGTGACTACTCTCACAACAGCGGGACAACTTAGACATTGCGACCAAACCAGCATAAAAGCGATCTCAGGTGACAGCGAGTACCATCGATTGCTAGCGGAATATCCCAGTTTAACAAAACCGTCTGGATTGCCGCGAGAGGTAAAACATTCAACTGTGCACTACATCCGAACTACTCCAGGTCCTCCAGCATTTTGTAGGCCACGCCGTCTAGCTCCTGATCGGCTGAAAATTGCGAAGGAGCAGTTTGAAGAAATGCTTCACGATGGCGTAGCACGACGATCCGATTCACCGTGGGCGTCGGCACTGCACCTTGTGCCCAAGAAAGGAAATGGTTGGCGACCGTGCGGGGATTACCGCGCGCTCAACGCACGCACCATCCCCGACAGATATCCCGTCCGCCATATAGAGGACTACGCCCACCGTCTAGCAGGTAGCAAAATATTCTCAAAAATTGATTTAGTCAAAGCATACAACCAAATTCCTGTTTACTCGGATGACATTTGCAAGACAGCTGTCACAACACCGTTCGGGATGTTCGAATTCCCCTTCATGCCATTTGGTCTTCGAAATGCAGCTCAAACCTTCCAGAGGTTCCTGGATGAGGTCCTCAAAGACCTGGACTTCGTCTACTCATACATCGATGACGTACTCATTTACTCCAAAGACGCCGAACAGCACTTAGAACATCTACGGCAAGTGTTTGATAGATTTCAAGAGTATGGTATGCTCATCAACGAGTCCAAGTGCAGTTTTGGTCAGAAAGAGGTCACATTCCTCGGATTTACAGTCTCTGAAGACGGCACTCGTCCTATTGACGATAAGGTAAAAACAGTGCAGGAATTCCCGCCACCCAAGACTGTAGGCGGATTACGCAGATTCCTCGGCATGCTGAACTTCTACAGGAGGTTTGTTCCTCATGCTGCCGATGCACAAGCACCTCTTCACGACATGCTATCAGGACCTAAAATCAAAAGCACTACTTCACTTACTTGGACCGAACAACAGTTGGAAGCTTTTCAAAATTGTAAGTCTAGTCTCGCCAAATCAACTCTACTGGCTCATCCCATCATTGATGCACCACTAGCCCTCGTGACTGATGCTTCTGGCACAGCCTTGGGTTCAGTGCTCCAGCAATTAGTGGAAGGACAATGGCAACCACTGGCTTTCTTCTCAAAGAAGATGACACGGCAACAAACACAGTACAGCGCATATGATCGGGAGTTGCTGGCTATTTACGAAAGCGTTAAACATTTCCGGTACATGGTTGAAGGTAGACATTTTGTGATATACACTGACCACAAGCCAATCACCTTCGCCTTCCAGCAAAAAGACAGGAAATGCTCTCCGAGACAATTTAACTACCTTGATTTCATTTCGCAGTTTACCAGCGACATCAGGCACATCTCGGGGAAAGACAACATTACCGCTGACACACTCTCCCGTATCGAAGCAATTGCCGTGCCTCCAGACTTCGAAGCCATCGCGCAAGCGCAGCAGAATGATGCCGAGTTGCACGACCTCATTGCCAAGCGATCTTCGTCACTGAAGTTGGAAAAAGTGCCCGTGCCAGGTACGACTGTTTATTTATATTGCGATACCTCTCAAGCACGGCCCCGACCCTTCATCACCAAGGAGCATCGACGAAGAATATTCGACGCAGTACACGGCATGAGTCACTCAGGTACAAGGTCAACAACTAAGATGGTAACGGAAAGATTCGTATGGCCCTCCGTACGCAAAGATTGTGGTACCTGGGTACGTACGTGCGCAGCATGTCAACGCGCCAAGGTGCAACGTCACACATCTTCTCCGCTGGGAAACTTCAAGCTACCAGGAGACAGGTTTAGTCATGTCCACATTGACCTGGTCGGTCCCCTACCACCTTCATCCGAGTTCCGCTACCTCTTCACCGCCATAGACAGGTACACACGCTGGCCAGAGGTGAAGCCACTTTCAGACATCACAGCCGAAACCGTAGCTCATGCGTTCTACGAAACATGGATATCTCGATTTGGTTGTCCACAAACTGTAACAACCGATCAAGGACGTCAATTTACCTCACGTATGTTCAAGGTTTTGACGGAGCTTTGCGGAACCCAGCTGCGACACACAACGGCCTATCATCCCCAGGCCAACGCCATGGTCGAGCGCCTGCATCGCACTTTGAAAGCAGCCATCATGGCCCACAACAACAACAAGTGGACCGACGTGCTGCCGATCGTACTTCTTGGCATAAGAAGTGCGTGGAAAGAAGACTTGCAGAGCTCAGCTGCAGAGATGGTGTACGGTGAGCCATTGCGCATCCCGGGTGAGTTCTTTCATACTCCTAACTCACACGCACTGCAACCTGACGATTTTGTCGCACAGCTAAGACGTCATATGTCGCATCTCAAGCCTGTTCCCGCATCGAGACACGGAAATAAGTCTATCTTTGTACACAAGGACTTAAGTTCATGCACCCATGTTTTCCTGAGAAAGGATGCACTGCGTGGATCTCTAGAGGCCCCATACACTGGCCCACACCGCGTCTTAAGTAGAACGGACAAGACTGTCACTGTAGACTTACTCCGAGGACCTGTGACTGTCTCAGTTGATCGTGTAAAGCCAGCCTACGTTCAGAATGACACGGCTGCAGCTACAGCAGCTGGCTCCAAACCTAAAGCTGTTGCTCCCGCTGGGACCACTCGTTCTGGCCGTATTGTCACATTTCCTATTCGCTTTCAGGCAGGACTTTGAGACTCCCAGGGGGGTCCTATGGCACCGCACTAGCGACGACGCGCATCACTAGCGTCGCCATATCAACGTGAAAAACAGAGCCGTCAAGAACTTCACATTTGTCTCTCGACGCGGCCGTTTGCTATTTGATATTTCTAATTTTATTGTATATTTCTTTCTCGTTTAGTAAACCGATTTATGAAGAGTCGCATTATAATTTATAGTAGTTAACAGGCGCATAGCAGCACCAAATACTTAAGTACATTTTATAATTCATTGCTTGTCCCCGCCTGCAATACCTTTTCCACTATTCAAGTTGTATGTATATTGGTATAAATTGCATTACTTGTTAACGAGGTATCAAACAAAAAATCATTGCATGGTACATTATAAGTATTTACCTATCGATTATATAGCTTGTTTCTCACTTTACAGTTGTTTTTTTTACTGCAGTCGGGTTTTTTGTTTTTATTTAAATAATTTAGTTTATTTCACATTTTTTAGTTTTTATTAATAAAATAGTGGTTTTATTAATATAACCAAACGTTAAATGAGCTCTGGAGCTCGATTTTTTAATGTCACGAAGCTATAAGTATCAAATTACAAGCGGAACTCTCCTTTTAGCAAAAGAAGCATCGTGCATTCAAAAATCGATCCCCAGTAGTAACGTAAGATTAGTTCATTTGGTTAGATGGAGGCCGATCGAACAATTTGTAGATACCTACTTAGGCCGAGAAATTGAAGTAGGTATAAATCAACTAAACTTCTCTTAATCTCTAACAATTTAGTTCCTCAACGGTCAGTACGTCATACGTGTACCTGGGTACTAGACTAAGCACCCATTGAGGTTACCTATTCCGTGTATCTTTACTTAAATAAACTGTCCATGCGTAGGCAGGATGGCGCATTAGGTAGGTATTAGCCAGCAATTTATACTATAACATCAATGTGCATTAATCAAGTATGTAGTAGGTATTCGTGAATTATTAATTATTACACTACTTTCTTAATGGTTTATATTGTAGGCGTTTACAACTCAACAAGAATTAATATTTATTACTTAACAATTAACGTCCTTTTTGATTTCCCTGTCTAAACGGTAGCATCAAAGTATTATAATGAATATATATTTGGAATGGGCTATTTACTAGCTTTCATTTGAGACCCATATTGCTATAATAAACAATTATTTTTTTTTAAAACCCCTCCTTTTTTTTTGCAGACGCCATTTTGAAATATTATATACCCTATGTCACTTCGGCAATTAAGACGAATCGAATGACACCTAGTATGTTAAAATCGGTCAAGCCGTTTAGGCTGCAGAGCGTGCCCAGAAATAGACATACATACATACATACATACATACATACATACATACATACATACATACATACATACATACATACATACATACATACATACGCTCGAAAAACATAACCCTCCTTCTGACGCAGTCGGGTAAAAATAATACAAATTAGAAGTAAAAATTAAAAAGGAATTGTTATATAGACAAAACATAAAATAATTAAAATTAACATCATGGCCTAGGGCCTTGTGTCACCACCGGCACCGTGTGGATCACTCGCACACGGTGCTAGGGGTGGCCGTCGACTCCAGGTACCGCGCGGCTGTCGCCAGGAACCTCGGTTCCGACTGGGAGAACAAGTCAAGGGTAGGGTCGAAGAGCAGGGTGTTGTTGATGTGTGTGAGAGCAAGGTACAGGGGACTAGTGGCTAAAGCAACAGTGCTATTATTGGGAACTGCAAATAGAGGGCGTTGTCGCGGACGGAGTTTGTTTCTGGTCGATGGTGGCACATTGAGAGAGATTAGCTGTAGAATAGATGGGTTAATTAAGAGGCCACGTAATAGTTTAAATACATATTTCATCGGCGCTAGAAGCCTTCGCACTTCCAGACTTTGGTAAGTTACCATCCCTAATATAAAGGGTGTAGGGTAGAGGTAGGGGTAATAACCATATATTTTAAAGTAAAGGTAGCGTAAGAAGGATTTCTGAATTCTCTCGAGTAAAACAATGTATTTTTGCTCATGGGGGTTCCAAATGAAGAAGTTGCTTTCTAACAGACTACGGACAAAAGCGTTGTACAATAATGAAATGTATACTGGACATGGCACACAGAATATACAATAAGCTGCCAATAGAACTGGTGACTATTGATAATGACAAACGGTTCAAAAGCTCACTATTTAGAACCGTATGAAATTTGATTTAAGACTGAAGTGTCCATTACTGGTGCATGTCAGCTAAAAGTGTCCATCATTGGTGCCGTCACCCTACCTAACTGACATTTATAAACTAATAAATTTTGAATTATTATTATTATTGTTTTGTAAATTTTATATTTTAATTTTGTAAATTTGATATGTGATTCTGATGACATTATACCTACCTACTTAATTTTTTGTAAATGAGCATGCTGCATGCTGTGATGCACACTATTTGTACGCCGTCAGGCAAAGCATAGTGAAACGAATTAATACTTAAGACCTTTGTAAACCTATGTTTGACAAATAAATAACTACTTACTTACTAAAATGTGTCAAATTTCAATCCGAAGTAAGCCTATCTGTCCGCGGTTTGAATATAGGGTTCGCCCATAAAAGAAGCATGTCTTACACTTGGTCGGTGGGCTTGCGCATGCCGTAGAAGGGGTTCTCGAGTATGATGCCGCCGATGCCGGCCTCCTTGATGAGCGGCTTCACCATGAGGTTGCGGCGCCGCCAGAAAAACTGGAACAGATACAACACCGTTGTCTCGTGGTAGAAAAAATTCAAAATTCGAACTTAAAAATAACAAACACTCGACTGCTATTTTGCGTGCTGTAAAACGAAGTTCCAAATTATTTAGCTCCATCCCTTTCCCTCGACACGGACTCGACACCTGAAGTTTTGAATTTAGTGTTTTGTGGTAACCATCCTGAAAACAATATATTCAACCTTAAAGCGGTTAGTCTAAGTCTCGATCTCGTTATTGTCCCACGTTCGATCCCTGGTAAAGGAAAATATTTTTGTGATGAGTGCGGGTGTTTGTTATCGAGTCTTTTTTTATGGCACTGGAAGGCAAACGAGCGCACAGGCCACCTGATCGTAAGTGGAAACTGTGACCCATAGACATTCGCATTCACAAGACTGCAAATGCACTGCCAACCCTAAGGACTAAGATGGAATGCCTCTATGCTAGTCATTTCACCGGCTGTCTTATCCCCAAACCGGAACACATTGTCTTGATTGATTTCTGTATACTTTACCCCTGTAGCGCCAGCGATTTTAAACTTTCATACATTTAGCATGGAACGTACGGCAATGGCGGCAATATATATGTATGTTCTCTATATATGTATGTTTATCGTACCCATAGTACAAACTAGGGCTCCTGGTCGTGTCCGTGTTTCGTGTACCCGTAGCCGAATCTCCGTTACCGAGTAACACGGCAACGGAGATCCGGCCCGTTCGACACGTGAAATTCGGCTACGTGTAATTAAGATACGTAGCTCCGTGTTACACGGAGATACGTTTCTTATTTACACGTAGATCCGATCCGCCCGTGACCGTGACGTCTTATTTTAAGCTTTCATTCAATAACCGTGCGGAGCGGAGCCGGAGCCGAGATCCGCAGATACGTAGCCGAACGCAGACACGGATACGTATCTTGGCGTGACCGTGTAGTTCGGGAACTTAGCACCGCCGGTGCTAAGATCACGGAGCTACGATTCCGCGTGTAACACGGATATCAGGACCACTAGTACAAACCTAAAACTTAGTTTAGGGCTCGGTCAAATAGTGCGAGATATGAATTAATGGCATTTGAGTCGCTTAACTTCAAACTCGGATATCTGGATAACTTGTTGGGAAAAAGACGCAAATTCATTTATTTTCCAAAGTATTTTTATATTACATGTCAAACTAAAAAAGTTTAATTAAGATCCCCCAATAGGATTAGATTGATTGTTCCTAATACTTATATTATAGGTAGCTTGAATGATAATTTAAATAAAAATGTATCTAGAAGCACACAAAGATAGCACTTATCGACGTTATTTTACATCAAACTGGTTTGGTCTTGACCCTAATCAAGACCGAGGAGTCAGGACAAGGTCGCCGATAGAGCGAGCTTACCCGGAAGGAACAGTCGGCGTTATAAATAGCTGCACTAGCGCCTTGTCGCTTTAACGCCTTTGACAGATTAGTGTAGCAATTCAAACATGACCTTAAAGTGACAACGCACTAAGGTGTGCAGAGCTAACTAATGTAATAACAATCACACATTCAGTACAATAGTGACCTTATTCAGAAATTTTTAATTTCGAGTTAGGTCTCTATAGTAAAAAATTTACGATTTGAAGTTTGAAAGCAGATATTTTGAATTAGGTCACTATTGCTGTGAAGGTGCGATATAAGGGTCAGTTGTTTTTCTTTACCGACGTATTATGCGAAATGGTATTTGAATATTTTTTCTTTCTTCTAATTATAAGTATGATAGGTAAGCACTTCAATCATTTTACTCTCAGGCATTTTTTGAGTTATGTGGTGTTTATATGTTTTTTATGGCATAGAGAAGGCAAACGAGCACACAGGCCACCTGATGGTAAGTGGAAACTGTGACCCATAGACATTCGCATTCTCAAGACCGCAATAAATATTATAAATTAACTTTACTAATAAAATAACAGCTTTAGCGTATTTTGATTTAAGTAGATACCATTTATTAAAGAAGATCAAGACTTTTTAAGGTGACAATTATCATGAAAAGTTCACTTTTCTTTTTTTTTGTTGATCAATCATCATCGTCATCGTCATCATGTCAGTCGAAAGGACATAGGCCTATTTTACAGAGCGATTCTAAAATCGTGTCGCAAAAACTAAAATCGTGGTGTGCGCTTAGCCTTAGGGTGACCACTTGAACCGGCTGTATGTCAATTGTCATCGGTCGATAGTTTATTTTTAACCACACCAAATTAGATTATTGAATCGTCCGATCGATATTGTGATTCAACATTAATACCCCGCCTTTAGTAGGTACGTGGCCCAATGCCAATTGTCTAGCGTAGATATTGATTATACAATACATATTGTTTTGTAGCGGTATCACGCCATATTGCGACAAACCGTGTTATCATATTTACGACAGATTTACTTATCACACTAAAAACTATAAATGCCAATGTTTGTGTGTGAGTTAGTACCTATTTTCCTCCTTCAGGCTAAAACGGCTGGATTTGGTAAACCGTAATGGGAAGAAAGGGATGAAGCTGCCGTGACATCGATAAAGTACTACAAGTATTTGGGTCCATAACTTTTTTGTCGTATTTATCGTGTGGATAAACATCTCATCATCATCATGTCGGCCGAAAGACGTCACTGCTGGACATAGGCCTCCCCCAAGGCTCTACACTCAGACCGGTCTTGTGCTTTTCGCATCCACCGCGTTCCCGCGATCCTTACACACATCCCTTATAAACATCTGTAACTTTCTATAAGTGCGAGAGTGATGGATGCTTTATCCACCGGGATGAAGGCGACCATAATACGTCCCAGGGTCACTTTCTGAAACCATGATTCGTAGAGAATATTACGATTTCTCTCAGAAACTCTATCAATGGTGTCTTCTGGCTTACATAAAATAACAACAATAAGCTGATCCACCCATGTAACACATACATAGGTATACATACATACGTACCTTCGCGCCTCCCAATGGTGCAGGCAGGGGGTATGTAACGTTAGGTGCAAACATACAACCTTCGCTTCCGCTGAGACATGTACCAGTCAAGCTAAATTTCAGTTAAGTATTGGCTTGGGCAAAAAAAGGCACATCTCAATAATAAAAGTAGATTTTTTTTATATTAACGATCTATCCATGTTTTGTATGGACCAAAATAAAGAGTCTATTATACCGGGTGCCTCCGACCTTCGGGCTTTAAATGCAACGATCGATTCCACTCCTCAAATGCTGCTTCTTTTGTTCAACTACTTTGAAAGTAACTTAATCCTCAGTGAGTTACACGTGATTACACTTTACAAGTCAATTCAGTGAATTGAAAACGTTAGTATACTATAGCACAGCGGACGTTGTGCATTCAGAATACTATTTATTTTGTATAAAACTATAAAATATAAGAAATTACCATTGTTTTTAAAGTTGTAGAACAAGATAAGCAGCATTTGAGGAGTTGAATCGATCATTGCATAAGGCACTGGTCCCACCGCCGACGATGAGCGGGAAGCGAGTACAGCCAGCGATCAACTATTAATATTTGTGTCTCTTTTATTGACACGCGATCTATATTTTTTGTTTCGACAAACTAGTGGAAAGAGTTCTCGCCGGCAGTGTGAACAGCCAGCGATCAACTATTAATATACGTGTCTCTTTTATTGACACGGGATCTATATATTTTGTTCGTTTCTTGAGCGAGAAAATAGTCGATAGCTAATCGCTTCCTCGCCCTTGGTGGGACCAGTGCCTTAAAAGCCCCAAGGTCAAATACACCCTGTATTATCATTATTGTATGGACAACGAAAATATTTATCTTTTCCCGAACTGCGAGCATAGCTATAGATCAATACATGAATTGCGTAAGAGCGCGAGTATGACGATGACGTGGCCAGCGTCGCTCCACGAGGACGCAACAAAACATATTATTTGTATCGTTTACGTTTACGCTTTCGTCACACAAATGGTCGCCATACGAGTTTCAGAATAAATATGTGTCAGTTGTCTTTTTTTCAACGATACCAAAATATAAACATCCATCCAGCCATACAAGAAATATCAGTTACTTACAAACGTATGTATGTATTACAAATGTGGAATAAAAGAAGATGTAGTGACTTTTGAAAAGGGCATGCTTTGATGGTTCGGTCATTTGGAAACGATGGAAGATTGACGAAAGAGATACACAGATCGAATCGAAAGTGAGTGGAAGGGTCGGAAGGGGCCGCCCCAGGCGTACTTTTTCGGATCAAATCGGAGAAATACTGGAAATGTACCCGAAACCGACGTGCGTGCATGACTCAATGTATGAATGTGGAAGAAGCGAAAGAAATTTGTCAAGATCGTAGCAAGCGGAAAGAAGTGGTCTCTGCTTACCCCTCTGGGAAACAGGCGTGATTTAATGTAGATATGTATGTATGTATAAACGTATTATTTTATATACAGATATTATACGGCAAAAAAAGTGAAAATAGCAACTCATTTTGATGCTAGTTGTAATTAATTTACGAGAAATAAGGAGACCTACATCATATCGAGATCTAACTAAAATTAAATAATAAATATCAGGGGACTATGTCACAAAAATTTACCTAAAGTCGAGGTCAATAGAGATGACAAGAGATGTAAACCAAACCAAACGGAGCTATTTACAATTATTACACCCTAATCACGCTCTTTTGGACATCGCGTAAGGCATATTTAATTATGTACACGCTTGATTGTTACTTTTGCAGTCTGTCTAAGATTAAATAACATTTAACTATTCGTTTTTTTTTAATCAAAACTCGTTTGCAGAAATATTGAGGTTATGTTATGAGTCAAACAGTACCGATTTGTTCACATCTTTTGTCATTTCTATTGACCCGGACTTTAGTGCCAAACTAAGCTACTTACTCATATAGAAAACATCCGAGACTCGGGAAGAAATACTCGCGGTGCCAGTTCATCACGCAAATATCTGACTTTACCGATTTTGAACCTGGGATAGCTAGTTTCGGAGGCAGGGACACTACCAACTATGCTAACGTGTCGTCCATAATTAGAATACAAAATAGTATATATTGAGCATATGTTTATCATTTGAATAAAACCCTAATAAGTATTAGAGTCAACTCCAATTGAAACCTGTAATCTCTGAATTTAGAGCGTCAGAAAAAAGTTTGCGACGAATGGGACGCTATTCGAGTGTTATTGGTAGATATGGTAACATGGTGCTATTTTTAGGGTTCTGTATCTACTAATTACTGAAAACCTGACTATCTATCAAGACTGTACCTCTAAAGATGACTGGAGCTATCAGGCTGAATAAAAAAAAAACAGGCAATCTTCAGATTAGTGATGCTGCTAAGTGTGGTAGCAAGATCGGTATAAAAAAACCCTCAGGCGACGCCGGGCACGGACAGCTAGTTTCATATAAATCTCCATACAAAAGCCATTCTCTAACAGTCAATTTATAAGATCACAGTTTCGAATTGGATAACGACAACCTATTCTCTGACGCAGCGAGGCAACAGCCAACTGCCTAAACAAGCAGCCCGGGATATTTTTACTGATTTAAATTTATAATCGGAAGTCAATAACAACTTTGTAACAAGATTAATGCATTAAGAAATATCATATAACATGTTACGCTACACGGTCGTATAAAACTCTAATTATGTAGAATGAGGTTGGATGCGCGCACTACAGTTCGTTTGAAGTGCGCGTGCCGCGGTTTATGCTGGGGACCGTCAACGGTCCTGATTTGGCCGAAAGATGTCGTGTTCCGGCGGTTTCGGGGCGTAGGTTGCCCAGCAGCGACCATGACGCCAATTTTGGCAAAACAGGACCACGCTGTTCTGTCACCTCGGTGTTAGTTTTAAGTTTTATATTGTAATGTATGACACACGATGCGTTGAAAACACTTCCGTCGCATGTTAAAATCACGGCGTTGCGATTACGCAACGCACCGGCAACGCTCGCGTGGCATCGTTCATAAAGTCACTGGGGTGTCCGGCTGTCCTATTTTTAAACGACTTCAAAAAAAGCAGGAGGATATATTTTCAAAGCAGGAATTCCACCGAGGCGCACGCTACGCACGCACGCTACACAGAGCCACGTCAGTCAGGCGTGTGACACTGAGGAGTATCTACATACATTTTAATACGAAGCTTTACCCACGCATGCGTCAATCGTAAATCCTGGCAACCCTAATTACACGACCGTGTCCTCTGAATACATGGCGATGCGCCAAAACTGCCGGTCAACGCTTGTTTATTTGTTATTGACAAACAAATAAACATCACACCTTGCGATCTGGCCAAGTAGCCACGGCTTCGAGCGGTAGCGGAAGTTGGCGAGCGGTAAAAACAAAAGCTTAAGGTGATCGCTAACTGTGCGTCGCGCCCCGGGGCGTCACGTCACTGTCCCAGGGGCGTCGCGAACCGGTATGCTCACATCACAGCCATGCGACGCAAAGTAACGCAGGTATCTTCTTTTATAAGGGTGCCGCAAAAGATTAGGAGCCCCCTTCCACATGACGGCATGGGCCAGTGTAAGGGACGTAGTAATACGTAAGAGTGAGATACAGGAATATAGGAGATTTCGCACAATCAGCTCTCTTAGCTCAAAGTCATTAGCGTGATCTGGTGTCCTTCAAAAGTAGGATTTATTTAACCTTTTGAACGCCTTACGTCAAATACAAAATACGTCACTCACACGGCAAACATGTTTGCTATGCCAATTACAACTTAATTGATACGAAACAAACTCTCTTCTAATCTTGAACTAGTGTCGGCTGTGGCCGACGCTGGCTTCAGTAACACGACTTTCAGTGGTCGGCCTGCCGACTGTGGCGTTACGAATCGAACTTGTCCTGACCTTGAGTCTCGACCAGGGTCAAGAGAAAACCCATATACAGTGCGATAGCTTTTAAGGCACTGGTCCCACCGCCGACGATGAGCGGGAAGCGAGTACATCCAGCGATCAAGTATTAATATTTGTGTTTATTTTATTGACACGCGATCTATATTTTTTGTTTCGACAAACTAGTGAAAAGAGTTCAGTGTGAACAGCCAGCGATCAACTATTAATATACGTGTCTCTTTTATTGACGCGGGATCTATATCTTTTGTTCGTTTCGCAAGAAAATAGTCGATAGCTAATCGCTTCCTCGCCCTTGGTAGGACCAGTGCCTTAGAAGTTGCTTCGGGTTTGTACTTGTCTCTCACTCGCACTCATACGCTCTTATTAACAGGGAGTGATAAAGACGTACAAACCCGAGGCGCCTTCTGTGCTGACGGACTACCAATCTTGAGATATTTTCAAGTTCTAAGCATTGAGTGGATACCTCACATGAGCCTCAAAAGCGACTGACAGGAAGGAGACAATATGATAGAGGGAGATGCTTTTAGCTTAGCTTCACACAGCAAATGCACGAGGTACTGAAATTGGACTATTAGAGAAATTGGTCTGATTGAGTAATTGAAGTGTACCAGTTGTATGTTAGTTGCTTGACAATTCGTTAGATACTGTGTTCAGTCTCACTTTGCTATGGTGTTGAATATAATTGATCACACAAAGTTAAATTATTAAATTACACAATGTTACAAAGCAATTATCAAGAAAAAATATTTTTAGGGTCTCGTCTGTCTGTCCATCCTACTGGGTCTAAAATTTTGAGAGAAATACATACAATAGAACTTTACCTATAGATTACAGGAAAACCTATAAGAAGTCTATGCTATTTAAAGTAATATGGGAAATTCCTCAAAACGTACGTAATCCTTTCCACGAGATTTTAACACGCACTTGTTTTTAATCAAGCACCAAATATTTGAAATTGTTTTTTAATGTAATCATCATCATGTCAGCCGAAAGACGTCCACTGCTGGACATAGGCCTCCTCCAAGGCTCTCCACCCAGACCGGTCCTGTGCTTTTCGTATCCACCGCGTTCCCGCGATCCTTACAAGGTCGTCACTCCATCTTGTTGGAGGCCTACCTACAGCTCGTCTCCCGGTCTCCGTTTAATGTAATGACTAGGGCCTTTATACCACATTTTACTAGCCCAGTTACAACCTAAATTCTCGAATTATATAATTCCGAAATTGAAAATATTATATTTTCACAACACCGAAAAAATATAATACCCAATTAAGTATCGAACAAAATAGCGAAAATATTACCAAGTATACAAATTACGAAAATCAGTTTCCGCCAGCGAGCGCAACTAAACCAATTTTGTTGAATTTAGATCAATATACCGAGCCACTCGGCTCGTAGACAAAGTAGTTACGTAAGCTTCCATAAATTTACGTAATCGCATACTTTTACGTAATCTACGGCCGCCAAAAATTCGGTATTAAACAATTCGGGACTCTGAATGGAAATTTAAGTAATAAAAAAAAAATGCGATAGGATCTTTCGGGATTTTAATGAGCACTTAGAATAGCATTCCCAACATTAGCAACCCTGAGGACTAAGATAGAATGCCTCGCCCTATAGGATGGTAGGATAAAGGATAAGATAGTGATAGTGATCCCGACTTACCCTGCCGTAGGTCCTACCACTAATATTTTAATGTTTTAATATTGCATGTTGTGCAAATGTTAGTAATTTATAGATAAAGAACACTTACGTGATCACCAGTTCCAGCAAGATGCAAGCACATTGGTTTGACTCCTTTCTCTCGCCAGTGGCGAGGCAAGAGCACTTGGAAGTGGGCCTTCTGAGCCACCTCCGGCACAATCCCTGGCAAATACTCCTGCATCGGTGTCAAGAAATACCCTTCCAGGAGTGTGCAGTCTGACATCTTTTGCTCCTATGATTTATAAAGAAATATGTAATTTGATGTAGGTATTTGTTAGTTTCAGAATCTAAAAAAACATCTCTGTTAAACATTATCAACTTAAATAACTTGTATAATTAGGTCACTTTTGCAATAAATATATTTTAAGATGCAAACTGTAAACCTATTTTTTTATGTGAAAAAGGAGGCAGGTCTTAAAAGGATCCAAAAGACTTATTAAGAGGTGCTGTACAGTACTATCATATTGTTATTTGCAATCAGCAATCTCCTTTTTTTTATGACACAGAAGTGACAAATATACTGTCAGTTGCGAGTGCAAGCGTGATAGATAGCGATAGCTAGCTGAACGCTATTAAGAAACTGGGAATACTGTACAGTATTTTTAAGCAAACAACACTGCTCCAACTTTAACCCTTAAACGGTTGTTGACACCTGTCACTGTTTTCGAAAATAGAACAACATTAATTCATAAGACTCACCGCTAAAGGGTTAAAGTATGGTCAGCCCTATAAGTAGCTTTCTTCTCATAAGGGTGCTACACTGCTGTCCTACCATAAAAAGGTGTCTTACTGTATTGTAGTTGTCAAACCATTATATATACTCTATTGGTAACAAAATAGCAGTAAAATTATGCCACAGACAGACATTCAGATACACAGACACACACTTACACAGAAACATAAAAAAAAATACAACATGCTTCTTTTTTTACATAGGGTTAAAACATAAGTCATGGTTAAATTATGACAAAACCATAATACTTTGAAAATATAAACATCTTTTAAAATTCAAAACAAGTGATTAACAATAACTTACATTTCTCATATAATTAAGCAATGAATCCAAAACTACAAGAAGCTGTTTTTTATTTTGTCTCAGCAGTCTAAACACTGGGTTACTTACTAGTCAAAAATGTTTTTAGGTTAGTATAAATAAATAATAATCATGAATAAATAATATTGTAAAAGTACCTTAGTGATAGTAACCGGGTAATCTCTGTCGACAAGCTTGAAGCACTTTTCCCGGTTCGACACTACTTTTCTAAACTCGAATAACCTTTGGGAGCGCAAAATATAGTTCGATTATATAAAATAGGTAAACATGATTTGCTAATAAAAATAAAAATATGCATCATTAATGCATAAAATACTGGCAAATACTTTGAAACACTAGTAATTTGCTTTTACCTTCGCAAATTTTCAGGTTTACCCCATCCTTTCGTGAAAAATTTCGTGATAAGGAAACTTCGGTAGACAGCGTCTAACCTGCTTGCAGACATTTTGGTGATTCTGGCGGTTGGTGGAATTACTTTAAGATAATACTTGATAATATTTTGGTGTTTTCAATCCGTGCATGGCTCGGAGTCAACACATTTTGATTAGGTAAAGAAATTGAGAGTTGTCAACAAAATAAATATTTTTTCAGCGCGGTCAGCTGTTCTGTCACATGGATGCGTTTCGTTACGGCTTTGCGTTTGGTTAACTTTAAGATAAAAGCTTTGGAAGAAATGTATTTATTAAATATATCGATATTGATTGCTAATCAACCCGAAATTATACGTTTTTTTCTAACCTTCATACTGTGTTGATAATTAATAAAAGAGTTATAACAATTTAATAATTCATAGATTCAGAAATGCGACTTTGCTCTTGTAATACAGAAGGAGCGTATCGTGAATACCTTTTTTTCTTATGAAAAAGAGGGAATAATTTTGCTAAATAAATTAGTGAACTTTTACAAAGTGCGTTTTCATCAGTTATAATATAATTATAAATCAAAACACTTAATTGAACTTATTGTAAACTTTTACAGTTAACCAATTTGTTTTTTTGCAACTTAAATGTCATCAATGAAATCGAGGCCCTAAGTTCCATAGAGCAACACGGCCACCGGTGGACCGGAGCACGGAGAATAAGTTCATACCATAACGGGTGCTATGAACCCACTATGAACCAGTTACTGTGGGGCTTTTTGATTTGATTTTGAACATTACAAACCTTGATTGTCTGACTCAGTCTGACCATGATCAGTGTAGGGTTCCAAAGCCGTTACTTCACAATAACTATCTCAAAAAAAACAAGAATGAACTACGCATGCGATAATTCGAATAGGCAACATGTTTTCCTATATTAATTTACTACGCCCCAGTAGACCATTTAAGGATTTTATACTTTGTAATTTACTTTATGCATGGAAACTATAAAAAATATAAAAGTAAATGAACGCCATTAAACCCAGTTTTGGATAAAATGTGGACGCCATTAAAATGTTCTTGGAATACCTAAGTCTGTTATTTTACGTGAAATGGTTGTATAGATAGTAACTATTCCCAATAGGTTCACTATTCTTATAATTATGGTTAGCAAAACGTAAAACTGATCTTTTCTCGATTAACAGGCGACTTAATATAAGAATTATATTATTCTCGTTTTGGTCGAATCAATTCAATTACCTGAAGTGATTTACTGGTTGGGTTGTTAACTGGGGCGCTCACCCTATTTTAGAACTCCGCATCGGTTTAGACTTTTAGTGCTTATCATGATTAGAAGGTCGTAACCTTTCGACTGGTGTGTAATAACCGGTTGCGGTGCTACAACGGTTTTATTAATAAAAAAAATATGGAAAGGTCATAATATTATTCATACGAAGTCGAGCACATAATCCACTTGTCCCACCGCCGACTACGAGCGAGAAGCGAGTAAAGCATGAGATTAACTTTAATATGTGCGCTTTTATTGACACGGCATAAATATCTTTTGTTAGAGAGAGAGAGTTGTCGCTAGCAGTGTAAGGCTGCCTGTCCACTGGAGAGGAGCGCGATAGCGGAGCGGAGAGCGAGGGAAAATTTCTTTATTATTATTATTTAGGCTTGAATTATGAGTATGTCTTTATTATTTCTAGCGAGCCGATCTTCTACACAAAGGCCATTGTTTGTAAACAATACCATTGTCTTTTTTTGTGTCCGTAACACCAAGCCGATTACATACAAAAAAGTTAGAACTACATTGAATGTACATTGAATTATCAACCCTACCCTCTTAGTCAGTAGGTTTAAAATGTAAAGTGTCAGGATACAGATATAAGTTTTGTGTAGATGATAGTATTATGTAAAGAATAAGCACAGTTCAAATAATAAAGACTTATATCTGTATCCTGACACTTTACATTTTAAACCTACTGACTAAGAGAGTAGGGTTGATAATTCAATGTACATTCAATGTAGTTCTAACTTTTTTTTATGTAATCGGCTTGGTGTTACGGACACAAAGAAAGACAATGGTATTGTTTACAAACAATGGCCTTTGTCACAGAATAATAACTAGTAACTAGCGTTACAGAAGCTTTACTTCACAACGGTTTTCAAAGAAATATGTACTCAATCTGATAGACAATATGATTTAATTTAGCTCGCGTTCCAGTCGAGCACGTGTTCATTTACATACCTTCTATTTTTTTTTGAGGAAATATGGGCCTTAATTCACTGTACTACGGTTCATAATAAGATAGACGTGGTTATACGTGGTTATACGTGTGTCGTCTTTCGCTTGCGGCAGCCTACTAGATTGGCCCTTCCGCCGTGGCCGGCGCCTGGAGGTATGTTTTTAATACCTACACGCGGAGTGACACAGGCCTGCCTTTGTGTAGAAGATCGGCTCAGTTCAAATAGTAAATACTATACCTATATTGAGATATACGTAGGTATTAGTAGGTATTTTCCCGTGTGGTTGCTGTTCCCGTGTGGTTGCCGGGTTAGAATAGTGCCACTCCATGTCTTCTCGTGGATGTCGTAAGAGGCGACTAAGGGAATAAAGGCTTGAAGTACTGTTAGGCGATGGGCTTGCAACCTGTCACTAATACGCTGGTAAACATCTTAGCCTATTTGTGCAAAATGTGGTTACAGAATTATCACGAAGTTTCAAAAGTTGTAGGTAATTCTGTAGCTCTGCCTACCCCACTCTGGGATTACAGGCGTGAAGGTATGTATGTATGTATGTATATTTATTCCATTATTTTAATTAGTTAGTAATATTATTTGTTAGTTCCTGTAATTGGCTCTGTACCTCTATTTAAGTTAGTATAACAATTGTTAAAGCTGTTGGTTCTCCTACAATAAATAAATAAATAAATAAATAATTGTAATAAACGTGGGACAAAAGTGCCACGACTGACAAGGCGATGATAGAATACACTCGCGAGCCAAAAAATTAACTCAAGCTGCACGTTTGGGTTCTCCGCCCAGTATATCTTGACCTATTCAGAATATCTTTAAAAAAATGGTATCAAATGAAAGCTGATAATGTAACGGTTTAAAAAAAAAGTTTTTCAGCCATGCCATTTTCCACAAGTGAGAGGAGCCAGGTTTTGCAGAGATGCATGAAAAAAACAAAACGAAAAGAAAAGGGAAATCGTAAAATAAAAGGCATTTTAAGGAAAATAAAGGTTTTATTTATTAATTAATACTTTGTATTTCCACCCCTGGCCCTTATCACAGCATTCAGGCGGTTTTTCATGGATCTTATCAGCTTTTTGATAAGCTCCTGGGGGATGGCATCCCACACCTCCTGCAGAGCTGTCTTCAGCTCCGTAACATTTGAAGGAGCTGGATCCCTCTTCCGAATCTGCCTTTTCAGGTAGTCCCAGAGATGCTCAATGGGATTCAGGTCCGGGCTGATGGCTGGCCAGTCCATGGTGGGAATGCCGACCTCGGCAAGGTAGGCCCGAGTGATCCTTGCGGTATGACAAGGGGCATTATCCTGCATCAGGACGAACCCCTCGTCATAAAAACCGGCGTAAGGAACAACATGATCCTCAAGGATGTCAGTGATGTACCTGGCAGCGGTCAATCCACCGCCACGGCCCCCACCAGGTACGAAAACGAGCTCTGTACGCCCTTCGATGGAAATGCCCGCCCACACCATGACGGAACCTCCGCCATAGGCAACTGTTTCCTTGAAACAGCATTGGGCATTCCGTTCTCCTGGCCTCCTGTAGACTCTTCCTCGTCTGTCACAGCCATTCAAGCACACCCTGGACTCATCACAAAAAATAACTGGGGTCCATTGCTCAATGGTCCAATTTTTGTGTTAATTAGCAAATTCCAGGCGTGCTTGGCGGTGTCGCGGGAGCAGTCTGGGGCCCGTGGCTGGCCGATTTGAGGTCAGGTTAGCTTCCTTGAGTCTTCGTCTTACTGTCCACTTGCTGGCAGTAACCCCTCGTACACCCCGAAGATGCTGATTGACAGTAACGGCAGTCTGGTGCCGATTTCTGAGAGAGGAAGTAACGATAAAGCGGTCATCCCTCTCAGATGTGCACCTCCGGCGGCCAGAACCTGGTCTTCGTGCCAAGGCCCCAGTCTCCCGGAACCGTCGGTAAACTCGGCTTACTGCTGACTGGCTTAAATTCAGCTGGTTAGCCACGAAGCGTTGGTTGTGTCCCTCTTCCAGCAAGGCCACGACTTGGGCGGCTTCAGTCATGGTGGTATCCATTTTCCTCAGGGTTTCCGAGTAAGGTCGTTAGCAGAGATGTGTACCGGTCAACTTCTGATAAGTGACTGATGACATTTCCCCCCCTACCCCATGTTTATAGGGGTCAAAAGGGGCACAACTCGTACGTTTCGCAACGAGTAAATGATCCACATATCGGGAAATGAGACATAACTTGGAAAATCCTGTTCGGATTCCCAGGATTCTTGTTTTTTTTAATGGTTACATTATCAGCTTTCGTTTGGTATCATTTTTTTAAAGATATTCTGAATAGTTCAAGAGATACTGGGCGGAGAACCCAAACGTGCAGCTTGAGTCGATTTTTTTGCTCGCGAGTGTATTCCGGACACGAATACACAATGATTTTTGATCAAAAATGAAGTTCGTTTCTATTTTGAAAGCGATGCATTCATCAATAAATAAATATATAAAAACAATACCTACAATACAAAAGTACCGAATTGAAAACCTCATCCGTACCCAAAGGGTGTCAACGGGACCCTGTTACTTTTAGCATCCACGTCCGTCTGTCTGTGTGGCTGTATCCCATGAACCGTTGTAGGTTGACTGTTGAAATTTTAACAGTAAGTACCTATTTCTGCTGCTGCGCAGTTTGTCTGTTCGGGGGGTTATTATGACGTAACTATGCAGTTCATTTTACGGCGAGGAGGTAAAGGACGGAGCTATAGCAGTTGTATAGCTCTGTCGTTTTCTCTCAGCGTAATCTGAACTGCCTGGCTACCGCTGGTCGAAATCAAATAGAATAAAAAAACTTTATTTCAATCTACAAGACCCATATTTACAAATACCTTACAGGCTTTCATTAATTACAAATAAGTACTCATGTAACTTTAAAGTAATGTAAATCAAGTCAATAATTTGTATAAGATTCTGCCGTCTAATGGCAAAACGCTGCAAGTTAAAAACCATAGTTTCGAGAAAAAAAAGTTAAACGTTTTTTTGTTTATGGCTTAGGAAGGCAAACGAGTACACAGGCCACCTGGTGGTAAGTGGAAACTGTGACCCATAGACATTCGCATTCACAAGACTGCAAATGCGTTGCCAACCCTGAGGACTAAGATGGAATGCCTCTATGCTAGTCATTTCACCGGCTGTCTTATCCCCAAACCGGAACACAACAATGCAAACACTGCTGCTTGGCGGTAGGTTAATGGATAAGATGGTGGTACCAACCCGGACGGACCCTGCACAAGGTCCTCCCACAAGTGAAGAGTTTAAGTTTTACGCTTAAAATCACCTAACTCGGTTGCCGCGTGTTGATTTGATCGTGATGTAGACTAAGCAAAACGCTGCAAGTGGTCCGTTCCTCGATCCGAGCTAGTTGCCATTTAGTACTTACAGCGTTCTGTTGTGATAAGAGAGTATTGCCGGTTGTGGTATAAAACATCACAATTGCAGTCATGATGTTTTGGCTAGTCTTATGCTGAGTAACCGCGTTTTGACAGTTTTCTACCGCCTTAACTAGAACATGTTTTTAACATGTGTGGTCACCGGGTTAGAATACTGCCACTCCATGTCTTCCCGCGGATGTCGTAAGAGGTGACTAAGGGAATAATAAAGGCTTCAGTACTCTTACGGCCAAACCCTATATTCAATCCGCGGACAGATAGGCTTACTTCGGATTAAAATTTGACACATCTTGTATGGGCAAATGTCAAATTTTAACCCGAAGTAAGCCTTATCTATCCTCAGTTTGGATATAGGGTTCGGCCGTTAGGCGATGGGCTTGCAACCTGTCACTAACACACTGGTAAACATCTTAGCCTGATTGTACAAAACGTGGTTATAGAATTATCAACAACTTATTTAAGAGTGCTTAGTAATTCTGTAGCTCTGCCACTCTGGGAATGAAGGCGTGTGTTTATATGTATATGTATATGTATGTGTGTGAATGTAATGTATGTATGTTTTTTTTTTTTGTTACGATGGAAGTACTCCGAGGAATCGTTTAATGCAAGTTAAAACAAAACGCTGTAACTCGAGAACAGAGAACTCTATTTTATAAAATGGGATCCTAAATGCAGTAACACTAAAACGCTGAGTCATTGCGCGGCAGACTATGTTTTGTAGCCATAATCGAGCTGAATCGTTTAAACAAAGTGCAATGCTGTTTGTTACCTCTAGAAGTATACAGATATAGAGCCTTTTTTTCACATTTGTTGTTTCGCTTTAAAGTTTTTATTTAGTCTATTTTTAGGGTTCGGTATTCAAACTAGGAACCCTAATGCCCTTATTAATAAACGTGGAGTAACTGTGGGGTAGCTAAACCATGTTTTATCCTTATCTGTCATTGTGACATTTGAATATAACAGATAAGGACAAAGCATGGTTTAGCTACTCGACGGTTACTCCACGTTTATTAATAAGGGCATTATAGTTTCGCCATGTCCGTCCGTCCGTCCGTCCGTTTTAATTTTGACAGTCCGAAGGAAAGTCTGCGTCAGACAAGCCTCCTATTTTCAAAATGAAAACGATTGTTCCACTTTGAAGTCGAATGCCATTGCGAGCGCGATGCAAGATGCCAGCCTGGTAACGTTTCTGTTTTCTATCGGCTCGAAATGTATGGAGTTGACATAGAGGTCGACGCCATCTGTTAAGATGATCTTGAGGGAAGAGGTAACAAGCAATGAAAACACCATGATTAATAATAATCTCAAAATGTATTTTACTATTGCTACTGAACTCCGTACAAATCTTCAAATAAATCGATGATAAGAGCATGGACATCTATATTCTGGGGGAAACAAACGCTAGCGCGATATGTAGAGAATTCTCCCGAACTAATAGCGCCATCTATCGCTTACAAGTGTAACTTAACTCTTCATTTATTTATTTAATGACCACCGGTCGCATTGCCGAGCAACCATTTCTGCCAATGTCAAGTGTGTGTATGTACATTTACATATAAAAAAATCAAAAGGCAACGTTGTACGGTGATCCTCTAGCCTCCGTGAAGCGATGTAGGTGAAACTTTACGAAGACCAGATGGGATTTTCTTGGAGCAATCCTCCCAGAGGCGTTACGTGTTCAAACTTGAATTCTTCATTATACTGCACATTTGAATGTTAATTTACTTCATATTAATACATCATTACTATCCATTAAATAACAAAATATGATAAAAAATAAAAAAACAATTAAGACAGCGACACCATCTTGTCAAAACACCCAAGAGAACCCCTAACTTAACTCTACTTAACTATCTTTAACACCATCTGTCATTAGTTTACGTCAATCCCATAGGTACATTTTGCCGATCGGAAATCACTAACGTTGCGTAACTCGTATGTGTCTTGACTACGCCTGATATTTATTTACTATAAGTTATATTATAACTAGTTTCTAACCTCGATTTCTCCATTAGGCCGGTCATCTCGTCATCTACTTTTCGATCGACCTATTTAAGGGCATCAAAAACAATGTCCGCCCACACCCGGCTAGATCCTGATCAGCAATGCGGAACCGTCAATGACACCATCAAGGTGATTGAATTTGCAACAACACCTGTTGCTGTCACATCAAAATTGGCAATAACATAGTGGTGGTTTTTTTTTAAAGGATTTTATGGCCTGGTTGCAGGGACGTTTAAGCCACGTCTTTATTGGGTAGTACTGAATTTCATTTCACAGGGTTTTTTCCACTTCATTTTCTTATATAGATTTCACTGTGTTTCATAGTGGTGGAACGACCTTGTGCAGGGTTACCCTTTAACCTGTCGCCTTTTGTACCCTTAGGGTTACCATAGACATAAATATACTAGCGTAATAGACGAACAGGCTCCTATTTCCCGCGTCACCAAAACAGACGTGTCTTAATGTCTTTGACGTCGTAATGTCATGTCAGCCATATTGTTCAATTTTAAATGATTCTTCGAATTCATTCATTCTCGCCGATCAATATTTGTAGTATCGAGTTCAAAAACGAGTGGTGCTTCTTGAGGCCCACCGTACTAAAAGCAAGAAGATTTTTGTGAGCAGGAATATGAATATACTAGTAAGGAAATAAAGTTCATACATTTGCCCTGAAATAGCATTTTCAATTTTGAAACAAAGAGAAATTTACTTTATCTCCGGCTCAATGTACTTAGTAAAAATTAAATAGCGTTGATTTTGTACCTCATGCCACTCCGGCTCTCACGAGGTTTCTTAATTCTCTTGAATCACTTACCAGAACCCACAGGCTTTTTGCCTAACGCTCTCGCTTTGGACTTCACTAGCTCACCCGCGCACCAGCTCTCTCTCCTCTGCACCGGGCCCTGAAGCTCCTAAATGACATCCTAGACAGCGACAGTCAACTTGATATTTTTTACACCTCTGATGCCCGGTTTCTGAAGTACTTTTATCGGTGGTTTATCTGTCCGTAAACGCTATTGGTCCGTTAACTTTGACAACTGCGTTTCCGAACAACGACTCAAAGATAAACTCCGTTTTAACTAGGTTTAACTTAACTGACCAAAGTTTGCAGTTTTTTTTTTTTTTTTTTGCCCCCGCGGCGACTTGAACAGCTACTACCGCAGGGATAATTATGGCGTTTCCACGTGAAGTGATTTCGCCAGTGTCAAGGTTTATATGAGTATAAATCAATATAGCAATAAAACACAATCCAATCTTCTCTAGGAAGATTGGGGGCAACGTTGTACGGTGATTTGTAGGTCAGAGGTCAAGATAGTTTTAACCTCTGCACCACTGCGAGTCCACTTGAAACGAGAAGAAAGATGCCAGATACACGAAATAAGTCCAAGTCTTCAATCACTGTGCGACACAAAGGCATAAAAAGTACAAATCACTATCAGAAAAGAACTTTGAACACCTAATTACCCAAAAATTAAAGTCTAAAACAAATTACACGTCCGCCATCTTTTAACGTTGCAAATGGCCCCCCAGTTTGCCGTTTATCGGCTCCATAACTATTTGACGTTTTTTACGATTGAAGTTTTTGTTTTTGAAGTATCAACTGTCAATTTTTGTTCATACAGCCACTGGCAAATAAACTAGGTATTTTAATTTTCGTTATCATTTATTTATTAATTACTATAAAGTGGCTAAGTTTTCTCAAATTATTATTTTTACAAAAATCAACCGGAATTGATGTTGAATTAAGGCATTAACAGCAGTCTACGTATGACAAACTATTAAGATCCATCTAGCGGCAGCGGAAGGAACTATTTATCTGTCAATAGTTATCGAACTGTTCGTAGACCACTCAGAAACGCACGAAGAGATAAACGTCGTTTAACCTAAACATAACTTTAACGGATCAATAGCTATTAAAGGTTTAACTAGTGACTTCAGAAACCGGGCATGAGTCGCGTTTCCACTCATCCGCCAGTCGGCACTTGGAGACAATTGTCACATTAAGCTCAGTCTAAGTGCAGATAATGCTTAGGTACCTTTTAAGTTCTGTTGTTTGTGGTTCTCATTTATAATTAATACGTGTAGCGTGACTGTTAGTGTTAATTAAGAGAGTTTCCGTGTGGTTGCCGGGTTAGAAAAGTACCACTCCATGTCTTCCCGTGGATTTTGTAAGAGGCGACTAAGGGAATAATGGCTTGCAGTACTGTTAGACGATGGGCTTGCCACCTGTCACTAATACACTGGGAAACATCTTAGCCTACTTGTGCAAAATGTGGTTACTGAATTAACAAGAAGTTTCAAGACTTGTTGGTAATTCTTTAGCTCTGCCTACCCCACTCTTGGAATGAAGGCGTGACTTTATGTATGTATGTAATTTTAATAAATAAATATTATATCAGCCAAAGCGGAACAATTGTTTTCATTTTGTATGCTGACTCGCTTTCGGATTGTCAAAATGAAAACGATTGCCATTGCGAGTTTTTTAGGCAATAATTCCGGTTGTCCTCGCATCTCGCTGGTTGCTACCCGACCAAATATGGTCAACTGACGGGAACTGGAAGCGAATGTTTTTTTACAAATTGTCGAATGAAATTAACCTTCTCATGTGATACGGGAAAGGTCATTGGAGGCAGGTCAGACAGGTTTATATATACATACTTACCCGAAACCAAAACATCTGTCTAAGCCTAGGCGATGGCACACACAAACGACATTTTGTAATTTGTAAAAAAGAAATGAATTTGTAAAATCAGAAATAGAAGTTTTTGTGCCACGAATAATTGTCTTAGGGACTTCCGAAGTATTCCGAACTTTTCCATATATTTTCCGAAAACTGAGTAGGTATTATATTAGAGTATACTATTATGCTACACAAGGTCATAAAAATTGCCTAATTAGCCCTTTGTTGCAAGGTACTCCCAGTGTCAGTTTACTTTGTATGGAAATTGATTTAACAGCATTAAAATAAGTTTTTGTGTAAGAAACACGTTAATAATTTGAAATAAGTATTTGAAACAGCCATCGATAAATTTTATATCGGAAGGAAGCCCCTAGTTAATTGACGTTTTAGCCACAAAAACTTCCGTCTGATTATAATCGATTAAAAATCGGTCAAGTGCGAGTCGGACTCGCGCACCGGGGTTATCGTACCACAGTACTGCCCTCCTAAGCCAATAGGCAGTATGTCGGATAAAACTCCTGTAGTAATATCAACCTCATAACTTGGCATCGGAGTTTTTGTTGCTCGGTAAGACTAATGGCAAGCTATGGAGTCGTCATTTGCCATAAATCTAAACTCTTATTCATATTCATACTCATTTATTCAGGTTTTTTTTTTATAATCAAGCACAACAACGTTGACGAGTTAAGAAACGATTATTTAATGTTATATTTGGAAAATAAATATTATAATAAAAAATAATTATCGTTTTTATAAACAAACAGATACATTAAAATACGACAGAGGGGAATGTTTTAGTCCAAACTAGTGGCGAATTGTATGTTAAAATAGTTCAAGTTATAAATTTATAATCTAATAGATTTTTTTAATTATATAACTTGGCCTAGATAAATTTATACACGACCGACCGCTATAGAGGCATTTTAAGATAAATTAAATAAATGAGTATGAATATGAATAAGAGTTTAGATTTATGGCAAATGACGACTCCATAGCTTGCTATTAGTCTTACCGTGCGACAAAAACTCCGATGCCTACTCATAACGAATGGAATAGAATTCAAACTGCTTTGGTTACTGAATTTGAGATACCTACTGATTTTTGGCTTAGGACTAGGAGGGTAGAGTAGGTATTATTTAGGTATATTGCTTTTGTTTGCCGCTGGGCTGATCTCCACTGCCCTGTATATAGTTATCCTAAGTAGTTAAGAACTAACATAGTTACGTAAGCAAAATTGTTACCTACTAACTAATATATGGATCCATGTCATCCATGTTGTCTGAAATAAATGATTTATTATTATTATATCGCTGCCCTAATTCAATAGTAAGACATCTTGACCGGGGTATGTTTTGAGTTATTCACATTTTTAGTTTGTACCTACTGTACTAATTGAATTGGAATTTTTTATTGTAAAGACATACAAAGACATTTTAAAATATCTTTGTATGGAAATAAAGGCACGCAAAACTCTTCCTGGCCCTTCAGATATCTTAGGATGTCAGAGTCTTGAACTAGCGTTTGGGTAAAATATGCTTAAATGTCATAGTAAGATATTTAATTTCAAGCGCTTTAGGTTGCGTTTTCTCCTTATCCGATTTTTGCCACAGATAGAGCAGCTAAATGCTTACCTAAATCAAGACATATATATCTCAATTTCGTTTTTTTTTAAGATATCCTAGGTACTATTGAGTTAGGTTAGCGATATTCCGATTTCGAATCGAATCAACGAGCCTGACTCGAGCTTGGTAATTTTAAGTACCTATTTGTATGTTATTCTTCAGGGTTTGTACTACTTATTATCATACTAAAGACGCTTTTAAGATTTACCGTTTTTACGATAAAACAAAAATAAAAATACTTCGAGAAAACATTTCTTGTAAGTTATTACACTTTATTACACTTTTTTTTTAATAACTCATATTCAGACAAATTAATCAATCCGCTATTATATCACTGCCTAAAAATATAATGGCTTAAGTATACTTACAGTGCGACACAAAAGAGTAGAAATTAAATGAGGGCGCCGGCGAGGGGGACGTAAAATACTTAAACATGACTATTTAGTACGGTTTTTTTTAGTTCTACTTTAATTAATTCCTACTCTTTTGTGGCGCACTGTAGGTGGCCGCATGCTCTGTGCGAGACGGCGTGGCGCGGCAAGTTAAATTCTACTGAATAAACCTAGGTAGATAAAAAAAAAACTTGTACGGTCGCGTTTATAACTATGTACTTTTGTACCTTGTCACTATATTCGCTTGGACAACTTTAACAACTTCTTACATTGTGGCAGTTTACTGATTCGGTAGACTTTACTTTGGTACCTACTTATAGCTTCATCAAACTCGTAAATATCAAGATGATTTGAATATAATATACAATAACTTTAAACTATTAAGATATACAATAATTATGTATTATTATTATAAAAACTTGAAAATCTCGTAGATAGATATTTTTCTTCATCTCAGTTTAGATCGATACATTGTTATGGTATCGATTATGTATCAACCCACATCCATTACGTAAACAGGTAATATAATATGTTTTTGTGGTTTCACACGGTTTCAAACAGCCGTTTGTGTACATATTAGTACCTTCTCTTTTTAATCGCTGTCATAATTTGTATATGGTAGTTAAAACATGACACTAAAGAGACAAGGTACTAAAGTGTATACATATTTATGATATCGACTGTAGGTCCTATTAGCCCATTGGAACCGTGACCCACCATAGAACGGTGTCACACATCAAAAAATTTTTTTTTGACATTTCTTACGACTTAAATCGGAACGTCACGTGACCCAGTTCTATGGTGGTGTGGGTTCCGTTGGGCTGATGGTACCTACCAGTCAAAAGCTCTAATATCTAGGGTCAAGGAGGGAACAGTGGCTAGGATTTTTTCAACAGGCTGTAGCATGAAAAATATAAATCCCTGAAATAGTTATTGCAAGCACAAAGCACAGTGCAATATTGAAGTTTCATATGTTGCAAATACATTTGCTATATAATCAAAAAAGAGGTATCCAGTCGTTTAGTTTGGTTACTTCGGATGCTACGATACCAGCGGCGGTGTGGTTGTGACGGTACGAGCGGTGTCTTGAATGTAATCAATCAAGTATTTGCCGTTGTGTGTGCTCCGGAATATTTGAGCACTGTGGATGACTTGAACAATTTGATTACTTAGGCTGCGTCGATGTTAATGAGTATTCTGGATGTTTCCAACTATTTGGTGATCTTGACTGCTACGTACTATATGATGCTGACTGTACGTGCGTCTTTAGAGCATGGATCCATCGTAACCTTGTCAAAAGCAATATAGTTTTACCGATTGGAAAAAGCCACTGACGTGTAGACTGAGATTCGGTCTTGAACATATTAATTAAAGATCGGATGTAAATCGGTCCAACATAACTAGCTATAAAAATGGCTCCCAAAGTTTTTATTCGATCCTTCCGTGATATTTAAATACTTATTGTTATTAGAATTCGGAGTTTTTGTGGCACTCTAAGACTAAAGAGAGGTATGGAGACTACATTAATAAAATAGAATAATTTTTATTTACACAAGTGACATAGGTAGTTACAAATAATGCAGTATGCCGTTGATTTCAAACTGGGCTGAGCCACCTTAAAATTTTTTTTTTCCAGTATATTCATTTGTACGAATTTTCATTTTTCCGAAAGCTATGTTGCGCTGAAGTTATTTAAGAATAAATATATAATTTAATTTTCATACCTAGGTTAGGTTTAGTTTAGATTTTCATACCTTGTGGGAGGACCTTGTGCTCTTGTGGGAGAACCTTGTCTTATCCATTAACCTACCGCCGAACAGCAGTGTTCGCATTGTTGTGTTCCGGCTTGGGGATAAGACAGCCGGTGAAATGACTAGCATAGAGGCATTCCATCTTAGTCCTTAGGGTTGGCAGTGCATTTGCAGTCTTGTGAATGCGAATGTCTATGGGTCACAGTTTCCACTTACCATCAGGTGGCCTGTGCGCTCGATTGCCTTCCTATGCCATAAAAAAAGGTTAGTTTTGATTTAAGTTATGAGCTATAACAAAAAGTCAAGTCTTCTATTAAAAAATAGCGTTCCGAATTATGAAAATTCAGAATTATGACTCTTCGGAATTATGCAGTGTAGCCCTGAGCCGGTACCTTGAAAACCATGGAGTCGGTTGACTTGACACAGATAAATCACAATCACAATAATCGGTCCACAATTGACGAAAAACATAAAAAAACATACAGTGGAACCTATAACCTCTTCCTTTAGTGGAAGTCGGTTATAAAGAATTCACACGGACATGTAAAATAACACAATAAAATGCTAAAATATTCGTGGCATTTCACAACTTATTTATACCATCTACAAATAAATGAATCATTCTTTCAATGTTTCTAAAATTTTAACGTCTAGTTTTTTAAAGTACAATTATTCCGTTCAAAAGTCCAAGTTCAAGAAATATCTTTAGTGTCAGCACATTATTTACGTAACAGTTTGAGGACAGCTAGCACGACAGTTTGACATTTTATTGCCAAATATTTGTGGGTTGGTTCCCGTTTGCAGAACTGCGTAATTATAGTGTAATTTAAAAAGAGATTAAGGATCACTAGATTTCCCTAAAATTTAACGTATTTTATTAATCACATTTTGTTTATAGACCATAGCTGACTGAGATTGTTTAAGTATTCATAAATACTAGTTGCTGATATTTAAATATAAAACTTAGATAAGGTTGGTAGGGGCTATTTCGACTAAAAAAACACAAACATCAAATCAACTTCAAAGGTCAGGATCTTCGTCTGTGAATACGATATGATAAATAAAATAAATAGGTGTTCTAAAGGCTTTATTTGACTTTATTTTCCACGTGTCCATAATACAGAATTCCCTCATTGTATGTTCAAATTAAAAAAAACTCAAAAAAGGCAGAAATAGTGGCATTTACCCCGCGGTGGGGCAATTTCAACTATGACACATATTTAGTCCTACTAATGCTGTGATGGTACTGAATTTGAAAGCCAGACCTTTATTACTGCATGGTTCATTCAAAATAATACCTTATTGCAATCCTACAAGCCTCAGTTTCGTAAAAAAACACTTTGAACATTTAGGAGGGGCTATTTCAACTTTTTCCATAGATAATAGTGCAGGGGCACATGTCGGCCAACATAGTCGATAAATCGAATCAAATGAACAAAACTAATCCATTGTAAAAAAAATGTGGTTCTTCTAGACTTAATTTAAATCGGTTTTTATTTGCTAATAAAAGAAGTAAAATCAAACCAGTCTTCACCAATATTACTACTAATTAAGTTTTCACTTACAAATAATTAACAAATACTTAATTTACAGTAACTACTAAAACTTTAATCTCCCATTAAAAAATATTTGAAACGTCGTTTGTATATAGTGAAACCATAGGTTACACCCACCACATCTTCAACTGCTCTATGAAGTTGGTCTAATGGATATTGTTTTTCTTTTTTACGTTTATAGTGCCGCACCATCTAAAACCATATGAAAACGCATTACTTTACGCTTTTAAGAAATTGTCATGTTAACCACGACATAGGTACATCAAGTAAAGTGCCGGGTATATCTAATCAACAAATATTGCTTTCTAAGTGCAAGTTCTTGAGTTCAAAACAAAACATTAATATATATTTTTATTAAGTAGAGTATCGATAAATTGGACATCACTAGTGTTTTAGAACACCATACAAAATAAAGCGGGGTAATTGCAACTTGAGGGTAGTCGAAAATATCCGACTTCAATACTTTTGCGGGGCTATTAAAACTAACCAAATATCTCTTCTAAAACTTATATCTGTAACAAACAAATAAGCAGAATACAACTTACGGTTTATATTTTCACCACTCACGGTATAATATTGTGAAAACAAGCAATCAAAATACATTTTTTTGTCACAAAGTTGAAGAGCGTAGTCCGTTAACACTTGCGAAAATAGGCGACTGATAAAAAAAGACCTGTCATTAAGGCAGATTACGCGTGAGCAACGCCAACTATAATTTTTTCACGAAACAGGTAGTTTACCGTTCTGCGTACATATGACATTATTGAATAAGGCAAATAGTATATAAGTTAAGCGGGCTACAGACCATCAGTTTTAACTGCACAGTTTCAACTGCACGGTTGAACTGTTCAGTTAAAACGTATGTGTGTAGGAAAACTGTGAACTGGGCAGTTAAAACGTTTGTGTGTAGGAAAACTGTGAACTGGGCAGTTAAAACGTATGTGTGTAGGAAAACTGTGAACTGGGCAGTTAAAACGTATGTGTGTAGGAAAACTGTGAACTGGGCAGTTAAAACGTTTGTGTGTAGGAAAACTGTGAACTGGGCAGTTAAAACGTATGTGTGTAGGAAAACTGTGAACTGGGCAGTTAAAACGTATGTGTGTAGGAAAACTGTGAACTGGGCAGTTAAAACGTTTGTGTGTAGGAAAACTGTGAACTGGGCAGTTAAAACGTATGTGTGTAGGAAAACTGTGAACTGGGCAGTTAAAACGTATGTGTGTAGGAAAACTGTGAACTGGGCAGTTAAAACGTATGTGTGTAGGAAAACTGTGAACTGGGCAGTTAAACTGACGATCTAATCGAAATTTCATTAGATAAAACTGTACAGTTGAAACTGTGCAGTTAAAACTGACGGTATGTAGCAAAAATTGTGCTGTTGTCAGTTGGCCATCTACCCGCTGCAGTGAGCATGTTTTCTGTTACGTTCTACGAGTATAGAAGTAACCATGCCAAATCTACGTGAATGGTTAGAAGAATTTATCGAAATATGTCATTCAGAACCTTCCTTGTGGAAAGTTAAAGCTAAAGAGTACCACGACCGTGGAAAAAAAGAAGCAGCGTACGGAAAGTTATTGGTTAAACTTAGAGAGGTTGACCCTACATGCGACAAAGCAGCGGTAATTTAAAAAAAAATACTTTGTCATAGTCATCCGATGAAGCCATTGTGATTCCAAACGTCTTACAAGCGAGAAGTATTATTAACAACTAAAAAAAACTTAGCGTGTGTAGACACTAGGGATGTCAGTTTTATCTAAACAGTTCGAATGTGCAGTTAAAACTGTGCAGTAATAACTGATGGTCTGTAGCCTGCCTTATTGCCCTTAGTTTTAATTACCCCTCAGTCGAAATAGCCCCTACCGACCTTAATAAGAAGAGAGTATCGGTGAAAAACTTAAGTAAATGACCTCTTGCATGTTTGTGTACAAAACTAGTATGACGACAAATTTCAAATATAGAATGTCGAACGGTCTAATACAGTTTTACTTAGGTTTTTTACCAATAGTGTAATGTATGCAGGTGTACGTAGTGGCAACACTGGCCCTTTAATCTCGCTAGCTCGCAATAAACGCTAGAACGGACGTATCTTATTTATTTGCTGCAAACACTACACTGGCGGCGTTGGAACTTAAAAGTTATAGTTTTATAATATATTATGTAAGGAAATATAGCTCGTTTTATAGTATAGGGTAACACCCTTTTTTGTGTCGGGGGGATTAAAAAACTAACCGTCATAACGATGTGATGTCTCATATCACTCGTCAATCGTGTTTTTAGTAGATTTTTTTAGCGAGTGCATTAAGCATCAAGAATTCATCTTTAAATATATAAAACCTGCCAGGGCAGTATTACAAGGAAGCTGGAGCCAACACATCTTGTTTCCTTTGGACTGACGGAGCGGCGTGTCGTGAGCTCTTAATAAATAATAATTAATAAATAGTGAAGTGTGTGAAAGTCATTATAAAGGTAGGATATTACATACATACATAAACTCGCGCCTTCGTTCCCAGAGAGGAGTAGGCAGACCTACAGAATTACCTACAACTCTAAAAACTTGTTGATAATTGTGTAACCTCATTTTGCACAATTAGGCTATTATTTGCCTTTTTTATTTGAAATTGGATAACTACTTACTGCGATTTTTGGAGCTGGTATCATCTGATTACCAACGTAACTTTACGGGTATATGAATATATGTAGGTATTTAATAAGTGCTGAGTTTCTTGCGGCGTTTCTTCTCAGCAGTAGTCTCCTCTTGTGAAGCGCTGGTAGATTCTTGACGTGTAAAGTGCCCGTGCGGCCTACTTACTGAATAAATGTCTTTATCTTATCTAAAAAAAAACAGGTCAAGTTCGAGTCGGACCGTAAAATGTTAACATCGAGCAAAAATCTAGTCCTTTAATTTAATTATTTTTTATTTAATTCTTGTTATAGCAGTCATATCGTACGGTTGAAGAGATACAGCGATTGACAAGGTCTTACGTTTTTTGTATTGCAGCCTCCTTTAAGTTTTAATTTATTATTTCTTTTGTTTGCAAAAACGTAGTGATACGAGTAGGCACAACGCCGCAGGGGCCATTTTTAAATTTTAGATTTAGTTTTATTGAAGCTTGGTTTTGGTTTTATAGTAGGTAAGTACCGTAGCTATAACTTCATGATTAATAGTAGGTTGTTCAACAAGGGACTAAATCAAGTCATAATGTAATGACACAAACTAAATCGGACGGAAGATCATAGATTTTGTATGAATTAGCTACCTTCGGAATTTCGATTCGGAATGTATGTGGCCGCCCGTGTACAGCTACTTTATAGGTGACTGTATCACAGTAGGGAATATTCGTGAGGTTTTTGTACAGCTTCAATAAAAGCTGATTTATTATGGTGTCATAATCTGCATCACATATTGTCTTCGTATGTATTTGAGTAGGTATTATATGTATGTTTTATATGAACATATTATTATTTTGTATTAGTATAGAATACATAAATAATTAATAGTATCAAGTAGGTATTTAATTCATTTTCAACACTTTTTGCACCACGTATTCTCTGTTAGCCATGAGGTTGACTGGTAGAGAATGCCTTTAGGCATTAAGTCCGCCATTTGTACTTTTTACATATGTATTGTGCAATAAAGTATAAATAAATAAATAAATATAAGCCAACAAAGATTTGTTCCTATCTCTTTCTAGCAAAACAGAATTTAACATGGAGTATATTATGACCGACCTGTTACATGAAGTCACAGTGCATATTGGATCACTCCGTCCAATCACCGTCTAATTAGCAGTTTCAAATGCTTGTATGATCCGTGTTTCTTAGCCTTTTTACTGACTGACCTAAGTCAGCCTACACCTAAGTCTTTATACCCACCATCCATCTACAAAGTGAATAAATTATTTGAATTTGAAACAAAATTATAACACGACGACGCGACGTTGATAATGAGTTAAGCTTAATAAAGTTTTAAAGTGTGTTCAAAACATGTTATTTTGAAAACCCGGACTATTAGGTAAAATATAAGAGCTAAAGATGCTTAAAAGTTAAAATATGCTATGACCTTTAATTAAGTAGATAGGTTTGCATTTTGAATTAGAACGCGAAAGATACTAGAGACTGAGATGACTAGGATACCTATCTCAGTACGATAACCAGGGCACGGAACAGGTATACAGGGTGCCTCTGACCTTGGGGCTTTAAATGCATGGATCGTTTCTACTCCTGGAACTGAACTTCAGTTGTTAAAAATATGTCAAAATTAAATTTGTTATTTTTCATATGGGTTAAAAATGTAATTTTCAATGTACGCGATCCAGTTCTCGATTTTCCTTTAGCCCTCGTACCAAGGAAATGTCGCCCCCGTACCATGAGATAGTGATTATATGGCCAGTATTTAAAACACTGATTTTACAATTAACCTTTAACATTAAATGGTTATCGATTTGAAGTTATTTTTTAAATGTTGCAAACTTAGGTTGCAGAACAAACGTAGTTCAGTTTAGCGAGTAGAATCAATTGTTGCATTTAAGTAAAGCCCCAAGATCAGAGGCACACTGTATAGTGCTTATTTATCTAGCCTTGACGAATGTTTCTTTATCCAATAACATATGAACATGCGTCAATTTTAGGTTAATAAGGACTACCTATTTCAATCACTGACAATAATAATATTTTCACGAGCTGTTGTAGTCGTCTAATTAATAGTTCAATAAGCGAAGCATCAACTACGCTTAGACGTATCTACGACACGTCAATGTCCAATAAGTGAAGCACAAACTACGCTAGGCTCTCTACACGTGAATTGTCCAATGAGCGAAACGTCAACTACGCTAGGTGGCCTACTCACACGTCAATCGTCCAAGAGCGAAAACTACGTTAGGACTTTTACGGGAATTGTCTAATTAGCGAAGCGTCAACTACGCTAGGCGTCCTACACGTCAATGTCCAATGAGCGAAGCGTGAACTACGCTAGGCCTTCTACACGTCAATTCTCCAATAATTCACCTGTGAGAGTCCTACAAGTAAATCTTCAGCAAGCGAAGCGTCAACTACGCCAAAGTATAAATAGGAAAGTAGCTCATCTCCGGCCCTTTAGGAGTTTCTGATACCTATTGCCGCTCGTGCGGTGATTCGCGTCGCTTGATACTTAATACGCATGCAACCAAACCTTCGTTTTGAGGTTATAATTTATACTGGAACGGAACCACAGGTGTCCTTGACTTCTTCTTAAAAGCAGCGACGTCGCGTTGGCCTCGTTTTTACTGACCCTACCTACAATTAAAACTAAACTTTTGGAGGTGGGAGGACCTTGTGCAGGGTCCGTCCGGGTTGGTACCACCATCTTATCCATTAACCTACCGCCAAGCAGCAGTGTTCGCATTGTTGTGTTCCGGTTTGGGGATAAGACAGCCGGTGAAATGACTAGCATAGAGGCATTCCATCTTCGGCCTCAGGGTTGGCAACGCATTTGCAGTCTTAGGATTGCGGTCTTGTGAATGCGAATGTCTATGGGTAACAGTTTCCACTTACCATCAGGTGGCCTGTGTGCTCGTTTGCCTTCCTATGATATAAAAAAAAAAAAAAAAAAAAGGTCCTCATTTGGGTGATTAGCGCAAATATTTGTTCCTGCGTCTTGGTTTTCTATTTTTTTTTTATGGCACATGAAGGCAAGAGATCACGCAGGCCACCTGATGGTAAGCGGAAACTGTGACCCATAAACATTCGCATTCACAAGACTGCAAATGCACTGCCAACCCTGAGGACTAAGATGGAATGCCTCAATGCTAGTAATTTCACCGGCTGTCTTATCCCCAAACCGGAACACAACAATGCAAACACTGCTGCTTGGCGGTAGGTTAATGGATCTATGGTGTCTATGTTTTTAAGTCTATATATGTATATTGCTTAGTTTGGGACTAGGTCAATTTGTGTGACTTGGTGCCCTAATGTTAATAATTATGCAACAATGGGCTGTAACAAATATTGTGCCGTGTTATTGGAACTATGAGCTGCATAAATGTGCTGCACTAATTTATTTATCTGTGTATTTGTTTCAGATGGTAAATTTACTGTTACTAGCACCCCTGGTGCTAGTAGCGAGCCTGCTAGTCGGAGTGGATAGTGCCCGTAAGTACCTAGGGTCAGGCCTAGACAAGAGATGTAGTGGATAATGTTATGCCATCGTTTTTTATCGGATACGTTAGTATTGATCTTGCTTTCTCTATTAGTTTATTGCAGCATTGCCATTTCGTGTTCCCCCTTTAATGACGTGATATACAGGGTTATTGGTAAGTAGAACTATTCCCCTCTAGGGGTAAAAGTAGTAAGTAGGGGTAAAAAGTGTCAGGATACAGATATAAGTTTTGTGTAGATGATAGTATTGTGTAAAGAATAAGCACAGTTCAAATAATAAAGACTTATATCTGTATCCTGACACTTTACATTTTAAACCTACTGACTAAGAGAGTAGGGTTGATAATTCAATGTACATTCAAAGTAGTTCTAACTTTTTTGTATGTAATCGGCTTGGTGTTACGGTCACAAAGAAAGACAATGGTATTGTTTACAAACAATGGCCTTTGTGTAGAAGATCGGCTCGCTAGAAATAATAAAGACTATAAGTACAGGTCAAATACGATATTGTTTTTACCGCCTGAACTAGAGGCCCTGTAATTGGGATTTTTAATATTTTTACAATTACTCTAACTTGAAAACTGTTTCGAGGAATAGCGCTATAAAGCCGTTCTGCATTATTACGTTTTTGAAATATTTATCTATTTCGTATATTTTGACAAAAGTTTATTTAACCTTTGTTTGACTTTCGTTTTCGGCTTGAAGCGCTCCTAGGTGCATGTACGGATGAAAACCGCTATAAACTGTATGTTTAAATACACTATTACAAATTACAATCTCTATTTATCATTCGACATCATATATCTAATTGTTGTAATTTATTAGAAATCGCCAATTCAAATTTAAAATACCAAGGCAGAGACCACTTCTTTCCATAAAATAATCATGTCATCCATAATATGTCTGTTAAATAAATAAAGATATTAAAATAAAACTATTGGGTCAAATAAAAAATAAAAAATAACCAACCATTAACCATTTTTCGAATTAGAATGTAAAAACCGTGAGTTATTTTTTTGGTATATCCCAATTGCGGCCGAATTAAAAACAATAAGATAATAATTTCAAAATGTATGTATGCTTATAATGACTTGATAGCGACTTGACCTAGTTTTGTCTGTTTTAACCTTGAACCTACTATACACGTAATAATATTCCAACCTTCTTCCTACCCAGCTCAACACCAATACTACAGCAGCGCCCCCAAATACTCCCGAAGTTTCTCCTTTAACAACTACCCCAGCTACTCCCAGAGCTACTCCTTTAATGACTACCCCAGCTACTCCCGCAGCTACTCAAGCTACTCCTCCCGAACCTACGGGGCGCGGAACCTATTCAAGGACGGGCGCTCCATCTCCGACATGCAAGTAATGTGCAATGAGCACACGTGCGGCGCAGGCGCACACTGCACACAGGGCACCGTGCGGCCAGTGTGTGCGTGCCGGCCTGGGTTCTCCGGGGACCCGCTGTCGCAGTGCATCAGGGTCGAGTGTGTGGGTAAGTTTGCTAATCGCTAAGGATACCTGCGATCTTTTCTTCTATATAGGAAACGAAATTGTTAAGATAATAGTTTCTGTTGTTGCGCGCAGCATGCATTATTTATTATCAACCATCATAGATAGGCGCTGGCCGCTGCCATAGATAGGATAGGTCATGTCGGTTTTCTTTGCTTGCTCCATGTCATTTAAGTAAGGCTAAGGGACTGTTGCTCTTTCAGCCATCTAAGCACGGGCATGTTTTTGCGAAACTCAGAGCTTTGTTTTTTTTTTTATCTTCTCGTTTTATGTTCAATTAATTGTGTGTGTAACCTTCCGTGGTTTCACCTGATGGTTCCAACAGAAGACCAGCGCTGACTTTAATGCCAGCATTACGCTGAGTTGGGACCATTTCGTGGCTACTTTCTTCTTGTATTTATTAATCTGTTCTTTGTTACCTATGCATGTCACGAATAAATGATTTTCTTTCTTTCTTTCTTTATCCGTGCGTCAAAACAAGAATTATGTCGAATCAGTCGGCCTTGCCGTTTCGTTTTTAAACCAATCGCGTCACGGTAGATCACTTGACTTTTTATATCACGTCATCTACCATTGACGCGATTGGGATACAAGATAACACTGATACTACACGCATCCCTTACGCTTGCCATAAGCTCCACGAGTACGAGCGAGAGACTCCGATGAAATGTTTTTTTGCCCCGATGGTCGGATGGTAATGGCCGGGGCCCTACAATAGTTAGCGTAGTGCATCTTGGCAGGAGGCCCTGCGAAGCTAGACGCTAAACGCTATCCTAAACGATGCAGGCGGGCGCTCTACGCGACGTCAATCCAATACATTTAGGGCCTCAGGAATACGACGAAGTTGGGTGGAATCTATAGGATTGTTTATATGGGACTTGTTTCAGATGATAGCGGATGCAAGAGCCGGGAGGCTTGCGTCAACCAGCACTGTGTCAACCCGTGCAAGGACCGATGCGGCCTGCATGCCGCCTGTGATGTAATTAGTCGTTATTATGTTATTATTACTATTTCGAATCAAATCGGAGAAATACTGGAAAAGGGCTGAATCTCAAGTAGGTACCCGAAACCGACGTGCGTGCATGACTCGATGTATGAATGTTGAAGAAGCGAAAGAAATTTGTCAAGATCGTAGCAAGTGGAAAGAAGTGGCCTACCCCTCTGGGAAACAGGCGTGATTTAATGTATGTATGTATGTATGTTAATTATTATACCGTTAGACCTCAGCAGGCATACCGAGGCGATCTTGTCCCATTAGTTCCATGGAACTTCGCATTTTGTATCAAGCTGTGACGTAACGTTCAATACAAAATTCGAAGTTCCAAGGAACTAATGGGACATAACCATGTTGTGCACATGTAAATAATAAGGGACTGCTACCGAATTTGCACTGCTTATGTCTGTCGACTTGTCGACTTCAATGTCTGCGATACGTAGTGCAACGCGACATCTGACTTGGTTAATTTTAAGCCGCCTTCTCTTTCTTCCGCATACCGAGGGCATGTGCGGCATTATCTTCACGACATACCGATGCAACCAAATTGTATGTCATAAAGCCAGAGTACCTATGCGTTGTACCGCCGAGCCGTCGCTTCGCGCCGTCAAATGACAAAAGAAACTATTTATAAAAGGTGTTCTGTACCCTTACCATGAGCTACTAATTGTACTCGTACTCACTAGCGAGTGGAAGATCTCCCTCGCAGACCTCGCAAGTATTCTTATAGAGTGCGAGGGACAGAGCATTCAACTCGCTGGCGAGTACGGTAATTGTAACTCATGGTAAGAGTACTGATTAAAAAAATGTTTATAGAGGTTTACCTGTCAGCGTTTCACGCGACCGTCCGAAAGCTGACATCAAATTTATACATTTTTACAAGCTTTTATTTAACTTGCAATGCATGTATGTATGTTTGTACGGGTCAAATCTTGCAAGTTAAATTTGACTCACTTGGCGGCAACCGAATGGGCTGAAATTTGGACCACACGTCATCCCACCATTCATCTTGTCTAGGGCTATAGTCATAGTCATAGTATTTTTATTTGTTCAACACAGGTGGGTACATAATATATATACAGGTCTTATTCTACGGTTGTTTCACTGCGCTGTGCCGCAAGGCATACAAATTGTAGACAGTCAATGGCATGCTGCATGCATTTACAGTTTACATTATTTCAGTGACATAAAAATTCATTTATGCTATAGTAACATTTTTGCACTAGAAAATTGTATAGCTGTTTTTTCAAATCTGACATATTTTCTTTACTTACAATATCTGCTGGTATTTTATTATATATTTTTGGGGCCATTCCAAGTATACTTTTTCTAAAAAGGGCAGTCTTAGAAAACATCGCTCTCATTTTATTCCTGAGACGCGTACTCTTAAAATTATTAAAAAAGGTCAGATTACTTTTCACAAAAATTACTACTTCGTAAATATATAAGCTAGGAAAAGTTAGTATGCGTAATTCCTGGAAATATGGTTTACAGGAATCCATGTAATGAATGCCACATAAGGCTCTGATACATTTTTTCTGCGCTTTAAATACCATTTCTCTGTACGTCGAATTTGCCCAGAATATGATACCATATCTAAGTGTTGATGTTACATAGGCATGATAAGCTGTTAAAATCACCGACTCATTTACAACCTTTCTTAAATTATATAAAGCATATGAAAATTGATTCAGTTTTTTACATATAGTGTCCATTTGATTTATCCATGTCAACTTATTATCTAAATCTAATCCTAAAAATCTTGTAAAATCTGTTTCATCGATCTGTTGTCCTTTATAAGTTATGTTTAATTTGTGTATGTCATTTGCTCTTTGCTTAAAAGCCATAAATTTAGTCTTCCCTAAATTGATTTTTAGATTATTGCTTATAAGCCATTCAATTATAATTCCTAATGTTGTGTTTATGTCACTTTCATAAGTTTCTGGGTCTTTACCAGTAAAAATTACAGCTATGCAATTCACATGCGTAACCGACAGGACCATACAGTGGACCGGACAGGCCACGTTTAGATTATGATTAAACTGATATTCCGGCAGGTCAAAAACCATCAGGCGGTATGCTCCTGCCAGCCTGGCTACACAGGCAATCCCGAGTTTACCTGCAGAGTCTTCAACCCAGGTAATGGAGCCTCCAGACCCCTAAACGTATATTTTAATTACAATTCGTTACTTAACAGACAAGTGTTTCTAATGGGTATGAAACAAGACGTGACATGCAGGTTATGTCAGTAAACAGAGAAGACAGCAATGCTCTGTTCTTGCGGACCATTAATGCGCAACAGAAGTATCCACCTAGGGCGACATATCATTGACCCACAAGAGATACAACTACTCACTGCCCAAAGCATCTGGACGCAACGGGCCTTTGTAGTGAGCTCTAAACAAAGGGCTGCCACAAAAGATCAGCAATGGTCCAAGTGGCTCACAAGGCCCACCTCAACACCCCAATAATGTCTAATACTTGAGATAACATACACATATATTAATATATTTACAACATACCTATCTGATGTTTTTAATTTAACGTGTTAATAGTAGACACTTGTTGTCGACGTGATATTAGATGACGCACTGGCCTAGTTGGTAGTTACCCTGCCTACGAAGCTAGTGGTCCTGGGTTCAAATCCGGTAAAAGCAGATATTTGCGCGAATATATTTTCCCGATTCATGGATGTTTCCTATGTATTTAAGTATATATTTCTCTATGTAAGTATTTATATTGTAGTACAAGCCCAGAGTTTAATTTGGGACTAGGTCAATCAATTGGTGTGGTATTGTCCCCTGATATTTATTTTTTATTATTATTCAGTGACATGGTTCCTAGAATGCTACCCTGAGGGACGCTGACATTTTTATCCTCGTGACTACTAACTTTATCATCGATTTTTACGCATGAAGTCAATCATACGAAGTAATCCTTATCCAGCTAAGGGTGCCTCTTATTCGGGATTATTCCAGTTTGTTCATCAGAATTGTTAAGGATACAAGGCCAACGCTTAATTTTGCAAGGTCGAGAAAATCATCACTGCGAATCAATACAATCATGATTTTTAAATTGGCATGTTTATTCATGTTATTGTTTACATTCTGCGAACGGAGGTTGTACCTAAATGATACGCGTTTTCCATTGACCTGTATATTTACCCTGGTAACCCACCAATTTCTCGAATTTCAATTCATCGAACGCTCGATATCTTAAAAAAAGATTAGTTTTATTACGTGAGTTAGGTTAGGTTAGATTATAGGGACTAAAAAAACCGCCGGTTCCGTATTTAAGATAATACCTATGCTTAGAAAACGCAAAAGAAGATCTCATTTTATTATGAACTTTATTATTTATCTATGCAATGAGGTCCACTTTGACTAGCCTAAAGGCGGTAATTTTTTGTTTTTTTTTTGACGATAATTAAATAATAATAACTATAAATATAAGAAATGGGCAGACTGAGCCCTTTCATATGACATCCCGTTTTTTATAATCAAATCACTTTCATTTTACAACCTCCCATTCTTGACCCCTTTTCAAATACGAAGAGAAATAATTTCATTTGTTTTTTACTAAAAACAGATACAAAACAGTTATACAAATAAGCCAAAATTCAAGTTGATAGTTTCTATAGTTCCTGAGAAAAACTGACGTGACATACAGACAGACAGACACCGAAGTTTCACCATGGTTCCTTTTTTACCATTTTGGTACGGAACCCTAATAGCTCATTCGGCGAGAAATGCCTATCGATATCTACATATATCGATATATCGATATATCGATACATTAATTTAAAGGCGACTAAGGGAATAGGGGTTTGTAGTACTGTTAGGCGATGGGCTTGCAACCTGTCACTAATGCGCTGTTAAACATCTTAGCCTAATTGTGCAAATTGTGGTTACAGAGTTATCAACAAGTTTTTGGGGAGTTGTTGGTAATTCTGTAGCTCTGCCTACCCCACTCTGGGAATGAAGGCGTGAATGTATGTAATTGAAAGGTGTTTCGATTTAGGAAGGTATCCATGTCCTCCAGTTAACAGTTGCGGTATTTCTTGGTGTTTACAGAGGAATTGTGCAACCCGTCGCCCTGCGGCGTCAACACCAACTGCTTCGTTAAAAACTACCAAGCTGTGTGCGCCTGCAAAGCTGGGTACAAAGTAAGTATAGTCTCTATAGCCAAATCACTCTGTGAAACATACACCGGATTGACGGGGCAAAAATGTACCAGTGCTAGTGATTCATTAAATATCGACAAAGTTTATCGACAACTTTTGTCGTGACATATGGGGATCTTACATTTCCTGCAAAAGTTAGTCGTATCTTTATCTTCTATAGCTGAATGATCAGCTTTCCATGAAGATACACAATGTTTTTTCTTTCGAAGCATTTTAACCGACTTAAAAAACAAAAAGTAACAATATGGTTACTTTGCAAAGTGAATGTTCATGATTTTTCGGTTTTAAACATTTTTTTCCAGTGTTAAGTCGACTACCTACGAGGTAATAAGTATCCCAGGATTTTTAATCATTGTTGTATTATTTTTCCACTCAAAGACCACAAACCTCAAGTAGTAACAAAAGACATGCTTTGATTTCAAGACAATACTTTAGTTTATTAGAAAACACAATAATACCCGTAGTAATGAGGGCGCCTCATAATAACGAATCTAACCTAACCCAACCAGTGTCAGAGATGGGCATTATTCGAATAATTATTCAAATGAAAAAATATTCGTAATATTTTTATTCACGAATAATTTATTCGTCGAATAATTTATTTTGAAAGATTTATTCGTCGAATCCATCATGAATGAATCATAAGTCAAAATTTTCGTTATTTTCTTATTTATGCCCTCCCCCCTCTGGAAAACAGGCGTGATTTAATGTATGTATGTATTATGTAGGTATAACTAACACGATTTAGAAATAAAGTGGCTCGTTTATAAGTAGGCACTGCATATTTCAACACCTTAAAGATTGTCAATAAGGTTAACGGATAAAACCAGGTAGTGAAATAAACAAAGGAATTCTTGGCAATTCATTCATTCAAGAATAAATTATTCGACAGATAATTTATTCAGATAAGAATAATCTTTCGAGAACTTCATTCGTTATTAGCGAATAATTTGGTTTTTCTTATTCGTTATTCGTCATTCGAATTTTTGCCCATCTCTGAAGTATTTCTCCACAGTTAGGTCCTGACTCCAAGTGCCGGCACGAGTGCGAGTCCGACCAGGAGTGCAGCCCGCAGCAGGCGTGTCGGGACTTCAAGTGCGTCAGCCCCTGTTACCTCTGCGGCACGAACGCGATCTGCGAGACAGTCTCTGCCCACCGAGCTGCCTGCAAGTGCCCTGCAGTAAGAGTTCTTATTCTTGGTGCAAGATAATGGTTTATGGTCGTTAATTTTTGAGAGGCGGTAAACCTTGGAACTCCCGAGAGTTGCCAGGTCGCCATGACTAACACTAATTTGATCGAATTTCATTACATCAAAAGCTAATGTCTGCTGAAAAATTTATGTTTTTATGTTATATATACAAAGGTTAGGATGGAAATGTCACCACCAAAAACTATAACTCCTGTTCGTGTAAAAATGCCTGTCGATGAAACGTAAATGCGACGAAGATGGTTCTTTTCAATTTGGCAAAAAGGTGCCTCCGCCCCCACCCTCCATACGGCCGAAGTGTCATCATCATCATCATGTCAGCCGAAAGACGTCCACTGCTGGACATAGGCCTCCCCCAAGGCTCTCCACTCAGACCGGTCTTGTGCTTTTCGCATCCACCTCCGAAGTGTCTCATCGGCAAATTCCACTTCCATATTTTACGAATAAAATAAACTGAAACGGTGAAATCAGGAGTTGACTTCATTTGTCAAATGGCAATGCCTACTGTGAGCTTGACAAGTCACGTGTCTTGAAAAGTTACAGACTTAATGACGACACTTCTTCGTTTGACGACGCGCTGGCCTAGTTGGTAGTGACCCTGCCTACTAAGCGAGCGGTCCTGGGTTCAAATCCCGGTAAGGGCAGATATTTGTGTGATGAGCGCGAATATTGGTTCCTGAGTCATGGATGTTTTCTATGTATTTAAGTATTTATTTCTCTATATAAGTATTTATATCGTTGTCTAGTACCCATAGTACAAGCCTAGAGCTTAGTTTGGGACTAGGTCAATTGGTGTGAGATTGTCCCCTGATATTTATTTATTTATTTATTTACTTCTTACCTTTGTTCTAAGCTTGCCTAAAACGCAATGCCTGTGTCGCGTTTTGCCTAAACCTTATATTCCTTAAAAGCCTACTTGTATGTACCTAGACTATTAGGTTAAATGTTTAGTTCCCTGTTTATTTTAAGTAATTAAATACAAGATTTACAGTTGTAGGTTATGTAGCCCTGCCTGCCCTACTCTGGGAATGAAGGCGTGAGCTTATTTGTAATATAATATAATAATCACGTTTTTCTTAACCTTTAATTTGAAGTAGTCCGTACCTAGTTCACTAGTTAACTAAATTTCGTTTGGCGTAACCTTTTTTTTAAAGTATCGTTTACTTGTGGGAGGACCTTGTGCAGAGTCCGACCGGGTTGGTACCACCATCTTATCCATTAACCTACCGCCAAGCAGCAGTGTTCGCATTGTTGTGTTCCGGTTAGGGGATAAGACAGCCGGTGAAATGACTAGCATAGAGGCATTCCATCTTAGTCCTCAGGGTTGGCAACGCATTTGCAGTCTTAGGATTGCGGTCTTGTGAATGCGAATGTCTATGGGTCACAGTTTCCACTTACCATCAGGTGGCCTGTGTGCTCGTTTGCCTTCCTATGATATAAAACAATAAAAAAAACCTAAAGACCATTTCAATAAACTCTAATTCTAAGACTTAGAGCTTTACCAACGGGTGTTTTGAGAACAAGGAGTTCTGTGGATGTGTACACATGCAACAGGGCACTTCTGGTAAGCGTGCGTCAAACGCGCGTTCACATATTCCCGTAAGGGCGTTAGCCGCGCGCTTCGAGATACACGCGCCGCCATTTTGCCGTAGATACATTTCATCGCGCGCTTTCGTGTAGAGTGGACATATATTTCACCAAAATGGAGACTGATTGATCGCTTTGATCTATTTCCGAACTGAGCCAGTGTGAACACGCTAGTAACGCTTGTCAAACGCCGCGCTAAGTGCGCTGTATCTACGCGTCAAACACGCGCCGAACGCAACGCCGAGCGTCTAATGTATACTAGCTCTTAGTCTAAGGCTTAGTCAGTCAATATACATATGTGCTGTTGACTCGTCATATTCATATGATCATCTGTTCTTCATAATCCCCATTTGTTTATCAGAATTACCATGGTGACCCGTACCTCAGCTGCTCCCCCGAGTGCACCGCGGACGCCGAGTGCCCGAGCGCCAAGCCAAGGTGCCAGTACAACAAATGCGTGGACCCCTGCGCCGGCGCCTGCGGCGTGAACGCAGCGTGCGAACTGAGCGGGAGCACGCCAGTCTGCTCCTGCCCGCGAAACATGACCGGCAACCCCAAAGCATTATGCAGACCTTTTGAACCTCGTGAGTATGACGTTAAGGCTTTTTGTTGCGTGAAAAAGCAAGTGTTGCTGTGACTGCCAAGTTCACTATCGTCGGTGAAATTACAAAACCGCGTAAGTACAATTTTAAATAATGAGGAAAATGAACCTTTTTAATAAGAAAGTAAGGTTCATTTTGCTCTATCTATATTTGTTACATGTTGTGTGTTTATTTGTTACATAAAGTATTTTGAATCTTGATTACACTGACAAAATTTAAAGAGCTTTGGAGCTGCTGCTATCCTAACATCACTATTGTATAGGCTACCATCTATACAATAGTGGTGTTAGGACCTTGTACAGGGTCCGTCTATATCGCTACCAGTTACAACCATCTTATCCTTTAACCTGCAGCCAAACAGTCGTAAGATTGTAGTCTTGAGAATGCAAGGGAACACCTTTAAATTCCTAATTACTTTTGTCCGAATATTCCTTTTTTCGAATTTTAATTTCTCCGAGAACTATGATATGCTGGAGTTATTTAAATAACATGCATAATTAAATGGATCTACGTAGGTTAGGTTAGGTTTGATTTTATAAGCGATATCAAAAAATGATCAAAACATTGCATTCATCATGAAAAATCTGGATTTTGATCAATTCGGAATTATGACTCTTCGCTCGTATGTAGTTACCTATGCAAATGCCTATGACCTAAAAACCCATATTGTTCCTTTGGCACGAGTGGCACGACAGACAAAAATAATCAAGGAAATGGCAGTTTTCCTCGTCCCCATTCCTATGTTGATTCCGTCCACTTTCAGGTGACGTGTGCGAGCCCGACCCCTGTGGAGCCAATGCCCAGTGCACCCCCGGCCACGACGGCTCGGGCGCCCCTAAACCCGTCTGCAATTGCCTCCCAGGCTTCTACGGGATAGGAACCGAAAGTTGTGAGCGAGTGAGTTTTACAATGTTACTTACTAGCTTTAAATTTTCCGGGTTTAAAGTAGAATGTGTAAAATAAGAATCAAGTGTCCATCAGTGTGCTCATGTCATCAATGTCATCATGCCTTAAAAAACCTCTTCCCATGGATTATAACTGAGCCCGCATTTTCGTGGCACTTTTCAATAACGCTAGTGAGTTTTCATTAGTCGACTTCCGATCTACATTATATATCGATACAAAATTCAAAAGAGGATTAAATATAGAGGTAAACAACAGGCGATCTTATCGCTAAAGAACGATCTCTTCCAGATAACCGTTAAATAGCTTAAAATTTGAAATCGACGTATGTAATTAAATGGTGTCCTGCCGTTTGACCAAAAGTCATTTGGCAAAATTACACTTGACAAACAACGTTTTGCAAAAAAATGTTAAGTCAATTGATCATTTTACTACTAGTCATTTGACAAATGACTTACTTTTCCAAATGATCAACAGTTAAATTTACATTTTACGAGGAAGACGAATCAGGGCATAACCGGCCTTCAAGGTTTTTTTTTTCTGCCCAGAAATAGGTAAACTAATTGCTAAATGATCAATTGCTAAGTGAGTTTTTGTAAGATGATACTTTTGTCAAATGTCTCGTTTGCCAAATGAGCATTTGGTGAAACGTTGTTTGTCAAATGACCATTTGTCAATATTTTTTTAGTCAAACATTAATGAACCAATTAAATATAAACGTTAAGTACTTGGAAATGAATACATATGAAGTCAGTTCCAAATACGTCTAAAAATATCTATTACTTACCTAATCTAGGTCTGTCTTCAATTTCATGTTCGAAATAATTGCTAGTGCTAAAAAGTGTTCCTTTATTTATTTTTATAAATAAATAGGTTGTACTATTTTTTCATATCTGGTTACCCGCGAGACACGATTAGTTTAGTATATCGATATACACATTGGAAGTCGATAAATGAGAAGGCACTACGACAGCCCGAAAGTGCCACGAATATTCCGGCCTCTGATTATAACGGTGTGTCTGTTACAATCGAAGCGCGCACACATGCAAGCGTGAAATACCTTTGTCTGAGGAACTACTGTTTATACTGGTGCCTATGTGCTCATGTCTTCATACTTTAAAAAAAACCTCTTCCCGTGGATTATAACGCTGTGTTCCAGGGCGAATGCGAGCTGGACTCCCAGTGCCACGACCACCTGGCCTGCGTCGGGTTCCATTGCATCGACCCCTGCCTCGGCAACACCGAGTGCGGCTCCGGAGGCATATGCATGGCCCGAAAGCATATTGCCGTCTGCACCTGTCCTGAGGGTGAGAACTAAGCTAAAACATTACATACATACATTAAATCACGCCTTTTTCCCAGAGGGGTATAGGGGTAGGGGTACTTTAGGAATTCTTAACGTTTTAATGATACTGGCAATGTACGCTACCTTGATTGTACACCTTTGCTTCCCTTGGCTAAAAAAAGCTACGAATACAGTTTGTAATTCTAAAACTTGACATCTAATTGTTAATGAAATTCTATGAAATGATACAATCAAAGTCAAATTCGATAAAATGATGGGTTACCAGCGACCATATTGTAATGTTTTTGCCGAGTGCCCCTCATAACCTCTGCCCTGCTAAGTTAAAGGAAGTTTTTCACACAGACCTACGGTAACAATTGCAACCTCATTGATGGTTATTAAGGTTGAAATGGCTACAGAAGGGGGTTTGTTAAAACTGCCTTTTACCTTAGCATGCCTCTGAGCTCTTCATGTAAGTTGCTAATGCAACAAACAGCTCGAACGCGTTTGCTCTTTTAAATGACATGGACGTAAGAAGCGCTCGAGACTGTTTGTCACGTGAAAATCAACTAATACTCAAGCCTCCTTACCCTGCGAGCCACTTCGACCATTGCTGATCTTTTGTAGCAGCCCATTGTTTTAGAGCTCACCGTAAAGGTCCGTTGCGTCCAGGAATTTCTAGATGCTTTGGGCAGTGAGGAGTTATATCTCTTCCATTATCTAACGCCCTAGGTAGATACTTCTGTTGCGCATTAGTGGTCCGCAAGAACAGAGGATGTGCATTGCTGTCTCCTCTGTCTCCTGACAGAACCTGCATGTCGCGTCTTGTCTCTCTCGTCTCTCCTTACCATGAGTTACAATTACAATAGGTACTCGCTAGAAAGTCGAAAGCTCTATCCCTCGCAATATTCTTATAGAGTGCGAGGGACAGAGCATTCGACTCGCTAGCGAGTACGGTAATTGTAACTCATGGTAAGGGCTCTGTATCTTAAGCCCTTGTGTCAATGTGCTCCTCAGGCCGCATCACAGGCGACGCCCTCGTGAACTGCTATGATACCAGAGCTTCAGCTGCTTCCACGCGCCACTACAGAGACAGGTTCAAGAGAAACGGTGAACAGGATTCTAAGAAAGGCACAGCTAGAACGGAGAGAGAAACGCTGGAGATCCCAGAAGCCAATGTCAACGGCACCATCGCAGTAAAATCTGAAGCAAATCCAATAAAGGATGTCGAACAAGTTTAAGAGTACTAGAAAATGCTGTTGTAATTATGTAATTTTACCGTCTTAGTATAACACTTAGAATGATAGTTTCAGCCAGCGTAAGCTGCTCGTACGTTTGCGTAACGACACACACGCAAGTGCAAAATAATATTAGTTTGAGTGGCACCACAGTGAAAATGAAAATTAAAATTAAAAATATTATTTCTATTAAAAACTAGCTGCCCGCCAGCGGCTTTGCCCCGCTGCAAATTTCTGACTTCCCGGTGGATTTTTCAATTATTTTCTTTCATACTAACCTTGTCCTGACAATGAAGAACACAACAAAAAAGAAATCAGCCACATCGGTTCAGCCGTTCTCGAGTTTTGCGTTTAGCAACACATTTAGCGATTCATTTTTATTATATAGTTAATACAAATCATTAGTTACTTTCTGGGTCCTGAGCTAGAATACCCTGTGTTACAGGACCCAGATTATGGCACTTGTTCCGCCGACGACGATGAGCGGGAAGCGGGTAGAGCTAATCAATTATTTATTGTCTCTTTTATTGACATGGGGTCTATATCTTTTGTTTTGACAAAGTACTGAAGGGTTATTATGACATAGTTCAATTAACTGTGAGTGTACAGGACAGAGCTATAGATGCTACATAACTCTGTCTCTTTCTCTCAGCGTAAATTGAACTGCAAAGCTATGTCATAAATGTCATAATAACCCCCCTGGAGACAGTTCTCGCCGGCAGTGTGAACAGCAAGTGATCAACTATTAATATATTTTGTCTGTATTGACACGGGATCTATATATTTTGTACTTTTTGAGCGAGAAAATTTACAATAACTAATTTATCGCTTCCTCGCTGTTGTGCCTATAATACAAGTTCATTAGGGCGTGGACTAGGTTTCTGTATTATTGCCGTCCTACCAAAGAAGGCGGCTAAGTGCACAGTAATTGTATTAGTATTTTAAATTTAAAGTGGTTACCAATAGAGTTCAAAATGGTTCGACAGCTACATTGCAGTTAGCCGCCTTCTTTGGTAGGACGGCAGTATAATATAATCCTAAGTTTGCTGCAATATCTTGCTGTTTTGTTTTCAGATTGAAATGATTGATAATATAAAAATATAATGAGTTTTTATAGCTTGCGTTTTCTTTAAAAAAACATACAGTCAGTCCACACTAAGTTTCAGGTACAGTCAAGGGTTAAAAATATATAAATATATATGCAAATATATTTACACATATTCCTTATTGCCTTTAGAAGTTATACAGCTCTGGGGGGTTATTATGACGTAACTATATATGCAGTTCATTTTACGGCGAGCGTAAAGGACGGAGCTATAGCAGTTGTATAGATCTGTCCTTTTCTCTCAGCGTAAAATGAACTGCATAGCTATGTCATAATATCCCCCCTGGGACTCTATTCAATATCGTCAGTGCTACTGCAAAACCGCGTAACTAACAAATTTATGATAGAGCAAAATAAACCTTACTATGTAATTTAAAAGGTGCATATTGCTCCTTATTAAAAATGTTACTTACGCGGTTTTGCAGTTTCACCGACGATATGGTAAAAGCTCTGCCTTTGACATTTTACCGTATTATTTTAAACTCATAACCTGCTATCAACAAAACAAGAGCTATCGTAGCAACAATATTGTTTAACCGAGTGGAATAAAACCACAGTTTCTCTGAAAGTTTCATACAGTCTTTCACATAATTATTTTGAACTGTCGGGCCTGAAAATCTTGGGACTGCAGTCAAGGACGAAAATACAGGCTTAAGTCAAAATGAGTCCACGTAAGATATTTATGTATGTATGTATGTAAACACTTTATGGTACATAAAGCAGAAAATGAAATACAATATTTACAGAATTGGAAAGCACAAAGGCGAACTTATCCCTTTAAGGGATCTCTTCCAGCTAATCTTTGGGTGATTGAGGATAATGAGAAAAGTAGAATTTTCATTTATTACCAAAATATCGCGTACGCTGAACTTCTTTTGAATTGTATATAATACGCTACTTACCATATTTTTGGGTTACTGTATACATCTAAAAATAGGTACCTTAATATTTATGTAAAATATTTAAAGTAAATTTTCAAATTGGCCTGTTTTAATTAACTTTTAATAAAAATTAGAGATATGTTTCTTTCTTTTCTAGTAAATGCCTTCTTACTTAGTTCACAACTTCAAACTCGTTGATAAATATATCCCTATAATTGGTACAACACCCAAACGACGAAATCAACAACATGAACAGCGGCGTCATCGTGCCCAAAAAAAAAACTTGCATAAAAAAGTTATTATTGATTAATATGGTGCAATATCGAAAAAAGTCGATAAGCCTACATGCACTCCCTACAACATTTAAAGTTTCGCCGACACAATTCTGTTCCGTGATAATGACCATGAACACAATTTTTATCAAAACAGTCGTGGGATCTAGCCGGACAAGTTATGCTTATTTAGTCTTAAACAAATGTTAAGGAAAATCCACAAGAATAACTCTAATTGAATCCCTTGTAGTTACTACAGCGAAATTTGTGGTATAATCTCTTCCAAGTAAGTAGTTGTACAGCCTCTGTATAGGCCGTTCGACAATCTATATTTGAAATTTGACATAAATTCCATATTAGTTTTGTATAAAAACTATATGCAAAAGAGGCTTTACTTACTTGTGGGAGGACCTTGTGCAGGGTCCGTCCGGGTTGGTACCACCATCTTATAATTTTACCTACCGCCAAGCAGCCGTGTTCGCATCGTTGTGTTCCGGTTTGAGGATAAGACAGCCGGTGAAATGACTAGCATAGAGGAATTCCATCTTAGTCCTCAGGGTTGGCAGTGCATTTGTAGTCTTGTGAATGCGAATGTCTATGTGTCACAGTTTCCACTTACCATCAGGTGGCCTGTGTGCTCGTTTGCCTACACATGCCACAAAAAAAAAGTTTTATTATCCGCATATAATAAAAGATTGGTGACATCTTTTAACATGCCTTGCCGATAAAGTTAAGCATTTTAAATAACGTAATACGGTTGTCACAGGGGTCATCCTTGACAAAATTATAGTCGTTTTTAGGAAACGCCATATCAACATAAATAGTGACACATTTTTGCTTAAATCTCTGCTCCTCAACATCCCCGTCATATTTTCCTAATAGCACGCGAAAAACCCAGCCTGACATAAGCGTTAACCAAGGTTTACATAAAGATGCGTAGGCGCAACCTGCCAGTATTATAAGGGCGGGCGTCGTAGTCGCAGAAGTTTGTTTTCCTCGAACGGAAGGAGCGGTGAGTCGTGAGGTCTGAATTAATCGTGCGTGTGACAGTGAAGTGTGGGAAGGTCTTAAAGGTAGGCATTATTGTTTCTAAACTTTCTAGCGCGTTTATCGATTATGAAGTAATTCAAATCGAAAAAGAACCTGTTTATTATAAATTATAATAAGTGTTCGCTTAGTAAGAAATGCCTAAGACGGGGGCTTGCTTTGTTTGGTCAGTAGTTAAATCAACTAAGGGCCGTATTAATAAACTGATCTCGACTGTAATGCTCGTCTCAAGATGTGTCAAAAGTGCCATCTTTCTATGGCTTGACGTTTACTTTGACGTAGGTATCTTGTGACTGGCATCTCAGTCCTAATTGTTAAAATTCGATAAAGGAATGAACTATTATTTAAGTTTTTTAACGATTAGTAAGTTTTAGTGACGACGCGGTGGCCTAGTTAAGCTTGCGGTCCTGGGTTCAAATCCTGGAAAGGGCAGAGATTTGTGTGCTGAGTGCGAATATTTGTTCCCGAGTCATGGATGTTTTCTATGTATTTAACTATTTATTTTGCTATATAAGTATTTATATCGTTGTCTAGTACCCATAGTAAAAACCTAAAGCTTAGTTTGGGACGGAGGTCAATGGTGTGACATGGTCCCCTGATATATATACTTTATACTTTAACTACTATATTATTGTCGTATTATATTTTATTGTCAACCTTATTTACTTAACTGTAAAGGCGTCCGAGTTTAAAACAGTTAGTGGTGTTTGTGCAAGGTCCGTCTGATACGCTACCACCGTCATATCCTTTAACCGACCCCTTTAGCAGTGGTCATTTAGCACAGCTAGATTAAAACAGTATCAACTCAAAATCATTGTTAGTTTTGTTTCAAGGTCATAGACATTGTATTAAAGTTGATTTTAAAATACAGTTGTATTTTGAGTAACTACACTTTTGATCTGGTAGTGCGGGTCCGGTGTGGGGATAAGACAACCGGTGAAATGACTAGCATAGAGGCATTCCATCTTAGTCCTCAGGGTTGGCAACGCATCTGCAGTCTCAGGATTATACAGTCTTGCAGATTCCCCTGGTAGAAATTTGACGTGTAACCAACGCGTGCCCGTGCGGCCAACTTACAGACTAAATATCTTCTTTTATTACTTAACATCAGATGCCAGTGTGCTCGTTACCTTGCCGTTGGTTACCATAAAAAATGTTGGTAACGTGACCCATTTTTTACCCAAACACCTTTTCTTAATATGGTGTTGCCATGCCACTTGAGAATATGGTACATAGTTCCATCTCCCATCTGTCACCATGTCAAACTTTCTTTGTCAATCTATACTTGTACGTGTCTTGTACTCATAGTTTATTATTTATTAAAAAAATATTATTCTCTGTCCATGGATATTTTTGATGTCTGTAGGTAAATTAGTTGCTTAAATATGTATGTATTATTTTATTAGTATTTACCTACTACTGGTAAGGTAAACCCAAAGATGACTGAATAGTAAAAAATCTGAACTATCACGGATAATAACTACTTATATCTACCTACGTAATCCGTCTATTGTCAACTCATAAGTACTAAGTAGGTACTTTAATTTACATAGGGTTATTTGCGTGTATGAATTTACCTTAGGTCAAGGTTGAGTTCTTAGGTCTAGTAAACACTAAAGAGAAGAGAAGAGTAAAGTGATGTCTAATGCTAGTTTTTTTTAGTAACAATTTATTATCCGCTTGATAGATATTCAAATTCAAATTAAAAATGATTTATTTCAGAAATTACATTTCCATATTGCACAACAAATTGAAATAAACATTAAAAATAAAATAAAAATTAAAGTTAAAAATAGAATCATAAATAAAATTAAAATTACACAAAACTTTCACAACTAAAAACTAAAACACAATTACTAGTAAGTACGATTGCTCCCTACATGGAGCTGCATGCAGTGAGCCATGTAGGGGCAATCAAACCTACTTGCTATCATGTCCAGGATGCTCAGCTGTTGCCGCTACCGCGCACTCTGCTCCACAGAGACGCGCACCGCTTGCGCAAAGTGGTAATTCAAAAATCAGCTAAACGGGCGTGGTCGACACTCTCTTGACAGACTCTATGATGATAGGCCTGAGGCCCTACTTTGAAAATCGAAGTTCGATATTACTTAACTCCATCCCTGTCATTCGTCATTCGAAACTATATCGAGAGAAAGGAATGGAGCTAACGTAACATCAAACTTCGATGTTCAAAGTAGAGCATCAGGACCATTTGGTAATTATTAGTCTATGCTTTTTTTCTTATTACTATTAGTGGCATAGTTCCCATCGTCCTCTCTTCCAAACATATTACAAAACAATCAAAATAAATAAAACAATCAAATCGATACTCTGCTGTGCCGTTAGAAAAAACTATCAAGCTTCCGTTAGCAATATTGCGTTAGGTTATGGTATGGTAGGTATGACATGAGCAGAATACACATGTAACCCCTTTGGTTACGCAAAACCAACCATCTTTGTACCTAGAAACTTTCTATCAAGGCGCGTAGGTTATAATATAACGTCATAAGTTTACAATTCCTAACAAGTACATAGTAATAACGGTATGACTCACATACAGGTAAAACTAAAAAAGGAAGGATTTCGTGAAACCTATCTTTACCGTACAAAAACTGTTATGTTCAACGCGACGCGGAAGCGCTCCAAATTTAAACATGTCTTGTTCTTGGAATTACATTCATTCATTAATTGCAATGGATTGGACAATATGGTTTTCTTTATAAATATACGTCCCAGCTACGCTAATACGTTACGTAATAGCATCATACAACTTATTCTACTTATCCTAACCTCAAACTAACCATGATCATCGATCATATTCAAACATGCATTGTTTTCTTTACAACTATGAATCTATTTCTTGAAAGCTATTTGGTACAAGGACCCGTTTCCATGAAAGGCATGGAGATGTCTTGAGTTCCGGGGCAGGACGTAGGATACTTTTGATCCCGGATAATTGAATAAATGGGATAGCCAAAAAAAACTGACGATTTTTACATTCTCATTCGAAAGAATAGGTAATTTTAAGAGAGAGAGTTTTGTTTGACATTTTATGGGCGACATGATTATTTTAAATTTGGCTTGGCATTTTGTAATAAATTACAACAGTTAAATTATATCTAATGACAAAAAGAGATTGTAATAGTGTATTAAAACATACTATTTCAAGCGGATTTCGCATAACCCGTAAGATACACCTAGGAGGGCTTTGGTTGAAAAATCAGAAACAGATAAATATTTCAAAAACTTAATAATACAGAACGCCCTGAAAACCCTATTCCTCGAAATGGTTCAAATATAAAAAATCCCAATTCACGAGGGAGTATTATGTTTTGGAACTCCTTGATACCTTGGCAATCTTCAACTTTTTATGAAACACTAGCGATAAATAACAAATAACAGCAATTTATACTGTTAATGTGAGTACGATGTGCTAGCGATGTAGCCTCCACAAGCGGTTTTTACCAGCGCCGAGACTAGACGGTAAAAACCATATCGTCTTTGACCTAAAGGGGTTATTAAGTTATAATGTTGTTCAATTATGCAGTTCATTTTACGCTGAGAGAAAAGGACAAGGCTACACTGCTATACCTCTGTCCTTTACGCTCGCCGTAAAGTGAGCTGCATAGCTAGGTCATAATAACCCCCCTGTTATCGTAGGTATTATCAACGTTTTGATAGCTCTGTAGCTGCCGAAGCCAGGCTGCTGAAGAGGAGGTTTTGAAGGCGTTGCTAATTTAATTAAAAACTTCGATTTGATACTGCAAATTTACTATAGGTGGTAGATATAGTGCCAAAATTGAGCGCAGCTAAGTGGAAGTTTTGAAAGCTAGTCTAGCCATTTTTTGCTCGTTTAAACTCAACGGATTATTTTAGTGGGGATAAACGTTTTGATATTGCTTGAGGAGCATATTTAAGATTATAAGATGAATGATTTTAGTATTTATGCAATTTGGAAACAATTAAAAATAGGGAAAAATAATGACATAAAATGAATTAAAAAAAATTGTATAAATTACAATTTTTTTTTGCATACGCAACAGCTCTTGAAAAGCGGTCTTGTTAAAAACCAATACCAATACCATAATAGGTTAATTATGACATGGTTTTTACCGTCTAGAATATCTATAATGATCTTGATGATACAGAACCCTAAATATATTCTTAGCCACTTTCCGCGAAACTTAATGTTAAACGTTAATGGCAGTGTATTTAAATCGGTATGACTCACAAGGTTACCGACGCACAAGGCGCTGCGCCTGCCCATTCATGCCTCTGTTGATCTACAAGCGTCTTACGTCATTCTGTTACGTCAGTTCCTATCATTCAAATATTAAAAAATCACTTTAGTAGTACCCTGTCGCTTTAACAGTTTTGAAGACGGTTTAAGTCTAGTTAGTAGCTAGGCAGTATCTCGGATAAAACTCCTGTAGCAATATCAACCTCATAACTAACGGAATAGAATTCAAACTGCTTTGGTTATTGAATTTGAGATACTGCTTTTTGGCTTAGGAGGGCTGTAATATTCGTGTGGTCAGCGCGAGTCTTGAGGGTTTTCTATCGGGGGACATCTTCACACAAATTTACCTAATCCCAAACTAACTAGTAGGTAACGATAAACATAGAGTCATGTGGGGTAACTGTGCGCAGGGGGTAAGTGTGCGCAACCCCTTTGTTTAGGAATGGGGAGGGAGAAGTTTGTGATATGTGTCGACAAATTAAAGTTATGTTGGTAGAGAATTAGTTTATGCGAGAAAAACCCAGATGGTGTCATTAATTCACTTGAAAAAGAAAATATTCAGAATCCGAAGCTGTAAAGGTAAAATTTGCTGTCATGGCGAAAATTGACACGAGTAAATGATCTTTATATCTGTTAAAAATGTATTCAAGCCTTTTATTTTGCATATCATTTGATTTGTTTTTAGAGTTGTTGGTAATTCTGTAGCTCTGCCTACCCCACTCTGGGAATGAAGGCGTGAAGGTATGTATGTATGTACGAGTATGTATCATTTGAAGCTATATTATGTCTCAATAAAATGAGGTAAGTTTGATCAAAATCAGTCTGCTAAGAATATTAAAAAAACCACAAAGTTCTCTTAACTGCGCACACTTACCCGCAGTATGGGGTAAGTGTGCGCATTTTGAGCTGGTTGAATTAAGGTGATTTTTCTTCGAAGTGGCAAAGTTTTATTGATAATTTCTTGATTAAATCATTACCTAAATAAATCACTGTGCTAGATACATATTTTCATTTTTCTATCATGCTTATAATTTGATTGTGATACTAGCTTGAAAAAAAAGTGCGCACACTTGCCCCACATGACTCTACTTGCATATGGAAATTAATAAATTCTTATAAACATAGAAAACACCCAAGACACGGAGACAAATAATCGCGCTCATGGAGCAAATATTTGTATTGATATGGAATCGATCCCGGGACCACCGCTAGCTTCGTAAGCGGTGACACTCCCAACTAGATTAATAGTGTCATTTCTCGACATATAAGTATATGTTTATCGTCGTCTAGTACAGTCGAGTTCATAAATATGTCTACAGTACCTTGTCTATTTAATGTCATGTTTAAAGTGTCATATATGAATTGACACAGCGATTAAAGGTACTAAAGTGTACCCATATAGTAATACTCGAGCTTAGTTGATGGAAAGGTCAATTTGTAAAAAAATCACCTGATATTTATTTAATTATTAAACTAAACGTTAATGCGATAAGGTACTAAAGTGTACAAAAAATATGGTGGTGATCTGGTGATTGTATGAAGTGAGAACTTTAACACGTGAATGAGTTAGTCAATAACAGCCGACTAATTTGAACACCTATGTTAAGATTAGATCATGATCTGATTTAAACTAGATAAAAAACCGACAAGCTTGTCGGCCGGGTCTGTTACCGTGTTATGGTCGTGTTTAATGCGCAAACGGACTAAGAGCTGGGGCGGCGCGGAGCGGAGCGTTCTCATAATAAGTTAATATCAAAAAGGTAGGTTTAGAAAACCTAACTGTTGCTAACCAAATTTAAATTTATGTCCTAAATGAAAATTACTAAAGAAACCTTCAGCGTAGGGTATCGTTGAAGGTTTCTTTCGTCATTTTTCATTATTTTTCAACTTTTTTTTTAATATGGCGTCTGCTTGCCGCCATATTGAATTTTGATTGCTGACATATCTATAGTAACACGAGATTAAGCGAATCGATTGTCATAAGAATCATTAAAATCGGTCAAACGTGTTTAGTTTCTAGAGCGCCACAAAGGAAAAACATACATATACTCCCTACCAATTGACTTGTCTTATTTAGTAAACAATTTTATAACCTCAAAATGCATTTGCCTAAAACGGCCGTTTTCTGCTGAATAAAGGAAATAGAGATCACATTTCGCACACCATTTTCCTGATTTTACACCATGGTTGGTTTTTTATGTCAAAGTTGTTATTTAAGGCGAAAAGGAGGCATTTTGAGGCTATTTTATTATTATTGGTATGGACTTTACATAGATATATAGGCTGATAAACATATCACCCTCCTCCTTTAGCAGCAGTCAGGTAAAAACGCCTCTGCCATGCTTTATGTATAGCATTATGTGTTTAGTTTGGGAACGCGCCGCTCCGCGCCCTCTTCGCTTTCAGTGCGTTTGCGACTTTATCGCGGCAAACAAAGCATCTGTCTCTCTCACACTTACCCAGTGGTAAGAAAGTGAGAGAATAATATCAACATCGATAAATTCGTCCATAATATTGCCCTCCTAGGCCAATAAGCCGTATTTCAAATGATATCCAAAGCAGATTTAATTTTTGAGTGTTTGTACTAAGGTTGATATTTCTACAGGAGTTATATCTGAGATACTGCATATAGGTAGGCATATGACTTATGAGTTATGAGAGCAGAATAGACCGCTGCTAGACTTGTTTATTGATTCCGTAGTTGTAACTAACAACGATTGAATAGTTATTTTTGCGGATTTTCCTTAACATTTGACTAAGGCCAAATGAGCAGAAGTTATTTGGCTAAATATACCTGATTGGATTCTCAGAAACTGTCTTAGTTATAGATATTTATAAAAATGTGTTCATAGTTTAAACTTCTCGAAATTACTGTGAAATACTGATTGACACCCGGATCTGGCCAAACTATTAAATTGATTACGGAATCCGAAAATACAATTTATTTAAGTATATATCATATCCATTCATATAGAATAGAATAGAATAGAAAAGCGTTTATTCAAGAAACACATCAACGCAGGGGTATATCATAGAAAAGATACAATAACGTAGTAATTAAAAAGTACAATGAGGTTGATGTGTGCCGAAATGGTCACCACTCAGCAATGGTTGGCATGGGGATGATAACCGGGCTGGTTTTCAGGGGAGCCAGGCGGGCTGTTTGGGACAGCGTACTGTAAGTATATCGTCGATGGAAAGCAATAATGCTGTAACCCGCACCTCCTACCAAAATCGTTTTTTTGCATATTTTTACTTCATATTTTTTTCTGCGTCGAATGGTCTGTGTCTCGTGTTTCTACGATGAAAAATAAAAACTTTACAGCATTAGTTATTTGTGATATTTAGATTATTGGAGAACAAATAAATGTAGTAACCCGCTTAAATTCCGGTATTTTTTGTCGAAATGAGACTTACAGCAATACAAGGTAAGAAACTTAATCTCTGGAACATTGTACAGCGTTTTTGCTTTCCTAACTAATTTGGTCTTATTTTTTTAAATCAGTAAGTAATTTCGGACCAAAATTGTTGTAGTGGCTATTTAAAACGCCCTTTCATTTGGTTGTTAAATTACACCACGACATTTCCCTTTTGGGTTACAGCATTCTTTCGGGGGAAAAAAAAAGAAAAATAATGCTGTAACCCGCAAAAATCACCCTTAACCCATTTTATATCAAATTTGAGTACTTATTCAGTTTAACAAAACTATTTATTTTAATAATATTTGCAAAATGGGACCGAAAGGCCTCCTGCCGTTTAGAAGTTATGTTTTTTTTTTTTTTTTGCGTTTCTAATTTGGCTCTAGTATAAAGTTTGGTTTTTGAGGGTTACAGCATTATTGATTTCTAGCGACGATATAGTGTTTTCAATCCATGAATAGGAATGCTTAATTAACCCGTGTCGGAAAAAGATGGGGCTATTAGTTTAACGTTTATGGTATCATACTTCCGTAGTTCGTTAATAACGGATAGACCGATCAGGATGCAGTATTTTTTAAATAGAAAGTTACTTTAATCAGGATAGTTGTTAGGTAGGTTTGATTTAAATCAATTAAACATATAAATTGGCGACACGATGAGCCTAGGTGACAGTGACCCTGCCTACGAAGCTAGCGGTCCTGGGTTCCATCCCCAGTATGGGTAAATATTTGTGTGATGAGCGCGAGTATGTGTTCCTGAGTCATGTATGTCTTCCATGTTTTTCGCTATATAAGTATGTTTGTCGTTGATTCACTCCCCACATCGACCCATAGTACAAGCTAGCATAGTTTGGACTAGGTCAATTTGTGTGAGATTCTCCACTGACTGTGATGTTTATTTATTTATAAATCATGCAGTCGTGTATTAATAATTAATAACAAGTAGACGAATAATTATTGTACAAGATGGCAGACACGAAAGCCAAATAAGTTATATTTACTTTATCTGCAGAATTAGTGAACACAATGATGTCTTGATTATATTGTTAGCACAGTGAGTAAACGATCGCTGTAGTACCTTGTCGCGTTAACATTTTGTTTGAGCCACCATATTATATTGTTTAACGAATGAATGCGACATGGTACTACTCGTGTGACCCACTTCAGACATTGATCATGCGCGCTTGTGTTCTTTTTTGACAATACCTACCTTAATTTATAAATGAGAAATGGAAAATTGAGTTTTTGTTGATGATCTGTAAACCAAAGACATTTGAATTCTCAAGACTTCAACCTTAAGACTGCAATCGTAAGACCATGCAGACAATGCGGGGTTATTCCGACCTGTTACCACCAATTTGTTACCATTGGTAACAGCTGGGATTTTTTTTCCCACCTGTTACCACTTGTAACTACTGGGAATAAATAAAAAAAAGATCGTTTATCGAAGATAAAGTTACGTCTTACTTTTGCAAAATGAATCTTAATTCATTTTTTTTTTAAACTCAATTCAAAAAAGGCACGAAAAAAGTTGTCGATAAATTTAGTCGATATTAAAATTTAATGAATCACTGGCACTGGTACATTTTTGTCCCCGTTAATCCGGTGTACGTTTATGATATTTATCCTTAGTGTTAGGAATGAATAGGCAGTGGAGGCCTTTGCCCAGAAAACTTTTATAATAAACTTAGTGTGTATTTTACCTGAAAAACATTAAATATTTGATTATTTGTTTCAGATGGTTGGAAATTTGCTTTTACTAGCACCCTTGGTGCTGGTAGCGAGCCTGCAGTTTGGTGTCGATGGTAAGTACCCGAGTAATACATAACAGGGGCCATCGTACACAATTGGGATAGACCAAAAAAAATAACTCACGTTTTTGACATTCTAATTCGAAAGAAATTTTAAGAAAACCATTTCATCGGGTACTTCCCATTTGTTCTATGGAACTGTGACGTCATAGAACTGTTAACATTTTTCTTTCCCACCAGTTCCATGGTAGAACTATTGAAACAAAAAATGTGCTATTTGTTCTATAGAACTAGAAGCACTTCAAGTTTCCCATCAGTCCCATGGAACTGTGACGTCATAGAACTGTTGCGATATTTTTTTTCCCACCAGTTCCATGGTAGAACTATTGAGACAAAAAATGTGCTATTTGTTCTATAGAACTAGAAATACTATATTTGGCCTGACAAGTCAGTGGGTAGACGGTGATTGAGATTAGATCTCATAAAAACATTAACATTTTGATCTGAGCGCTCTTCGCATCCCACACAAGGCTTCGTTCTAATAAAAAATGAAATATGTTATTTTTATTAATGTTGAGCATACAATGTCAAGGACACCTGCGATTTCGTACGCATATAATAAGTTTCCCACTACTCCCCCTATTTCGTCCCGTTGGGGGGCGATTTTCGAAAAATTCTTTCTTAGTGCACCCCTAGTGTACCCAAAGAATACTCCCTCCAAATTCAAGTCCCTAGGTCCAGCGGTTTTGACTTCGTTCAAATCGAATAATCAGTTTCTTCTTTTATATAATAATATCTATATACCTAATAATATACAGGGTTATTGGTAGGTCGACCTGTTCCCTAGGGGTTACGGGAGAGGTCATTTGCAATCATTTTGGTCCAATAATACCCTATGCAAAAGTTAGTAACATTTTCTGTTTTTGTGTCATTTATGTAGGTTAAACTGATAAAAAAATATGTATTTTTTTTGGTCTCGTATTCTTAAACGTGTACATATGTGAAATTTCAAGCTTTTTTGCAACTAACAGCACCAAATAACTATACAGAATTAGTTCATACTTGTTTTTGTTGAGATGGTTTTTGTGAAGTAACGGCTCTGGAACCCTACACGGAGCATGGTCAGACATGCTCTTGCCTGGTTTTTTACGTAGATCTATTATGCTTCGAATCTGTCGATTCATTAGCAGTCCATTTTGATTTATTTCAGCTATTGCTAGGTGACCTTAAGTTATTTAATAATTACGTCCTAAAAAAGTTGACGAGTGAAGCTAAAAAACTTTGATAAACATAATACAACGCCTCAGACGGAAGGCATCTATACACCGGTTGTCTTATACTGACTATTTGCTAGCAGGATACCAATAACATACTTAAGTTACTTGAGTTTACGGTAGTCATTACTTTTTGTTACCTTTTGTCTAGGCTTCAGAAGAATTATAAATACACATAAATTTACTAAACGTTGCCGTAAAACCCTTAATTCAATTATATAACACATTGCATTTTATCTTGCAAAAAGTCGGATATTCTTGGACCATTTTTGAATAATATTCAAAATAATAATATGTTCTAATGGCGGTTTAATATATATGTTCTATCCGCCATTGCCGGATATGGTTTTAAGCGGGCGGCGGGCTAGTGCAACGTACGTTCGATAGTTTTGTGCTATTAATCCTTTTTACCCATCGCATACAAAATTTAAAAACTACCCGACATATTTACCCTCCGGATATCGTCGGTGAAACTGCAAACGCGTAAGTAACATTTGAAATAACGAGCAAAATGCACCTTTTTATTGCTTCAGAAAGGTTTATTTTTCTCTATCATAAATATGTTAGTTACACGGATTTGCAGTATCACGGAATAGCCGACATTTAGTTAGCCTTAATTTATACAGATTTATTGTACTAGTCACCGACCGAGAACCTTTACCGCGACAGCGAGTGCTTTATCGAAGGCCGTGTAATTGTTGACCACGCGGAATCGTCCCACACCCACATCCACATCCATCTTAATAATGTTAACACAGACATTTATGAACAGACGTAATAGTGATATAATTCTATTAACGTGTCGATTAAAGTCAATCCACGGATTGTCTTGGTTCATAAAAGTAACAGTAAAAGGAAGATGTATGTTTAATTTTTGCTTGTGGCTCTACTATTTGCGTTGCCATTTTAATTTCGCCAATGTCAGGCGATGATGTTATTTGCTTAGGAGGGCAGAATTGATGAGTGCCAGTACTTGTTCCTGAATCTTGGTTGTTTTCTTCATATGTGTTTTTGTGTGTACCTATATCTAAGTATGTTTGTGTAAGGACCAAAAAGTCGGCCACACTAACTCACTCAATTAAATTTTCAATGAAACTTATCCGTTGTGACACGACATTTAACCATACAATTGTAGGGATACTTTTCGTCGCAGAACGGAACTTTTTTCAACGTCGTTGCTTGTATGGTTAACTACGCGTAACTATGGTTCAACTCTTTGGTCCTTACCCATTTTATCGTTGTCTAGTACCCATAGTAGGTACAAGCCTAGACCATAGTTTGGAAGTTTTGGAACTAAGCTAATTGGTGAGATGGTCCCTGTTTTTTTTCTTATTACTCACGTTAGTATAACATGTTAAGATGACTTATTAGTTTATTAGTTATACTGTAGCAAAACAATTAACAACGTTACTAAGGACATGGAGGGTGTAGGAGGCTGTTTACATGGTAACATGGCGGCCACAAGGTCTCGCCGATTGTTATTGTTTACTGTGATCAATATGCGAAAGAATTGGAGCAAACGTAAAAACTAACAAGGACAGACTTGACTTGACTCCATTAAAATTAAGGTGTACAGTCACTGACAGTGTACAGTGTACAGAGTACAGTGACTTTACCTATACACAACATATTGTTCGATAAATTTTATTGACTCGTTTGCTTATTGGTAAAGTAAATCTTGTCTTATGAATGTGTATCATCTATCAAAGGAACTGTTGCCCTAAACAAATCGTCGGTGAAACAGCAAAACCGCGTAAGTAACATTTTAAATACGGAGTAAAATGCACCTTTTTAATAAGATGGTAAGGTTTATTTTGCTCTATTATAAATTTGTTAGTTACGCGGTTTTGCAGTATTACCGACGAAATGTAAGTCAACTTAACTCATTAAAAAGAATCATGTAAAAATGTAAAAACTAAATGAAAACACAATTTTTTATTCTATTATATTCTATTCATTTATTTACGGTGTATACTTAACTTAGCCTCCTAAGGCCCACCATACAACGAAATTTGTCAATGGAATATGAATCTATTACGAACGAAATAAAGTCAATTTTCTAATTTGATCAGTAGCAACAAAAACAAAAGAAAGCCCACTTTACTTCCTTCTCACTAGATATTTATTTATATAGCCGTATTATGTACTATTTTTAGTACAAGGAACCTCAAGAGGTTAAACAACGAACCCTTTTTCACATAACCTTAAAACAGTTACGGCCGCAGGATTGAGTCAGTTAATATGACGATTAATGCCCGTTTTCTGAAGTACTTTTATCGGTGGTTTATCTGTCCGTAAACGCTATTGGTCCGTTAACTTTGACAACTGCGTTTCCGAACAACGACTCAAAGATAAACTCCGTTTTAACTAGGTTTAACTTAACTGACCAAAGTTTGCCGTTTATCGGCTCCATAACTATTTGACGTTTTTTACGATTGAAGTTTTTGTTTTTGAAGTATCAACTGTCAATTTTTGTTCATACAGCCACTGGCAAATAAACTAGGTATTTTAATTTTCGTTATCATTTATTTATTAATTACTATAAAGTGGCTAAGTTTTCTCAAATTATTATTTTTACAAAAATCAACCGGAATTGATGTTGAATTAAGGCATTAACAGCAGTCTACGTATGACAAACTATTAAGATCCATCTAGCGGCAGCGGAAGGAACTATTTATCTGTCAATAGTTATCGAACTGTTCGTAGAGCACTCAGAAACGCACGAAGAGATAAACGTCGTTTAACCTAAACATAACTTTAACGGATCAATAGCTATTAAAGGTTTAACTAGTGACTTCAGAAACCGGGCATAAGTCGTTCCTTAGTGTCAATTATCCATACACAAGTTTGAAAAAGGAATGTGTTAAGGGTAATGACCAAAAAGTTGGCCCGTAGATAAGTGCAGTTAACGTTGCAAACAGGGAAGTCGAAAAAAGTTCCATTGTGCGACGAAAATTATCCCTACAATTGTATGGCTAACTTTCGTGTGCCAACGGAAAAGTTACATTGAAAATTTAATTGAGTGAGTGAGTGAACCAACTTTTTGGTCCTTAACCTTAATTGTTTTTTAAATACGGCGGCGGTTATACTTAGGGCAGTATTAATAAACTCATCTTGGCTGAGATGCCCGTCACAAGATACGTCAAAGTAAACGTCAAGCCATAGAGAACTGTCATTTTTGACGAATCTTGAGACTGACATTAAAGTCGAGATCAGTTTATTAATACGGGCCTTAGTCTCTTTGACCACATATCAAATAAGATTTAAAAACCAACACTATTCGATTGCTTACAGAGTTAATAAAAGCGTATCTGATCAGATCTATGAGTAAGTATAACCATACCTACCGGCTCAAAGTAATTTAAGATCGTATTTCACGGATCATTTAAGACAGCATTTTGAGTCATGTAGCCTAATAAGGCTAAAGAAGAGCGACATTAACACCAACGCAAAATAATACACTAATGAAAAAAGAAACAAATCAAAGATGTTGCTTTAATTTTCAATAAACTAAATTAAAGATTTTGTAACCGGTTTCAAGATTTCTTTTAAGTGATAAAAGAAGCGTGAATTTCATAGTTAGGATGGACTCAATTATTTTTTCTCAATCTTTAATTTTTTTCCATTGTGAAATTAATCATATAATTTGTATGTCTGCTTTTCGTTACACAAAGGAAGAAAGTTAACTTTGTCTCAATTAAGTCTTTAACTCAATTGGGTGAATTTCAAATAGTGTACGTAGTTAAAGCACTTAATTGAGACAGCGTTAACTTTTTTCCATTGTGTAACGAAAATAAGTCATAGAGGTAATTTTCGTCACACAATGGAAAAAATTAAGGACTTTATAATTGAATTCTTAACTATTTATGTAGGTATCTACAATGTTAATCAATTGCTGCGAGGTTCTTATTTAATACACATATAAGCAGCCTCTACAAAGTGACCATAAAAGGACATTACGTTCGTACTCTCTCGCTCGGTGATAAGCTCCTTATTATGTAACAACAGCTAGTATTTGTTGAATGTGTAGTGGAGGAAGATACGTGCTGTGGATACGCGAAGCAGCCTGGTCACAGTATAAACAGTAGTTCGTCTTCAAAGGTATATCACGTGGCTTGCACGTGTGCGTGTCTCGACCGTACGTGCCGCAAGCCACTACAAGCAAACTCAACAAGCGGTTAAGTTTGGTTGCGTGCGTGTTAATTATAGTGCGATGCGCATCGACGCAACCCTAGCGCCCGAGCGGCAATAGGTAGCAGAAACTTCTAAAGAGCTGGAGACCAATTACTTTTCTATTTATTTAGTGCCCGCATTTCTTCGGTTTAAATAATACTCTCCTTCTATCTATAATGTCATGTCTTGTATTACATATTTTTTTTAATTGTTTATTTGGTTGTGTTTGTTAATTTATTTAATATGTAATTCACAGTGCTCTTTTGTCAAGCTGTTATGCTGCGTAATTATTTTTAGATAAATAAATAAATATACTATGCCTCGACTTTGGGCATCGGCAAAGTATAAACATTAAAGTATTACAACTCCGGCTCTTTAAGAGCTAGAGTTTATATTAACATTACATATAAATTAACTTGAACGCATCGGAGTCATGTTCAGTTTAAGATAGGGCAATCTCTACAGTCAACGAAATTGATTTTTGGGCCACTATGGAACATGGAACTATGTCAAAGTTACTTACCGAATGATTCAAATCGTACAATGCCTATTAAGATTTCATTAATTTGATTACCTACGTTACCGCTCTATCTTCCTCTTTTCTACTGGGCAAAACCATATTGACTTTCGACATGTTATCTTATTGTGAACGTCACGATTGCTCGCAATTCACAGTAGGTAATGGTGCGGCGGCCGGGTCAAGAACAATATGATGATAACATGTGACAGGACCATGATTTTACTCAGTAGAATAAAGGCACTACTGGTTTGTTCATACTGTGGCTGTATATACTGCGGCAATTGCGGAGCGGTAAGCAAATGGATAATGAATAGTTATTTTATCTTAAACTTAATATTAAAATATGTAGGTAATGATCTAGTGTATAAATCATTGCAAAGATCTCACTTGATCTTAAAAAGTACGTGATTATCGAGTAATCATGGTGATTGGTTCGTTTGATTTTGTTTAAATCTTGTGCAAGTTCTATTGACGGTGACTTTAGTAATAAAGCAAAAAAGTGGTCATTTTGCGATATTTTGAGATGTAGGCCCAAACGATAAGGTCATTTTGCGAGTCGGTAATTTTGCGAGTCAGTAATTTTGCGAGTCGGTAATTTTGCGACCACTTTAAGAGGCCACATAAAGTCGGTAGTGTTCCGCGACTCGGATCTTAATAACCATTCCGCCTATGTGTCTGTTCTTTAGATATATTAAACTAGACCGTATCTCCTTAAGGGGTACACTAAACTATTCCGCAGAGTCATAATCATAATTCCGAATTTTCATAATACCGATTTTTTTTATAGAAGATTTAACTTTTTGTAATCGCTTAAATCTTACCTAACCTACGTATGACAATTAAATAATGAATTTAATCAACAATAGGTCCAGTATACCATAGCTTTCAGAAAAGTGAAAATTCGGAAAAAAGTAATTCGTAATTTTAAGGTGTTTATTTTATTTATTTATTGGACAACAAACAGCTTAAATATTACAAAAACTATGAAATAATATGGATAATACATGAGCAAAACAGTTTCCACTACTAGATAGCACAATTTATGCTCAGAGGAGATAAATGCGTGATAATCAGAGTTTTAATTTTGTGTTCCCCTTTATCGCATGTTTTTGGTTAAATCTTCGAAACCCTACCATTTTTATGATTATTTTTGATTTAATAATTGAGTATTTCTCAATTCTTAATCCTGGTAAGACATTTTTATGATAAATGTTGTTGTTTTACGGTACATACCTTCACGCCTTCATTCCCAGAATGGGGTAGGCAGAGCTACAGAATTACCAACAATTCTAAAAACTTGTTGATAATTCTGTAACCACATAAGCACAAATAGGCTAAGATGTTTACCAGCGTATTAATGACAGTTTTACGGTAAACAATGACAAATCGCTGCCATCACGGCGCGCAAACTTTCTCCATCTCTTTTTATTCTTGTGTGGGCGTGGCAGCATAGCTGTAAGCTTATTCTGAACTCTTTCCCCAGCTCAGAGTTACTACAACTACTACCCCCGCGGCTACTACGGCCGCAACCTGGGCTCCCTGTACGAGCATGGACGTTCTATCTCCGACAACCAGGTGTCGTGCGGCGCGCACACGTGCGGCGTGGGCGCGCACTGCACGCAGGGCAGCGTGCGGCCCGTGTGCGCGTGCCTGCCTGGCCATTCTGGAGACCCGCTGTCGCAGTGCATCAGGATTGAGTGTGTTGGTAAGAGATTTATGAATATTTCAACGCCACAAACGGCTACTGAAAGTCGTGACACTGACGCCACGACGGTTACTTACAGCCATAATATTAAAGAGACTTTGTTTCATTTTATTACCCGTGGTCCCTGTCCTCTGCTCTTTGTCCCTCTGCTATTCGTCAGAGTCCGCTTTCCTCAGAAATCATTTTTTATTCCGCAAAAGTAGGTAGGTTAGGTTCGTTAGGTATCTTTAGATGCCCGAAGGGCAAACTGCGCAGAAGCAGTAGGGTGACGGAACCAATGTTGGACACCTTTAGCTGGAGGCAACAATAATGGACACTGAACTCTTAATTCAAAGATCATAAGGTTTTAAATAGATCGTCTCAAAATAAATGAATAACCCTTATCTTCTGTACAATAAGAATCAAGTGTCCATTATTGGTCCTTGTTCATTACTGGTTCCATCAGCCTTATTCACTTCTGCTGCCGACTGTACTTTTAACATTGTCATGTAGAGATAAAAAGATGATTCAAACGGTTTCAAAATAAACGGGTCTACTATTAGCCCATGGCCTCCATCATCGTACCAGCTTGATAGTATATTGTCACCGAAATCGCATTAGTGCGCTTTTCCAGTCATTGCGATGACAATAATAAATTCATCTGGATTGAATTTCAATTCGGTTAAACCTTATTGCTTTTCACTTGTTTACGTATTGGCAACGTTTTGATAACTATTAAAGGCAATATGGTTGTACCCAGTAAAATAGACGCCGAGAAGGGTTATTATGACATAACTATGCAGTTCCGTTTACGCTGAGAGAAAACGACTATATAACTGCTATAGCTCTGTCCTTTACACTCGCCGTAAACTGCATGTGCATAGCTATGTCATAATAGCCCCCAGTATTTCTTCTCAACTGTATTTCTAATGTAACTTCATTTCGTTGCTCAAGAATCGAAACTACTCGAAATAAAAATAATAATAATAAATAATAAATCATTTATTCAAATAAAACACGCATGGGACATTGTGATTCTTCACCAAACTGCACAGTCATTTTGTAGACAAAAACTGGGTGCTCTCAGATTTACAGCATTTGTAGGGTTATGGGTTCCAAGTTTTTTTTTTTTTTTTCTTTTCTACAATTATCATTTGGTTGCAGACAAGAGCGAATGCCGAAGCCATCAGACCTGCGTGAACCAACACTGCATCAACCCGTGCGAGGGCACCTGTGGCATCAACGCCAACTGTGATGTAAGTTATTTACTGGACGGTGCTACTACGTTTCCAGCTATTCCTCCTATTTCTTCCCGTTCCCTAATGAGTTTAAGTCTTAGCCATATTCCCCTCAAATCTCATGTCACAAGGTCCAGCTGTGCCTTGTCTGTCAGTCAGTCACGGAAAAGTTTAATAATATGTCGCTCCGTTAGTACAATAGTGACGTAATTCAAAATTTCAGCTTTCAAACTTCAAATCATAAATTTATTATTATGAAGACCTAACTGTAAATATACAATTTTTGAATTATGTCACTATTGTTCTAAAGGTGCGATGTATAGCTTCGTCCTGCCTTATGTTATTTAGTAAGAAAAAAAGGTACATTTAGTATGTTCTGCCCGGAAATTCAAATTATCCATACCAAATGTACTTAAAATTGCTTGAAATGCTTCGGCACGACGAGGATAGTATTGATAGATCACTTAATAGATGCGCTATACAAGGTGGGAATGAGTAACCCGCCAAATTTCAACCACGCATTTCTGATGATATTTTGAGTAAATAATGTTATATCAACATACTCGTAAGTCCAATACTGCCATATTAACGAATTTATTTTGTAGAACAAAATAATTCAATGAATGATAGAACTTGTGTCACCCTAGAGATTTTTCAACTCTTGATTTTTTTTTAATAATTAATATCTCGAGAATTAAGCTTTGCCTAGCAATGTTTATATTACTTTTTTTATCCACATTGGCCCTAGAATCGATGGTTAAAATTTGGCGGGTTACTCATTCCCACCGTGTATAAACTCATCTTGACTGAATAAGAGACTTACTGCCGTACTCAGAGACGTCAATTAAATTTAATGCTTGTTTAGTGACGTGTTGTCTTATTCTATTTCTATAGCAGAGAAAGTGACAGCGACAACTTTAATCAAGCATTAAATTTAATTGACGTCTTTGAGTGCGGCGGTAACTGTCATAAGATACGTCAAAGTTAACGTCAAACCAAAGACAACTGTAATTTTTGACGCATCTTGAGACGAGCATTTGTGTGCCCTTACGGCCGTATTAACAAACTGATCTCGACTAATGCTCGTCTCAAGGTGCGTCAAAAACAATGTTGATGTTAAAGCTATATAACAGTTTCAACAAAATTGGCGCAAACATTGGCTGAAAACATTGATAGACTGATTCCCAGTTGACTCTAATATTGACGTCATCAGTAGTGGTTCTAGAGGGCCAATTTAGAATTCAGGGTGAATCCTTCCGTGACTGGAAAAAATAGTACCCAAGCGTCGCTTGAGTCGATATCCTTGTTTTCCTATGTACCCTAAGGCCGGTATTCATAAATGCACACTAAACCCATTTTCAAATGTCATAATGATATATACAACCAAAGCATCCTTTAAGCATACTTTAACTATTGCGTCTATGAATAACAGGATAATAGTTTATAACGATGTTATACGCCAGGTTCGGAACCACGTGGCGGTGTGCACCTGCCCAGCCGGCTACACCGGGAACCCCTTCTCTTCTTGCAGAATCGCTGACCCAGGTAATCAGGAGTTCAGGAGGTCATGACTTGTACACTAGACTTGACACATACGGCTGCTAGAGTCAGTTAACGACGATTTAGGGCCCGTTGTTTGATCAGTAGTTAACTAAACCAATTGTTAAAATTCGATAAAAAAATCGAAGACTTGACACATTTCCTTGAGATTTAAACATTAGTTACGGTGTTTATCGATTAGTTAGTTTAACTACTGATCAAACAACAGGCCCTGTCGCTCCTTAGAAACAAGTTCATACACATGTTTGAAAAAAGGAACGAGTTACTTGTCTCTAAAATGTATCTGCGTGTAAGTCAGCGCACGTTACAATTAACGCCCCGCTCAAAGTGAAACATTGAAAAATATATGGTATTAACATACATCAAAGCTCGCTTTTCAATTTGAGCTGAGGCGGGGCTGATCTGGTGGCGGGGCGTTGTAGTGTGTGATGACACTGATGACCTTACAGCAGTTAGATAATGACCTCTCGAATACACTTCGATCTTTCGTGCTATAACTTTTGAGTATACCAATGTTTTCCAAGAAAAACATTGTTGAGAATCGCCGCAGGAAAACAAAAAAAAAAGTTAATTAATAATATCATTATCACGAACTTTAAACCGATGCAAGCAATACATACATGCTCTCAATATACCTCTATATTTTCTCGTACTACCTAATAAACGTTTCTTGTTAAATTTTCAGAGGAAGCCTGCCACCCGTCGCCCTGCGGGCTCAACACCAAGTGCCAGGTCGTCAACAACCAGGCTATCTGTACCTGCCTCCCTGGATACAGGGTGAGGAAACACTACAAATTATAATAGCCATCAAGACATCATAGGGACCAAGATGTAGAACGCTAAGTTAGCGATTTTCAAAAATCGATAAAATGTATTTATATCATTATATCATACATTTCTAGTCGATAGAAAACTAATTGTGCAAAATGTGGTTACTGAACAACAACTTTAAAGATGTAGGTAATTCTGTGGCTCTGCCTACCCCTCTCTGGGATTACAGGCGTGAAGGTATGTGTGATTGTGGAAATCGGTCGTGATTTAGAAGTGAGAAATGGTTATCGCCCGGAGCTAAATTTGTATGGAAAAAATGACAGCTACGCGATTTAAGCGACTTGTGCGGTTCGTCAACTTTTTTGTCGAAAGTAAGCAGTTCCGAAACTTGAACCTCTGTGTTAATTTGATCCCCAGGGCAGCCCGCTGTCCGGGTGCCGGCATGAGTGCGAGTCTGACCAGGAGTGCGGCGCGCAGCAGGCCTGCCGCGACTTCAAGTGCATCAGCCCCTGCAAGGACTGCGGCGTCAACGCGGACTGCGAGACTGTGTCAGCCCACCGTGCTATCTGCAAGTGTCCTAGGGTAAGCTCACGTTAGGCAATATTCATAGCCTCTGCTGCTCTGTGACTTTGAAAGGTCACGGCAAAATCATCTTACGCTAAAATGTAGTTACCTGAAGGATGGCCAAGTGCAAGGGCAGCATTGGTGGATCCAAATGGTCATAAAGCTGCTTGAAGAGCGAAGAGGCCGAAAAATGAGGGTTTTCGTTGGTTATTTAGAAAAAGGTGCCTAATTCCACTTAACTTAACCCAGCTTCTTCCGTAACAGCTGCTGTTTCAAGTATATCAAATAAGCAAAAAGGACTGCGGCGTCAACGCTGATTGCAAAATAGTTTTCTCTTAATTAAAATTTCTACTTTTTCATGTCTTATACATTTTTCTGTAAATATTGATCGGTTATCGGCCGTAATATTCTCTTACGAGGCGGCATATTTCGGATGCGGTACGGTAAGATCCTGCGATTATTGTCTACTCCCGGATGCTGCGATTTACTAGGGCTCAAAACTTACGTCAATCCTATACGTCGCATCTTTAGAATTATAATGACCTAATTCAAATGGATGGATTTCGTGTTAGGTCTCTATGATAGTAAATGTATGTCTCAAAGTCGAAAACTAAAATGTTGAATTAGTTCACTATAACTATAAACGTGCGACATGTTCGATAAGGATAACTAGGGTCGGTCTATTACCTAGTAACTTTTTTTTTATTGTAATTTTTTTTTGTCAGGGTTACCACGGCGACCCCTTCCGCATCTGCAACCCCGAGTGCTCCTCCGACGGGGAATGCCCGAGCTACAAGCCGGCGTGCGTGTACAACGCGTGCGTGAACCCGTGCACCAACGTGTGCGGCGTCAACGCCGACTGCAACCTGCGCGGGCTCACACCGGTGTGCTCCTGCCCGCGCAACATGACCGGGGACCCCTTCACCTTCTGCAGGCCTTTTGAAGCTCGTGAGTGCGATAGTTGGGTCTCCAGGAAAGGCAGAGACATTTGGTTCCTTGGCATGCCTCTGCAGGATAGCTTCCTGCAAGGGCATGATGCGAGAGAGGCAAATCGATTCAGATAGAAAGCTATAGGAGAGAGTGTATCGATCTGATTCCCAAACTCAATTGGGATAGACCAAAAAAAAATATCACGGTTTTTACATTCTAATTCGAAAGAATAGGTATTTTAAGAGACTCATGTCTTTAATTTTGTATTTGACCCAATAGTTTTGTTTTAATATTTTTATTTATTTAGGAGACATTTTATGGATGACGTGATTATTTAAAATTTGGGTTGGCATTTTCTTATAAAAACATATCATCAATCATATCATCATACAACAATTTAATGATATCTAATGATAAAAAGTGTTTGTAATAGTGTAATAAAACATACTATTTCAAGCGGTTTTCGCCTAATCTGTAGGATACACCCAGGATGGCTTCAAGCCAATAACGGAAGTCAAACAAAGGTCGAAATGTCCGAAATAGATAAATATTTCAAAAATTCTATTCACACCCTGTTCCTCGAAATGGTTTTCAAACCAGAGTAAGTAATTAAAAAAATATGAGCAATCCCAATTCCGCGTGAGAAATTTTCCAGTCGCATTTCTCCCCATTAATAATTATACTAATTACTATAAAAGTACCTTCCTTTAATCATACCGTCGACTTTCAGGTGATCTGTGCGAGCCCAACCCCTGTGGAGCCAATGCCAAGTGCACCCCCGGCCACGACCGCACCGGCGCCGAGCGACCCGTGTGCACCTGCCCTTCGGGCTTCATCGGCAATGCGCTCGTGTCCTGTGAACGAGTGAGTATGCTCCTTGGTCCTTGTTACCTGTTAATACGGGCAAGTTCTAATACGTTTGATTTGATTGTAATTTTCTTTGCAAAATTGCCATACTTTAACTTCTTTTCTCCATCCTCCAGGGTGAATGCGAGCTGGACTCTCAGTGCTCCGACCACCTGGCCTGCGTCGGGTTCCAGTGCGTGGACCCGTGCCTCGGCAACTCCCAGTGCGGCTCCGGAGCCGTGTGCATGGGGCGCCGGCATCTGGCCGTCTGCACGTGTCCTCAAGGTGAGATGAAAGGAATAAGTAGACCGCATCAGGACATAAGAGGTCTTTTCTTCCGCGTGCTTTAAAACTATGGAATGATTTCCCTCCGTGATGTTTCCTCAGGACTGTGCCACTCACTGAGTATTCTCTGAAAAGCAACCACTTGGCTGTGCCTCTCCCAACTAACCCTTGAGAGATTGAAAAAACTGAAAGTTGTCAACGTACAACTCGTTTTTTCTTTTCATGGGGAAAGTATATCTATACTTAATGTCAGGACACAATTTGTGAGCCGAATCTCATCAAAAACCATCCCGCCGTTTAGCCGAAAGCCGTCCACTGCTGGACATAGGCCTTTGCCACAAGGGCCGGTGCTGCGGCCATTTATATTAATTATGGATTTAAGTTACGGATCTGCTCGCAACGCAATGCAATTATTATAGTTTCAACATTTTTGCTTACATTCTTGTGTTCCTCAGGCCGCAACGGTGATGCCCTCGTGAACTGCTATGAGACCAGGTCTGAAGCCGCTTCCACCCGCTACTACAGGTACAAGAGAAACGGAGAACATGATGCTGCTCCGAACACGACTGAAACCAGTGAAGCCACGAAGCTCGTTGAAGTCACCACCCCAAAAGAAATCAGCTCCGAAGCTACACCAGCTAGCTCCTAAATACGACCAACGAATACCTACCTTATTAGTTTGAATACCAGATTCTGCCTTTTTTTTTAAATAGCCTCTGTGTAATTAAATATATAATTTAGGTATTATAATAAAACACGAGTAGATTTCTAGTAAGGAAATTAATGTTTTGTTTTTATAAAACACTTATAAAACGGAGCGTTATAAAATGCCAATTCGATCAGTTCTCTAATTTCAATTTCTCGTTCACGGGTGATTTCACAAAATGACGAGTTTTAGACAATCACCATGGACCTAAGTATTAAAGAAATAAGTCTTTGGGTAAAGTATTTACCCTGGTGGACTAAGCAGAAACTCATGGGGTTAGCTCCACACGCTCTCCTGTCAAGTCCTTTTAAATATCTATAAACCTAAGTTTATAAACGTCAAACTCTATTCCTGTTAGACTAGGATCGAATTCGGCGATTATAAATTTAAGTTTACACATATTTTAAATTAAAGAACACTGGTCCGCATTGGCCTCAATGCTTAGGTAATATCAGCCCATTGGAAGCCTGACCCACCATAGAACGGTGTCACAGTGACATTATAAATTGACACTTCTTACGACTTGAATTATAACGTCACTGTGACAGAGTTCTATGGTGGGTCAGGGCTCCATTGGGCTGATAGTACCTAAAAAAAAACAAAAGCCAATACAATCCCAACATTTATACACGTTACAACAAAATATATCATGTAAGAATCAGAATAATTTACGCCATATTCTGGCCTTAAATGCTATCACATCAAAATCAAATGTCAAGAACTTTAGTGGTTGAGCGTGCATGAAACCCCTTCATAAAGCTAAGTATGTATGTATGTTTTCATAAAAACGTAGACGCCAAATGTACAAGAAACAAAATTAAATACATTTTGAATTGGTCGAATTCGAATCGAATTATTGACATGCTTCTAACGCCCAACAATTAATGTCCATCGACCTATTATTTTGATAGGAACAAATTAGAGTATATTAGATACTCCGATAATTCCAAAACATTCCTTTATTTTTAGTGTAGGTACTTCCTTAACGTATTAAACTAATATTTAACTGACTGAAAATCCACGTCTACTGTTGACATCTAGAATTATGGGAACAAAATTGTTATTAATAAAAATAATGAACACATTTCAATTGTTTTTCTTTTGTAAATATCGGGGGGGTTATTATGACATAGCAATGGACAGAGCTATATAACTGCTGTAGCTTTGTCCTTTTCTCTCAACGTAAAATGAACTGCGTAGCTATGTCATAATAATCCCGCAGATCGTCAATAAAGTACAATATTTAGTACCAATTTCACCAAACGATGTTAAATTTAATCAATGTTTTGATGATGTTTTGGCATCAGTTAAAGCTCTAATCGTCTGTTAAGTGGTTAACATCGTTTGGTGAAATTGGTGCTTAGCCGCGCGAAATAAATAGTGAAGTGAAGACACGAGTATTAACACAACTACTTAATACCATAATCCATAATATAATTGCCAATAGATACCGCATTTTGCGAAGATAAAACCATTAAATATGGTCGGCCTTACAAGTAGGTACCTACCTGGCACACTTCAGTGCTGTGCTGTGTCACTATCGAGTCATGTTTGAACTGCTCAGGTACAAGTGTTCAGCTACTTATAAAACAAACAACGCTATTGGTGATTTTTTTCTACCACAATGTGAAGCGCCACTCTAACAGCTCTGGAGGAAAGTCTATACCTAAAGTCGCCGTCAATAGAACTTGCAAAAGATGTAAACAAAACCAAACGAACCAATTCACCATAATTACTCGATAATCACGTACTTTTAAAGATCAAGTGAGGTCTTTGCAATGATTTATACACTAGATAATTATTTTAATATTAAGTTTCAGATGAAATAACTATTCTTTATACGTTATTTTTAATAAAATGCGTTTGGTAAATATTTGAGGTTATGTGTCAATCAGTACTACAGTCTGTAAGCACTTAGAAGAGGCTTCGGTTTACTACTTCTCTCTCACTCGCTCTTAATAAGATCGTATGAGAGCGAGTGAGAGCGAAGTACTAAACCGAAGCCTCTTCTTAATAAGATCGTATGAGAGCGAGTGAGAGCGAAGTACTAAACCGAAGCCTTCTTAATAAGACCGTATGAGAGCGAGTGAGAGCGAAGTACTAAACCGAAGCCTCTTCTTAATAAGATCGTATGAGAGCGAGTGAGAGCGAAGTACTAAACCGAAGCCTCTTCTTAATAAGATCGTATGAGAGCGAGTGAGAGCGAAGTACTAAACCGAAGCCTTCTTAATAAGACCGTATGTGAGCGAGTGAGAGCGAAGTACTAAACCGAAGCCTCTTCTTAATAAGACCGTATGAGAGCGAGTGAGAGCGAAGTACTAAACCGAAGCCTTCTTAATAAGATCGTATGAGAGCGAGTGAGAGCGAAGTACTAAACCGAAGCCTCTTCTTAATAAGATCGTATGAGAGCGAGTGAGAGCGAAGTACTAAACCGAAGCCTCTTCTTAATAAGATCGTATGAGAGCGAGTGAGAGCGAAGTACTAAACCGAAGCCTTCTTAATAAGACCGTATGAGAGCGAGTGAGAGCGAAGTACTAAACCGAAGCCTTCTTAATAAGACCGTATGAGAGCGAGTGAGAGCGAAGTACTAAACCGAAGCCTCTTCTTAATAAGACCGTATGAGAGCGAGTGAGAGCGAAGTACTAAACCGAAGCCTTCTTAATAAGACCGTATGAGAGCGAGTGAGAGCGAAGTACTAAACCGAAGCCTTCTTAATAAGACCGTATGAGAGCGAGTGAGAGCGAAGTACTAAACCGAAGCCTCTTCTTAATAAGATCGTATGAGAGCGAGTGAGAGCGAAGTACTAAACCGAAGCCTTCTTAATAAGATCGTATGAGAGCGAGTGAGAGCGAAGTACTAAACCGAAGCCTCTTCTTAATAAGATCGTATGAGAGCGAGTGAGAGCGAAGTACTAAACCGAAGCCTCTTCTTAATAAGATCGTATGAGAGCGAGTGAGAGCGAAGTACTAAACCGAAGCCTTCTTAATAAGATCGTATGAGAGCGAGTGAGAGCGAAGTACTAAACCGAAGCCTCTTCTTAATAAGATCGTATGAGAGCGAGTGAGAGCGAAGTACTAAACCGAAGCCTTCTTAATAAGACCGTATGAGAGCGAGTGAGAGCGAAGTACTAAACCGAAGCCTTCTTAATAAGACCGTATGAGAGCGAGTGAGAGCGAAGTACTAAACCGAAGCCTCTTCTTAATAAGACCGTATGAGAGCGAGTGAGAGCGAAGTACTAAACCGAAGCCTCTTCTTAATAAGACCGTATGAGAGCGAGTGAGAGCGAAGTACTAAACCGAAGCCTTCTTAATAAGATCGTATGAGAGCGAGTGAGAGCGAAGTACTAAACCGAAGCCTCTTCTTAATAAGACCGTATGAGAGCGAGTGAGAGCGAAGTACTAAACCGAAGCCTCTTCTTAATAAGACAGTATGAGAGCGAGTGAGAGCGAAGTACTAAACCGAAGCCTTCTTAATAAGATCGTATGAGAGCGAGTGAGAGCGAAGTACTAAACCGAAGCCTCTTCTTAATAAGACCGTATGAGAGCGAGTGAGAGCGAAGTACTAAACCGAAGCCTCTTCTTAATAAGACCGTATGAGAGCGAGTGAGAGCGAAGTACTAAACCGAAGCCTTCTTAATAAGATCGTATGAGAGCGAGTGAGAGCGAAGTACTAAACCGAAGCCTCTTCTTAATAAGACCGTATGAGAGCGAGTGAGAGCGAAGTACTAAACCGAAGCCTTCTTAATAAGACCGTATGAGAGCGAGTGAGAGCGAAGTACTAAACCGAAGCCTCTTCTTAATAAGACCGTATGAGAGCGAGTGAGAGCGAAGTACTAAACCGAAGCCTTCTTAATAAGACCGTATGAGAGCGAGTGAGAGCGAAGTACTAAACCGAAGCCTCTTCTTAATAAGACCGTATGAGAGCGAGTGAGAGCGAAGTACTAAACCAAAGCCCCTTCTTAATAAGACCGTATGAGAGCGAGTGAGAGCGAAGTACTAAACCAAAGCCCCTTCTTAATAAGATCGTATGAGAGCGAGTGAGAGCGAAGTACTAAACCGAAGCCTCTTCTAAGTGCTCACAGACTGTAATTTGTTTACGTCGTTCTCAAGTTATATTGACAGCGACTTAACAGCATCGTCGGGACAAATACTGGGCAGAATTTCAGTTAGGTAGCAACTGTATTGTTTGTCAGGAATTTCATAAGTTATTAAATATTGTTTCCTGAAACTGCTGTTCCCCCTCCTAAAAATAAAAACTGTAGCCTTTATTTTTTGATATTCAAGTGCCGCCATACTCCCCCATCGTTTATAAAGTATTTATATTTAAAATCTAAGAGTTAATATACAAAAGTCGTTTAAAGCAATAATAAAACGCATTGACGTTTTAAAGAGGCGTTTTGCATTTACTTTTATAGAAATACCGATGTATTTGCTTTTATAATTAATTATATTTTTAATACAATTACGCACATAAGCCTGTAACTACACTAAGAGTTCTATTTGTACTTAATTAATTCAATTTTTATTCAAAAGGTGTAATAATTGAAAAGTTCCACATTTATAAAACTACGATTTATAACCAAGGAGTGCGACACGTTTGACGTTTCTGACAGCATAGCTAATTTAAAACTAAAATATGCCTCAGCTACGTTTTCTGTCGTTCGATAACGAATGATGAGTAAATCAGAGTATTTTGCCGTTTAATCCCGTATTATTATCGATATTTAATGCACAACCATGTCTGAAATCAACATGGATAAGTTTGCGAAGCCGGACTTTGGGCCAGACCGCTATGTAAAGGAATTAGCGAGGTCTTGCGTCGGAGGGGAGGAGTTGCAACAGCAAAAGGAGAAGATCCAGACTCTCGCTGAAGATACCGCTAGTGCTTTGAAGAAGAATGTTTACGAGAATTACATGCAGTTCATCGAGACGGCGACGGAGATATCCCACCTAGAAGCTGAAATGTACAAGCTGTCGCGGCTCCTTAGTGAGCAGCGGTCGGTGCTTACAACGCTCTCTCACAGTTCAGTGCTAGGTTACGATAACAGCATCTCGCGGGAGTCGCTCGACACGCACGACGTGGAGGCCGAGAGGGCGGAGGAGCAGCGCAAGAACAAGCTCAACTCTATCATCGACAAAGTTGAGGGTTGCATGAACTTGCTAGACACACCGGAAAGATCGCTGCTTCATGAGGGCGATTTACTAGAGATAGACGCTGAAGAAAACACTGCCTTACAAAGAATGCATGTATACCTATTCAATGATTGTGTTATGCTGTCGTCATGGATATCTAACCGCCGTGGCCCCATGAGATATAAGTTCCAAGCCAGCTACCCTATTAGTACTTTAGCTGTAGTTAATGTTCGTGACCTAGGTAATGTAAAGCAAGCCTTTAAGGTGCTAGCCTTTCCTGACACAAGGGTCTTCCAATGCAACAGTTTGGCAATTAAAAAAGACTGGTTGGATAAGTTTGATGTTGCCAAGAAAATGTATGTTGAGAAAGAAAATTCTAAGCTTAAGAAAAAGGAAGAGAAACCTAAGCCTGAGTTACTGGAGTCCCCTAGTCTATCCGTGGAGGAGCTACCGTCCCCACAGGTCCCACCGCTTCCAGAATGGCTCGCTGATGTCACGGAAGAGCTTGATGTACTCATAGTGGAAAGGCATTTTCAAAAAACATATGAGTTGATGGTCTCGGCTCAGGAAGCTTTAAACACAGAGGAATACAAAACCCACCCAGACAGAGAAAGTATCCTGCAACGGATTGAACTAAAACAAAAGATTCTAATAGATGTGTTGTTAAAGGAATTAGATGTCACTCATAACTGGAGCCCTAGAGGAGGCCTGCAGTCCTCTAGGTACCCAGTAATTATCCTCAACAAATTTAACATGACGAGTCAAGCCTGTGAACTGTTTTTAGCAATCTGCAGCCACACTGTAAAGGTCCACACAAAAGGTGTCCAGCTAGAGGGTACTATTAATACATATGTGAAGCAAGTTGGGGAAGTATTCTTCTGCTCATTGAGTGATGCCTTAATAGAGTTCACAGCTCTGTTTCCGAATAATAAACTTAGTGCTTTTATAATGTGGGCCAGCAATCAATTGCGCGGCCTGCTAAGTCAGATAATCGAGCAAGTGTTCACACCGCAAAGTCCGTTAGATACAGTCCTAGAATGTGTTCAGAGTTTGAGGGGTCAATGCACACTATTCTGTGAATTTGGGCTCGACCTCAGGTTTCATATGGACTGTGCTTTTAGACCTCCAATAAAGAAAGCTCTCAATGAGTATAAGGATAAGATAATTGATTCATTAAAGTCAAAAATAACGGAAGACAAGTGGACTCCTGTGAACATGCACACCAAGGCAGGCGTCCAAAAGTTTTTGATGCAGATGGAGAACCTGGGCCTTATATTAGCTAAGTATGTAATAAATGAAACTTGGGTGGACTTATCTAGTAGTACAATATGGTTTGCACAGTCTGTGATAACTATACAGAAAGTGGGAATGTCCCTTGTGACTAATGACTTGATGGGAGACCTGGACAAGTGCATTTATGCAGTATTCAATGCTCGACTGATGCTGTCTGTAGGAAATAATTCAAATTACGCTCAAAAAAACTTCAGCTTTATTTTGGACACGGTTATGCCCCTGATGCTCAGATGCTACAAGGAAGAAGTCGGATACGAGAACGATTTGCTGGTAGAACTAGCCAAGAAACACGGAGTCAGTGTGGCCCTACCAAAGAAGTCAAATATCACAAAATACACAAGTAACGAATATTTATGAGAATAGTCAAAGACTCAATGAATGGTGTACGAAATTATTTTTGTTACGCTAAAGCTTTAATACTGTAAAATATAGGTAGTAAGCATGCGGGATTTTTGTATGATTATTTAATGAAACTGATCAAATTAAAATTTATATTATATGCAAGTTAATCAATATGAAATTTTAATAAACAAAGACAGATATTTCATGGAGTTTATTTTTAATGTATACACTTTAGACATAGTTCATGACATGACAATAGCAAAATAATTTATTAGATACAAAATAAACAACTTGGTTAGGGATACACTTAATTCTAATAAGTATTGCTACTGTACAACCAGTTTTCTAATAGCAGTCGGAAATCCTCTGAAAAAAGCGTGACAAATATACGGTCAGATCCGAGTGCAAGTATGACAGCATTATGAACCTGGAAGTACTGGATGGGGGCGTTTTCATTCAAAACGCCTAATGTATCATAACGCATAAAATCGTTTGGCATAACTCCCTTTAAGGCTGACATTCTAGAATTTAATAAATGGCTATTGTGTAGATTAGGTTAGGTTCGTTTTAAATAATAATTAAAATAAAAACCTTTCTATTCCACCGATTCCGTAAATTTAACCCCCGTCAACGCGGTTCTGTGACATACGCCCTTTTTTTAAAGAGGGCAGTATTGTAAAAATCGTTTTAGGACAAACGATTGTATGCGTTACGTTATGATGAGACCCACTATAGATACTGATTAAATTTAAGAAAAAGTTTTTGCTCGGAAAAGATCGACAATATCTCGCTTTCTCAGTCAGCTTAAATACGATCGAAAATATTCGACTAAATACGACACGTCGTATGATTTTAAGACTGCGCCGAGCAAACGTCGAGCGTCCAGTGGCGCCCTCATTACTATTATTATGTTTTCTAATTAACTAAACAATTTCCTTGGAATCGGACGTTGCTTTTTTGTAGCGCAAGTAGAAACACATGTTATGGAAAACGTAACAAACTTTGATAACAGTTACCCTTTGAGTAGTCAGCTTAACGGGAAAAGGTGGCCACTTTTTTCGGTTAAGTTGATAACTCGAAGGTCCATTGTTAGTAAACTATGTGATATATCCTATAAGTTGCGTTTTCATTTGTAGTACAAAAAAGCACCGTCCGATTTCAAGAAAATACTTTAGTTTATTACAAAAATCAATAACAGTAATGAGGGCGCCACTGTACATCCGGCGTACGCTCGGCGCAGTCTTAAGCACTACATCTATATATTATGGTAATCAGCTTTATACTACAACAAAAAGCACAATTCATTCACTGCTGGCATTCTTTTCCGAACTGGCATCTGGTGCATCTTTTGTTTTATACAAGGCTCGCATACATGCGTTTAAGGCACTGAGTAGTCAGGTGAACAATTATTTGCGTTGTCGGCAGTGAATGCATTATAATGTATTGTGGAAATAATTGTTACATATTAATGTTTACAAAGTATAAAACAAAGTCGGTTCCCGCCGTCTGTATCTGTATGTACGCTCAGATGTTTAAACCTTCGCAACGGATTCCAGGCATAGTACATTTCATCGACCACATTCATATCGCTCAAAATTGAACTTAACTACCTACATTTTATGAGACAAATATAAATGAATTTTCCTGAAATATGACTTTATGGGTCAGTATCCGTCAGGAAGTTACGAATTCGTGGCTCTATTCCATTTCTTGCTTGTGTCCTTACTTTAGCAAGGCCTGGTAAAGGGTTGATGGGGTTTTCATCAATAGATAGTGATTTAAGAGGAAGGTTTTTATGTATAATAAATAATAGTTAGGACATTTCGTGGCAAATCGTGGTTCTACATGAAACTTTGATTTGAAAAATAAAAAATATATCAGGGGACAATGTCACACCAATTGACCTAGTCCTAAATTAAGCTCTAGGCTTGTACTATGGGTACTAGACAACGATATAAATACTTATATAGAGAAATATATACTTAAATACATGACTCAGGAACAAATATTCGCGTTCATCACACAAATATCTGCCCTTACCGGGATTTGAACCCAGGACCGCTAGCTTCGTAGGCAGGGTTGCTACCAACTAGGCCAGCGCGTCGTCAATATTTATACCGCTAAATCAATTTAAATGAATTTTGGTATAGAGGATGTCTCTGCTGTGAAAGCGTTACAATTACAAACAAGCAAATATTAGTAGATTTGGAATAACCGAACTAAAAATGTATTTAGTTCATTTTGAAATATGGTCAAGATCATACTGAAGGTCAAAATCAAAGTGTCATGTATAATAATTAGGAAATAGCGACTCCATGGATTCTAGAACCACAATATGCCACCGAAATCCTCACCCTAATAATAAATTCTGGATTATGTACAGGTGTTAGGTACAGAAAACTCGCAAAAGCAAAGCTATAGAGTAATGTACACTCGATGTATATGTACTCGTAAACTACATATTTTAACAATATGTATAAAATTCTACTCATCTTCCATTAAACTCTCTAAGAATGTATTGCCATTAATTAACTTAGTGGTTAATATGACAAATTCAACATTAGAGTCCTCCATTTGGCTCAAAGTTCTTAGAGTAGATATCTCGTGGTACGTGCAGCCCCCAATGAAGAACACTAGGATGACCCTGGGGCTCTCTAGAGAGGAGGAGGTTTCCGAGGAGGCCGAGTTGCGGCGCACCATCCGCGGCTGCAGCGTCTGGAGCTCGTCGACCGTGGGGCCGGGGAGGAGGCCTAACATGTCCTGGATTCCTGGGGGAAATTATTGCCAATTGACAAGTCGTTGAGCTGGCTTTACATCGTTTCATCTCTGGTCGTGGTCCAGGGGTTAGACCCAACACAAGGTGGAATGATGTAGTGCTGAAGGCCATGCAGGAGTGTCAGGCATCCGAGGACGATGTCAAGGTCAGAGCGATGTGGAGAAGACAGATCAGGATAGCTGACCACATCACCATATCGTCGGTGAAACTGCAAAACCGCGTAAGTAACATTTTTAATAAGGAGCAAAATGCACCTTTTATTAAGGTTGTAAGGTTTATTTTGCTCTAACATAAATTTGTTTGTTAGGCGGTTTTGCAGCTTCACCGACGATATGGGATTAATAGTACCTAGGAACAGAGAGAGACAAGTCGTCGAGTTGGAAAGGTCTTTAAAGTGGGTAGTAAATACAATCACGGACAAAATTAGAGGAACGGGATGAAGTAATAATTTTACAACAAAAAAGCATGATTTTTATTTTATTTTATTTTTTAATTAATTCGGACGATTATTTTGTATCGTTACAGTTAACATAAAATGAACAAAAAACAAATGACTATGCCTTTAAGTATGATGTAATTTTTTTGGATTATTGTTGTCGTTTTCTGCAACAATATTTTTTGTTTTATTTTCTTTAAAGTGTGCATTTTTAACAATTATAACAAAAAAATACTCGTTTATTTAAAAAAAATACAATTTATAGTTGCACAAACTCAAATTTTCCAAAAAATCGCATTAAGTTAGGTAATGCAAAAGAAAAACAAATGAAGTATTAGAAAACAATTAAAAACATCAATTTTAAGGTAATAATCCTTTTATTTAAATGACCCAAGCTTTTTTCATTATCTGACTTACAACGTATAAAATACGTTTTATTAGTCTAGTTGTATTTTTGCGTTCCTCTAAATTTGTCCATGAGTGTATATGGAAGCTGTGTTCAGTTAAGGATTAAAATAAATGTCATATAAATACAACTGTTTAACCTTTTGAATGCCTAAGGTCGAATACAAAATGACGTCTTTGACGTTCAAAAAGCATGTATGTAAAATAATAAATGAATAAATATTATTGTACAAAAAAAAACAACATACATACATGCATAAACTCACACCTTCATTCCCAGAGTGGGGTAGGCAGAGCTAAAGAATTACCAACAACTCTAAAAATTTGTTGATAATTCTGTAACCACCTTTTGCACAATAAGGCTAAGTTGTTAACCAGCGTATTAGTGACAGGTTGCAAGCCCATCGCCTAACAGTACACGCAAAAAAAAAACAATTACAAGTAAATTCGTACATAAACTAATGAGAAAATATATATCGGTAAACAAAGTCACTCTCAAATTAACCTAGTCATGAACTCACTTGTATTTACTATAAATAATTAAAATAAATATCAGGAGACAAAGTCACACAAATTGAGCTAGTCCCAAACTAGGCTTAGGCCCTAGGCTTGTAATAGTATGACCCTAGACCTTAGTTTCGGATTAGATCAATTTGTCTGAGATTGTCCACTGATATTCACAATGGCCATAATGTAGTCTCACAAAACAGCGGATAATAAAAGCCAAAAATGACAGGATACCAACATAGCCGTGGAATTAGGTCATCCATTAGCCTCGTTGTCGGCGCTAAATTGGACCAGCCAGCTAATTTGTTAGTCAAATGCTACCGTTATCTGCTCGGTCATTCAACGACGGTAATTTTATCGCTGGGAGGCGTTGCCGCGTGTTAATAATATTGAAATAGAATCGGTTTATATGCGTATTGTTTGATAAACCGTGTGTAATACGAAGTGAGCCGATCGGAGTGTAATAATAAATTAGGATGACGACTCATGTTAAACTTTACATATAAACCACTCAATTAAATTTTCTTTGAAACTTTTCCGTTGTTGCCATACAATTGTAGGGATATTTTTCGTCGCACAACGGAACTTTCTTCGATTTCGTTGTTTGTGTGGTTAACTGCGCTTAACTATGGTCCAACTTTTTGGTCCTCACCCATCTAATAACATGGACTGAAAAACTGGAAGTTATTGTAACAAAAAGAAAAAAGATTTATGGACATTCACGACCTCAAAGTTTCGAAAATATCGTCGTTTTTTTAAATTAACTTAATATTAAATTAGACGGAACTATCAGAACCCTTCAATTGAAATAAAAACAAATTTATCGTCGGTGTCTCGGCGATACTGCAAAACCACGTAACTAACAAATTTATGATAGAGAAAAATAAACCTTACTGTCTTATTAAAAATATGCATTTTGCTTCTTATTTATATGTTACTTACGCGGTTTTGCAGTTTCACCGACGATATTGCAATTAGGTATCTTCTTAAAAGAAGTTTTTCAAGAACAAAATTACAAATCACTTGATTTTACCTTTAATATTTAGTTGAAATTGTGACGTCATAGTTTGGTTAGGTATCATATTGAATGAGGCGTATTCAACACTTTTACAAGCCATGCTTCATCATATATGTGGCATTTGATTTTTATTTAAATAGATACGTAGAAAAGAAGACATGAAAATTGCGATGATTTTATGATATGTATGTTTTCGTCAGGTAATCAACGGAAGCACGGAACCCATTCGAAAAAATCATTCACCATTTGAAAGTTACATTATTCCGTATCAACAAAGGCTATTTATTTTTAAATCAGTGCGAATTAAGCAAGGGGACGTTATTAATAAATAAAATAACTCACCAGTCCATCCTTTGTTCTTGGCAATATGCTCGCTAAGTCGAGCAGTCAAAGGAGTATATTTGCTTGACAAGTACCCCTTTTCCTTGGCATCGAGTTCAGAGTCGTCCGTAGTCAGGTGAAGTGCCTTAAAAACCGCATTTACACAAAAATAATTTCTAAAATATACTAAGCGCGATTACTAATATGGATTCGGTTTTATTTTCAACCATTTTAGAGCCTCTTAATAAACTCGAGATGCGTCAAAAGTAAACGTCAAGCCATAGGAAACAGTCATTTTCGACGCATCTTGAGACGAGCATTAGAGTCGAGATGAATTTATTGATACAGCCCTTAGTCTCAGTCTTGGGTTTGTTGCCTTAAGATTGCATGTCGATTGGCCGCAGAGCCCTCCAAAACTTTCTAATTCACTAAGGTATTGATAATAATTTGCTCCCCACATAAAAATATCATCATCATCATCATGTCAGCCGAAAGACGTCCACTGCTGGACATAGGCCTCCCCCAAGGCTCTCCACTCAGACCGGTCTTGTGCTTTTCGCATCCACCGCGTTCCCGCGATCCTTGAGGACTACCTACAGCTCGTCTCTCGGTCCGCGGACGCCACTCAAGAACCTAAAAATATGTAGTAAATATTTCCGCCATTTTCGTGCGTTTGATGACACGTGACCGCGTCGCTGCACTGAGCCGTCAATTGTTTATTATTACCGCATACGAGATGTTAGGACTCGGTGTAAGTTCTGTTAAAGTTGAGATGTTACCTTCCTAAGCACCGCGTACTGCCTCGTCCCTGTCTGCGGCTTCAGCAGGCCGCACTTCTCCAGGTTGCATAGCGTGAGCCAGGTCTTGTTGCCGTACACCTGGACCAGCTCCCGCTTGTAGAACTCCAGGATCTTGGGCTTCAGGCCGGAGCCTGTCACGCACTGCAGGCAGATGAGTCGGAGGACCTGCGAGTGAAAGAGTTCGGTTACTTGGTCGTGGCTACGCGGTTCTCACCAAAATTCCAGAAGTTCAAAATACCATACACCAGATGAACAATGCCTTAATTCGAATGTTAAGTTTTGGGATGGTACTGTAACATTCTAGCATTTTGGGAATGAGCAGCCTACAGTAAAATTCTTTACTTTAGTTTGACGACACTAGTTTATATTGTGGACTAGCTTCTGCCCGCGGCTTCGTTCCCGTAGAAATAGTAATGCGTAAAACCTTTGATCTTTCGCGGTAGGGTCCATTTAAGAAATGTTCTTTTTATTTTTCTATTAGCTTGTAGTACTGTTAGGCGATGGGCTTGCAACCTGTCACTAATACGCTGGTAAACATCTTAGCCTGATTATGCAAAATGTGGTTACAGAATTATCAACAAGATTTAGAGTTGTTGGTAATTCTGTAGCTCTGCCTACCCCACTATGGGAATGAAGGCGTGAGTTTATGTATGTATGTATGTATTTTTCTATTCGAAACATTTTATGCGACTACCAATGAATAAAAAAGTGAGCAAATCGTCGTCCCCGGCGAATAAAATGGTAATAGGAAAAAGTAAATTTTACAGGAAAAAATAAAAACCAATTTTGTTCAATATCTTCAGACCTATAAAAAGTTTACCAACTTGGCGTATATAAAATGAATGGTATTTTTTTCAGGTTTAATGTTTATAATTATTTGATAATTTTAATTTTTTTCGTTTGTTAGTTATAAGCTAAAATGTATATTACCGTAAGTATACCAAATAAATAAAAATTAAATCTTGCATAATTTCGTAAAAAAATAAAGGAAAAATGTGGAAAAAAATCACTATATGCATTACATTACGGAGAAGCGGAATATGCAATTACACGAAAACTATGGTATTATCGCATTACCATTTTATTCCCCGGGGACGACGAAATAATTATTATGCTTAGCACTGGAGTCAGTTATCTTAATTATCTCGAATGTATGGAAAGCCAGAAATCTATTGCAATACGTCTTCTGTAAACCATGTTCCGTGACTTGTTGTTCTCTGGGTATATGTAAAGATTTCTGGCTCTCGATACACGCGAGCAGGCAACGTGGAGCTGTCCGTGAGAAAAACACGGGGTGCCCACAAAAAATTAAGTACAGATTAAAAATGTCATAAATGATATAAAATATTTTTTTTAATGCTCCCTAAATGTCTCTTAGACCCTTGAGTACGGTAGTAAGCTCTTGTTCCAGATTACCTTTGTGAGAGGTGCTTTCTGCGCGATGAGGTCCTCGATGAAGGGGCACACTCTGTCGTTCTCCTTGCAGTTCAAGAAGTCCTCCTCGCATTGGATGGTGTCGTGGAACTCGAAGGAGTCTGTTGTCAACTGGGTAAAAATAGCCGTTTAAATTTACATAAGTATCTGTAAAGTTATTTGTGCTACAAGAGCGCATAGTTGATTTTGAATCCCGAGAAGATGTAGGTTATCCAGAGCTATTAATTTTTATTCGACAACTTGACACAAATATGTAATATTGCAAAAATTATCTTCCAAAAAATCTAATGGTTTTTAAGAAAGTTTTGCTTTACGAGTAGTACGGTCTCCTATGGTTTCAGATATACTACTGTCAATGACAATGTGCAGTCACAAAACGGGATTATTGAGCCACTTGCCGCTGTACGTATCTTGGCCGTGTAGTGCAAATCTGGTTTAGTAGGTTATACTCATACATCCAGACAAGGAAAGGCGCAGGAAAGCATTCCATCTTTGTCATCGTGTTTGACAGGCGAGAAGTGCCATTTAGGTTAGAATCACTTGATTAATGTTATATTTTCATGCAATTTAACTGTTGGCTAACCCGAACACCAAGCCTGCCAACCTGACAATAGTGATTACTGATTACACCCAAAGACAACCAATTACAGGTCTACAAATAGTAGCCTAGTAACAAAATTGTTATCAGCGGAGAAATCATTATTGGTCATACGACATCGGGAAAACTCGGAATCCATGACTTTATCCGAACGTTGTTTACGAGTCCAACATTTTAATAAATTACCGATGTCCTGTCAGATTATTCGTACGAGTACAGTCAAGGTCAAAGATATGTATACACCACAGAGTGACAAAAAGCATAGTCATCTAAATGGTCATAAATTCGGCTACATAAAAATATACATAGTTGGAGAGATAAGTATGTATACAACAGTTGCAATAATATGTCCTCATCTATTAAACCACAGACCGAATCGAATCCTTGGGTGTATTTAAAAATATATATTTTATGAGTAGCTATTGTAATATAATATAACATCATAATCTGTAATCAATATGAAATAAAAATGCGAAAAAAACATCTAGCTGCAGGATTGGAACGCGGGGCAGCACGTGACTCGACAGTTACACCTATTGCTGCAACACTCTCGCAGCAACTATAGATCTTGTTACAAAAATAAAACACAACATTGACAACAGAAACATAGTTCTAGGCATTTTTATTGACCTTAAAAAAGCTTTTGATACTGTGTGTCACAATTTACTTTTAAAAAAGCTTGAGGTCATTGGAATAACAGATAAAGCTCTTCAACTGCTCAAATCATATCTAACTAACAGAACGCAAGTCGTCAGAATAGATAACAATTACCAGAGTGACCCATTACCGATAACTTGCGGAGTCCCACAGGGTTCCATTTTAGGGCCTTTGCTGTTTTTAGCTTATATCAACAACATTCACGAACTAGGTTTAAATGGACACATTTCTCTATACGCAGACGATACCTCTCTCTTTTATTTTGGCTCACAAATACAAGATATAGTTTCCCAAGCTCAACAAGACCTAAACATTCTACATAACTGGTTCCAATATAATCTTTTAACAATGAATACCTCAAAAACATGTTACGTTATATTTAAAGCTAAAAACAAGCCCATACCTCCACACGAACCTCTCACAATAAATAATATCCCATTGCAAGAGAAATCTCACGAAAAATATCTCGGATTACACATTGACTCAAAATTAACTTGGAACACCCATATCGATCATATAAAAACTAAAATGGCAACACTTCGTGGCTCTCTTCGTAACCTCACTAAATGTATTCCAAAACATCTACGTCTCACTTTATACAACACTCTAGTGAAACCACATATTTTGTACCTTGTCGAGCTCTGGGGAAGTGCCGTTAAAACAAAAATAAAAGAACTACAGGTTTTGCAAAACAAAATTATTAAAATGCTTTTTAACTATCCCCATCTAACACCAACCAACCAGATTTACTCGGAAACAAAATTAATGAACATCAAACAGCTGTACATATACACTACTTGTATTTTTATTAGAAAAACAATAAATAAGGACATCCACACAAACTTATTATTTACCAAACGAAAAAATGTTCCGAACCTCTGTCCTCGTCAACGCCGCGCTAGCTTCCTTGCTTTGCCTAAAATACGTACTAATTATGGTAAAAAAACGGTTACGTTTGAAGGTGCGCTCCTGTATAATAAAATACCGCCTGACATCAAAAATGCAAACTCATTCAACGCATTCAAAAAGGGACTCGCTGAATATATCATAACAAACCACTAAAACTACCATTGTCGTAATAAATAAATAAACTAACGAATGAGTTAAATGGGTCTCACCCACAAAGCTGTAAAGTAAATAGTAGTTTACCACTGTTTAATATTTGCATGTCTTAATTCTTGTTTTCGTTCATTATCATTTATTATTGTTATTATTATTATTTTGCATTCTTGCGGTGGCAACGACCAAGTCAGATACATTTTATTATTTTTTTTTTTTGTCGTATTATAACCATGTTCTCATGGAAGTGATGTATGTCTTATATGAGAATAAATGTCTTTAAACCTATTGCTGAGCCACAGGACCACGGTAACTGACGTCTGCATGGACGAAATATTGAAACGCATTACCTACTTTAAGTTCGCAGCTTCAATATTGCAAAGTCTGTTAAACAAGTAATTCCAATAACGACGTGACAGGTCAAAACATATACAATGACAAGTCTGCACTGTTTTCGTGAATTGTCAAAACATTCTATTCAAATTTGTTTCGTGTTAACAAGACCGTAAAGTTGATTTTAGCACGTTTATATTTCGTATACATATTTCTGTAGCAGTTACTGAATCTATATTTAATGACATAAATATAAGTACAATATATTGCATCATTTGCTGGATACTACTTATGTAACTTTCATGGTATACAAGTTTTTGAACTAGCCTTATACATATTTACGTGACCTTTGAAATTTACATATTTAATAGTATTTGTATGAGTACTTATCTTTTGAACTTTTTATGATTACCTGTTTTTTATCGCATTAGTTGCATATATATCTTTGACCTTGACTGTACCTATGCCCAATTTGCATTACACGGCCAAATTATGAAGAGTAGCAAGTGGCTCAACAATCCCGTGTGGTGACTGTAGATATTCGGAATGAGCGTCTTGATCCGCGCTTTTTTTGACAACACCGTAACTGAGCATGTTCCAACTAGCTCTTGGTGTTTTATCAGTTTCCAGAAGTGGTCTCTGCCTTCCCCTCCGGAAAAGAGGCGTGATTGTATGTACGCATATCTAACCTCCTTGATGTACTCGGCGACGGCGGTGTGCGCGGCGAGCCACTGCTTGCTGGCCAGCATCTGCGGCAGCCGCTGCACGAAGTGCTTCATCTCCTGCACCGACTTGTTGTGCCGCTCGTCCAGCTGGTTCTTGATGACGCGCGCCTTCTTTGATAGAAGCGGCCCCACCTGCGACCAATAAACAGGATAATCATCATCATCATGTCAGCCGAAAGACGTCCACTGCTGGACATAGGCCTCCCCCAAGGCTCTCCACTCAAACGGTCTTGTGCTTTTCGCATCCTCGCGTTCCCACGATCCTTACAAGGTCGTCACTCCATCTTGTTGGAAGCCTACCTACAGCTCGTCTCCCGGTCCGCGGACACCACTCAAGAAACTTCTGACCCCATCGGCCATCAGTCCTGCGAGCAATGTGCCCCGCCCACTGCCACTTCAGTTTAGCTATTCTTCGGGCTATGTCGGTAACCTTAGCCGCAGAACATGATATTCCGAAAAATATCATAAAAGCAAAACCTCATATTCGCAAAAGATCACATTAGCAAAACATAACTATTATAAAGACATGAATTTGACAGTGTCGACGGAGCTCCGCTACTGCGGAGCTCCTATTTCTGGGGGGTTTGGCCCTCCGGGCCAGCTGCATAACTAACCTAAACCTATCTACGATTTTATAACAAAACCCCGACTATTTCTAAATATCATGTTTTGCGAATATGATGTTATGCGTATATGATGTTTTGCGAGTATGATGTTATGCGTATATGATGTTTTGCAAGTATGATCTTTTGCGAATGTGATACCACATATGAAAGGAAATTGAAGTATTAAAATTGGTTGATAAATGACGGAGATTAGATGGTGGTATTTCACTTAGTTGTTATTTGTCAAATAAGTGTGTGTGTGTGTGTGTAGCTGCGTGTCCCGACCTCGGTGAAGTTGCAGTCCCTGAGGTCGGCGAACAGCTCGTCCCCCGAGTTGAGGACGAGCGGGCGGCGCTCGGCGCGCAGCTCGGGCGCGGCGTGGTCGGCGCCGGCGAACTTGTGCGCCGGGAACGACGCCGCCGCGCACTTTATGCCGAACAACTCGTCTACAACACACGCAAACTATTCAATATAGCTAAAAAAAAACGATATAATGATATAATGGCGATTTTAGGCAGGTATCTAAGCCTGGCTAGACTCCGACCAGCGAGTGGTGACACAAACATTTTTCTCAAATTCTTCATGTGGCAACAATTTTACCTATGAAACAAGCTGTCACATTAGGAGTACCTATCCAGTCGCTATGCGCTTCGTGTTGCCAGCTTGTGATATTTTCAATTTGCCGCCTTTTTTTTGTGTCACCACTCGCTGGTCGGACTCTATAAACCATTTTTATTTTTATTTGTTTTTTATGGCAAGCAGCAGGCCGTCAATTGAACTTGTGAACGACGACGCGCTGCCCTAGTTGGTAGTGACCCTGCCTACGAAGCTAGCGGTCCTGGGTTCAAATCCCGGTAAGGGCAGATATTTGTGTGATGAGCGCGAATATTTGTTCCCGAGTCATGGATGTTTCCTAAGTATTTAAGTATATATGTCTCTATATAAGTATTTATATCGTTGTCTAGTACCCAAAATACAAGCCTAGAGCTTAAATTGGGACTAGGTCAATTGGTGTGACATTGTCCCGTGATATTTATTTATTTATTTAATATAGGTAAAAAACCTGATAAAATGCCGTGAACCATTTTTATTTGATTTTTATGGCAAGCAGAAGGAAGGCGAGCACTCTTTAATTATTAAATATAGGTATACAACCTGATATCAAATAGTAGATTGTACAACAAGTGCATAAAACGTACCATTTTACCCGAGACGTGCATATAGCCACCCGAGCCGGTACGGCGAGGGTGGATGGTCACGTCGAGGGTAAAATGGGTTTTATGCTCGAGTTTTACACTCTGCTTTTCACTTCGATCGCAAGGAAATAAAACAACGATTAAGCATATACAAGAAAAAATAATTAATTTTTATAATGTAATTAATATGTTCTATCACGCATAAAATGTAATTTCATCGACAGTTCGTCAAATTAGCTTAAAAAAACACACTCCGCAAACGTGTTACGCTTTCTTGGTTCCTCCAAATCATAAAACTTTCGTATGTGCTGAGATAGATTTTCTTCGATTTAGGCGGCAATATCTGCTCAATTACATTTTTCGCACTTCTGTACATTAAAGTCTCAGGCGAAATCATTTTTTGATCGTCACTATCACTAGGTACTTGAAGACATTGTTCAATTACTTACGAATAATTTATTGAATTTTCAACCGCAACACAACAAATTTAGTTAGTTTTTAATTTTGTTTGACGAATAATTAGCTTCCCGCTACACAATTTTCCTTAAGTTTTTTTTTAATTTTCAACTATGTGACGTTTGACTATGGACACTAGGTTTGAGCCTTAATGCCAAGTTATTATAAATATTTGCGTTACTTATATTTTTTTTACGTAAATGCACGCCCGTATTAATCTTAAAGTATTTAGATAGTATTACATATGTCGTAATTAAAATAAGATATAACCTAAATCTCATAAAAATATATCAATTAAATGAAGGTGTATTGTGTATGTGGCTGTAAGGCCTTATTGCCTTAGTCTTAAAAGAAGAAATTACTTTATGCACTAGAGCATAAAATGCGATTTTATGCAGCCTATTATCTTTATCCAGCATAAAGAAGGACTTTACGTGCATGAGAAGTGAAAACGATTTTAAGTATGTATCTCTTAACCTAGCTATGAACCATTTTTATTTTTATTTGCATTTTATGGCAAGCAGCAGGCACGCGAGCACTTTGGGATCTGAAACACATAAAGTCGCCGTCAATAGAACTTGTGAGCGATTTAAACAAATTAGTACAGATTGACACATAACCTCAAATATTCACCAAGCGTGATTTTATTAAAAATAACGCATGATGAGTAGTTAATTCATCTTAAACTTAGTATGAAAGTAATGAGCTAGTGTATAAATCATTGCAATGACCTCACTTGATCTTTAAAAGTATGTGATTATCGAGCAATCATGGTGAATTGGTTTGTTTGCTTTTATTTACATCTTTTGCAAGTTATATTGATGGCGACTATAGATATTTAGATTCTCAACAGTACAATCTCAAAAGTGCAATCCTTGGTTAGATTTTAAATGCAATGCCAACCCTAAGGACTAAGATGGAATGCGTCTATACTAGTAATTCCAGAAGTATCTTTGAAAAAAACTTCAAGTTGGCAACACATTAGCAACCTTGGCATTTCACGTGTTAACGGGAATGACGTACCATCAGTCGCCGGTTTTATAAAGCTATAAATTACAATTTACAGGTTACACGTTTCTATTTGACACAACCTCGACCAATTGTGACCAGCCATTTAAACAGTGTTGCCAGGATAGACCTGTAAAATTGTTACTTGTAGCTTATAAAACTTGCCCCAGGTGTCATTTAATGTTTTTTGAACTCAGTTTTAAAGAGCTGGCTTGCTGCTTAAATCTTTGCCCCTTGAGAAATGAGGAGCCTAGCCCAGCAAGCTCTATATCAGTACTGCGAAGGTTCGATGCTTGAAGCGTGCTGTCTACATCTATACTATCCGCAAAACTATCTGGCCGGTAGGGCAATAAACGTCGGCTACCGTTAGGGGTGTAACATGTCGATAACATATAATGTAAACGTCGATATAATCATTATATTTTGAAATGTTATTGATATTGTTTTAAAGTTATCGAATGAATAATACTAAATGTTAAAGATAATTACATGTTTAGGATATTTCTTAAGTAATTAGCTAAATACGTGATTAGGTAAGTAGATAATGAGAAATGCATTAGTAATTATAGTACGTATGATTGATAGTTCTATTTAAGTCATTAGGAATAATTGATAACAAAATATTCTATAACATAAAAGGGTAAACATCACAATGCCTAACTCATTCGTTATACGAACTTTGTTTGTTTAGTTATTTATTTTGTTATACCTCCTCATTATTTAATTGTTATACTTTATGTAAATCAATAGTTCAATATACCTATTTATATTTCGATAGTAACTATACAATACTGTTATATAAAACACCACGTAATTTATATTCTTTTTTTCATTACTTTATCGACATTCCTTTTTATGCGTAACGCTACCTGCCCTATTGCTGCTCGGCCCGCTCCATAAGCCGTGCAGGTGTGAAAGAGATAGCATAATTCCGATCATGCCCTTTCCGCCATCTAAGGACGGGCATGTTTTTGCGAAACTCAGAGCTTTGTTTTTTAATTTTATTTTTTCTTCTCGTTTTACTACTCATGTTTTGTGTTCAATTAATTATGTGTGTGTAATCTTCCGTGGTTTCAGGTTCCAACGGAAGACCAGCGCTGACTTTAATGCCAGCATGACGGGACCATTTCGTGGTTACTTTCTTCTTATATTGTTAATCTGTTCTTTGTTATGCAAGTCACGAATAAATGATTTTCTTTCTTTCTTTCTTTATTGCGTCAGTAATATTGAAATCGAATGTAGACGATCATTATTTAGGGAAGGAAGAAAAAGGTAAGCCCGCACTGCAGGTTTTCTACAACTGACCAAAGACTAACATGTGAAGGCTCGCTGCTTGAATGGTGCTAGCTACATATAAGTTGTACTGGCTGGCTATAACGTCAGTAATATTTAAATAATACCTATGAGCCCCTCGTATGTGAGCTGCGTGGCGAGAACGCTGGTGAGGTCCAGGGCGCGGTCCAGCAGGAGCAGCTGGTCCACGCACGAGGAGCCCGCGCCGCGGGGAGCACCTGCTTCCTCTTTGTTCAAGCGGCAGAGCAGGTCCCACACCTGACGTGCCAGGGTTCAAAGGTTATTATTTTATCGAATCACATTTCAACAAACGTATGATTAGGCAGAATTTTCATTTTATCGAAAGGCTTTCCTCGCTGCATGAGTTTTTTTGGTTGTCACATGTCTAACCTAACCACTACTATGTAATTAGTAAACCTAGAGATTTCCCTAGCACGAACGACATGTTGATAGTGCTTGACACAATAAAGACATCGACAATCCTGTTATCGATAACCACCACTTCAACGTCATAGAGGAAATAATTGTACATCATTATATAGTTATTAAGAAAATATTCCCTATGTCCTAAAACTCATTGATATACCTAATACGAAAAGAGCGAAATCATTTCATCAAGGAAAAAAAATACAATCATATGTCATAACGTCGGTGATACTGCAAAATCCCGTAAATAACAAATTTATGATAGAGCAAAATAAACCTTACTGTCTTATTAAAAAGGTGCATTTTGCTCCTTATTTAAAATGTTACTCACGCGGTTTTGCAGTTTCACCGACGATATGATTCATAAAACAATGTGGTGTTTTTTAAATTAAAACACGAACAATACATTACTAACAAAACGAACATTTTACATACTCCAGTGAAAATGGTTCTATGACATTGAAGTGGTACTTATCGATAACAGGATTGTCGATGTTGTTATTGTGTCAAGCCCTAACCACACGTCGTTCGTGCTAGGAAAATCTCTAGGTCTAGACTAATTAGTGTTTAAGATCACATACACGGGCAACTTTTTGAGGAAACTATTGCCCGCCCACAATACGAACGTTACATTATATAAACACAAAATTGAAAAATTCTATTTGAATCCAGCGTACCTGTTTGGCGGCCACTCCCTTCCCGAACACCCGCGGGATAATCCCGTACAAGTGCTGTATCGTGCGAAGCGCGAGCGCCGACTTGTACGCGCAAGTCGGGTCGCCTTCTAGATAGTTCTCCCTACGAACATAAGAGTCAATTTAGTGTACATTAGATATTTGGGTCATACACACTCGCAAAAACAAAAGTTGTCTCTCCTGTGGGCAATAGTTAAAGGCTTGTGTGCATAAGTTAGGTTTTTATTTGCTAGGACTAAAGTAGACCTGACGGCGTTTATGAGGATGCGAGTTCAGCCAGAAAATTTGGCCTTGAAAACGTTAACTTTGGGTGTGTCCACAGCAAACACGGTAACTTAAATCTGTGTATGACTTATTTAGAGATTCGTACGTTGAATGAAAACCAGGAATCCTTATATGATTACTCGTGTGTCTGACGGTCTGTGGGTCCGTCTGTCACAACCATTTGCTCCGAATCTTCTGGACCGATTAAGTTGAAATTTAGTACACATATGAATTTCTGGGAACCAAATACGGGCTTCTTGTGAGGGTGTTTTTTTTATAGATTTTCAAATAGACAGAGAAAAATGTACAGAAAAAAATAAACGAATTGAGAACCAGCTCTTTTCTTTTAAATTCCACCGGATTACGGTACGGCAAACGTGTCGTTGAAATTGTACAAAATCGAAGTACAAGTAGCGGACTTAAAACCTAATGGTTCTCTCTAGCAGTCAATATTTTGAATGTAGCTTATAATTATAAACATTTCTAATGATGTATTTTTTTTGCATAACTAACTAAAGCGACTCGTTTGTAAAGAGAGTTTGCAGCAGGTACAGGTGAGACCGGGGGCAGGCTGAGTTGCGGGGAAGGGAGTCGCCTCTCCTCTCTCAACGTATGTCACCGTGGGTTTGATTTTGGATATTAACACTTCTAACAGGAAAGTTATTTGTATTATTATAAATTATGTTAAATAACATCAAAGTTGATAACAGTTATTTATGGATCAGTACTGAACGTGAGATAAGGGTTTTGAAACATAACATAAGAATAAAATATAATCGAGGACAATAATATTGCTGTGGATATGGACATCGTATGGAAATAGTTTTAGACCTCAACTTACATATTTTACCTAGATTCAGTGGTCCAGGATCTTTGTATGTCAGCTTGTCACAGTAGTTTTATAAATTTCGTATTTATGTTAGAAAATTAGGACTAAAAAATAAGTTTTTAGTGGGGAAATGTATTATGCCAGTGTCATGGAGACCATGCCACCTGCTAGAGGGGGGGGGGGGGATAAATGTTAATATAATGAACTGTTATTAAAAAGGATAATACGTAAAATATTTTTTTTCTTACACAGGAAATTGTAAATTGTTGTTGTTTGGTATATGTTGGAAAAAAAACCTGTGTCACATTCAAGTTTGCATACCTAGAAGCAGAACATGGAAATATCCTATATCATAAATAAACGAGCAAATGGGTTTAAAATCTACGCGGATTCGTAATGATTCTAATAACGTAAGATACCCCTGAAAAACTTATGGAACAAAACATGAAGTTGTTTACATACATACATACATACCTTCAACCCTTCATTCCCAGAGTGGGGTAGGCAGAGCTACAGAATTACCAACAACTTCAAAAACCTGTTGATAACTCTGCAACCACAATTTGCACAATTAGGCTAAGATGTTTAACAGTGTATGTATATTAGTGACAGGTAGCAAGCCCATCGCCTAATAGTACTACAAGCCTTTATTCCCTTACGACTTCCACGGGAAGACATGGAGTGGCACAATTCTAAGCCGGCAACCACACGACAAAACATGAAGTTAATGATTTTACATACATACCTTCACGCCTTCATTCCCAGAGTGGGGTAGATTTTAAATGATTGAAAATAACAAAAAACAGATTAAAATGATCAATATCCCCGAAACTAGTAAAAATCGCTGAACATACATAAATATGGCTTAAATCAATAGATTTTTAGCTGCTCTATCAGCCCTAGGCGGGTTGACGTTGGTTTTTGTGCCACCCTGTATAACAAGTTAAACAGTACCTAAAATCATTCTGCAACTCCAAAGACATGACGTCACTGTCGAACGGGAACACGTCACACTTGAACTCCTGGATGGTGAGGTAAGCCAGGACCCCTCGGTTCTGGAGGTGCTTCTCACAGAGCTCACTCTTGCGCGGCACGATGAACAAGTGGAACTCCACTTGGGTGTTTTGTTTGGCCCTGTTCAATGATATTATGATGAAAAAAATCAGGCATATACAACAAACACAAAAAATCTATCTTGAAATACAATAGGTATGAACATATTTTCTATTTCAAGTATTGTTGCTTTCATTTGATATATTTTTCATAAATGTATTATGTTCTTACTAGTACTTTTCGAAAATCTGTCTTTCTTACAACTTTGTTGGCGTTATTCAAATGTATAACTATGCGAAATTGCAGCTTCGTAGTAGGGTCAATCAACTTCTATACGCACATATTTCTGTCTGTTGCCACCATTCCGTTTTTAATAAATAAAATAAAATCTGCAGACTTATTGTAAGTGAAATTATTTTTAAATTGTAGTAATATCATTAACTTCTTTCATAAATCACATTATAATGTACTGTTTAAAAAATCATGTAATAATGTGGTAACTCTGTTGAAAGTTCACTATTTATCGAACAAATTCGCGGACTTTAACTCAGTAGACACGTAATTACTCAATTTTAACACATTTTAGAAATTAAGATACAGGTAGGTCCTTTACAAAGATAGATTGATAAACTAGTAAATTGACTACATCATTAAAAACGAAAATAAGCAGTGATATTATATTTAAAAACAAACATGTCTGTTGAAATCAGGTAAAATAGAAGTGTGGGTAAAAAAGTTGGTTGATTGAGGTTCTTTGAGTTATACCGCTGAAAGATGTACAGTCTGACATAGGGAAACTATAAGGCTTCCTTGTTGGCTATAGGACCCTAAAAAACTACAGTCTAGTATTAAAAACTTTGTCTACAAAGCATAGAAATTAGTTCAGTACTAGGGATAGTGAGATTCAAAGTTAATTTATCATTTATTGATAGGCTCTTTGTAAGTGTAGTGTAGAGCCTTAGAGTGTAGAGGATTCTTTACTTTGTTACAATGTATGTGGTTTATAATAGAAATTAATTTGTATACTAAATCAACTAAGGACCCTGTCGCAATGACAGAACACATTACTCAAACTTGACAGGGTTTTAGTGGTAAAAGTTGTCTAATCTAACTGAACTGCATTTTCCATAGGTTCATTCGTTTTTGAAAAGATGTTCTAATAAAAATAATGCTTAAAGAGGTTTGTGTCAAAAGCATACTAATTTTTTGAGTTTAGTTACCTATACAGGGTGTCCCAAAAATAGCACGTCACAGTGACACTGGAGATTCCCTAGCCTCAGACGAACCAAACCAGCCTAACATGACCTCAGTAAAAGTTGCACCGTTTTCGAGTTATACCAATTTAAAGATTTTTCCAAATTTTCACCTCTTTTGACATTGTAAGTGCTCGCATATACTGGGATAGCTTTAGAATTTAGTTTTTTTTTATTTGTGCGCGTTTATGAATAGTTGATTAAGATGATAGAAGCATTATTATGTCAATAACTAATGTAAAAGTTGGAAAAATACTGTAATGAACTTGACGTAAATTATCATCAACATAGTAGTTTAAACTTTGAACACCTGCCATAACTTTTTTTTACTACAAACGAAATGAGCAAATAACTTTAAAAACATGCGTATTTTATGCCAATTCTAAAATGGTATGACACATGATATCTTAATGCATAAACGTAGGAATTCGTATGACATTTGCCAATATGGATCCTCGGAAATCAATGCTAATCATCTAAAAAATTATCTTGTACTCTACGATATCTCATTTGTTTGTGCTCCTTTGAAGAATATGATTGATTTTTGGTTGACCTTGGTTCAAAGATAATAAAAAACGGGTTTAATTTTCATTAGTTTTTACAGTAAATGTTCGAATTGTTTCCCTCCGATTCTAAGGCACAAATGGCATCTTCGGATAAAATTTCGGTTTAATTTTCGTAAACTGGTTTCCGATATGTCTCGGGCTGCATTGAAGACACGTCACCGTAGTTCCTCTTCGTTACTTATTGGTTTTGAATAAATGTTGTCTTTAAAACATCACCAAAAAAAAAAAACATTTTACAAAGCGAAATCAACTTCCGTTAAGAGTGAGAAGTAGTCGTTTCAGTTCCACAAACAAAATCAGAGTCCAGAGGAATGCCAAGTCGATTTAATTCAGGAACACCACAGGAAAACGGACGCAGTGAACATGGGTGATAAGTAATGAATGACATAATTCAAATCAATAAAAATAAAACGACCTAATCAAAAAGTCGGCTATTAAAACGAGGTTTAATATTAATCAACGAGTACTTATATCACGAAACGCAAGGTAACGAACTATGAGTAGTTTGGGTCACAGGGCTACAACTGCAATAAATTAATAAGTATCCTACAATTCTTTACATGATAAGTTGCAAAGCGGCTAATCGCGTTTCATTTGTTAGTTTGGTTGCAGGGATCCTTATTGGCAAATGTGATACGAATTCCTACTTTTTTGCATTAAGATATCATGTGTCACTCTGATTTTGTTTGTGGAACTGTAACGACTACTCGGCACTCTTAAAGTAAGTTGATTTCGCTTTGTAAAATGTTTTTTTGGTGATGTTTTGAAAGACAATATTTATTCAAAACCAATAAGTAACTAAGAGGAACTAGTCGACGACGAGGCGACGTGTCTTCAATGCAGCCCGAGACATATCGGAAACCAGTTTACGAAAATTAAACCGAAATTTTATCCGAAGATGCCATTTGTGCCTTAGAGTCGGAGGGAAACAATTCGAACATTTATTGTAAAAACTAATGAAAATTAAACCCGTTTTTTATTATCTTTGGACCAAGGTCAACCAAAAATCAATCATATTCTTCAAAGGAGCACAAACAAATGAGATATCGTAGAGTACAAGATAATTTTTTAGATGATTAGCATTGATTTCCGAGGATCCATATTGGCAAATGTCATACGAATTCCTACTTTTATGCATTTAGATATCATGTGTCATACCATTTTAGAATGGGCATAAAATACGCATGTTTTTAAAGTTATTTGCTCATTTCGTTCGTAGTAAAAAAAAGTTATGGCAGGTGTTCAAAGTTTAAACTACTATGTTGATGATAATTTACGTCAAGTTCATTACAGTATTTTTCCAACTTTTACATTAGTTATTGACATAATAATGCTTCTATCATCTTAATCAACTATTCATAAACGCGCACAAATAAAAAAAACTAAATTCTAAAGCTATCCCAGTAAATGCGAGCACTTACAATGTCAAAAGAGGTGAAAATTTGGAAAAATCTTTTAATTGGTATAACTCGAAAACGGTGCAACTTTTACTGAGGTCATGTTAGGCTGGTTTGGTTCGTCTGAGGCTAGGGAATCTCCGGTGTCACTGTGACGTGCTATTTTTGGGACACCCTGTATGTATACTCTGGACTAGTGGTCAAAATGACGACATTTTGTTTATAACTGTGACTTGTATTTATTTTCCAAGTCTCGCATTATTAGCTGTGTTTAAGCTCTTTACCCATTCACAAAAATTTGTTTATTTATTTTCTCAGTATTATTATGTTCTTTTTTTATGCTTTTGAGACCAACCTCTGCAAGCATTTTTATTTTCAGAGAACCTTTTAAAAAAGGTTCCTTCTGTCAATTAGAGAATCTCTAGATGAATATATTGTCCCTTTACTTTCTCAACCTCTTATCTGATCAAATATTTTGATACAAAAGTAATTTTTACAAACCTTGGAACATGAGTGTTTTTCCTATCTAACTATTCGATCAGATAAGAGGTTGAGAAAGTAAAGGGGCAATATATTGTTGCAATACAATTAATTTTACCTTAGCGAAACAATATAATTAACAACTAAATCCATCAGAGACAGCTTGGCTCTCGTAATAAATACTATGTGCTTCACCGAAATGGTCGGCAGACTGCCTGGACACAGCAAAAACATGTCCGTCACATCATGGTTCTTAAGTAGCGAGTTTTGGATCAAAAGACCCACTGGGCCAGCCAGCCACTCGTCCCAAATTATTATCTGAAAATATACACAGTAACATTTTTTTAGATGTAGACTAAGTGATTTAACTCAAAATTATTAATATTTATATGAAAGATGTGTCCTACATTTGACATTACACAAGTATGTAAATTCTTCATTCATCCCTTAATTCATCTGTCATACGTACTTATTATTAAATCTGATAATGATTCTGAATAAACAAAAAATGCAGGTCTCATGTTTGTGGATTTACAGCGGTATACAGTACTACCAGAATTACTTAATAGTTATGGCCAATCTTTGTTTTTTCTACAAAACATGAGTGACAAAGTTCAAAATTCAAAATATTTATTCAGTAAAGTTCAGTAAACTGAGAGTACCTACTCTAAGTAACTTTATAGCAATTCTAAATATATATGGAATGATAGAACACATTGATCATTATAAAAGATGTCTATTGGATACTGGTCATAAAATTATTATTATTACCTATATTTAATTGTTTCTAAAAAAGTTATAGTAAACACACCTTTTTACCCTCGCATGGCTGAAGAAGGTTCAATAAGTCTTTTCTCATAGTCTCTTGGACCAAAGCTACATTCAATCTTCCTCCCGATAAATGGGAACTCATTTTAGAATCCTTTATGTTCATTTCGAAATAAATACAGAATTTGACAATTATTAAAGCGGATTTTAACTCTAGAACGAGCCTGTAACCTTCACAGTAAGTATTAAAATTGTTATTCTATATTATGTTATTATTTTCCTCTAACATTGTGTAAAATTATACGGAAACACTGCACAGTCTGCACTTTTTGTTTATTTAATTTCCATAACTAATGTTACGAATGTCATTGATCACTCAATGTCACTGTCATTTCTAAAAAAACTAAACGCATTTAACGCATTGTTGACCTGTTAACATAACGCAAAAAAGTTCGAGTAGACGCAATTGCTCAAGAAATAAAACGCTATTTCTACAAAAAAAAAACAATGTTTTATCCTGTAATAATTTCTACTTTTTATTATTTACTGAGGCTCCAAGGAGTCTGCTTTAGTTAGTCACTAGATTAAGTAAGTTGCTTTTGTCAATTCCATCTTAGTCCTAAGGGTTAGCAACAGCAACGCATGCGATATAGGATCTTAAGATTATAGTTAATTTTGAGAATGCAAGTGTCTTTGGATCAAGGATCCCACTTAGCATCGGGTGGCATATGCTCGTTTGCCTTCTCCATGTCATGAAAAAACATCATCATCTTCTTCGTTGGTATGGTATTCATTCAGCTCAGACTTTCGATCCTGTTAAAAGTCGTTTAGCTTTTTTTGTGACCCAGGTTTCCCCACTCAGTGCGCAGGGCTGTTAAATCTTCCCTTAGACATACTTATACCTATATAAAGAGAAATACATTATACATAGAAAAATCCAAGACTCATTATCAGACCTAGGAATATACGGGGCAAAATTAAATGACAGCTAGGGATTGCTTATATCGATAAACTCAGTTATCGATGCTTTTCCCATAAACTAGTGATCGCTCCAAGTTTTGTTTGAAAAAATATTTTTTTATTGAAAGTTTGCAAATGAAACAAAATAGCAACATAATATACGTTTTTCTTTATTTTATAAGGATTTTTTAACCTTCACTCATCATCATAATATAATATATGAATACACAATAAGGAAAAATATATTATATTTTTCCTTATTGTGTATTTCAGAAGGATTGTCTCATTGAATTTACTATTGTTAAAATAAACTATCAGAATTTGATAGGAGTAATTAAAATATGATGATGATGTGAAGGTTAAAAAATCCTTATAAAATAAAGAAAAACGTATATTATGTTGCTATTTTGTTTCATTTGCATACGTTCAATGAAAAGTTTCACAAACAAATTTTCACAAACAAAACTTGGAGCGATCTCTAGTATATGGGAAAGGCATCGATAATTGATTTATCGATATAGGCAATCCCTGGCTGTCATTTAATTTTGCCCCGTATATTCCTAGGTCTGCTCATTATCAAATACTCGTAGGTAGGTACTCATCTCACAAATATTTTATTGGGAATAGACCCGCGGCCGCCGACCGCTAGCTTCATAAATAGGGTTACTACTTACTGGACTCTGTTCTACTCGGTAAAACCATATTGCTTTCGACATGTCATGTTATCGTATTATTTTTAACTTGGCCGCCATTAGGTACTGTCTAATAAATAAGAGCTATCACAACGTTGAAAATACGATTACATGTCTGAAGCGATATAGATTTACCGAGTGGAATAGAGGCCGGTCGATTACGTCTGCCTAGTTTGACCCTGCCAACGAAGCTAGCGGTCCTGGGTTCAAATCCCGGTAAGGGCAGATATTTATATGATGAGCGCGAATATTTGTTCCTGAGTCATGGATGTTTTCTATGTATGTCTCTATATAAGTATGTATATCTTTGTGTAGTACCCATAGTACAAACCTAGAGATTAGTTTGGGACTTGGTCAATTAGTGTGTCATTGCCCCTGTTTTTTTTTAACTCTTCGTCAAATACATTCGTGGTCAGGCGGGTGATTTTTAGGGTTCCGTACCCAAAGGGTAAACAAACACGGGACTCTATTACAGACTCCACAGTCAGTCTGTCACCTTATGAACCTTGACAGCTAGACAGTTTTTTTTTACAGATGATGTATTTCTGTTGCCGCTATAACAAAAAATACTAAAAACAGAATCAAGTAAATATTAAAGAGAGGCTCCCATACAACAAATGTGAGTTTTTTGCCATTTTTTGGTCGATATTAATAACGGCAACTGGTATTGGTGTCTAATGTTCTATAATAATAATATAATGGTACGGAAGCCTTCGCGCGCAAGTCCGACTCGCCCTTGGCTGGTTTTTTAAATGGATTCTTATTTATGATTCTTTTTTAGGGCTTCAATCCCCATGTGCCAAAAATACCCTATTACTAAGCTTGCGCTGTCCGTCCGTCTGTCTGTCTGTATGACGTAGGGTAAAACACCTAGTAACTGGCCTCTAAAATACCAGTTACTGGCACCTAGTGATTGTTGAATTATCGTCTCTATTACATTATTTTAAAGTTCATGGGGCCAGTAATTGGTGGTGGCTAATTATAGGTCAGTTTACCCTATCTCTTGATTCTTGAACTGTAACAGGTAGACAGTTAAAATTTTGACAGAGTGTGTTTTTCTTTTGCCGCTATCACGACGTTTTTTTTTTAAAGAACAAAGGAGACCATACAAGAATTCCGTTATTCGGCCGGTTTTCTCGATGCTCAAGTCAACATCATCATATTTAACTTAAGACCTAGGCTATTTTTGAAATATAAATAATTACTTACCTACCTATCTTTAGACCAGGAATTGTTCAGTATGTATTTCTCTATTTATGTAAGTTTATGGTTGTCTAGTACCCACAGTACAAGCCTTGAGCTTAGTTTTGGACTAGCTCAAAAGGGTGAGATGATTCCCCTGTGTTCTTTAAATATATTAAACCGTATGAGTTCTCAAACATTTTAGCGATAGACCCTTCAGACACATAGGTAATATTTAGTGTTAAATATTACAAATGCGAGTGGGTATGTCCACTATCTCGTTTTAATTTAACGCTTCAAAATGTTGTTACAGTACCGAATAAATCGTACTTTTAGCCCTTTTCTATGCCATGCTTTGTCCTTATCTGTAATTGTGACATTTGCGTTTGACAGAAAGTACAAAGCATGGCATAAACTATTCCAAGCTTATTCTACGTTTTTAAATACTTCTGAGGACTTAGCGACTAACGATTTCAAGATTAGGCGTACAGAGTCGCGGCAAAAGCTAGTATTCTTCAAGCCGTAGTTAATTGATGAATCAAAAACAGAATGCCCGTCGACTAATCAACTAATGAAACCAGCCTAACAAAAAGCAAGCATTTTAATGTTTTTATTATTATCTTGTGTTTATAAACCCAACTGTTTAGATAATGTCGTTCGTAAATATTAGTTCAAAAAACAGGGAGAATTTCAGAAATCCGTAATATATTTGAAAGACCTATCTAACGACATCCCTCACTATGGGGTAGACGAGAATAAAAAACATCCCCACGTTACGTGTAGGGGAGGTATACTAAAAAAAATGGTTTTTAAGATTTTATTTTACCACTTCGTTGTCTTTGAAATTACAGCTTTCTAGTACATAAACTCTCTGAGCTAGGCAGCGGACAGACAGACGGACTGACATGGTGAAACTATAAGGGTTCCAAGTTTGACTACGGAACCCTAAAAGCCCAGTGACACCAGCGACACTAAGACGAATCTAACGACATCTAGTTTGTCGAATTCGGGCATCCGTTCAGACTGTACAAGGGAACAAAGAAAGAACCATACTTAAATACATGCATACATATTTACATACATACATACAGGGCCTCTATTAAACACGGTACAACACATCGTTTTTATCGTTTTATCGTATTATCAACGTTTTGATAGCTCTTACTTTGACCCGTGTGGTTGCCGGGTTAGAATAGTGCCACTCCATGTCTTCCCGTGGATGTCGTAAGAGGCGACTAAGGGAATAAAGGCTTGGAGTACTGTTAGGCGATGGGCTTGCAATCTGTCACTAATACGCTGGTAAACATCTTAGCCTGTTTATGCAAAATGTGGTTACAGAATTATCAACAAGTTTTTAGAGTGGTTGGTAGTTCTGTAGCTCTGCCTACCCCACTCTGGGAATGAAAGCGTGAGTTTATGTATGTATGTATGTATGATAGCTCTTATTTACTTGACGGTAACGGCCGAGTTAAAAACAATACCATAACAGGTCAAATACGATTTGGATTTTACTGCCCAGAATAGAGGCGCAGATCAGAAATATTATCCTTGTCCTTTGGGAGTCGGGTAAAAAAAGAAATCATACACCCTGAACAAGTTGGCGAGGCGATCAGCTTAACATAAGACGATATCTAATCTAGCTCTTTTCTTAAGCTGTACTTAGTCTGAATTCTTGCAATCGAGTAGAAGAGTTTATCTGATTCAAGTTATAAATTACGAATGACATTATTTATTCATTCATTATTTTGATACATTTTCGCGACTCAAACCTAACATTGTGACACCAGTTGCATTCTCGCTCAAACCTGAAAGACAAACGTGTTTTGCGATTCCGTTATCCACTATCAATTGTCTACACTACACGTCACAACTTACGAGTACCAACTTAAGGTGTAAGTAGTGCCATGAAGTAGGCACTAAACGTAGAAACGGAGGTACCTACATGACTGATACTATTTGGATACTACGTTTAGGTAGTCCCTTATCATTTGCGTCGAGCCACCGACTGCGCGCGACGCTACATCGATTTTTCCACGATCAAGCCATTTGCAACCACCCGTGGCACTATAAACACGTCGCCACAACAACAGTGTAACCAGCCAGTGTTTATTAAAAAAAAAACATTGATAGACATGTGAATAATATCTGGGAAAAAATATGCACCTCAACTTATGGGCTGAAAATAAAAATGGCCGCTCAAAATAAAGGTAAGTTTTCGCGTTGTAGTATATTTGCAACTAAATTTAAGTTTTATAATTATTGTTTTTGTATAATGTAATATATTTTGTTGTGTTTTTTGCGTTTGTTAATAAAGTTTACTTTGCTTTGACATTTAAAGATAACATTAAAATGCGTGGGTGAAAGTCGGCCATGTGATGTTTGCAATCATGTTTTTACGGTATTAGGCGATAAGAAACAAAGCTCGGATTTAGCTTTAATAGTACGTACCTAATTGGGTTAACAGTCCTTGATTCGTTTACGGTACTTACTTAATTAAATATTTAGCTCACACTGTTTGACAGTTTCTTTTATTATTTGATTAAAACGCGGGTAATTGTGAAAACATATCTCATTAACATTAATAACGTTTTAAAAACATATGTACGTGTTATTTAACAGTATTTTACCAAACATTTAATGGCAATTCCATACCCTAATCATGTAAAATGACCTTCAAATCCTAGTATAACACCTATAGGTACATGTATAGTTTTTAAGTCCTTACTATGTCGTATATAATATCTACATGCCTCCAGAAGCTCTCCACTATACGTCTTATCGATTGTGAATACGATTGTCTTTAATGCTGCGCCCAACACCATGCCATGACACAACAAGTGTCCCATATTTATGTAAATTGCGCTCCGCGTATCATTTAACTTGGTTCTCAAGTAGGATTGGCAGTCTTGGAAAATTTCCGGTACCAACATGTACCTGTTGGGAAGTAGGTCCTTAATTACAGAATTTTCTTGAACAGGGTTCAACAAATTTTATACTGATATGAACAGACCTAGGAATGCTTGGGGCAAAATTAAATGACAGCTAGGGATTGCCTACATCGACAAACTCAATTATCCATGCTTCTCTTCCCATATAGGTACTAGTGATCGCTCCAAGTATGAAAGTATGAAAAAAAAAACAAAATAGCAACATAATTCTAGTTATACTTTATTTTAAATGGATTTTTGAATCTTAAATAATAATCATCATATTTTTTTCCTAATTGTGTATTTCAGAATTTCTGTCCCATTTACTATTGTTAAAGTAAACAATCAGAATTTGTTCCAAATTTTCTGGCGTTAATTTTCTCCGTCTCGACTGATGAATCCATTTCAGGTGGCTAAAAGATTTCAATTTTTGTGAACGTGTTATATGGGAAAAGCATCGATAATTTGAGTTTATTGATAGGCAATCCGTAGCTGTCATTTAATTTTGCCCCGTATATTCCTAGGTCTTGATATGAAACTGTTTCGTGACTGACTAACTGACAGCCAATGTGCAGCCCAAACCACTAAACGTAGGCACTTGAAAGGGTACTCCTGGGTACCTTAGGGGAGAAATAAGGAGAGAAGCAATGAACTGATTCTTCTAGTACGAAGTTGCTCGCATCCTCAAGTGTTAGATGGAATGGGTTTTTCATCACAAACTATAAAAAAACGGCCAAGTCCGAGTCGGGTGTGTTTGAAAAGGGTCCCAAGACTTCCAACTATAAATACGGGAACACAAAATTAAATATTCCACAAATTTGCGAATGGAAACATCTTCACTTATCAACAAATTTAAAAGGAAAACTATCACGACTAATTGGAATTCATTGAGTCTTGAGCTACTACAGACGACTTAGATGTTTATAATCTACTGACAATCATTTAAGATAACTTTGAATATAAAATTAGCTCACATTTATTTATTTATTTATACTATAAAGTAAGTTCTTGGAGATAGTTTTTTGTGAACTCTGAACATGGTGCAACCTGCTCTTGCTTGGTTTTTTATCTCGCTTGCTACGCCAAAAACAAGGCTTTACGATTACGATCTATCAAATATTTATGCATAAGTATTATGAATTTGAATTATTATTTTAAACCATAACATAACATACATAAACTAACGCCTTCATTCCCAGAGTGGGGTAGGCAGAGCTAAAGAATTACCAAAAAGTCTTAAAACTTCTTGATAATTCTGTAACCACATTTTGCACAAGTAGGCCAAGATGTTTCTAAACGTGATGTTTTTAAACCATAACTTATTTTATAAGTTACTCTGTCCCCAATAAAAGTTAAAATATGCTCGGAAATAAGCATCTAATAGAGCATGTGTTGTAAAAAGCGACGGTTCGTTACACATCGTGGTATTATACAGGGTGTTTGGTAGTAAGGTGCAAAATTTTAAGGGGGTGATAGAGCAGCTCATAAGCTATTAATTTTAAAACTTTCTTAGTTCATTGTGATTCTAAACATGCAAGAAAACACATTTTTTTAAAATTAATACATGTATTTAGGGGTTGTTTGTAACACGGACATAAGGAAAAATGACAAAAAATCCGATTAAAATGATCAATATGTCGGAAACTAATAACAATTGCTGAACATGCATGGTTAAATCGATAGCTTATGAGCTGCTCTATCACCTCCAAGCTTTGCACATAGCTACCAAACACCCTGTATTATATGCTTTTCTAAATTGTATTTACCTACTCAGTTTCCATCCAGCCAAATACTAAGCCGAACAAGTAGCTCCACAGAAACGAAATTAGACTGACTAATATTTTAGTAGCTAATGACCACGTCAGGAAAACCCCTATTTTCCGGGCCTCTACAGCATTGTACTATTTCTAAATACGATGGGGACGTAACGTAAAAACGTATTTTCAGACGGAGTTGCGGTCTATTTGGTTGTTATAATTATTTTAAAAACGCTTGGGATTTTTATTTAGCAAAATAATATTGCTGCGCTGATCCAACGGTCTATTCCCACTAGTTCTTCTGACAGTTCTATTATTCTTTGTTTGTTGTTTGTTTGTTTATGGCATAGGAAGCCAAACGAGCACACAGGCCACCTGATGGTAAGTGGAAACTGTGACCCATAGACATTCGCATTCACAAGACTACAAATGCGTTGCAAACCCTGAGGACTAAGATAGAATGCCTCTATGCTAGTCATTTCACCGGCTGTCTTATCCCCAAATCGGAACACAACAATGCGAACACTGCTGCTTGGCGGTAGGTTAATGGACAAGATGGTGGTACCAACCCGGGCGGACCATGCACAAGGTCCTCCCACAAGTAAAAATATTCAAAGGACTTCAGATAATAGAACTAGTGGGTATGATTTTTTCCCAGTAGTTCTATTGGAATTTTATAAAAAAATAGTGTAGTCTCACTAATACCGTTAATTAAAAAATTGCATTCAATAATAATCAGTGATCGGAATAGGTAGACTTTTTTACCTACTTTTCGTAAAAGGACATATCGTAGATTGGTTGCATTATTATTTTATATATACGTATATATTATAAGTAAAATCGATTTGTGGTATGAAAACACATTGTTCAGGAACAGTTTTAGTGAGCCATTTTTTTAAAATATATTTTTTTTATTTGAAAAGGGGGGCAGACGAGCAAGCGAGAACTACTGGGAAAAATCAGTCCCATTAATTCTATTATCTGAAGTCCTTTGAATTTACAGAACTAGTGGGAATAAAATTTCCCACTATAGGCTATTCGCGTTGAGAAAATAGTGACTCATCGGCTTAGCCACGCCCTTTGACCAATTAGATCACAGTAAATTAGAAAGCCACCAATGAATACACCTGTACTTTGCAGTTGCACTGATGAGTCACTATTTTCTTAACGCGAATAGACTATAGTTCTATCAATAGAACTGTCAGTAGAACTAGTGGGAATAGACCGAGCCAACATCCCACGAACCTCTGACGCCTCACGATCATCAGCTGAAAGACCTCCACTGCTGGACATAGGCCTTCCCCAAAGATCTCCACGACGGCCGCCGGTTTCGTGCTACTCGCATCCAACGGCTTACCTCTCTATAGTAGGGTCAAAAAATACTTACACTTGATTATCTAACTTTTTATTACTACTTCGTTGATGCAAACCATGCGTTTACTTTCAATAATTTTTCCGATTAATCAACAATTGTTGTTGGAAATGATTTCCTTAAAATTATGGTTTATTTGATCGTGCGTTAAAATCTTTGAAGTAAGATCACTTAGTGAATACAAATGTCAATAGAACCTTTTCTACATTAAATGAATTTCATTTTACTTTTCTGTATTTAACCCTGCATTTTAAGCTACATTTTTGTGTAGTTGCATCATCATCATCGTCATCATGTCAGCCGAAAGACGTCTACTGCTGGAGATAGGCCTCCCCCAAACATAGTGAATAGTGTAGTTGTATAGTAACAAAAAAACTGCCCTCCCCCCTCCCTAGAGAATCGAATAAGACAAGAATTTATTTTTCGTTAATGTTGACATTCATGTGCCTCCATTACTCTCCCATCTAGGGCTTCCATTCCGTAATTACGGAATTACGTAATAACGTAACGTCATCCGGAACACTATACTACCAACACGAAGTCTACCTTAATGCTGCATACAATTATTTATTAACAATACAGCCGACGAGTGTTGAAGCTGAACGAGCTTTTTCTTCCGCCGGCTATTTTTGCAATAAGCTGAGAAGCTCATTAGCTGATAAATCTTTTGACGCTTTATCTTTCACAAGGGTCCATTTTCAGGGGAAAAAGAATAAATAAATAATAATTGAAGTTGTTCAATTAATTGTTAATTTTATGATGTTGATTTTAATTTCTATTTTTGTTTATAATTGTAATATAATAAAACTTTAATACTTAATGCCTGAAAAGTTGTTGTTTTCATTAATACTACTGAAAATATAACTATTTTAACTAAAATAGGAATAATCACGTAATTCCGTAATTACGTATTTTTTTTAAATAAATCCGTTATAAATAACGTAATTAATTTTTCCGTATATTTGGAAACCCTACTCCCATCCTCTATAGTTCTATACTCATCTAGTAGCAGTAGCGGTCTTGTGATTGCGAATGTGGTCACAGTTTCCACTTACCATCAGGTGGCCTGTGTGCTCGAGCCTATTCCAATGCTATAAAAAAAAAAACCTCCGCAACCATACTTTCCCGTCCTCTATAGTTCTATACTTATACTAGCAACCCCCTCGCCCTGATCTTGGGCTGGCGACGCCCTTGTAGCCAATCCTTAAATTTCATATCAGCTTACCAGGCTCCCATACCTCTGCAAGCGCCACAAATTCGTAATCATTCAACAGAGATGAATATTTGCGGCGCTTGAGGGATTACTTTACAATTTATATATTTAAGTACCCATTTGTGCAGAGAACCAAATTCCCACAGACATTTCGTAACGTTAAAATAAATAGTGACAAAGGCATACGCAATTTAAGATCAAAGTAAGAAAATGATTTATGACTGAGAATGTATGAGATCCCGAAGTTGAGCCATTTATTACACTTTATGTGGTTGGATTTGACACTCGAATGATGAATAGGTGTTTTCCAGACATATTTATATTAGTATTTTATGCGTATTACACAATCCTAAGGATATTTTCAAATTAGTTTATGAGCAGTTTTACTTATTTGTGTAGCTGCAGGTAGATAGGTAGATAGGTAGATCTTCATAAAAGAGGTCCGAGTTCTTCGTTTTTTAAAGTAAAGTAAAGTAAAGTAAACTCTTCATTGCCACAAAAAAATATGTACAAAGGTGAAATTATCCTTTTATGGGATCTCTTCCAGCTAACCTTGGAATGACTTGATGAGGATAACGCATGTGAATAGCAAAAAGCAAGTTAAGCAAAAAAAAAGTATACATAACGCATTATTAATTACATCGGTGTTAACTACATGAGGTATTATATAAATACAATAGTTATTTGTTATACAAGTGGGGAAAGTTGTATTTTACCTGCGAGTGTTCATTTGAAGCACGAGCTAGCGAAAGGATTCTATGATTGACCACGAGCGAAGCGAGTGGTTCAAAAATAGAATCCTGAGCGTAGCAAGTGTTTCAAGACACGAGACGTAAAATAACTTTTCACCCGTGTATAACACAAAACTTTTCACCTCACTACAGTGAGGAAACTAAGAAAAGGGTTTGTACTGTAAGCTCAGTTCCGCATTTTACACGGTTTTCTGTAATTCCACGGGTGTTAATACGACTTTATCACTCGAATCACTCATTTATAATAACAAAACAAACTAGAAAAACATGCGAATATTTAACGTTGACTACAGCGAGGAAACTAAGAAAATGTTTTGTACTGTAAGCTCAATCCCGCATTTTGCACGGTTTCCTGTAATTCCACGGGTGTTAATACGTCTTTATCACTCTAATCACTCATTTTTAATAACAAAACAAACTAGAAAAACATGCGAATATTTTAACGTTGACGGCTTAATAGAAAAGTTTTGACGTAAGTTTTTTTTTTATTATTTCGGATGCGTTTTGTTTGCACATCGACTTATTTGGACTGTCAGAACATTTTATCCGTTTTTAAAACAAGAATGAAGGTTAATTTTGAATGCTGATATTTATGAATTAAAATAAAGTAGTAAGACTGTATTTAGTGTTTTTTACTCGATGCAATTCATTAATTGTGATGTTAAAAATTCAGCACTTGTAAGGTTTTACGTTTGGTTAGCTGTCAAATATCACTTAAGCTGCCTTCAAATGTCAAAACTCTTCCCTCACTTGTGGATAAAAAGCGATTTCCTCAATAGATATCAAAGAAACAAAAAGGGCTTTCCGAGCTAGTGAGATGAAAAAATAATTTACACACAATATATGCACCAACTAACTAAACATGCCTTAAAAAATAGCCACATTTTTTAAGATTCCCTTTAAAGCGAACCAACAGAACTGTCTCAAGCTCAAAGGAAGCTCATTCTGAAATTTTCCATAGTATACCTACAGAGAAAGATCACTGATCAGATTCTTCACTCGTCGCTTTTTAACACGTACCTAGATATATGAGTATGAGAGTGACGGATACTTTATCCACAGTTTGTCAAGCGATAAACGCAATACATGGCCCGGTTTTTCCTCTATTCTTCTCATGAAAAGGATATTTATTATAACGTAAATGCGTAAACTTGGATTCATATGTAGATTCCATCAAATCTACCACGGTGTTGCCACTGAATTGAAAAAAAACATTAGTCTATTTACTCTTGGCGAAAGAGAGCACGTAAGTAATTAATTATTCAGTCATTTTGAGAATAACATTAAATGCTCTGTTTAAATAAACATGCGTATATAAAAAACAGTCGTATAAGTAAATATTTACTTAAAGCAATTTTACATACAGACATACATCGAGTCATGCACGCACGTCGGTTTCGGGTACTTAAGATTCGGCCCTTTTCCAGTATTTCTCCGATTTGATCCGAAAAGGTACGCCTAGGGCGGCCCCTTCCGACCCTTCCACTCACTTTCGATCTGTATATCTCTGTCGTCAATCTTCTTTCATCCATCCTTTCCAAATGACCGAACCATCGAAGCATGCCCTTTTCAATCTTAGTCACTACATCTTCTTTTATACCACATTTCTCTCTGATTTTTTCATTTTTAACTCTAGCAAAGCATTTGTGTTGTAGAAATATTCATATTGCAATGATAAAACTTCAGGTCTCAATAACATTTGATTAGGTTTTGATACAATAATACTTATTATCGTTTGAACATGTGCATATATTATTAATTATAAAAATTATAATAACTGCCTAAAATTCGAAAAAAATGAACCACTACCTTGTTGTGTTGGCTATTTTTAAGGCGTATTACATTATTCCGACTGTAGTATCATAACTCGACGTTAAACCTTCTAACTAATTAGAGCGAAACAATTAGAATCCTTTTTCCTTAGAATTTAGGAATGTATGAATGTAAATGTTTACTTTTAGTTTAGTTAGTTTAGGGTACTCCATACATTAAACAGGAGATGAAAAAAAAACAGCAAATAATCGGCAGTTCTTTTAAAAACACTAAGTTTCCAAGGCTGTTTTTTGCATAGGTGAATATTTTCGGAAATAAACCTTTATCTTTGAAACTGTGTGTCAAAAAATTATGAAAAAACAAAAAAAGGTAACTTAATAAATTCTTTCAAGGAGAAATTATTCTCAACAAAAGGACGTAAGTGCTATGAAAATGCCAAAATTACGCTATTTTGCTGATGCACTTTTCTCTTCGTATTGTTTGAGATGGATTTTAGTGTTTGTAGTAACGGCTTCGGAACCCTACACTGAGCAGGGTCCGGCAAGCTCTTGCTCGGTTTATGGAAAGGTAGTATAATCGTGTTAGTTCTCAGCTAGATTTGGTGAAAATCCGTTTGGTCGTTTAAGAGATATCAGCTCTAAAAGAAGGGGTTCATATTACATGGGGGGATTTTATCTATTTAGAAGTTATTAATATCAAGGACCCAAAAACGGTAAGCCATCATTTTATCATCAATATCGGGTGTCTATCATTTTATCGAAATTCCTGTCATCGAATTTCATATCACCGAAAACTATTCCACGATTATCATTTCATTTTTTTTCTTATCACATAATTATCAATTCATTGCTTATCGAGTCATAGATCAACTATTCATCGTAAATAATTTCGAATTTGTCTCAAGTCGTAGCTTAACTATTCATCGAATTTACCTTTCATAGAATAATTAGTTGGTCGATGTATTAATTCATCGAAACATGATTCACAGATGGTACGTTCCATATATTATTATTGAAACAAATGAAGTCGGTTCTGGCACTCGCCGGCCGCTGCCGCGGCACGCTCGCTGCGCTCGCTCGGCTTCGTGCGCTGTTTTGGTCGCAGTTGAACCTGACACTCCTCCTCGCTGCGCTCGTCGTCGTACCTAACTACTTTCTAGTTTTATAATAATACGTCGCAGATGCGAAATAGGGCGTTAAAATGTACTGTAAAACGTACACAGGTGAAACGATTTTCTATGTAATAAAAATTTTGAGTACTGAAACTTACGTTAGACCAAAATTATAGTAAAAGCCATTCGATGAACGACTATATCGTTGAACAAATAAAATAATGAAGTAGAATTCGATAAATTGATTCTTCCGTAAAAGGCAATTCGAGGAAACGTATGAGCGATTTAACGGAGTTCGGTAAATGATTCTTATGTTGTAAAACAATTCTGCGACTAAGAGAATAAAGGCTTGCAGTACTGTTAGGCGATGGGCTTGCCACCTGTCACTAATACACTGGGAAACATCTTAGCCTACTTGTGCAAAATGGGGTTACAGAATTATCAAGAAGTTTTAAGACTTGTTGGTAATTCTTTAGCTCTGCCTACCCCACTCTGGGAATGAAGGCGTGAGTTTATGTATGTATGTATGTATGTATGGTTCTTGAATTTGAGATACTGCTTATCGGCTCAGGGGGCAGATAGGCAAGCAACAAGGAAGGTGAGTGCTTTAGTTCTTAAATACCACCTTTCCCACGGCACTATGAAGCCGCACTACTGACCAATTAAATATATTTAATAAATTTAATTTAACAGAGTCGCTGGAGTTCCTCCTCTTTCTAGGTGGTGTGGCCCTTCGGTTCTGCTTAACAACTAACATAACCTAATCTTTGAATTGTTTTGTTTATTTTATAAATGTAATTGCCGGCTTAGAATTGTGCCACTCCATGTCTTCCCGTGGATGTCGTAAGAGGCGACTAAGGGAAAAAGGCTTGTATGTTAGGCGATGGGCTTGCAACCTGTCACTAATATACACTGTTAAACATCTTAGCCTAATTGTGCAAATTGTGGTTACAGAGTTATCAACAAATTGTTGTTGTTGTTAATTCTGTAGCTCTGCCTACCCCACTCTGGGAATGAAGGCGTGAAGGTATGTATGTGTATGTATGTAATTAACTATTAACTCTATTTATTGATTAGTTCCAAATATGAAATATTCCCCTAATCTAAGGTAATTTACCCTTACGCGGCAACACCAACCTACAAATCTATGGTGTTGACATTGGACAGTAATGCCATTAACAGCTGAAATATGTCCCCAGTCTTTAGGTTACGATTAACGCAACAAATGCATCGTTATACTACCTCATATTTATGAAATTGTGATACTAGTTGTGGTCAGTAGTGCGGTTTAGTAGTGCCGTGGAGCAGTCGGCTCTTAAATACTACACATGCGTCGTTGTAACCTAGAAAGCTTAATTTTTAGTACAGTCTAGAACAGAGGTTCCCAAAGTGGTCCAGGTGGACCCCCAGGGGTCCACAGGAGACTCGACGGGGGTCTACGTTGGCGTGACAAAAAAATGGGGGTTCACAATTCGTAAGTGGGGGTCCACAAAAATGTATCTGGTTTCGATAGTAAAGAACGAAAACAGATACTATTTGTAGTGCTATATTTATAGCCTGGATGACTGATAAATTCAAGATAGCTTTATTACGCTGCTCCTCGATTAAATTTTCGAAAAATTAAACTGACATTTTATAAAAATTACACCATTTGCCTCCAAAATTGTCGACTGCAAGTCTGCAACTAATCGCGAGCGAGCTGTTCCACAAGCGATCAATATTCACATTTTTTGCCGAGTTTTGGGAATATGGCAGAAATGTGGTGTAGGGGGGTCTACCAGAACTAGTCCACTTTTGAAAGTGGTCTATGAGAAAAAAAAGTTTGGGAACCCCTGGTCTAGAACTTAAATTTAGGAACCACCGTAGGTCCAAAATCAATCTGACATTCTACAACAATAAGGTTGAGATTCCTATAAGTTACAAATGTTTTGGCATCTCTAATGATATTGACGACTTTCAGCCTATTTTTATCGAAATGGGTCAAAACCGTACTTATATAAGTACAAGACGTGATAAATCGCATACTCTGCGTCACGCTCACGTATCGCTGTGTCCCTTTCACAATCACGAAGATAAATGAGCTCGGGCCGGAAAATACGAGCAGAGTTCAATCTTTCATAAAAGTTACGTGTTCATAACGAGCATGCGTTTTTAAGGATACATCTAGGTATATGAATTAAACTAATAAAATTAAAACACATCAGGTATCTTTTGGTGTTTATCCGCTTTTCACAAAAGTGACTAAAGATTTCTGACACATTTTTTCATGCATCTTTACATTAATCTATAATCTCTACATAATTAACACACAGGTTGACTGAAAGAGATCCCTTAACCCTCTGCGACTGACGTGACGTCTATCAGACGTCGCCAAAAAAAAATCGCCGTATACCGTGATATAGCACTGTATCGCTCAGTACCTTCTTCTAACGACTCGTGGCATTGTAAGTTAATCTTTGTGAAAAATACCAGATTTTTTTACCTTATTCAAGTAAATTACATATTTTGTTATTTAAAAGCTCATATACATGTTTATTATTAATTACGCATTAAAATTAAATAATCATGCTATGCACTAAATAAACAATACTTATTATTGAACCATTAGTATTTTTTCTATATTTTATCAAAAATTACGTCTGAAAGTCACCACAGTTGCAGAGGGTTAAAATGAAAAGTCTTTCATACTTATTGTGTTTCTGTTTCTTTTTTTTTGCATTTTATTTGATTGTGCTATGATGAGTTTACATGCATAACACTTTTGACAGACTGGCAGGCAAACGAACCGCCTAAAAAACCTAGGGACTTCAAATTTGGAGGGAAAGTTCCTTGCGTATCCTGTGCTGCCGTCCTACCAAAGAAGGTGGCTAACTGCATAGTAATAGTATCAGCATTTTGAATTTAATATGGTTGCCAATAGAGTATAGAATGCTTTGACTACTACATTGCAGTTAGCCGCCTTCTTTGGTAGGAGGGCAGTGTGGGTGCATTACAGAATAATTTTTCGAAAATCTAACTCCATCCAACTTGTAGGTACTACCTATTACTTATTCTATGCTCTAACAGGAACATAATAATTTAGGGTGGCGTCCTCTAGTTAAAATATTAACACGCTACGTCTGAGCTATTCTAACTATACTTTCTATATTAAGTAGTAAAGTTTAAAATTAAGTATTGTTTCACTGCGCTGTTAGCGCTGTTTCTGATAAACGATGTATAAATGTAATACCTAGGCATCGGAGTTTTTGTCGCACGGTAAGACTAATAGCAAGCTATGGAGTCGTCATTTGCCATAAATCTAAACTCTTATTCATATTCATACTCATTTATTTAATTTATCTTAAAATGCCTCTATAGCGGTCGGTCGTGTATAATTTATCTAGGCCAAGTTATATAAATAAAAAAATCTATTAGATTATGAATTCATAACTTGAACTATTTTAACATACAATTCGCCACTAGTTTGGACTAAAACATTCCCCTCTGTCGTGTTTTAATAATTATCTTTTGTTTGTTTATAAAATTTCGTAATTAAATCAGTATAAAAACGATAATTATTTATTATTGTAATATTTATTTTCCAAATATAACATTAAATAATCGTTTCTTAAATCGTCAACGTTGTTGTGCTTGATTATAAAAAAAAAACTGAATAAATGAGTATGAATATGAATAAGAGTTTAGATTTATGGCAAATGACGACTCCATAGCTTGCCATTAGTCTTACCGTGCGACAAAAACTCCAATGCCTAGAATACCTATTCAGAATAAATTTTATGTACTTACTGTACTATTTGTTATGTATAAAGTTCTAATTGTAGGGACATGTAGTTCGTACCGTAACAAAATACGGGATAATCAACGAAACTGTGTGCAGCGAATTACTATTTCGTCTATATATACATACATACATAAACTCACGCCTTCATTCCCAGAGTGGGGTAGGCAGAGCTACAGAATTACCTACATCTTTAAAAAGTTGTTGATAATTCAGTAACCACATTTTGCATAAATAGGCTAAGATGTTTCCCAGTGTATTAGTGACAGGTGGCAAGCCCATCGCCTAACAGTACTGCAAGCCTATATTCCCTTAGTGGCGTCTTACGACATCCACGGGAAAACATGCAGTGGCACTATTCTAACCCGGCAACCACACTACTACCTACTACTAATTACTATACTAATCAGCCTAAATTTTAGTGAGATTGTTCTCAGATATTTATATTATAAATAAATACGAAACCCCATCACAGTACGTAATGGAATCGCTACATCATGTCACCGTTTCCACAAACGAGGCTACGTTCCACAAAAACGGTTTTCTTTCATTTATCGTTCCGGGGCAATTTATGCTACGCTGCCCTCCTAAGCAAGTAGCAGTATCCCAAAATCAATAACCAAAGCAGTTTTTGTTCTCTTCTCTTAGTAATAAGGTAGGTATTGCTACACGAATTTTATCTGACTTACTGCGTATTAGCTTAGGAGGGCATTGCGATTCTGCAGATGTAAAATGGCAACACTTCCCGCCACATATGTGAAATTTAATCTGTGTTGCTATTTTGGGAAGATAAATTATTCCATAAATTCGTTTTGGTTTATTCAATACAATCCTTAGCTACCGCGCGAAGGATGTACCTAAGTTTTATAACGTTGAGAGCTTGAGAGATGTCTAATGGTTGCGATGCCTATCTTATTACACTTGAAACAACTTTAAAGATCGTACCTAATTAAAATAACGAAATTTTGACTTTCTAACGGTAGAATTGAAAACGAATGTTCTGGACCATTCGTTTTTAAATTTTCTATCGCTCGTAATTTCAAAAATACGGTTCCGCAGATTTTGTTCACTTTCGATTGAAACTATCAAGCGCTCGAAAGTCAAAAATCGACTCCCAGAAATCATTTTTTTTTAATGTCGACAGAGCTTTGGTCGGTACTCGTACCACAAAGGATTTAAAATTAACCTTGTGGCGGGGCTCCAACCATTCGACCCTCTCCGTAATTCCAGTCTTAACTCATACGTACTCTGAAGCTTCTTCGCCTCCGTAAAGCAGTGTATTCGGGACACTTACAACTGCGTCATGCGAGTAGCGTAGCAGAGCCTTGAGTGTAATTCACCTGATATTTATTTTTAAATTGCTGTTCACGTTGCAAACTGTCTAGAATGCGTTTGGTTTATGGTTGCCATATATTTCTTGGCAAATATAGTATTTTCAAGCCAAAGGTATAAAAAATATAGTCCACTGAAAGAAAATATAGTATTTTGAAGTTTAAAAAAAAAGTGTGTAAATTACTTTATTAAATATAATGCACAATATTTACTACTTACTAAACTAACATTCTGCCTGCTATAGGCAACTATCTGAGCTGAAAAATGCAATTTCTCCAACTCCAAATACATTGGAGCTGAAAATCTGGTTAAAAAGGCCAACCCAAACTGCATATTATGTATTATAGAATGACCGAAATATAGTATATTAGCGTACTATATATTTCTTTAACATTATAATTATACGCAGAGTCAAAATATAGTACAATACTATATATTATAGCACGGTTGGCAACCCTAGCTTGGGTCCATATTATTTATACGAGAAACGCAAACTCGTTCAAGACGTTTATTCCTTTAGCAACTTACACTAAGGGCTCTGGACACAGGAATCGGTTTGGTGCAGAAAATGCGATTAACCAGTGTCTGGAGGTTTTAACGACAAAATCCCAGGGATTTTTTTCCCAAAATCGAACGACTAAGTCAGATTACAGAATATTGTCAATAGTACAAGTACAAAAGGCGTTCTTCCTGATAAAACGACGTTTGTAGTACTAGTGTAACAGCCGTAGACAGAAGCCAGAATTTATACATAAAACCTTCCTCTTGATTCTCTATTATCTATTGATAAAATTAAAACCCATTGCGTAGTTGGAAAGATCCAAACGTACATCCAAAGCCGCAGACGGCGGGAGGCGACTGGGTTTTATATTATGTAGAGATGTCGAACGTGCCTTTTTTTAGCTTTCCTCTTTGGTATTCGTCGCAACACGGGATTGAGCCACTCGACACCTGTTCTTAATTTGAACGTGTAATGCAAATCGGGTTTAGTCTGTGACACTCGTAGGTATATCCAGTAGGTATGTATTACCCGAATCTTAAGTACCCGAAACCGACGTGCGTGCATGACTCGATGTATGAATGTTGAAGAAGCGAAATAAATTTGTCAAAATCGTTATCGCAAGTGGAAAGAAGTGGTCTCTGCCTACCCCTCTGGGAAACAGGCGTGATTTAATGTATGTATGTATGTATGTATTACCCGGTTAATTTACAAATAGTAGCAAGTGCCTTAACGTTTGCTTGAACTATACTGACTTACTGTACTTGTAAATTTGAGTCTGTAATGTGGAGTGGCCTGGCCTTTGCCGTCAAAATCAAAAGTCTTTTAAGCCTAGTAGGTCTCTCCAAGACGTAGGGTGTTGGCATCAATGTTGGACATTTTAGCGGATGGCAACACTGGACGCTTCAAAGATCATAAGGTTGCAAAATAAACCCTTATCTTCTGTACCATAAGAATCAAGTGCCCATTATTGGTTTCTTGTTCATTACTGGTAACATTTCTGTTTCCTATCGACTCGAAATGTATAAAGTGGGCGACGCGATCTCTATCATCATCACCTTTACGCCTGTCTCCCAATGTGGTAGGCAACGACTATGGAACGACAGACAGGTGCACCGGTCTAAACATATACTTAACTTAACTTTCGCTTTCTACATAGGGCGTCCCCTACCTACATCTCCAGTCATTCTCGCTTGCCATAGCTCTTTTGTAACTCTGACGACGCAACGCTACTTGACGATTCGGTCGCCCCGATCTATCATCAGCTGATGTCAATACTTGGTCGATTTCCGAATATCACTGACTTAGCTGCATCATTTCATTTATTTAATCCATTAACAAATTACTTTGTGTCTGAATGTGGAACTTAACTTAGTTACTTAATTTATCAAAATAATCAAATAAAACAATTAACAAAAAAAAACCCAAAAAATAATAATAACACAAATTAACAGCTGTACCTACACCCGTGTGGTTGCCGGGTTAGAATAGCTACCACTCCATGTCTTCCCGTGGATGTCGTAAGAGGCGACTAAGGGAATAAAGGCTTGTAGTACTGTTAGGCGATGGGCTTGCAACCTGTCACTAATACGCTGGTAAACATGTTAGCCTACTTGTGCAAAATGTCGTTACATAATTATCAACAAGTTTTTAGAGTTGTAGGTAATTCTGTAGCTCTACCTACCCCTCTCTGGGAACAAAGGCGTGAGTTTATGTATGTGTAACAGTTGTACATATTTGTTGTAAATTATTCAGTGTCCGAGGTGCGTGCCATGAAATCTGTCACTGAATAGAGGGGTGTTTTTAATCATTCCATTCATTCATACCTTCACGCCTGTAATCCCAGAGTGGGCTAGGCAGAGCCACAGAATTACAACTTTAAAAAGTGGTTGATCATTCAGTAACCACAATTTGCACAAATAGGCTAAGATGTTTACCAGCATATTAGTGCATATTAGTGGGGTGTTTTTAAAAGCAATCTTTTGAGTCTTTTATTGAAAATTTTACTGTTAACTATTGTTTTTTATCAAGATGCAGCTTATATGTATTCCGATGAGGTCCCCTGTTTTCTCGATCTATAATAGCAAATAACTGAACTATAATAGCAAGAAGCTAAGTGTCTAGAGTTCGTATTTATTGCTTCGGAGCAACCCGGCGCTTGCTGACAGCGGCTGACGGACGGAGCTAATGACACGCACTGGAGCCCCCTCCGGTCGTTGGGGGGTTAGATCTAAAGTACTTACGGCGTTTAGAGCTACTTACGGGTATAAATTAATCTGATTTTGGACACATATGGTAGGTAAAAAAATAATAATAACATAAAATGTTTTCGAGTATTGGGATAGACCAAAAAAAAAAACTCACGGTTTTTACATTCTTATTCGAAAGAATAGGTAATTTTAAGAGACCATTTCATAATTTTTTTATTTGACCCAATAGTTTTGTTTTAATATCTTTATTAATTTAGCAGACATTTTTATGGACGACATGATTATTTTAAATTTGGGTTGGCATTTTATAATAAATTACAATAATTAAATGATATCTAATGATAAAAAGTGTTTGTAATAGTGTCATAAAACATACTATTTCAAGCGGTTTTCGCCTAACCAGTAAGATACACCTAGGAAAGCTTCAAGACAAAAACGAAAGTCACACAAAGGTCAAATGTACTTTTGTCAAAATGTCCGAAATAGATAAATAAATCAAAAAATTTATAATGCAGAACGGCTTTAAAACCCTATTTCTCGAAATGGTTTTCAAACCAGAGTAATTTAAAAAATATGATCAATGCCAATTCTTAATTCGCGATATCCATTCAACTACATATCCGCCATTTTGAGTATGTTATTTTATTACGTCATCCACGTATATGTGTACTTAGTTTAAGGATTTGGTTAAAGTGAACAACATGTCATGCAGCTGGTGTGAAATTGACTAGTTAAAAACCGGACAAGTGCGAGTCAGACTCGTCACGAAGCGTTCCGTACCACGCCGAAAACTTTGAATGTCCCTCCTTTAATTTATACTTACTTTAATTTAATTTTATATTATTTGTTTTTGTGGTACCAAACTACATTGCTAAACTCTCTGTAAAAAAATCAAGTTTGTATTACTGGTCATGAGATACAGTCCACTGACAGACAGACAAACAGACAGACACATAGAGACAGAAGTTACACTTAAGTGATACAATATGTTTTGGCTAAAATGAATAACTTTTATGGGAAGCGTACGTGGCAATATTTACTTCCGAACATTCTAAATCAATTATCGGCCGGAATATATATTCCGTACACGAATCTGTATTAACCCACACCGTTGTAAGCGCATCATGAAACCAGCTTTCCTATGCTGATGTAGAACTCATGCTAGAGCATGTGCATCGGCGTGGGGAACTGTTTTTGTTTATACCTAAATATATTTTAAGTACCTATCCCAATTATGTAAGTTATTTGTATATTACGAGTGAACACAGCGGCAGATAAACTTGTATTGTTTTGTCCGCTGTCAAGCCATTTTGTTAACTTTCATTATTTATAAATAAATTTAAAAAAAACCCTTCTCATTTTTCCTCAGAGGTTAAAGAAGGCACACGATCAAAGTGCGATAAATTCTGTAGTAAATTTAAATGAACAAACCAGTGTTTTTTGTTTTGCCTTCCATTAGGGCGGGCCTAATTGTTTTCTCTCCGCGCTCACTTCCCGGACTTCACTAGCGGGCGTAAATTACTTTCTCACAAAAGCTTTGTAAGTTGGCGTTGATGCAAAACAAATATTGGACTTTTTCGGTGGAGCTTTCTTACAGTATCGTTTCCACTTACCCACCCCAAAGTAAACCTGGGGGCCTGGTTTTCTCTACGAAAAGGAAAGTAAAGAAATGGTTTCGATGCTGAAATAAAATTAAGATAAACAACACCAAAAACAAAACAAAGAAGAGTGATACAATCTTAAAGTAATTAACTAATCTAAAATTAACACCGAAATAGTTGTCTTCACGGTGCCTTACTAGCCTTGAAGCTAGTTTTAAGGGCCGGAGGGCGACAGGGACTGAAAAGAGAGGACAGTGCTGCCAGTCCTCATTACTATATATTGAAACTGACAAGTACTTAAACAAAATTAATAATTGAATAACAAATGTTAATTAACAAATTTTATCATAACTACAATATGATAACAATAGAGTCTTAAGTCTTGTACAATAAAGCCACTGAGTGAAACATCCAATTAACGAGTTTGCTAACCTATTTTTTGAACTATTCGGGCTTTGAGAAGAAAACAAAACAAAAAGAAGAATAAATAAAAATGAAAAAAGTGAAAAATGGTGGTTGGAGAAACAGGTAGATTAACAACTATGGCAAACATACCTAATTAGTTTGACCTATACTCAAACTAGGTATTTAGGTACTTAAATAAATGTCATTAAACCAAACCACGTGGCTCAGATCATCAGCCAATCAAAACTGTTCCGTCGAGCTTTGACGTATCAATGGTCGGCTCCTATTGGCTGACCAACGATGTCACGTGATTTTTTTGTTTACATTTATTTAAATACCTAAACAGTTAGTAGCTAAAATACAGACTGTTTTCTACATAGGTGCGTGTGTGAAATCATGTAAACCAAAAGATGGCATATTTACACATACTTCAGCAAACGCAAGGCAAGGATTTAACGGTATCGCTCAAACCACGCTCAAACTGCCATTGCGTTGTGATTATACACTTACATACCTACTTTCTCTTCTAATTATTAACCTCTGCGGGCCTAAGGTCTAATTCTATGGAACTTGCTAACTATGTAAACAAACCGCCATATTGAAATTGTCTCTGAATGATGAATTTACTAGTGATGGGCTCCTTTACTTAAATGTCAAACCATAATCGAATATTAAACCGAAAGTAAAAAGCAAGTAGTTACTTATTTCTAATTTGTTTAATGACGATCTGAAGAAAAATCGGTACTTGAAGATGATATATCACCAGTATTTATTACAAAAGGTGCCGTTATATCATCTGTGAGTGTGATCAGCGTGAGTTAGGTAATGTGTAGCGGCCTTAATATATCGCCAACTTAGACACAACACAACACTACCCATCATAGACAATTGTAGATTTTAAAAGAAACAAAAACGTCATCCCATCAGGTCATAATAACCTAACTTATGAAACCATTTAAACTTTTAATGAAATATCCAAGTTAGAGTTATATATTTGGTGATTTTGTATTTTAAAGTAACGACCGTTTCAATAGTTTATGGTTTCAATGGTGTTTGATGAGGTGGTGTGAAAATTCAAGGAGAAACAGTGACAAAACAAAGTTAAGTCTTTTGTTTACATAAATAGTTAGCAAGTTCCATAGAAATACACTATACACCGTGTCCAATAAGTTCGAATACACATATTTTTGCACTAACCCTAAAGACATACAGACTACAGGCCATCGAATTCTTATTTTAATTAATAAAGTATGGTGTCGTTAACAAAATACAATCGTTTCAAACATCAAGCATTTGTAGTTTTCTATTAATCCACGATGAAACAGTTTCGTGAAACGATTATCAGAAGATTTAGCAATGGCGACAGCCCAGGTGCTACTTTAAGGCCTTAAAACCCCTTTGGAATTAAACGCAATCTAGTTTACACCACAATCAAAAGGTATAAAGAGACCTCCTCAGTAGAAGACAGGAAAAGATCCGGTCGGCCACGTTCAGCTAGAACCGATAGAGTAGTAAAGATTGTGAGAGAGCGACTTCGGCGGAAAAAATACCGTTCTTTTCGAAAATTGGCTGCCGAGCTGAAAATTTCAAAAGGATCGGTACACAATATTTTGAGGGTGGATCTTGGATGCCATGCCTACAAAAAACGAAAAGTTCATGGCATTTCCGAAGCGACCAACAAAAAGAGAGTACAAAGATCCAACATAATACTTTCTTGGCACGCAGGGGATGAGTTTGTATTTTCTGACGAGAAACTGTTCGTGTTAGAACAGCCTCATAATGCCCAAAATGATCGATTGTGGGCACCAATGATAGAAGACATTCCGGACAACCAGAAAAATGTTCCTAGGTTCCAGAGCTCACCATCGGTGATGGTGTGGGGTGCAGTTTGTAAGCGGGGTAAACTACCTCTAGTATTTATCGATAAAGGCGTTAAAATCAATGCTCAATACTATAAATCCGAGGTTTTGGAGAAAATTGTTGCTCCAAATTTAAAAAGGATGTTTGAGAACGAATATTATGTTTTCCAACAATACGGAGCTCCTTCACACACGGCAAACGCTGTTCAAGCTTGGTGTCAGGCTAATTTGACCGATTTTCTGCCGAAACATGAATGGCCACCCAGTTCTCCGGACTTGAATGTATTATATTATTTCGTGTGGTCGTACATGCTCTCGAAACTACATGATTATAAAATCGCAAACCTGGATCATTTCAAAAAGGTTATCGAGCATATTTGGGACCAAATACCAATGGAAGCGGTGCGTGCCGCGTGTGTTTCGTTTGAGAAACGTTTGAAGCTAGTAAAAAAAGTTAAAGGTGGAGTTATTCCGAAACATTTGTTGTAAATATTATACATACGTGTGCCATTCATAAAATATACTTTTGATTGTATTAACTATTTGTACATTTATTTTATTGAGAATCTAAACTGTATGCAAACTTATTGGACACGGTGTAGTATGTTTGCGTTTATCGCGTAACAAAATGTGGATAAAGAACCTACCGTTTCTCTCGTACTTGTAAATGTGTCAAAAAGTGACAGATGTTTTATCGACATTTTGTCATGCGAAAAACGCAGCCTTATTAGGCAATGATCAGTACCCTTACCATGAGTTATAATTACCGTACTCGCTAGCGAGTCGAATGCTCTGTCCCTCGCACTCTATAAGACAACTGCGAGGTCTGCGAGGGACAGAGCATTCGACTTTATTACTTAGTTGACACACTAATTGAATAGGAAATAAAGATATCGGTGTAAATAAAAATGATTTTGAAGCATCACAAAAATAGAAAATCCTGCACAATTTATTGGAACGGCTCCGTAATCTGAGCCAGCGGGTACTTAAAGTTATAATAACATTTACCGCTTTCCGCCAGTTTTCTATCAATAAATAAAACCCGAGACGTTTCGCCCGCAAGGGCCTGCAATATTACGTATTCATCGACCAATTTCCGAGGTTTGAATATATATCGGTCCTTGACAATTCCTTGACGTATTTCAATTTTGGGGCTCATAACATTATGCAGATTAGTATTTTCTTCAAAACGGGGCCAACGGTTTACTCCGGGTTTGATATGAAAGTAAAAACATTACTTACAGATGTAGCGCATAATTTTTTTCCATCGTATTTTCACGGAAACGTACGAACGTCTCTTGCTATTTCAGTCGGGCACAGTACAAAAAGTACTGAGGTTGATTGAAGTAGCATGACAAATTCGAACGTTTCCGAGTTTTTTACGATGGAAAACAATAATGCACTACATCTGTACAAGCTTTTACGTCTAATTCCTTCCACGTACAGGGACCCTGCAGAAGATGCATTACGCTAACTAGCGTTTCTATTCGTTTCGTTTTTAAACCAATCGCGTCACTCGTAGATGACGTGATACGAAAAGTCACGTGATCTACCAGCGTCGCGATTGGTTTAAAAAGGAATCGAATAGAAACGTAAGTTAGCGTAATGCTTGGTAAGGGTCTTAGGTCAGGCAGGCAAGGTCTTTTTTGGGATAATAATCCTATGTCCGTCTTCAATAAAATTTCACGGCAGTTAATTTAGTGTAGAATCGTAAAGACGGAACCATGCAGCCGCAAATTTTCCACATGTTTTGTGTTATATTAGTATGGATAGGGATATCTGGGTCAATCAACTTTTTGACCCACATATTTCTGTCTGTTGCCCACCGCGCAGATTTTAATAAATAAAATAAAATCTGGGGACTTATTGTAAGTGAAACTATTTTTAATTTGTAGTTAAATCATTAACATATTTCATACATCACATTATAATGTATTGTTTAAAAATGTATGTTATAAAAATGTGGTAACTCAGTTGGCAATTTACTATTTATCAAACAAATTCGCGGACAGCAACTCAGTAGACACGTAATTACCCAATTTTCACATATTTTAGAAATTAAGCTATGGGTAGGTACTTGACACAGATAGATTGATAATGATAAACTAGTAAATTGACTACATCATTAAAAACAAAAACAAACATGTTAGTTGAAATCCGGTGAAATAAAAGTGTGGGTAAAAAAGTTGATTGACCCATCTATTAATTTATCCGAGATTTTTGAGGCTACAAATCAATCTGTTTGCAAAATTGTTGTCTTCGATAAAATTTGTTTTTAAGCCGAGCAACGCTTCGACTTCCATAGCCTACCAACAGGGCCCCAGCTCTATAGAACAGATTTATTTTATACTTACATAAAATATGTACGTATTAAATATTCTGAAATTCGATGTACACTTGTGGAAGTTGTGGAGTATTCACCTCTTCTCAACTCTATTTCAATGCATTTAAGGTCCAATAGCGACGATCCTGTTCATACCGATATACTTATTAAAGTGCCTCTGTAACAGCGTTTTCGCTAATTCATTATCAAGGTATAATCATGATTATTAAACTTTTCATTGTTCTAATTTGCCTAACTTTGTAATGAAGATATCTATTCGCAATAAATCATTTTAAGTAGGTTTGTAACAACATTTCTGAACAATAATAATTTTGTTGAAACTCTAATCTGATTGGGTATTACATTAAGTTGATTAGTAATGGCAAGTAGCTATGGTTACCAGAGCCGTGAATATACTCGTAAACGCAGTTTTTAATAAGTTACGTGACCGAGCAAATATTTTTCAATTACTAGAAAGACAGGCGGGTTTTTTTTTTTATGTCTTAGAGAAGGCAAACAAGCACACAGACCACCTGATGGTAACTGAAACTGTGACCCATAGACATTCGCATTCACAAGACCGCAACCCTAAGACTACAAATGCACTGCCAACCCTGAGGACTAAGATGGAATGCCTCTATGCTAGTCATTTCACCGGCTGTCTTATCCTCAAACCGGAACACAACAATGCGAACACTGCTGCTTGCCGGTAGGTTAATGGATAAGATGGTGGTACCAACCCGGACGGACCCTGCACAAGGTCCTCCCACAAGTAAAAGGTTTTTAAACCTTGCTTTTATTAGGCTTGCTTCATCATCGTCATCATCATTTCAGCCCGTAGTGGTCCACTGCTGAGCATAGGCCTCCATATTTGATTTCCTGCAAGAACGATCCAAAACAGCCTGGATCCACTGGCTTCCTGCTACCTTTATTAGGTCTATATATCAATATTCCCCGTGTGGTTGCCGGGTTAGAATAGTGCCACTCCATGTCTTCCCGTGGATGTCGTAAGAGGCGACTAAGGGAATAAAGGCTAGTAGTAACCTGTCACCAATACACTGGTAAACATCTTAGCCTCTTGTGCAAACTGTGGTTACAGAATTATCAACAAGTTCTTAGAGTTGTTGGTAATCCTGTAGCTCTGCCTACCCCACTCTGGGAATGAAGGCATGAGTTTATGTATGTATGTATCTATCGTGCAGGCGGTGGTCCCACGCCGCGCTCGCCAGATCGTGGTCTCCACTAAAGAATCTTTCTGCCCCATCGGCCGTCATTTCTCCTATGTTCCCTGGCTACTTCAGTCTATTAATGCGATTAGACCGAAGAAAGAAGTTTTTTTTTGTATAGAAAGCGAGTCCGAGGAGAGCATGCCGGCCGCGGCGGCGGACCCGGCCGCGGAGCAGAAGGAGAGGCTCATCGCCACCGTCAAGAAGGAAGTCAAGCAGCTGATGGAAGAGGTACGTTGGCACAGAGAATAATGTTTCTTTTTTTTAACTTGGATAGTATGGGAAATTGCTTTTTTTCTTTTTTTATAAAATAAAATGCCATTTAATAATAATATGTGTAATATGCATATACTTGGTACTTGTAGTAAATTTCGAGTTTGAGTATTGAGTTTATAGCGTGAAAATATATTTGGGCCATTCTACTTTTCGATGCCTAATAAAACGTCCCTTAATGTGAAAATAAATTCAGAGCCATAATTTTCAACAAAACTGGATAATCTTAAAAATGCACACATTATTCAGATTCTGGTCGACATACCTGTTTTTTTTTTTATCCCATATTGGGTGGGGCTGTGTAAAAAAGGCTATATTTACGAGTAATAGTAACGCAGTGGTCGTTATTCGTAAAGGGACGCGGAGACTGGTAACGAAGTGGTAATTTGAGCAGCAAATTCGTGTTTTATATACAAAAAGGACAAAAATAGTGGGTAAATTTACAATACAGGGTGTATTGCAAGTCGTGTGCCAAATGAATATGGTGGGTAGCTAAGGTCACTTGCAACACGTTTTGGGCCAATTAACACATATCCTAACGACGGTGTTTTTTAAAAAAAAAAATTGAAAAAAATTCGGAATCTTCCAAAAGTTAACCATTTTGTTCACCTATCTTTTTTTTTTAATGTGACAGCACAAAAGTATTTGTAGTTTTTTTATCTTTAATGTTTGCGCATTCTAATGAAATGTAATTTTTATTCATACAGTAAACAAATAAAAAAATATTAGCCAACAAAGTGTGAAGGACAGAAAATAAAAAATCGTCACGGTCAACTTTACGGCACAATTAAAAAAAAAGTAGAAGCTCCTCAGATCTTCCAACATCATTAAAACTTCTCCAGTTCCTGACAATTCTTACGGTATACCACATGTCTAGAATAACGTTCAGTTTTTCGTCAAAATATGGTTTCAATCTAAAATTGTGGTTTTATTCGGTCAGTAGATCCAGCCAGTTAAATGGGCTAAATGCACAATACAAAACGCAATATGGTTAAAAATCATCTTTATTTTAATAATTACTTCAAATTTTGTTCAAATTGTCTTCCTCCACAATTGACAACATTTCAAAAAAAAAAGCATTATTGTTTTTTCGCGTTTATAATAGCTGGTTAAAAATTAGACTACCCGTATTTCTTGGTTTTTCTTTATTTAACTTAAATTCGTCGTTAATAATTTATTAAAGAAATAGTCATTAAAAAGACCGAGACCGTATATACAAAGTTAGGAATACTGATGTCGTGATCTTAGCCTGATTTAAAATAAAAAAAAGTAACATGTGTCACTCACTTGTCAATCATTCGCTGCCGTTCGTTCACAAATTTGTTATTTTGCGTAATTTAATTAATTACGTAATTTGTAGACGCCATTAAAATAAATAAACTATTTTGCGTAGAATCGAAAGCGTGTCGTTAGAATAAAGTAATCCGTCAGACAGATAAAAAATGAACACGACAGTTGTATATTTTTTTGAATTCCTTTGGTAATAAATGGACTAAGGGCACTATAAGTGTATTCCTAACATTCACAATCGAACTTTTTTTACTGTTTTTCCTAAATATAAAAAAAAGTACTGCATAAAAAAATCTAAAGATATTTTTACTGTAATCAGCAGTGTAAAATCTAGAAACGGTATTTTATTTTACTACCTTAGCAAAAAATGAATTGTTGTCAATTGATACATTCGCGACACCTTTTTCGTATTTCTACAGTTGTTGTACGAAGTGTCTTTGACTTTTACGTCTGGAGAAGGGCCAAAGAGCTAGTGTACCTACGCAACACAGGTAGAGAGCAGAGAGCATCTGATCGCAAAAATTAATGACGCGTTCGCAATAATGCGGCAAGAAATGACACTTCGTACAACAACTACTGTAGAAATACGAAAAAGGTGTCGCGAATGTATCAATTGTGGAGGAAGACAATTTGAACAAAATTTGAAGTAATTATTAAAATAAAGATGATTTTTAACCATATTGCGTTTTGTATTGTGCATTTAGCCCATTTAACTGGCTGGATCTACTGACCGAATAAAACCACCATTTTAAATTGAAACCATATTTTGACGAAAAACTGAACGTGATTCTAGACATGTGGTATACCGTAAGAATTGTCAGGAACTGGAGAAGTTTTTATGATGTTGGAAGATCTGAGGAGCTTCTACTTTTTTTTTAATTGTGCCGTAAAGTTGACCGTGAAGATTTTATTTTTCTGTCCTTCACACTTTGTTGGCTAATATTTTTTTATTTGTTTACTATATGAATAAAAATTACATTTCATTAGAATGCGCAAACATTAAAGATAAAAAACTACAAATACTTTTGTGCTGTCACATTAAAAAAAAAAGATAGGTGAACAAAATGGTTAACTTTTGGAAGATTCCGAAATTTTTTCAATTTTTTTTTTAAAAAACACCGTGGTTAGGATATGTGTTAATTGGCCCAAAACGTGTTGCAAGTGACCTTAGCTACCCACCATATTCATTTGGCACACGACTTGCAATACACCCTGTATAACGTAAGATATGGTTGAGAATTAATGTGGGACTGCTGTGAAATTATCTCAAGATATCTACGAATTTTTAAAATGGGTTTTAAATTATAATTTGTATTTTAGGCATCGAAAAGTAGAATGACCCATTTTTGTAAAATTGACCAAATTCTGTGGTCCTGATTTTTTTCTATTAATGCAAATACCCAAATTAAAAAAAGTTATTTTTAACTTACTTCTACTGTAGTTTTTTTTCTTTAAATGAATTTACGAAATTTAGTCGATCTGCATGTTTTTTTTTGTTTTTTGTTTTTACAAAATATACTAAACGTTAACAGTTTCCTTTAATCTCCTATAGTGTCGGATTCCTCCATACTGTCCTAGTTAAAAAATACGTTGCTTCGTTAGTTCAATAATTGGGATTGTTCATATTTTTTAAATTACTCTAATTTGAAAACCATTTCGAGGAATAGGGTTTTAAAACCGTTCTGCATTATTAAGTTTTTGTAATATTTATCTATTTCGGACATTTCGACAAAAGTATATTTGACCTTTTTACGGGTTAGGCGAAAACCGCTTGAAATAGTATGTTTAATTACACTATTACTTTTATCATGAGCAGTGGCCCGTTTCACGAAGCTACAAGTTACAAATTACAAGTTCACAAGTAACAAGAGCAAAAAGTTACAATTTACAAGTACAAGTGTTTCTCGAACGCGGCTTTCCATGGATGGTAGAATAATAGGATCGTATGGTAATCTCGATTACAAGTGAATGACATCTCGATTTAACAAGTCCCTATTAAAAAAAAGTTTGTTGATATTTTGACGTTTCTAAATGTCAAATCTTGAAATATTTATATTTATAATCTGTAAATCCGATGATGTCTCCACTCCAGTCTCGCGGAGTCTTCGGAGTTGTTTCTCGCTATCGTTAAAATTTGAAAGTAGGTACGGGAGTTATTTTAGTTATTATGGAAAGCAACCGGAAAATTTTGAAGGCAACACTTCTAAAAGAAGTATTGCTTAAGAAATAAGAACTTTTTGGAGTATTTTCGGCAACCAAGACCGATGCGTGGAAAGTCATACACGAAAAGGCACAGGCTTTACGACTTGTGCCAAATTCAAGGGATTTTTCATATACCGGTGATGTACTTCCACATCCCACAAGCTTATGAAACTTCACCTCATATTTACAGACAAAAAACAATAACAACAAACTTTAGCAGAGAATTAAACTCAACAACTAACAATAACAAAATATACAATAACAATAAATAACAACAAACTTTTTAACAGAAAATTAAACTCAACGACGGTACGACATGAGAGTGACGTTTAAAAACAAACGAGGTAGGTACTATAGTATGAATGATTTGACAGCGGCTCTAACAAATTACAAGTTTACTTAGCTCGGAAGCTAGGTAGTTTTTTTTACTAATTGACAAGTACAAGTTGACAATGTAACAAAATTTTCGAGAAACGTTAGTTCGATTGAAGCAATTTCTAACAATAAAATAAAAAAATGTCTATGGTTCAAATTTTACACTTGTAACTTGAATTTTACAAATTGTAGAAAAGTAGCTTCGTGAAACGCTTGTAGTACCTTTTTTGACCAATGTTGCCAGTTTACACTTGTAAAATTGTAACTTGTAGCTTCGTGAAACGGGCCACAGGGATCGGAAATTCGGATCGATATTTACCTATACTTTCGCGCCGGCTTCGTTGTTCAGTTGTATGGAGGTGGACTCAATGATATAATAAAATTTCCGGGATCTCAAAATAAATAAATTACACCGGCATTAATTCATAATTATTTATTTATATTAACTGTTTCAAGTTATTTTCCATGTATATGTTTAACCAAATGTTATTTAATTTACCTGTAACTTATTAACCTAACGAATTTATAGGAGCAAAACAGAATGTTTTATCCTACATGTAAAGTAATTATTATATTAACGTTTTGTAAAATCCCAGAATCCCAGAACTTAAATTATTAAAATAATATTTTTAAGAAGCCGACGCTATGTTTGCCTATCTTTTTCCGGGATTTTGCCAACTTTAGGTAAATATCGATCCGAATTTCCGATCCCTAAATCATGAGATATAATTTAATTGTTGTAATTTATTAGAAAATTTTAAATAATCATGTCATCCATAAAATGTCTGTTAAATAAATAAAGATATTAAAACAAAACTATTGGGTCAAATACAAAATTAATGAAATTGGTCTCTTAAAAGTACCTATTCATTTGAATTAGAATGTAAAAACCGTGAGTTAATTTTTTTGGTCAATCCCAATTACAGAAGTCGCTCTTCCTCATCAGTGATCTCTTCTTCGGAAGCAGTGGCAGGCCTACTTACTGTTTTTTTTTGCTATGTCTTTGGGTAGGTCAATCGTACGCACTCTATACTTCCCTTATTAAACAAAATAAATATCGTGGACAATGTTATACAAAGTTATCTCCAGGCCCCCGAAAAAAAAACTTAAATACAGTAGATAACATCCAAGACTTCTAGATACCTTACTGTTTACTTTTACTGTGTCGTCTTAAATGGCTTCCCGTGGGGGAAGCCCAAGCAAATTAAAGCAACATTGGGGTCCAACAATGACTTGGTCCAACATCTAATCAATATAATTACGTCTAACTGAATTACGTGCTACGAAATGACGTATATAATTACGTCTAACTAAATATCTTTAACTGTACGTCACATATTTGACGACGCGCTGGCCTGGTTGGTAGTGACCCTGCCTACGAAGCTAGCGGTCCTGGGTTTAAATCCCGGTAATTGCAGATATTTGTGTGATGAGCGCCAATATTTGTTTCTGAGTCATGGATGTTTTCTATGTATTTAAGTATATATTTCTCTGTATAAGTAAGTATTTATATCGTTGTCTAGTACCCATAGTACAAGCCTAGAGCTTAGTTTGCGACTAGGTCAATTGGTGTCACATTGTCACATGATATTTATTTTTATTTTATTTTTATACATATACATGTGTGTTCTAGATCGCTACCACCATTTTACAGGGGTGAGGCGGTTGTCTCTGGATCTTAGGTATCACTTACAGATACAAGTACGGTCGGCAACAAATGTGTCTTATTAAAAAACTAAGTCAAAAAAATAAGTTATAACCTCGCTTCGCTTCGTCCGCGTCGAATTTAATTTCCCTTGGGAACATTAAAATTTTCCGCTACGAAAAGTAGCCATTTTGTTCATCCAGGGTACAAGCTATCTCCATTTCATCCAAATCCGTACAGCCGTTGCACCGTGAAGGAGTCAAAAAGTAACATACATACAAACTATCACGTTAATAATATTAGTGGGATAAAAGAGTTCCGTGAAAAATTATCACAGTCAGACAACAGACACGGCAAGTGACTTCGTTTTATACTATCACAAGCGATCTGCCCTTCACTTCAGTTTGTTTGAGTTTTTTGTAACAATAATCAAGAACATTATTAGTTATTACACATTTATTATAGATGAAAACCCTCTTCATGAATATCTATATTGATGAAAAACTCATTAAAATCCGTAACTTGTAGGAGAACCTTGTGCAGGGTCCGTCCGGGTTGGTACCACCATCTTATCCATTAACCTACCGCCAAGCAGCAGTGTTCACAATGTTGTGTTCCGGTTTGGAGATAAGACAGCCGGTGAAATGACTAGCATAGAGGCATTCCATCTTAGCCCTTAGGGTTGGCAACGCATTTGCAGTCTTAGGATTGCGGTCTTGTGAATGCGAATGTCTATGGGTCACAGTTTCACTTACCATCAGGTGGTCTGTGTGCTCGTTTGCCTTCTCTATGACATAAAAAAAAGATCTAAGCGTACATGCAGAGGAACATGGCGGGAAGTGACTTCGTTTTATACCATGTATTATGTAATGAACACGATAAATATTATCCGTTCTTTAAATAAACAAAATTTCGATGACATTTAAGCCATCTCCATAAATTACTTACATAGATGTAGTGAGGCTGGCGACGTACAGTCTCAGTAATTGATTAGTCCATCGTGTTTAGACTCCGTTAATGGCTCTTATGCGGACGGAGTACAAATTGACGATAACAAGCAGCCTGTATAATGTAGCTAATATTGAAAACTGATGAAGTGTGAGCTAGACTTACGCACCGAGGGTCCGATGATGCTAATTAAATGATAAAGAATACAAATAAATACGGGAGCCTACCGTTTCGTCAAAATATTTATGGTCAAATGTATCATTTTCCAAATTTTAATATTCCAAAAAGTATTTTGTATTATTATTGTTTTATATCCAGGATATCGAAACCCAGGTTAGGTTAGGTTAGGTTTCGCTTGTGTGTACATAAAAAATAAATCAACTGCAACGGGAAACCACTTTTTGGAAATGAAATTTTGGAAAATGATACTTTTGACCAAAAATATTTCCACGAAACTAAGGTAACCCCAATGAATACATATGTTGGGACAATCTCGCACAGACTGACCAAATTGATTAAGCTTTAGGCTTGTATTGTGGGTACTAGGTAACACTAAACATAATTATATAGAGGAAAATATTCTTCCTAAAATACAAAGAAAATATCCTACTCGACAGAATATAATAGAAACGATATTGAGAGTAATAAGGTGATGTAATTCCAAAAGATATGAAGATTTCACAGCTGATGTCACCGCCATGCCTGTGCTAAATTGGGGCACGTTTTAGGGATTTGATAGTATCGATAAAAAAGATGTCGATATATACATGTGCTCATTGAAAATTCTCGATCGATTTCTATAAAAGGCGCGATGTCTGATATCCTGAGCCAATTAAGATAATGAAAGTAGGCGGATTTCATTTCAATCAAAATTATAATTTACTGTCAGTTCATTATAATTAATTCATTAATATTCCGCTACAATTGTTACTAAGTCCAAAGTCATCATGCCGCCCAAGAAAAAGCCACGCCCTCGTGAAATAATATAAACTCATGGATTAGTGAATATTCTGACACACAACTACGTGAGTCAAAGTTATTTTGCGTTGAATGCAATATCAGTTTTCACCCGAAAAAATATAATGTCACGTCAAATCTGATACTGTGAATCCGATGGTGACAGTAACATCGTTTTTTTTTTTGTTGATTAAATATTTTCATCACTTTAGTATAGGTATACACATAAATAAATAAATAAATATCAGAGGACAATCTCACACAAATTGACCTAGCCCCAAACTAAGCTCTAGGCTTGTACTGTGGGTACTAGGCAACGATAAACTTACTTATATAGATAAATACATACTTAAATACATAGAAAACACCACAGATTCAGGAACAAAACTCGCGCTCATCACACAAATATTTGCCCGTACCGGGGATCGAACCCGGAACCGTTAGCTTCGTAGGCAGGGTCACTAACGGCTAGGCTGTCGCGTCGTCAAATGCACGGTCTTTGCTTTTATGTGTTTGAGGTTATTTTTTAAATTTAACACGCAAACATGAATAATATCCTACAAAAACAAGCTGATCCGATAAAAGCTTCGGAAGCGTTCAAAAGCTTTTGCTCATTTCGGATTTTGTACGCTCTCAGCACTAATGGATTGAATGTCTGAACTTCAACTAGGGGTATTTGCCTACGCTAGCCACGCTTTTCAACATACAGGATGAATGAAATGCAACGAAAATGTTTGTCGAATTATCGTGACGCCGTAACAAATTCAATTCAATTCAATATATTTATTTGGAATAACAAGATCCACAAGAGGGTTAGTAAAACGTCTTAATGTTCGTTTTTTCATATAATTAAGTATCATTCACACGCGCTATGGGCAAAGTCGAAAAACTAATTATCAACATGAAATTCGTTAAATATACGTGAAAAGCATTTAAAATCAAATTTGGTAATATAAGTCAAAATCAGAATGTCAATTAGGATCAAAGCTAAAAAATAATTAAAAATCAAAAATTCAGTTAAAATAAAATTTTGCCTAACAAAAAATTATATCACAGATTTAAATCATATAAACTAAACTGAAAGATTCCTAACCGTGCAGGCTCGACCATTGCCTCATTACGGGATATAAAGGCTTTAAACAAATGTTAAACCTTTAAACTGTCATACATTCCTCAAGTTTCAAACTACTAAACGATGAAATTACTTAGTCGACGATCTAAAATTAAATGTCGGAAATAAAACGGAAACGAGTTTGCTTCACGACCAGCAGCTCTTTTAAATTCCTATAATATAACTCCAAGATTGCTGTATAAACCATGATCCTCCGCGTTTATAAATTCCTTCCTTCTGTCTATGGGTCACAGTTTCCACTTACCATCAGGTGGCCTGTGTGCTCGTTTGCCTTCCCATGCCATAAAAAAAAAAAAAAAAAAGGTGTTATAAAGTGATACTGGTGATCTCGGGAAATGTCGCTTTATTTATCTTCAAGTGTACTATTAGAGCTTTTACATTCGCCGGTACATGATCATTCGGCTTTGTAAATAAGGATAATCATTGATATACTCGTAAATACATAGAGACTTTATTTATGTATTTTATTTATTCATCAATGTAATATTACAATATAAATTGCATTGCATGTCAAAAAATACGAAATTACATTGAGATTGTCAAAACATAAATACTAATAATCAAAAAATACAAGAATTAATTAAATTAAAGCAACAACAATTAAATATCAAATAATGGTCACTCGTCCGATGTCAATACATATAATGATTAATAAATTTCAACACAATAATAAATTTACATGTCAAGCTCCATATATTCATCCACGGAGTATAATGGATTATCCAATAAAAGGTTTCTTAGTCGATGTTTAAATGCTTCGTCAGATTATATTTTTTTAAGTTTAGCGGGTAGACGCTCATAGTACGTGGGACCGATGATACGCGGGTTCTTACCCGCAAGTGCCATGCGACGGGGAACTGTTCTCAAACGCCCGGTGTGGAGACTGGGTCCGTTACTTGGTCTTATAGCTCAGTATTTTAACAACAAAAATGATTTGGACGATACACGGTGTGTTGACTTTTATTATAGGAGAGTATAGAGGATCATTGGGTTGGGTTGGGTATGATTTATCCGCGTTATTTATAAACGCACAGTAAACCTAACTTTTTTAAAGTGTTTTTGGTTCATTTCAGTCAAATTAAAGTTTGATAATGAAATATTTAAAATTTAAAAAACCCCATGCTTAAAACTGTCAGTAAAAAAAACAAAGAAACAGTCAGTAATTAAATTAAAATAAAACAAACGTGTTTTTTTCGTGCCCGACTCCGACTCGCTCTTGACCGGTTTTTTAACCTCGATCGGCGACCGGACCAAAATTGCCTAAATTCAAGTTTTAGGATCCTATTACTAACGCTAGGTTTACCACCTATACAGTGTGGAAATTAAACTCAGGCCCTGGAGGGAAACTACTTTAAATCCCATTTTACTTAAAGGAGACATTCCTTTATTTTTGAAAAGAAACAAATCTGCATTAAAAGATTTTTTTAAACTCGCTTGTTTCGCCCGGGACTCGAACCAACTAAAATTTAAAAAATTAAACACTCTTTATTTTATTATACTAATCGGTAGTATATATTCAGGATAAAGTTTATCTAACAAACATTTGGTCATAAAAATAAAAATAATCGTTAAATCTAACATCAACTTTATTTTAGTATCAATTTTGTAACACTTAAATTATTTAACTGATAAATCGTTCGAATTTTAAAATTATTGACCCGCATTGCAAACAAAGTCAAACGTTCCATTTTTAAACTTCTCCACTGAACGCCTCGGATCATGTAATAAGGAAATGTGCATAGAGGTATTACCACCGTTGAACAATTTTCTTATCGAAGATTTCAACAAGGTACTTAACGATAAATTAGCAAGCGTGTACTTCATACGAAGTCTTTGAGTGTTGGAGAGATAACAGAACTGTTACGTGTCTTTTACTTGTTAAAAGTGAACAGTAACCAAATATTTTTTAGAGAAACTTTATCCTGAATATTAATACTACCGATTAGTATAATAAAATAAAGAGTGTTTATTTTTTTAAATTTTAGTTGGTTCGAGTCTGGGCGAAGCAAGCGAGTTTAAAAAAATATTTTAATGCAGATTTGTTTCTTTTCAAAAATAAAGGAATGTCTCCTTTAAGTAAAATGAGCTAGCTTAAGGATTTAAAGTAGTTTTCCTCCAGGGCCTGAGTTTAATTTCCACACTGTATATCCTTTGAACCTTAAAAGCTAGACACTTGGAATTCCCCCGCGTGTGTGTTATAAAGTGATTCCTCGCGTAAGCGCTCGCAATATCGCCGTGGGAGTACTCTTGGGAATTGTTATCTTCAAAGGTGTACGAGCTTTTACAATCGCCGGCGCATGGGCATTTGGCTTTATAACTTTTTAAAATAAAAACGATCGAAGTACTGTTGTGTTCGTTTTTACAGGGTGTCTCGAAGGTGTAGGTATATTTTTATTATAAAGAGTGATGGGAGTTGCGTAATTGGAATTCTTTTCTTCATTTTGACTATTACAAAAGTCCATATTCATATTCAACTTGTTGCACCTATGGTGTTTACAGTGATCTTACAGTGTAGTTTAGTGTTAAAACTAAATAAAAGACCTACCCTACATATACCAAAGTTAGTATTAAACTGAAAAGTTACAAAATATAAAATCAAGCTGACTTTTTATATACATCTGTTAGGTTTAATATATTCATATTAACAAAAAACAAAGATAAAGATATCCCCATGTCCTGAATCAGCATATTTTATATCGAGAAATTTTATAGTGCCCAAGCAAAAAAACACTAAGCAGATGAAATCGCAGGCAAAGGCTAAGTAGGAATCAGCCATAGAAACCTAGCCAAACGTATACTGTACCTAAGTCGGATTTACCGCTATCCGAGGTTCCTAACAGCATTACGCGTCTAGGTAATCCACTTTCATCCATAAATAATACTTACGATCCTTACGCAATGGTCTGAACCAATAAAATTCTGTAGGAGCTTACGTTTCACGATATTTTTATTGATGAAGCGTCGCTATTTAGTCGACAAAATAAGTTATACATCGGTACATACATGGTGCTCTAGAATATTTGACCTTGAATATTTTTAAAGGCGTAACAGCGTGTTCAGGTATTTTTAAACACATTGTAAACATATCTATCAAATATAAAGAAATGCTTAGTTGACATTACGTATAAATTCAGGTCATACTTGATTGTGTTAGTTAACGTGATAAGGTCATAGTATTTTGGGGTACACACATTGGTTGGTGTAACATAAACACTTTTTTTCTATCTAATCATGGCAATTTACTTTGAACTCTGTAGCAATAAGAATAAGGTTTATTTTCCTATGTTCATACACTGAAAATGGCATTTTCGAACAATCGCAATTGAACTTTATTCCCTTGATTGTAGATTCAAAGTCCCAGTTACAAAAAACTCCCATTTTGCAGTATGGGGGGCCTTACGAGGCTATTATAAAAAGCACAACTAACACACGTAGCAATAAAATTAACGTTGGAAAACGAAGACAAGGGGGGGGGGGGGGAGGAGAGGAATGTTGGCCTCCTCAACGATAGTGGTACCACTACCGTTGTCAGTTTTAAGTTACAGTTCTGGAAGCACCTTCCTCCTCCCATTTCCCGCCTTCTTGTTTAATATTTTTTCACTTCTCATGCTCTTAAAATGCTACTTAAATCTCTGCGAATCGGGACTAAAGCTCCTTATTAATCTCTAGGGATTAAAGTAATTTTTATTTTAATTTATTTTGGAAACCCCTAAACAACCAATCACGGTGTTTGTGAATGGAGGATTATCGCCATTTTCAGTGATTGTGTATGGACCATATTTTTGGGTGTCGATATAACCTCAAAATGACAACTGTGCAAATATATAAAAAAAATGGATTTAATTTCGTGAAACACGATTAATTATTACGAATATGAATCTATTTAATCATATTAAGGCCGAACTCTTTCATTTGTTTCCGAGTTTGAATCTGTTGGCTAAATATGCAAGCATTTAAAACATCAACGAAATAATAAGGTATAATTGCACTTTTAATATCTTATCGTAGATTTGGTTAGCTACTTTTATTTTATTAATGTTAGATTAACGATAGTAATAATAAGATACCTAATTGTTAGTTTTAATTGTTTTAGAAACTTTTTTATAATAAATGTTGTAATTTTGTTTAGAACGTCGTTTTTTTCCTCGCATTCAAAGTGAAAAGTAGAGTGTTTAACGCGAGACTAAACAACCATAATGACACTCGAACTACAGCCACCCTCGCTCGCAAGCTCGCTCGCGTGGCTAAACATCTCGTGTCATTATGGCTTGTTTTAGTCCCTTGTTGAACAATCTACTATTAACAGTTTCTCGTAATACTTTTAACGTAAGGCATTGTAGGCGGTGATAAGCACCATTAGGGGGATTACTATGACATAGCTAGTGCTAGTGGCCGTGTGGTTGCCGGCTTAGAATTGTGCCACTCCATGTCTTCCCGTGGAAGTCGTAAGAGGCGACTAAGGGAATAAAGGCTTGTAGTACTGTTAGGCGATAGGCTTGCAACCTGTCACTAATACGCTGGTAAACATCTTAGCCTAATTGTGCAAATTGTGGTTACAGAGTTATCAACAAGTTTTTGGAGTCGTTGGTAATTTTGTAGCTCTGCCTACCCCACTCTGGGAATGACGGCGTGAAGGTATGTATGTATGTAGCTAGTGCAGCTCATTCTACGGCGAGAGTAAAGGACAGAGCTATGATGGCAGTTATATAGCTCTCTCAGCGTAAACGAACTGCATAGCTATGTCATAATAACCCCCCGCCAGGACCTGTGGCTTGTCGCTGATGATGTTATAGAGAACTCGCCTATCAGCGAATATAGTTTAAGTAGGTACCTACTAGCTTCTGCAGGACTAAACCGACCACCAACCTTGGTGCTACAATTTCAAATTCACTGTCTTTTGTCCAGGCCGTGACCCGAAAATTCGTGCATGAGGACAGCGGCGGCGTCACCGCCCTCTGCGGCGCTGTGGAGGCCTGCCTGGGCCAGGGGCTTCGCCGCCGGGCTCTGGGGCTCTTCAAGACTAACTCCACTACTGCGCTGCTCCACAAGATCGCTAAGGTAATTAAGTACCTGAGATGCAGCCCCTGCCCTAAGTTCAAAGTTACGTCCACCCTTTTCACTCGTAATTGGCTACTTGACAGTTGTAACAATTAAATATAAAAAGTGTTGAATATGGTAGTTTACACTAAAAAAATAACTGCACATATTTTTATTTGCAATAAAAAATATGATAAGTACTTTATTTTTGGAAAATAACATCGTCGTTTTTTACCTGTGGCTCCAATGAACCCAAACGCTAGCGGCCATGACTGATTTACGTGTGACGTCACTGCAGCCTAAATACAAAGTTGTCAAACATCTCCGTAGTAAAAATAAACGACTCGAAAGCTTACCATAATTGTATTCGTGAGAAGTTGCACTAAATGGAGGCGGGATATTTAAAGGCAAAAGATAAAAAGATAAAAGATGTTTATTCAGTAAGTAGGCCGCACGGGCACTTTTACACGTCATAGATAGTGCAAATCTGCCAAAAGTGGACAGATGTTAACTTCGAATCTCGACGTGCCAACTGCAACCACTTCTTTCGATGTTGAGGATTTTTAGGAACGTGTATAAATAATTTTTCAGGAGTTTTGATCGTCGTACTTCTACACATTGGTACGGCACACGTCTTATAATTAGACATTTTCACAAAATATATTTTTAAAACTATCCTTTCGCTTAAGTTGGGTTTATAATAATTCGGTTCGTTGTTTTATAAATGTGTAGTGACGTCACCAACGACAAAAGTCACGTGACCTACCGTTTACGCGCGTGTTTAAAATTAATTTCGTTATAAACGTGTTTTTTCTAATAATTAACATTTTTCTAGAAAAAAAATATTGTGAGATGTATAAAATAAGCAAACGGACATTTTAAAATACTTTTCTGAAAACTGTCAAGTAGCCAATTCAAGATAAAATCGAGAGAACGGGATGGAGCTAATGTAACTTTGAGCTTCGATTTCCAAAGTAGGGCCTCTGGTTAAGTAGCTCCGGAGCACTAAACGAAGTATTTCAGGAGTTCTGTTCCTTTCAATCTACAGCTGTTACGCAATCTAGATACAAGGGCAGCTGTCGCTACTTCGCAATTTTCTGAAAGATGACCCTTTAGGAGTTTCTGTTACCTATTAGCGGCCTTTATACGTAAAGTTCGGACAGCGGGAAACGCCACGCGCCGTCCCAATCTTTGAGCGCAAATCGCTGGAGTTCGGAGCGCGCATCTCGCGTCGAGACGTTTGGCGCATGGCGGTTGGAGCGCGGAAGTAATTATGGAATTTATTTATTTGTTCCGCATCCATAGACCATACGTACAATTTCTAATAAAAGAGGACATTGTCACTATCCATGCGCAGTCCAAACTGTACCGTGTAACGGCCCCTATAGCCGCTCCGGTGCTAGCTACTTAATACGCATGCTCCCAAATGCGGCAACGGCGCGACCTGCTTGGTCCGTCCTGTTGAGTTTGCTTGTGGTGGCTCGAGGTGCATACGGTCAAGCCACGCACACATGCAAGCAGCGCGATATACTGCATGCAGTCGAATACGCTTGCAAGGTATTTGAAACGACTTTAAAGTTCTATCACATTGTTCACGAGCTTTGCTTCTGCGAGCGGCTGCAAAGTTGCCTAGTTCGACATTGTTTGCTTTAAGTTTAGACGCTCTTCATATTTCCATAGTCAAGTATTTACAACATGTTACATGCTAGCGTATTCAGTCTAAACCTCGTAACGCAGTAAAAATGGCGACACTTAAACACAGAACATAATTTACTATTATTGCCGCCGTTATTCTTATCTTACTTAGCTGGATGAGATCCCTTAGGACTAAATATTATATTTGCATTTTGTATTCTATAATAATAAAGTGTTTATGCAACTGTGACATAATGAAGCCCCATAAGATTTCGAGTGCTAAAGTGAGAACGCGGGGTATAACCGCGCGATTTCATAACAAGCGAGTATTTTAAGACTTAATTATGTTGCATGCATAAGTTTTTCTATGAGCCTAAAATTGAGATAACAAAAGAACAGACTAAGTTTTCCTTGACTCCTTTGATTTTTCTGTTAATGTTTTACTTGTAACGCTATTTCTTTTCATACTTATTGGTAGTTTGACCATTGCTATTTAACAATAACTTGTTAGAGCACTTTTAGAATATACCTACTACTCTTAAACTAACACGATTACTTACTACGATTACTAAGCCCTCTTAATCATTAACGCGCAATAGCTAAAATATGCTGCAAATATGCTTTGTCTTTATCTGTCATTGTGTCATTTGCATCTTGCAAAATGTGACTAAGCACACTATAATTAAAACTAGTTTGAAGTGCGTTTATGAACAAGGAAAGGGGTAAAACTACAAATAGGAACTTAAACGCGTATTTTCATTACTTTAAGCTCCAGGCCTCTTATCCAATTTGTTTTTTGACAGAAACTACAGTAACTTCAATAATATGAATATGATCTATATCTATAGGAAGCAGCTTAAAAATTAGAATGCAGCCCTTTGGCCTTTTTACAAAAGGTAAGCGGTAAAATCCAAATCGTATTTGACTGGTTATGGTATTATTTTTCACTTGGCCGCCATTACTGTCATGTAAATAAGAGCTATCAAAACGTTGACAATATGGTAAGAGGTCAAAAACTTGGTTTTTACCGTGTTGAATAGAGGCCAAGTACGTTATTAACTTATTATCGAACCAAATGTTGCTACGGACTACGGCGTAGCACTTGTAGCGTTACATGGGCAAGTTAATTTTAATTTCGTGTTGGAGGTATCGAGCAAAGAGCTTTTCATTAAAGTTAAACTATGATGCGGGGGTATATGAAGGTAATATTCTACGACTTTGTAGGTTCCCAAAGCTTGCTATTTTCGTACGCAAAGGGACCCGAAGTAGCCTTATTACGCTTCGGTGTCTGTCCGTCTACCATAGCTAGTTGTATCTTTTGTAACGTAATAGCAAGACACTTGAAATGTTCACAAAGTGTGTATATCTATTACTGCTGTAAGAAAAAAAATCGGGCAAGAGCATGTCTGACCACATGCTCAGTGTAGGGTTCCGAATAGGGTCAGATTAACCATGTCGGGGCCCGTAGGCAATGCAATTCGTTCCCCCTTTAACTTGTCGTGCTTCCAAAAATACGCTTCCTAATATGATTTTAGTAGGTATAAACACTTTAGTTGCCTGTATCTCAGGAAACAATCAACTCAACTTAGGGCCGTATTAATAAACTCATCTTGGCTGAGATGTCCGTCACAAGATACGTCAAAGTAAACGTCAAGCCATAGAAAGCTGTAATTTTTGACACGACTTGAGACGAGCATTACAGTCGAGATCAGTTTATTAATACGGCCCTTTGTCGTGATAGTTTTCAGGATTTTGTCAAGATATCATTTTAACACTTTGTGGGTGTGAATATGTATATTCATGACAAATAACAGCTTTCTAGAACTAGGAATCTCTGAGCTTAAGCTGCAGACGGACGGACGGATGGAAAAGCGGACATGGCTAAACCTTAATTTTACTACGGAACCCTTCAAGTTTAGCCCCGATACAAGAGTTGTACGGAATCCTTCGTGTCCCAGTCTGTCTCGCACTTGACACTTGGAACTTTCCAAAGTATTGAGCTGAAGCAACTTTCCTTTTAAAAAAACAAAGCGCCGCGTTCGAAGAGAAGACTTGTCGAGGCAAACTTGAGTAGAAAAACCTAGTGTATAGAAAATAATGAAATATTGAGTGCGCATAAAATTCTTGGTTCCTGTGGAGCGCTGGGCTGTATTCGTTGTTTTGTATTAGTTTTTGTTTGTACATTGTTCTACTGAAATGGAATTTATCGTCCCCGGCCAATCGGCATGTGGCATATTTATTCTGCGGAGCAATAATGCCCTTTTGATAAAGTCAGCTAAAGTACAGAGAACGAAATTACTTTTATGTACAGTCAGCGCAGCAAAAGTAGGTGAACGTCGAAGAGCTGAATATGATCTAAACGGGTGCGCTTCAATCAGTATAAAAACATTTTGTATAATTTCATTTCACTAATCATAAAATGCATAATGAATAATGATTAATGAACGTTTAGCATTTAGTGCGAGTCGGACTAAAATAGTACGAAACGGACCGTACTATTTTAGTATTTAGTAGTTTTTAGTATTTGTTGTTATAGCGGCAAGAGAAATTACATCATCTGTGTAAATTTCAACTGCCTAGCTTTCACGGTTCGTGAGATACAGCCTGGTGACAGACAGACGGACAGCGGAGTCTCAGTAATAGGGTCCCGTTTTTACCCTTTTGGTACAGAACTCTAAAAACCGGGCAAGAGCATGTCTGATCATGCTCAGTGTAGGGTTCCGAAGCCGTTACTTCACAAAAACTATCTTAAAAAACAACAAGTATGTACAGTCTGCGAGCACTTAGAAGAGGCTTCGGTTTAGTACTTCTCTCTCACTCGCTCTTAATAAGATCGTATGAGAGCGAGTGAGAGAGAAGTACTAAACCGAAGCCTCTTCTAAGTGCTCACAGACTGTACTAATTCTCTATTTAAAGTTATTTGGTGCCGTGTTCAGCTGGTCAGATTTAACAAAAGGTTATGATTTTTAACTATTAATAGGTATGTTTAACTACTGAGAAATGAGCTATCAGTTTGGCGTTAAGTTTCCGGAATTGTAATCTACTTACACACCCAGTCAGTGAAGGTACTAGCAGCTTCTCAGCAGAGGTCTCCTCATTTACAGCGCTGGTAGATTCTTGACGTGTAAAAGTGCCCGTGCGGCCTACTTACTGAATAAATGTCTTTCATCTTCATCTTTTTATAAGAGATTATTTCCACATATTACCACATAGCGTTCTTTCGTTGCCACTTTGAACCTTATTCACCGGGAAAAAGCCAGCAAACGTATGGGAATAACCCTCTAAAGTTCGGACCGCGGGAAACCCTTCGCTCGCTCGCATTTCTGCCCTCCTAAGGAGAAAAGGCGTATCTACTTTATGAATTGTATTGAAAATCCAACCTTATTATAACCCTTGAGAGTTTAATATGCTTCTATGAATTAATTGCACATGCACCTTTTCTCCGTAGATTTGCTTTCATCGCTCTCTCTGACACGTAACGAAATTCAACGAACCAAGAACAAAACTTTTGTAGATGCTCACGTTCCACGCGCTCTGTCCCACTCGGTAAAACCATATTGCTTTTGACATGATATCGTATTGTTATAAGCAGGGATCGGAAATTCGGATCGATATTTACTTTAACTTTGGCGGCGGCGTTGTTGTTCAGTTGTATGGAGGCGGAGTCTAGTTTTAATTTATTAATACAGTTCCCGGGATTTTTAAATTAATAAATTACTCCATCATAAATTCATAATTAAGTATTTATATTATCTATTTAAAGTTATTTCCCTCGTATAGATTGACCAAATGTTAATTCATTTATCTACCTAACGAATTTTGAGGAGCAAATTGACGGAACGTTTTATCCTACATGTAAAGCGAAGCGATTCGTTGCATATGTGGCGTCGCCTGGGACCACCCAGCTCGTGAATTGTTCAGGGAAACCAAAATTCTCACGCTCCCGAGCCTCTATGTCCTTGAAGTAGCCAAGTACGTGAGAGGTAACCTTGAACAATTCCCGACGCGCGGTGACGCGCACAACTACAACACCAGGCGGCGAGGCGAGCTGCGCCCGCCCGCCACTCGTCTCGCAAAGTCAAAAAAATGTCTCCACTCAATAGGCCCTATGATATACAACAAGATACCCCCAGAAATCAAAAAGGCACCGAACATGAGGAGTTTTGTTGGTAAATTTAAGGCTAAACTAGTATCTGATGCATATTACACTATCGATGAATTTCTCAACGGCTAAATTGACTAGTTGCTGGTTCGCTGCCCAAAGAATTGACACCACATAGGTACATATTGAATGACATACATAACATTTTGACATACTTTGTATAGATAATCTAATTTAATATTTATAGAATTCAGTGTAGAATTACTGTGTTTAGAACTTTTGACATGTAAAACTCTGTTTTATCAAGGAATAAATAAATAAATAAATAAATAAAATAATTATTATTCGCGTTTTGTATAATCCCGGAATCCCGGAACCAATATTATTTAAATAATAATTTTTTTCGCCTATCTTTTTCCGAGATTTTGCCAACTTAAGGTAAATATCGATCCGAATTTCCGATCCCTGTTAAAATAAGGTACGAGTACCTACTTATCGTAAAACTCTCTCGTATGACTTCGCTCCAACGTTCGATCGTTCGACTAGAAGCCGTTTTTATTTTATTAATTAATTTATTATAATATCAACTATCCTCTAGGTACATAAAATGTAGTTTATGTATGTATGTATTTTTTCATCACACTTGCACGTAAACAGTATCTAAACATACAGATTAACTTGGCCGCAATGCCCGATATAAAACCCTCGACCTTTTTATTTACCATGAAACCCAAGGTCGGTAAGTAATTTTTTTTTTATTTATAGCACAGCACACAGGTCATGCAAGTTCAAGCAAAGAGTTTACACGCAATTGAAAAATTGTCTTAAAATGTTATTTAAACAGGAATTTCATTGCAATCTCGCTACATGTTACTTAAATACTCAATTAATGTTCTTAATAATCGATTTTAATAGTTTTCTGTATCAAAACGTCGTTTTTTTTTACACTCCTTCAGGGCTATATGTAAACCTACGTAAGTATTTGCCCTTAACGTTTCTGAACGAAACATTTGTATAATCTGTGGAGTCCGCCCGTCATCCGCTTAAAAAAAGTTCAAGTAATTCGTAATAATAGTTGTGCTGACTTGTGTAAGTATTATAAGTGTTTTCTGTCCTATAATTTTATTTATTTACTCGCAAATGTGATGAAAAACATTGTATGTTTCACGGTCGGTACAGGAATTACGAACCTCGACTCAGAAAGCCCTCAGTCTTCGACTTCGGGCTTCTACTAGAGCCTCGATCGTAATTCCTTACTTACCGACCTTAATACACAATGTACTATTACATTATCTTATCATCGAGTGATGTATCACTGGGTTTCTGTTAAAAAAACATTATGTACTTACATGTTATTATGCGACGACGCACTGGCCTAGTTGGTAGTGACCCTGCCTACGAAGCTAGCGGTCCTGGTTTCAAATCTCGTTAAGGGCGGATATTTGTGTGATGAGCGCAAATATTTGTTCTCTTGAGTCATGGATGTTTTCTATGTATTTATCTATATATTTCTCTATATAAGTATTTATATCGTTGTCTAGTACCCATAGTACAAGCCTAGAGCTTAGTTTGGGACTAGGTCAATTGGTGTGACCTTGTCCCCTGATATTTATTTATTTATTATTTTTATGCCGTGTGGTTGCCGGCTATGCCGTGTGGTTGCCGGCTTAGAATTGTGCCACTCCATGTCTTCCCGTGGAAGTCGTAAGAGGCGACTAAGGGAATAAAGGCTTGTAGTACTGTTAGGCGATGGGCTTGCTACCTGTCACTAATATACACTGTAAAACATCTTAGCCTAATTGTGCAAATTGTGGTTACAGAGTTATCAACAAGTTTTTGAAGTTGTTGGTAATTCTGTAGCTCTGCCTACCCCACTCTGGGAATGAAGGCGTGAAGGTATGTATGTATTATTATTATTTTAAAATTTGAAATCGTTAATATTGAACTTGTTATATAGAAAACAAACCTTCAAATAACGATAGCATTGTTTTATCTTATAAAAATTGTACCCGTGACACTTGCGCCATCAATCTGAATCGAATGACGTATTATTTATCAAAATCGGTTGAGCCGTTGAGTAATAACGAGTGGACATAGGAACCGACATACTTAGGTACATACAGGGCCGGTATACTAGGCGGTAAAAACGATATCGTAGTTAACCTGTTATGGTATCGTTATGACGTCAGCCGCCATTACTGTCCAGTAAATAAGAGCTATCAAAACGGTGACGATACGATAACAGCTAAAACACGATATGGTTTTTACCGTGTTAAATAGAGGCCCAGGTAGGGTTACCACATCTCAGGATTTGTTCTGAGATCTCAGCATTTTTCGACTTTTCTCAGGATTGCGGCCGGATTTTGCAAATCTCATGAAATCTCAGGATTTTCAATAAATCACAGCTAACATTTTAAACATCTCCTTAATTCAAAGAAACAAACTAAAAATAATCTTCCTTTGGTAATAATTGTACAGTTAAAATCTCAAACTGTATAAAATCTCAGGACTTTTTCATGGAAATCAGGCCTATTCTGCGGACTTTTGATTTTTTCATCTGGTAACCCTAGGCCCAGGTCAAATACACAACCCTTTTGAGCTTCGCCGCAGTCGGGTAAAAACTGCACAGACCATTTATTTACGCCTACTATGGTAGTGTATATCGATGGTGGATAAACATGAATAAAACATCTGTCACATTCTAACCACGTAAGTGCGAGAGTGGTGGTTGCTTTATCGGTTTTATCACCACAATAAAGGCAGCCATACTACGGACGGAGGCCGGCGAGTATACGGACTGTAACTTTTTAAAAGCCGAAGGATTAGGTCAGGGCTAATGAAAAGGGTACACTCATGTATTATGCAACAGTGTAATGTACTGCGGAGCACTGGTTGCGGGGAGATTTACAAAACGAATTCAGAGTGATGATTTTTTTGTAATTCATGCTTAATCTAAATACGTAGCTTGGTGTAGGTACCTGTTTTAAGGCCCCTCTACACGTTGGCGGATCATGGGCGTGCGTAGTAATAAGAGTGAGATGCAAGAGTATCTTGCTCACTCTCACGGGGCCATTATACTTATGTAAGTGGGGTACAGATCATTTTATCGAAATACCTTTCAACAAACGTATCATTACCCAAAATTTTCATTTCATCGAAAGGCATTTCTCGTCGCATGAGTTAATTTGGGTAGTAACAAGAGAAACCTAACCCGACTCACGTAGGTACTTAATGTTAAAGGTATCCTGAGAACGTCATGATTTCAGCAAAAAATAGCGTTCGATGAAATGAAACAATAAAATGATGACTTACCATGTAAGTGTCATATCATATACTTGTTGTGTACTTGTGGGAGGACCTTGTGCAGGGTCCGTCCGGGTTGGTACCACAATCTTATACATTAGCCTATAGCCAAGCAGCAGTGTTCGCATTGTTGTGTTCCGGTTTGGGGATAAGACAGCGGAGCCGGTGAAATTACTAGCATAGAGGCATTCCATCTTAGTCCTTAGGGTTGGCAACGCATTTGCAGTCTTTTGAATGCGGATGTCTATGGGTCACAGTTTCCACTTACCATCAGGTGGCCTGTGTGCTCGTTTGCCTTCCCATGCCATAAAAAAAAAAACCTGAGAACGTCATGATTTCAGCAGAAAATAGCGTTCGATAAAATGAAACGATAAAATGATGAGTTACCATGTAAGTGTCATTTAGCACGAAATGCCGTCATGTCTTATAACTTATAAGAGTCGACCATAAGGCTGCCTGTCCACTGGAGTGGAGGGAGGCAGCGGAGTGGTGACTTTTATCGATAAGAGGAAATTTCATACGCCTGCCCATACAAAGGATTTCTTAACATTTTTTTAGTTCCTGTTTGCATATTATGGCCGAGCCAAAAAGGCGTACTAACATAATTACAGGTTTCTAAAATAATCAACGTAAAATCATTTACTTACCGTTAACCAGGAAGTATTTAAAAGGTCACATGCAAATTGATAGCCCAATCGGTGAATATACAAGAAAAGTTATTACTTAAGTTTTTGTCTCTCCCGAAAAGTAAGGGTTTGGCGTAAAAGCACCGTCCGATTTCAAGAAAATACTTTAGTTTATTACAAAACACGATAATAGTAATGAGGGCGCCACTGTACATCCGGCGACATCTCTCTATCTGGTAACTAGGGTTGCCAACCGTACTATAATATACAGTATTGTACTATATTTTGACTCTGTTTACTATATACTGTTAAAGAAATATATAGTACGCAAAAATACAATATTCCGGTCATTCCTTATAATATATGCAGTTTGTGTTGGCAGTTTCAACCAGATTAAAAAAAAAATGTAGTTGGAGTGAAGAAATAGCATTTTTCAGCTCTGATAGTGGCCCCTATAGCAAGCAGAATGTTAGTAAGTAGTAAATATTGTGCATTATATTTAAAAAGTAATTTTCAAAATACTGTATTTTCTTTCAGTGTACTATAATCAGTGATCGGAATAGGCAAAGCTAATTTGCCTAAACTTGACGCATATACATTCATGAGTGAGTGAAATAGGAACACATTTATGAATGAACATGCATCAAGTTTAGGCAAATTAGCTCTACCTATTCCGATCTCTGACTATAATTTTTATACCTTGGGCTTGAAAATACTATATTTGCCCAAGAAATAGTTGGCAACCCTACTGCTAACTCCTAAGCTCGAGGGCGGGTCGATGGTAAACTATAAAGTGCTGCTGATCGACTCACGAGTAATTATTATTTAATCGTATAGCGTATTAACATAAACATTTCAAATAGACTTAACGAAAGAGTTAACTATAGATAAAATAATATCCACTAATAAACGTGCAGCCTTCTAACATACTATAGTGCCCGGCGGTTAAGAACATGAAATTCTATTAAATGAAAAATCTCGTCGTCTTGAAACTTGAGATGAAATAAAATGAACTATAGTGCCCGGCCGTGAAGAAGTCAATCCTGACACCTGTCATTTCAGTACAAATTATAACCTCAAACCGAAGAATAGGTTATAAATTGCACTGTGCTGACAGCTGTCAGGATTGACTTCTTCACGGCCGGGCACTATAGTTCATTTTATTTCAACTTAAGTTTCAAGACGACGAGATTTTTCATTTAATAGAATTTCATGTTATTCCTTTCAAGCAAGGCTTTCCTTTGTTCAACTGAAGGCTGCTCGACGGGGCGTGAAAGCTTGTTCGTGCTTGCGATTAATGTATAATATACTTTGATACATTATATGTATGTTAGGATCATGTTCTCGGTTTACGTCGAAATTATTTTGCGTATTTCGCGGCCTCAATTCCGATTTGTCTAATATTATATTATAATTATTTCATTGGCTTCATTTTGCCGAAGATTTTTTTCTCAGCTGGAATAATTCCATGATCATAATTTCCCAATCTGTGTTTATCTGATTAGTTAAGTTATAGGTATCATTTCCACAGAGTCGACGGAGCTTATATTGATATCGCGTACGATGCAATGTCAAGTTAATAAGAGTTAATATATAACCTTAAGAATATCATTTAATTTAATAAAGTGGAAGCAAGAGGCACAGTTACATAGTAATACAATAATGAATCCTATCTTGTAACTAATATGGCATGATTTAAGATGGAATCACACGTTGAAACTAAACTTGACTCCATATACTTAAGCAGCCTCTAAGTAGGTACGTACAGTGTGTATGCTAGGTGCTTCTAAGTGCTCACAGACTGTTTGTTTGTATTGATTGCACTTCTCTTACCTAATCAGAGCGTATGGGTAAGGTCTTAATTGCAATATGCAGCAGTGTAGTTAACTACACTTATTTCTTTTACTTTACATAAATACTACATCGGTACGAACCTCTGGACGCCGTTTAGGAATTTAAATAATTAATCGCCTATTTTTAACACATCGCTTCAGAGTATAGTGACCATGTCATTTCGTAAATGATTTTAGTGTAGAGGTTTTATAACAGTACAAAAATAAAACATAAGTAGGTACATTAAGAATAATATCTGCAACTAAGTGGAAGATAGTTAATTACGAAATCTTTTAAGTTTGGTTTTACTAAAATAAGGATGACACTTCTGTCTTGGGATAGACCAAAAAAAATAACTCACGGTTTTTACATTCTAATTCGAAAGAATAGGTAATTTTAAGAGACCAACTTCATTAATTTTGTATTTGACCATAATGTTTTAATATCATTATTTATTTAGCAGACATTTTATGGATGACATGATTATTTTTAATGTGTGTTGGCATTTTCTAATAAATTACAACTATTAAATGATAACTAGTGATAATAAGTGGATTGTAATAGTGCATTAAAATATACTATTTTAAGCAGTTTTCGCCTAACCCGTAAAATACACCTAGGAGGGCTTCAAGCCAAAAACGAAAGTCAAACAAAGGTCAAATATACTTTTGTCGAAATGTCCGAAATAGATAAATATTTTAAAAACTTAATAATGCAGAACGGCTTTAAAACTCTATTCCTCGAAATGGTTTTCAAATCAGAGTAATTTAAAAAATATGAACTTTCCCAATTTTTATACCAGACCCAATTAGGTACAAATAAGCCCGAAAAGATTAAATGTTGCCAGAAAATTCCCTCTTATTAATTGTAAAGCTTAGAATAAATTTAAGCAATTGAAAATTCTGAAGATGTAATCTCATTTAGAAGTCTTAAGTTACCCCGCCTCAGGCACTGGAATATTGGCCGGCATCAAAATTAATATTCCAAAACAGCCCGCGGCAATTCGTCATTAAAATATTTAAGTAGACGTGACAAAAATAGTCCTGGTAATATTATTATATCATGTGTCTATCTGTCTGTGATGTTTTTGGGTTTGAAGAAATTTGTATGTAGATAACTTAACAAGGGAAAGGACATTAACTGTAGGTTTTCTACGCGGATTCTAGTCCGCTAACAACATTAAAAAAATATGAAGAACAGGGGCCCCAGACAAGATGCCATACGCCAACTCGCTTTTCTATTCGTTTCGTTTTTACACCAACCGCTTCACTTGTAGATGACGTGATACGAAAAGTCACGTGATCTAGCAGTGCCGCGATTGGTTTAAAAACGAAACGAATAGAAAAGCGAGTTGGCGTAATGCATCTTGTCTGGGGCCCCAGGTCACACATGCTTCATATTTATTATTTTAGCATAATCATTTTAATAGAGTACCTACTAAAAAAAATATTTTTTAAATTTATTGTTTTAAAGGGCCTCCATACAACAGTATAAATTATTATATCGGCCCTATTAAGTCGAACACTACTTTAGCCTTTAAAAAATCATAGTACGAGAGAAGCGTAGAGATTATAGATAGCAGAAAATTATTAGTTCAGATAGACATCGCACAATCAGCTTTATAATTAAAGTATCTCAAAATAATAATTAAAGTTTCTCAAAACCTACGTAAACTTTAACGAAGTATTTTACTTTGACTGACTGAAGAGTTTTACATTACAATTGTTTTTTTTCAAAAATGGAAATTAAAATTTAAAATCGCATACCCGTTCGTGATTTTACCCAGTCGCATATTTCCCCATTCTATTTTTTTCCTATTCGCATAATTTCCATTCTGGATTCGTAATTAAGCCGAAATGGTAAGGTAGGTTTAGGTTATGTTAGTTTTGCAGCAGACCGAAGGGCTAAAATACCCAGAATCAGGAGTTCCGCTAGCGGAGCTCCGTCGACTCCGTGGAAATGATATAACCATATATTTATGCTTAGAAATGATATAACCAACCATAAATATAGATTGGGAAATTATAATTATGGAATTATTTCTGCTGAGAATTTTCCGAATGGAAAGATTAGGTCTATATTGGAATTCCTTATAGTCATTTGTCCGAATTCATAGTTTGTCCTAAAGCCATTTCCGCCTGATGTTTAAAACTTTTTACTGTCGTTACAACACAACTCTAACCTAACCTAACCGCAGGTATTGTTGTAAAGCTAAAAAGTTCTCTGACTCAGCTGAAAACCAGTTTATGACAATCAATAATTAGACAAACGAACGTTAAGTAAGACAAACGATATTACGGATCGCTCATGACACCCATAAAGATTGCTACCAGAAAACAAAGACTAGGAAAAATATCGCCATACTCGCCACACAATCCTGCTCTCCCAAATCTGTCTAACCGTTTAGAAACAGACCCAGACCTTATAAATAATAATAATAAATATCAGGGGACAAATAAAAAATACACAAATATAAAATAAATACATTGTAAAATTATCCCTCCCCTTTTCCTAATGAAACAGTACACATTAAATTACAATAACGTTAACACAAAATCCAACGTTAACCCCAACGAACTCAATGGGCATGTAGCTACAGCTGTCTTTGATTGATTCAGTGGGGGAGGTCAAGGGCAGCTGTAGCCCCCGGCCCGGCGAGGTTTCACGCCGCCCCGAGCCTTGGTCAACGTCTAATTGAATCCCTGACGCTTCAGGACTGGATGGGTTAAGTAAATTAATCTTGTCTGGAGCAGACGTGTGATAAAGTACAGGAGGATTCTTGAAAAATCTTTATTTCTTGTTTTTACGCTTGCGAGTTGGAGAGATTGGACTTTTTAGGGTTCCGTAGTCAAACTAGGAACCCTTATAGTTTCGCTATCTCCGTCTGTCCATCCGTCCGTCCGCAGCCTAGCTCAGAGAGTCTTAGCATCTACCAGAAAACTGTAATTTGGCATGAATATACTTATGAGTAGGCATCGGAGTTTTTGTCGCACGGTAAGACTAATAGCAAGCTATGGAGTCGTCATTTGCCACAAATCTAAACTCTTATTCATATTCATACTCATTTATTTAATTTATCTTAAAATGCCTCTATAGCGGTCGGTCGTGTATAATTTATCTAGGCCAAGTTATACAGGGTGTTTGGTAGCGGGTTCGACAAACGAAAATGGGAAATACTTGGGTCCAATTGGAACACATTTGCCATAGTGACCCCTATGCTAAAGTTGATAGTTTTTTTTTAATATTTTTTATTCCGTTTTTTGAAAATATCCCAAAATTTTACCTTTAAACCTTCTTAATTACATACCTAAGCAACTGAAACCGCCCATTTTTTTTTAAATCATGCTCTGATAATGGTTTTATTTTAAAACAAAACCAAAACCCATATGTAGTGCTTTAAAAAAAAATATGGGCCCTTAAAGCTATGACAAAATGTGGAAAATAAAATGACATTTAAGTTTCGACAAGTATAAAAAAAAAAACACAAGTCATAGACGATTTCAAATTGATTAAAAAACTTCTCTGGTTAATACTCTTCACAACGATATGCCATTTAAAAGAAAAAACACAGAAAAAAAAAATACGCAGTACATTGAAATTTCCTCACGAAGATTTATTAAAGAAATCACTTATACCACGGTTATGAATATTGGTGAATTCGTTAGAGTTAATAATCGCTGGTAAATTACCATTAATAAAAAACATTTTAAGAGTAATAATAAAATTGAAAACGAAACACTTTATTTAATTTTGATCACAAAATTTAAAAAAATCTTTAAGCTTCACGGGCGTTATTGCGAGCTCGACCATACGCTAAACAAAACACTTTTTAAAATTTTGTGATCACTTGATCAGGAATACATTCCGTACATTTTCGTCGCATTTGCCACATTGATTTGAAAAAAACATTAAGCTAAATTAGCTTTTTAATCTGTGTCTTAAATAGCTTGTAGTTCTTTAAAAGAAAAGTACACCTTTTTTTTTTTCAAACAGAAAGACTTGTAGAAAAACACGTTGATTTGTATTGGTTTTTGAAACTTTCATTACAATGGGTGAACGTACACCATTTACCAATGAAGAGTACGCTGATATTATTTTAGCGTATGGTCGAGCTCGCAATAACGCCCGTGTTTGGTTTTCAATTTTATTATTACTCTTAAAATGTTTTTTATTAATGGTAATTTACCAGCGATTATTAACTCTAACGTATTCACCAATATTCATAACCGTGGTATGTGATTTCTTTAAAAAATCTTCGTGAGGAAATTTCAATGTACTGCGTAATTTTTTTTTTCTGTTTTTTTTCTTTTAAGTGGTATATCGTTGTGAAGAGTATTAACCAGAGAAGTTTTTTAATCAATTTGAAATCGTCTATGACTTGTGATTTTTTTTTTATACTTGTCGAAACTTTAATGTCATTTTATTTTCCTCATTTTGTCATAGCTTTAAGGGCCCATATTTTTTTTTAAAGCACTACATATGGGTTTTGGTTTTGTTTTAAAATAAAACCATTATCAGAGCATGATTTAAAAAAAAATGGGCGGTTTCAGTTGCTTAGGTATGTAATTAAGAAGGTTTAAAAGTAAAATTTTGGGATATTTTCAAAAAACGGAAAAAAATATATTAAAAAAAAACTATCAACTTTAGCATAGGGGTCACTATGGCAAATGTGTTCCAATTGGACCCAAGTATTTCCCATTTTCGTTTGTCGAACCCGCTACCAAACACCCTGTATAAATAAAAAAATCTATTAGATTATAAATTCATAACTTGAACTATTTTAACATACAATGTCTGTCGTGTTTTAATGTATCTTTTGTTTGTTTATAAAATTTCGTAATTAAATCAGTATAAAAACGATAATTATTTTTTATTGTAATATTTATTTTCCAAATATAACATTAAATAATCGTTTCTTAACTCGTCAACGTTGTTGTGCTTGATTATAAAAAAAAACTGAATAAATGAGTATGAATATGAATAAGAGTTTAGATTTATGGCAAATGACGACTCCATAGCTTGCCATTAGTCTTACCGTGCGACAAAAACTCCGATGCCTACTTATGAGTCACCAACAAAGTTGTGAAATAAAATTAGGAACAAAATATTTATAAATACTAAAAGTCAGAAAGATATAACTACTTAGAAGACTTGATTGAATCCTGAGATACAGGCGACTATAGTGCAAGCGTGACACTAAGGGCCGTATTAATAAACTGATCTCGACTGTAATGCTCGTCTCAAGATGCGTCAAAAATGACAGTTCTCTATGGCTTGACGTTTACTTTGACGTATCTTGTGACGGGCATCTCAGCCAAGATGATACATCTATATGATACATCTTGAGACGAGCATTACAGTCGAGATCAGTTCATGAATACGGCCCTAAGTGTTTAACTTTAACGTTTTGATATGGTTTGTTTTGCAACGACGAGCTGGCCTAGTTGGTAGTGATCCTGCCTACGAAGCTAGCGGTCCTGAGTTCAAATCCCGGTAAGGGCAGATATTTGTGTGATGAGTGCGAATATTTGTTCCTGAGTTTACTTATGTATTTAAGTATATATTTCTCTATATAAGTATTTATGTCGTTGTCTAGTACCCATAGTACAAGCCTAGAGCTTAGTTTGGGACTAGGTCAATTGGTGTGAATTTGTCCCCTTTTTTTTATACGTGTGGTTTCATTTTTACCATGTTAGGTAATTTTTTACCTTTAGGTAATATATTGTCGTTGCTGGGAATTGTAGAATTCTTTGCTTACTCGGGGTTCAAAATCAACACTCGCAACTAAAAATAACTTAACTCTCTTGTTGTCTGTTTAATTGGCAATTTGTCACCAAGGTCGATATTAAATTGGAAGGCGGAAATTATATCTGTAACCTTGGCTTTGTAGTCCAACAGTAACTGGGTCTTCAGTTAGAAGATTAATAGATTATTAATTGAAACGTAAATACATATCCAATCAATTATCATGGTATTATTCACATAACAATCGGAAAGTATAGAATCCATAGCTATCTTTTTTTTTTAAATCAAAAATGTGTTTGCGTTTGACCTAGCTACATAAGATAAATCGTCTATTACCCCTAATATGTGTAAATCAATTTTTAAATATCTTTTTGTGGTTATTATTTTTAATCAAATATCAAATCTTAATCATCCTAGTTATTTTATAACCCAGTTTTACACACACATAATTATTATATTGAAACAACCTGTAGTTTTCTTAAAGAACGTTTGAGTTTATATCGCGTAGTACTAGAAACGACGTAAATATTCCGTTCTCGGATGAGCGTAGGTATAAATTGAATAGAGGCAGCTAACGCCACACGAGGCATCTGTTATCGATTTGTAACTGTAACTACAGTGTGTCCGCTCCGGATAGCGACCGCGGATACATTATTGGAACTTTGGAATGTGGATTCTAGGAGATACAGGGTGGTATTTACTGCTTTTCACTGGGTATTAGGACCTGTTCCAGGGTCGAATGCAGATCGCTACTGCCTTTGTTTGTACTATTGTTTCGTTTTAAACTAAAGCAAATAATGACTACCATAAAACCATACAACTATGGTCCTAGCCTGCTACAATAGTCGCATTTTCCTCATTACATTATTCTAAAATAACTAAATAAATATCAGTGGACAATGTCACAACAATTGACCAAGTCCCAAACTAAGCTCTAGGCTTGTACTATGGGTACTAGACAACGATATAAATACTTATATAGCGAAATATATACTTAAATACATAGAAAACATCCATGACTCAGGAACAAATATTCGCGCTCATCAAACAAATATCTGCCCATACTGGGATTTGAACTCAGGACCGCTAGCTTCGTAGTCAGGGTCACTACCAACTACGCCAGCGCGTCGTCGATATAGTTTACAATTCAAGGTACTTCTTAGCTTCAAGGTCTTGATACTATATCGGCTGAGCCGTTAAAAAATTCTCAGTTGAAAGTAAGGCTCGCAAAAATCGCAATTAAGCAGTGTAAGTTTCAGTTACTGTATTTTGTCAAATTGACTGTTAATCGTCAAAATTTATATTATACAGTGGTGGATAGAAAACCATAACCAACCTTCTGCTGGAGTTTCTTCGGCGCTTCTTCTCCGCAATGATGGTCTTGTCGGAAGCGCTAGTAGATTCACTCCATGTTATAGTTGGTTCTAGTTAATACCTGAATGTTAACCGCGCTGTACTTAATTGTATTTAGAAAACCAAACACCTACTTAAATGTGTCCGGTTCAGGTAAAACGCAAAGATTAAGAAGGGTTGAGCTACTCCAAGGCACGTGCCACACTTCGGTCGTCCCTTTGTTATCTTTTCCTTTCATATTTAGCAACAAAAGAAGTTGTAAAATCCTGCGTTAAGTGCATTTTCGTCATTTAAACTGGAACCTTATACCGACACGTGTAAAAGAGCCCTCATGTGGCCACTTTGTTGAATAAATATTTTGAATTTTAAATTTGAATTTGAATTAGCTCTTCGACTTTAGGCGTACACCAGTCGTAGGTATAATACTCGATACTCGATAGATACTCGTAATTCATAGATTGCAAGCCCTATGGTGCACCTTAAGGTACTCAAAGAAACCCTGGGCCTCTTTAAAAACAATGTTGTGATTTCCTCTCGAATGAAGTCGCAAGCTCGGCTACAGCGTAATACAATGGTTCTTCTACAGTGTACTCGTTCCAAATGAGGCCGGAGCACTGAATAGACGTATTTTTTGCACGGTTCGTCAATCAAAGAGGAATTTTATCTGGGAAAATTGAACCAGTCACCATGAAAACGCGATAAAATAATCTTGTACACAGTCGGAGGCCTGCGGAAAATTATTTCGATAGATATGTAAATAATATCGGTTATTTTGGTGCTCGCGAAAACTGTTCCCTAAAGCTAAAAGAAAATGTTTTATTGCCAATCGGGATTGTTACGAACATCTGCGTTTAAATTTCACCCCGCTGATAAATTAAGGTACTCAGGGAAACGACGGAAAGATAAAAGGTTTAATGAAAATATCTGATTACTTGCTATGGAAGATTTAAGAGTAAACGGAGAGCGTACAAAGTAAGATTAAACCTCGTTGGGGTAATGTTATATTTCGCTAATTAAAATACTGCTATTGTAGGGCCATTACCAACTGAGCGTCAGGGCAATAAATCATTTTATCGAAGTTTCTCGCTCGTACTCGTGGAGCTTATGGAGAGCGTAAGGGACGCGTGTAGTGCCAGCGTTATCTTGTATCCCTTACGCTCGCCATAAGCCCTACGAGTATGAGCGAGAGAGTCCGATAAAAATGATTTATTGCCCCGACGCTCAGTTGGTAATGGCCCTACAATAGTTATACATTGTCGCTATGCCGCCTTTGTACGCGTAGAAATCGTTTTTCCGTAATTGTCCCTATTTCTTCCTGTTACGTAATAAATTCCAAAAATCCGTTATATACCAACATGTTACCTTCATCACGACATTAACAAGTAGAAGTTGTTTTATCTAACGCGAGTTGGGACATACTTGTGTGTCTAGATTCACGTGCACGTCATCTCTCATCGGCATCGTAGTGTGCGTGTCTATACGATACGAGTTACAACTACATACATGGCCCACCCACTTTCGTCAAATAAAACCACTGTGTTTCGTTCTAAATTGTTTCTACGTTCAGTGGCTTAGCGATGTCTGTGACATCTGTCAGTCAGTTCGTTCGTTCTACTGTCGGGCCGAAATTCAAGGCGGTAAGAACCATATCGTCTTTGACCTGTTTTCGTATTGGCAGTGTTTTTATAGCTCTTATTTACCGCCTAGAATTGAGGCCCAGTTTAAGGCTCATCATATCCTTACAGCATGTCCTTACTCGTATCACAAGAGCCATTATTTATGCATAGCATAAGTGCCGTGAGGTTTTCCGGGTTAGAATAGTACCACTCCATGTCTTCCCGTGGATGTCGTAAGAGGCGACTAAGGGAATAAAGGCTTGTGGTACTGTTAGGCGATGGGCTTGCCACCTGTCACTAATACACTGGGAAACATCTTAGCCTACTTGTGCAAAATGAGGTTACAGAATTATCAAGAAGTTTTAAAACTTGTTGGTAATTCTTTAGCTCTGCCTACCCCACTCTGGGAATGAAGGCGTGAGTTTATGTATGTATGTATAAATAACTATAATATTTCTACAATTTATAAGATCTCCAACATCATCAACAAGGCACTCCGTGGCCTTTCACCTTACTAAAATAGCACACAAATGTAAGTTGAAGACATAAAAAGAAGTTTGTTTTCAACTTGGCAGCCTTTATTGACAAGTAAATAACGTTGACAATACGATAAATAATAATAAATAATAATAATAACATGTTACAAGCATTTAAGGTTTAGCCTTAGTAGAATAGAGCAGCCATTATACTTCCTCTTGTAGGAAAACTACACATACATACATAAACTCACGCCCTCATTCCCAGAGCGGGGTAGGCAGAGCTAAAGAATTACCAACAAGTCTTAAAACTTCTTGATAATTCTGCAACCACATTTTGCACAAGTAGACTAAGATGATTCCCAGTGTATTAGTGACAGGTGGCAAGCCCATCGCCTAACAGAACCACAAGCCTTTATTCCCTTAGTCGCCTCTTACGACATCCACGGGAAGACATGGAGTGGCACCATTCTAACCCGGCAACCACACGGCTTGTAGGAAAACTAATTCCTAATATAATTACTTTGTAAAAGAGATTTAATGGGATAGAAGTTTAAAGGATAACCATGTTACGGTCCCTACTTCTGCAAATTAGGGCTTGTTATCAAATTTGTCAAGGGCTACCTTTTATAATGCAAACACTTTGAAAAGGGACGTTTCTAACTCCAAGAGGAGGGTAAAGCTGACCCAAACGCCGCAGGAAATCTTAGGTAAATCGACATGTTTTTACCTAATTTCGTATGGATGTACGTATTGCTATCGTAGGATAACGCATAATTTTATCGAATTTCAAATTAACTTCATCGATATTATCATTTCTTCGAACGCTATTTTTTGCTGAAACCGTGATGTTTTTAGGATATCTTAAACATAAATTACGTGGGTTAGGTTAGGTTAGGTTAAACTTGTGACTGCCTGCCTTTCAATGAACTGTTCTTTTTTACATCTATTTAAGCGTGCATTCTCCGGAATAAAAAGGGGGTTATATTACATGACAACTACTGCTCTAGGGTATTTTGGAACTAGGACTTTTTGAGAATCGGTCGTTTACAAAATAACCCGATACCCATACCCGATTGATATATATCGAAAACAACTTTTCTTGGTTGTAATTCAATTCAGGTCTCATTCTTTATAAGAAAAACGGTCTGTTAGGCAGGTCGTATAAGTAACGGAATATTTTGAGTTTTGACCGTAGCAAGTGGAAAGAAGTGGTCTCTGCCTACCCCTCTGGGAAACAGGCGTGATTTAATGTATGTACTCGTAAGTAACGGAATATTTTGAGTTTTGACCGTATCAAGTGGAAATAAGTGGTCTCTGCCTACCCCTCTGGGAAGCAGGCGTGATTTAATGAATGTATGTATGAATTATTGAGTTTAGATCCGAATGCTCCGGAAATGTTTAAATCAATGATGTTAATGCTATAACGTACAAAATTGGTTATCTACGTTTGCCGTTGACAACACAATTACGTCCTAGAAAAACTAGTTGAGTTATTTATGAGTGTTTCCCAAAATAGAGATAAATTTGGTTATATGAAAGGAAACGAAGTCGGAATATCAGTCTATATTGGGTTAGGTATTGATTTGATTAGGGGCCTGCTCGTTGGAACTGACTGGCTGATTACACATAGAAAAAATTGGACAAGCGCGAGTCAGGCTCGCGCACCGGGGGTCCCGTACCGTCTTGCAATGTGAACGCTAATTAATAGTACATTGTGTATTAAGGTCGGTAAGTAAGGAATTACGATCGAGGCTCTAGTAGAAGCCCGGAGTCGAAGACTGAGGGCTTTCTGAGTCGAGGTTCGTAATTCCCGTACCGCCCGTGAAACATACAATATTTTTCATCACATTTGCAAGTAAATAAATACACAAGTCAGCACAACTATTATTACGAATGAACTTTTTTTAAGCGGATGGCTGGCGGACTCCACAGATTATAAAAATTTTTCGTTCAGAAACGTTAAGGGCAAATACTTACGTAGTTATACATACAGCCCTGAAGGAGTGTAAAAAAAAACGATTTTTTGATACAGAAAACTATTAAAATCGGTTATTAAGAACATTAATTGAGTATTTAAGTAACATGTAGCGAGATTGCAATGAAATTCCTGTTTAAATAACATTTTAAGACAATTTTTCAATTGCGTGTAAACTCTTTGCTTGAACTTGCATGACCTGTGTGCTGTGCCATAAATTAAAAAAAAATTACTTACCGACCTTGGGTTTCATGGTAAAAAGAAAGGTCCAGGGTTTTACATGGGGCATTGCGGCCAAGTTAACCTGTATGTTTAGATACTGTTTACGTGCAAGTGTGATGAAAATATCATTACTATGTACGTACGTGAGTTACGTGAGACTTAAATAATGTCAAAAATAACGTAATAAATGTCTAACTAATTTAAATATAAAAAGCTTTATTAAAGCTCTGTCATCCCGGCTCATAGACACCCCTGGAGATCCTAGAGCTGGTGCTTACCTCTCCCAAAGGATTGGGCTAGCTATCCAGAGAGGTAATGCGGCCAGTGTCATAGGGACCATGCCGCGAGCGGACCTGCTGGAGGGGGTATTCTTTTTATAGTGGTGATTATTATTTACATCTATAATATTTGAGTAGCTTAGTTTTATTTTAATTTAAATAAGTTTAGTTTTAACTTTTAGTTGCAGTACCTACTTATATTATATTAAATAAAGATACTAATTCAGAGTTTAAAGACTTTGTGGTAATTCTTTAGCTCTGCCTATCCCACTCTGGGAATGAAGGCGTGAGTTTATGATTATGAAGATACTAATTTAATCTCTATAGAATTTGGTTGGTAGAAAATTTCCATTTTGTGGCAGGACCTTGTGCAGGGTCCGTCCGGATCGCTACTGCCATCATATCCATTATTAACCTACCGCAAAACAGCAGTGTTCGTATTGTCATGTTCCGGTTTGGGAATAAGACAGCCGGTTAAATGACTAGCATAGAGGCATTCCATCTTAGTCCTCAGGGTTGGCAGTGCATTTGCAGTCTTAGGATTGCGGTCTCGTGAATGCGAATGTCTATGGGTCACAGTTTCCACTTACCATCAGGTGGCCTGTGTGCTGGTTTGCCATAAAAAAAATGAAATATGCGGTAAATTTTCTCTCCCCCTAAACCTAGTCTATTTTTTTTTTATCGAATTAGGTTTAAGGGGAGAAAAACGTTACCGTATTTTGTATCGATCTTTTCAGCATTACATTCCTCTTGACCCCTAACGTAAAAACAAACACAATTTAACCTCTTCATAATATTAGTATTGATATAGAAACTGGAGTAAACCGAGCACTAGGTCGTAAACAACAAATCTTATTGCTTCGATATTAATGTCAGATATAGCAATATTTACATTTCAGCCATTTCTCTAGTTTACCCTTCGCTACGATTTCCCTGCGGTAACTTGTTGTAGATTGAATTTTACACTATCAAGGAAAGTTACCCAACTGATCCGATTTGATTTATTTTTATATATGTTAGAGAGTAGTCTAAAATAACGGACACGTATTTTTTTTCAGCTGCGCAAACTCATCTTCTCGGAGAAATTGTCCTCCAAAGTACTAAAAAGTGACCATAACCTTTAAGTTCTGAAGAGAATTTTGTTAAAGCAAATTGCTAGTTAATTACTGGGTTGATTATATGTTACGAGAACATGACAAAATAATGGATCCATGTTTTATTATTTCGGCTCACACTTATATTTTACAAAGGAAAACACCTTCAAAGTTGCATATTTCTCATGGTTTCACTCACTTTTTTCATGTTCTCTGGGATGGTCGATTTTCGTCTTCTTTCGTGAATAAAATCGAAGCTGTTTGTTTTTCAACATAACAAGTATATTTGACTTCCTCACAATGAGCCCTTTCATTTGATATATAACACAGTAAGGTTTGCAATTATTATTTTTTATTTCCTAATTTGTCCCACGAAAACAACCCTCATTTAAAAAAAAATACATTGCATATCTGTTTGGGTCATCAATTTACACATGTGTACCAAATTTCAACTCAATCGGTGCAGTAGTGTCGCAGCAAATTGGCTGTGACAGACGGACACACAGACAGACGCACGAGTGATTCTATAAGGGTTCAAGTTTTTAATTTTTTCTACGGAACCCTAAAAACAACAATACGTTACTTAAGGCTTTTCGTACAAGGAAAATGTCGTGGAAAATTGAAAGGCGAGCTCATGTTGTGTGAAAGTGGCCCAATAGCCGTTATTCCGGCTCCACCACGTCGGCCCGAAAGGTTCGCCTTCCCTCGTTACACGGTGTACCTATTCTTAATTAAGTACCCCTTTGTTTGTTTGACCCAATTAAGTGTCTGTGATCTCTATTTAAATACAATTCCGGGGTCTCTATGGTTTTTGGTACAACCATATTGCTTTTTACATGTTTTCTTATGTCAATTACGATTTGTCTTGTTTAGTTGACAGTAATGTCGGCCATGTTGAAGACAATACTATTCGACGACGCGTTGGCCTAGTTGGTAGTGTCCCTGCCTACTAAGATACCCGATCCTGGGTTCAAATCTCGGTATATATGGTACAAGCCTAGAGCTTAGTGTGGGACTAGGTCAATTGATATGAAATTGTCACCTGATATTTATACGATGACCAGTCAAAGGCAAACATTTCAGAAGGTTCGTCTCTCGCCGGGGGGCTCCCTCTGACGTTTATTGTGACAATGCGTCCATTTTTAAGGGCTCCAATAACCAATTAAAGGAATTGTACGCGTTACAAAAGTGACGAGTTTCAGAGTAGGTACAGTCCATAATTATGCTCTTCAAAGGGAAATACGTTTTCATTTCATTCCCAAATAATGTCCCAATCATGGTGGCTTGTGGGAAGCAGGCGTTAAGTCTGCAAAATTTCATTTGAGGAGGATCTCGTCATGCAAAGTATTTACCTATGAGAAGTTTAACACCATAATGATTGAGATAGAAAGTATATTAAATTCACGCCCGCTTATGTTAGCTACGACTCAGGATCACTCGGACTCATCTTATTTGACTCCAGGTCATTTCAATATGCATAGGAAGGCAAACGAGCACACAGGCCACCTGATAGTAAGTGGGAACTGTGACCCATAGACATTCGCATTCACAAGACTGCAAATGCACTGCCAACCCTGAGGACTAAGATGGAATGCCTCTATGCTAGTCATTTCATCGGCTGTCTTATCCCCAAACCGGAACACAACAATGCAAACACTGCTTCTTGGCGGTAGGTTAATGGATAAGATGGTGGTAGCGACCCCGGGCGGACCCTGCACAAGGTCCTCCCACAAGTAAAACTTTAACTTCAATTCCACACCCTGACTTAACTGACATACATCGATTTTAAACTCTACTAAACTAGCCCTCTCCATACCCCTCTGAGTGACCTTGAGCTTTCTTATGAGGCTCATTGTTAGCGCCCACGTCATTATTGTATCTTGGTGATTTGGTGATGATTAAACTTAAAAGTGAAGAACTCTAGGCAAGAAACTAGTTTTATTAGGTCAGTGTACGGAACTATTTCGTATCCAGTACACGTGCGCCCGCCTATTTTGCTGAATAGTTTTTTTTTTTTGTTGTTTAATGTGTATACCTAGTAGTGTGTACGTAATTGTGAACTCGTACTTCATTCTGCGTTTATTTTATTTGTCTAAAATAATGGCAAATAAACGATCTCCGTTGTGGAACTATTTTGAAATAGAAAAAGACGATGCAAAGTATGTAGTGTTTAATTTGCAAATTAAGATTATCTCGTTCTTTGTTGTTGTTTTCTTGTATACTAACCATTTTTCAAAGTTAAATACCAAACAGAATCACCATTCGGTATCCGGCCGGATAGTGCGCAACTATCCGGTATTCGGCCGGATAGTAAAATAATGGCCGGATAGGCCGGATCCCAGATAGCAACCGGATATCCGTTGCATCTCTAATATATACTCTTCATAATGTGTATTGATACATGTTCGTAATAAAAGCAACAATGCGTTGCTAATGGCGCACGCTTTTAAATAGATGAAACCGATGCGCCATTGTGGTGCGTAGGGTGGCTTCCAACGGTGTGCGTATAACTTCACCTAGGTGTATACTGGAGCAGGGTTGTCCCTAGGGAATGCAATCTCGCGAGATTGGGGCTCAGGCGAGATCTCGCGAGTTTATGAATAACAATACCGCGAGATCTCGCCAATTTCGAGATCTCGCGAGATTGGCAGTTTTGTGTGTTTATTTTTGCAAATAATCACAGTATTTGAATAAATTAGGTAAAAAAATATTAGAATTATAGGTCTTCTGAAATATACATAAATTGTTTCGATTTTTTTCAATAAACTTTTATGTATTTAAGTAACATTGTTTGACGTATCTGTGTATCATTTTTTAATAAACTTTTATGTAGTAAACTTTGACGTATCTAAGTACTAAAATAAGAAATAAGAAAAACTCTTCTAATATAAAAAAGAGTATTTCAATAATAAAACAGTTATTTTATAACACAAACAACAAGCAAGAAGTCAAAAACTAAAATGAAATGGGTTGACTATTAAACTGAGTTATTATTATCTTTATCAATTGAAGAAAACTATTCCTATTCAGAGATCTAATAGAAATTTGAGATTAATGAACAAAATATACCAATCAAATTAAAGGCTTGTTCACTTCACATCATACGCCATTATTGTGAATTATTTTGAAAGTAGCTCCTTAAGAAGCACAAAATGTCCAAAGAATCGTCTGCTAAACAGCTTCTATTATTTTGCTGCCCAGGTAACCAGCCGCTTAGAAGGCCCTTTCGGATTCAACGCTAGTTGGAACCACATATCTCAGGCAGTCGTCCGCGAACTGTAAAAGTTCGCCTTTTGACCCCCCGGACTCGTATTAATTCATTTCCTTTTTGATTAATAAGTCCAGTGAATTCGTAGTTACTTTTCTGTCTCTAGATTCCTTGAACGCAGCAGTCAATCCGCTTCTAATAAGACGTTTTTATGCTCGAGTGCAATCTCGTTAAACTCGCGAGATCTCGCCCATTTTTCGGCCGAGATCGATCTCGCTAAAAAAGGCCGAGATCTCGCGAAAACGAGATTGCATTGCCTAGTTGTCCCTATGAATACAATACAAAACCTATTTATTACATACATACATAAACTCACGCCTTCATTCCTAGAGTGGGGTAAGCAGAGCTAAAGAATTACCAACAAGTCTTAAAACTTCTTGATAATTCCGTAACCACATTTTGCACAAGTAGGCTAAGATGTTTCCCAGTGTATTAGTGACAGGTGGCAAGCCCATCGCCTAGCAGTACTATTTATTATATACCAAAAAAGAACATGGTACAGTACATTTCAATTATAGACAACAGGCGATCTTGCCGCTGAACAGCGATCTCTTCCAGATAACCATGAACAGAGAAATAGTTAAGAACACAGATACGAACAAACAATTGGAACATACATTTAACATTTGTCCTAACGCATCGTTTGTCCAATTAACATTTGTCCTAAACTGGTTATCAGATGAGTGAAAAAACTTTTAATATACCTGCGGTTAGGTTAGGTTAGGGTTGTATTATAACAACAGTAAAAAGTTTTAAAATCAGTCAGAATTGTTGGAAATACACGTTGGTAATGTGTAAACATCGGTGACTAGTGGCAATTAAGTAGAACTAGTGATGAGATACGTTTTTCAAGTATCTTTTCTAATAAGACAAAATTTATTTATTTATTTATTTATTTATTTATTGTAGGAGAACCAACAGCTTTAACAATTGTTATACTAACTTAAATAGAGGTACAGAGCCAATTACAGGAACTCACAAATAGATATAAATTAATATACATACACCTTAGTGACACGCACAACAGTGCCGCAACTAAATAGGAATTAAAACATATAAAATGCACACATATGTAAGACCTAACAAAACTTAAAAGAACTGAGAATATTCATAACATGCCCGACCCACTAAGCTCGCTTATCAGTTCACAACTTGAAGGAAACTCATTCAAACACATTTTAGTTAATTTACGCCTCACAGAAGGTATTACACAGTTAAATATGTCAATATCAAACTCTCTCGTCAAATTATTCATTCTTCGACTAGCACGGTTAAGAAAACTATTCTGTCTGTATCTGGACGATGTACGCTTAAGAGAAATAGGGGGGAAGTGCCTTTTAGACCGAGATGGAGTAACGAAGGATAGTTCATGTAGCAGCTCAGGACAGTCAATGACGCCAGTTGTGATTTTAAGGAGGAAAATTGAATCAGCTATATCCCGACGCTTATTCAACGGGACCAGGTGGTGTTTCTTACAAATACTCAAGTAATTAGTGGAATTGTAAGGACACTTTAGTTTATAACTCAAATATTTGACAATTTTTTTCTGAACACGTTCGATCCGGTCGATGTAAGTATTGTAGCAAGGATTCCAGACTTGAGACGCATATTCAAGTTTACTCCGAACTACATACATACATAAACTCACGCCTTCATTCCAAATAAATAAACAGAACTACGCATTATAAAACCTAGCGTTCTTAACGCACTACCTATGATACCATCAATATGGGTATTAAATAGAAGTTTGGAATCATGAACCACCCCCAGGTCACGCATAGATTGAACCTTATTCAAAGGTTGACCTTTAAGTTTGTAAGCAGTAGGAATCAGGATTGTTTCCGCGAGAAAGTCAGAGAAAAACATTTGGATGGATTCAAATCTAACTTATTATTCAGACAATACTCATCAAGTCGCACGAGATCAGATTGAATCAATGACGAGTCATAGCTTGACTCAACCTTCCCATAGATCTTCATATCATCAGCAAAGCAAAGAAGTTTAGAATAAGTGAAGCATTTACTGATATCATTAATAAAAATATTAAAAAGCAATGGTCCAAGCAGAGAGCCCTGGGGGACGCCACTCGGTACTGTCACCCATCCAGAGATGTAATTATTGACTACCACAGCCTGGGACCTATTGTCAATGTAGGAAGAAAACCATCTTAACAGGTCACCACTGATTCCAATATCATACAGCTTGGATAATAAGATAACATGGTCAATTCGGTCGAAAGCCTTACTATAATCTGTGTAGATTACATCCACCTGGGTGTTATCTTCCATTGCACCAGTGACATACTCGTTAAGCAGCACAAGGTTGGATACCGTGGATCGGCGCTGCAAGAAGCCATGTTGGATAGGGCTTATAGAATTTTTTAAAGCGCAGTATACTTGATTATAGACAATTTTTTCCAAGACTTTGGATAGTATACATAATTTAGAAATTGGTCTATAATTTTTATATATATTTCTATTTTTGGGCCTTTTTTATGGACTGGTGTTATAAAAGCCGATTTCCACATTGGCGGGACAATACACTCGGTGAATGAGCGCTTAAATAGCAGAAAGATGGGAAATGCCAAACTTTCCGCACAATTTATTAGGAACTGAGCAGGTAGATCATCCGGACCAGCCGATTTAGACGGGTCCAGCTTAAGTAGGAGATTTTTAACTAAATCAGGGCTTACTTCAATGTTTGCCAAAAAAGCTGTAGAGTTAGCATTATTCATAGAGTTAAGAACAGTGTTACTAGTGTTAGAAGATGAGGAAGACGATAGAAAGTACTCTGAAAAAATAACAAATTAATACCTAAAAATTTACCTACATGGTTTTATCACACCTCCGATGAAGGAGATTTAATCGCTATTTATATACATACATACCTTCACGCCTTCATTCCCAGAGTGGGGTAGGCAGAGCTACAGAATTACCTACAACTCTAAAAACTTGTCGATAACTGTGTAACCACAATTTGCACAATCGCTATTTAATGACATTATAAAAAATCCAGGACTTCTTACAATAAATAATAATAATAAATTGTTACGAAATAAAGCAGTTGAAATCAAAGAGAACACCAACAGAAATACGCTGCAACATTACAGAAGAATACTTTATTTACCATGCCAATGTTCAGGGAAAACCTCATAATTCCGTTTTTTTTCCGAATATTCATTTGTCCGAATTTTCATTTATCCGAGGGCTATATTATGCCGAAGCTATTTAATATTTAATACATAATTCAATTGCAATTCGTAGGTTAGGTGATGTGTGACTTATGGCGATATCAAAATAAAAAATCTATAGGTATCAAAACATTGCATTCGCAATTATGAAAAATCGGGATTTTGATCAATTCGGAGTTATAGCTCTTCGGAATTATTTAGTGTATCCCTATGTTCACAACCTGTACAATAAGCCTAGGCTTAATTTCGGCTAAAGTTAATATGTGCTACATAATCCCCAGGTTTTTTCATATTCGTATGTGTCAACCCTAATTCCGGCCCCCGCTCCGAGCCGTCGCTTCAGGGTAATATTCCGTAGATTTGATTTACAGCGCTGATTATACATTATACCGAATATCTACCGCGTGTAACATCTTAACGATACGTTACCTTTTATCGTTATTTGAACGTAATATTAAATGAGTATAATGTGTAGGCACGCAACATTGATGTACGAGTCTAAAACAGCAATCTTTGAATGCTTAACTGCCCCTGCATCAGGACTGAGGAGGTATATACAGGTGACTGGATATTCGATACAAACATTTTAAGGAGGCTTAGTAGAGCTCATTTACACTATAGCCCTGTGGCAATGCAGGAAAGCCATAGGAAGGAGATGGGGACTAAGACCAAGGATAACGCAATGGATTTACAGAGCGGTGGTCCTACCCAGACTCCTATATGGAGCCATCGTGTGGTGGCACAGAGCAAAGATAAAAGATATAGACAAAGAATTAACAAAGGTTCAAAGACTAGCATGTCTGATGACAACCGGGGCAATGAGAACAGCACCTACACAAGCCCTGGAGATCATGCTAGGATTGAACCCGGTGCACATAGAGGTGGAGAAGAGAGCCACAGAACAGTGGTATAGAATAAAAGCGAGCAAGGAGTGGATCGGGTCCGAGATGGACAAAAGACACGCAAGCATACAGAAAGAGTCAATGTCAAACATGGATATGCTCATGGTAAACAATGACTTAATCAAGAAAAGGAAGAGGTTCGACAAGAAATACAGAATCCACATAGGAGAGAGAGACAGCTGGGAGAGAGAAATACCAGAACCCAAAGTGACATGCTTCACAGACGGTTCATGGAAATCCTCAACCAAAAGAGTGGGAGCGGGCATATATAGCCAAGAATCAGATGAGCACACGACGATACCACTAGGGGGCTCCACCAGTGTGTTTCAGGCAGAAGTCTTTGCCATCATGAAGTGTGCCCTGAGCCTCAAGGAAAAAAGCAATGTAACGGGAAGTCACGTTATAATATACTCAGATAGCCAAGCGGCACTCAAAGCACTAGGCAATCCGGTGATCAAATCATCTCTAGTGCAAGAGTGTAAGAATGAACTGAACACTCTAGGCACCACATCCCATGTAACACTGGCGTGGGTGCCAGGACACAGTGGAGCAGTAGGAAACGAGAAGGCAGACGAACTAGCCAGAGCAGGTGCGGACCAACAGTACCTAGGCCCGGAACCGGTATTACCGATATCGGAGATGGTAACCAAAGGAGTTATCGCCAGAAGAATGGAAAAGAAGACAAATGAGGCATGGGGGATGACGCAAGGGTGCAGACAATCCAAACTCATGATAGGAAGGGTTAATAAAAACAGAACAAGGTACCTTCTAAACCTGGGTAAGTATAACTTAAGCATACTAACAGGAATTCTGACTGGACACTGTCCGCTCAACAGACATCTGACGGTAATAGGTATTAAACAGAACCCTCAATGCCCACACTGTGGCAAAGAGGAAACTAGTCAACACGTCCTAGCCGAGTGTGTCATGTACTCGTCACTGAGATACCACACATTCGGAGAGGACGTTTTGTCCACAGAAGATCTCAAAAGCATCAACCTACGGGACGCACTGTTGTTCTGTAGGAAGACAGGAAGATGGGATCGATGCTGGATGGGAGCGCCGCCGGGCCAGTAACCTGAGGCACGACTGAGGGGAATAGGGCAGAATGAACGGCTGACCGAATCGACTGCCCGCCTGCTTCGGCTGGGCGTCCCCACTTATCATCATCATCATCAGAGCTCATTTGGAGCCAATGAGGTCATGTAGTACCCTGACCGAAAATTCAAAAAGTGATGATTTATCTACATTTTGTCTTTTTTCTAAATGTCCGGCTAGACTGGCTGGTCTGCCCGGCTTATTGGTTTTAAGACCTGGCAACCCTATATGTGCCTCTTAGTTGCTTTACAAAGTTAAGTGGCTCGTTATACTTACTTTAGCTTCAGTTTCTGCGTTGGTAAGTTAATTAGTTTAATTACCTACAGTGTAAAGGCAAAGTTGGCGAGCATATTGTAGCTACGTTGGTATCTTGTTACAGAAGCGCTATTCATACGATGTTTAAAGCCTCGCTTTACGGAGGATTTCCTCTATAGCGGATGTCGGTAACTTTTAATTAATTTATTATAACTTTAGTTCTACAACTAGGCTATTGAGTTCGGTAGTTGTGGATAAAATGGTACGAGTTAAATGTTTAACTAGTTAAGTACATACAGGGTGTCCCAAAAATAGCACGTCACAGTGACACTGGAGATTCCCCAGCCTCAGACGAACCAAACCAGCCTAACATGACCTCAGTAAAAGTTGCACCGTTTTCGAGTTATACCAATTTAAAGATTTTTCCAATTTTTCACCTCTTTTGACATTGTAAGTGCTCGCATTTACTGGGATAGCTTTAGAATTTTATTTGTGCGCGTTTATGAATAGTTGATTAAGATGATAGAAGCATTATTATGTCAATAACTAATGTAAAAGTTGGAAAAATACTGTAATGAACTTGACTTAAATTATCATCAACATAGTAATTTAAACTTTGAACACCTGCCATAACTTTTTTTTACTACAAATGAAATGAGCAAATAACGGGTTTCCGGGATCTTTATTGGCAAATGTCATACGAATTCCTACTTTTATGCATTAAGATATCATGTGTCATACCATTTTAGAATTGGCATAAAACACGCATGTTTTTAAAGTTATTTGCTCATTACATTTGTAGTAAAAAAAAAAGTTATGGCAGGTGTTCAAAGTTTAAATTACTATGTGGATGATAATTTAAGTCAAGTTCATTACAGTATTTTTCCAACTTGTACATTAGTTATTGACATAATAATGCTTCTATCATCTTAATCAACTACTCATAAACGCGCACAAATAAAAAAAACTAAATTCTAAAGCTATCCCAGTAAATGCGAGCACTTACAATGTCAAAAGAGGTGAAATATTGGAAAAATCTTTAAATTGGTATAACTCGAAAACGGTGCAACTTTTACTGAGGTCATGTTAGGCTGGTTTGGTTCGTCTAAGGCTGAGGAATCTCCAGTGTCACTGTGACGTGCTATTTTTGGGACACCCTGTATAAGTTGGGTTGTGGCTTTAATTGTTGTTAAAAATGTTTGGGTCAGTATTCATAGTGCTTCAGCATTTAGTCTATCTGCGTATGGCCTCATGTCTGTATGTAGCTTTAGGTTCGAAAATGTCAACCGATTCGACACGATATTTCATTTTAAAAGGGTGTGGGTGGGGTACCTATTGCGGTGGTGGTTTTGGCTAAGTTTTTATGGAAGTGGGTTAAGGTCGAAACCCCCGAATATTCACCCTCGAACAAGCCGTAGGGTGATCCGATCATTAGCGGTTTTTGAGCCCGCATCAAAGGCGCTTCAGTCGCAATTCAATTCTAAATTTAATGCTTTTATTAGTAGCTCGGGGATATTTTACCCGACTGTCGAAGGAGGACGGTAATGTGTTCAATATAAAATAAAAAAAAGTGTTTATTAGCTTTAGGTATGGGCATTTCTATTTTTCCTTGTACTCAATTAAAAAATTGTTAACGCAGCGTTAAATTAGTCCATTTGGTAACGCATTTTTTTAATGCTTAAATTTAAAAATATACTTCTTGTTAAAAACTTTAAGATCAATCAGAAAAATCTATTAAAAAGTTTTTAACAAGAAGTATATATTTTTAAATTTAAGCATTAAAATATGCGTTACCAAATGGACTAATTTAACGCTGCGTTAACAATTTTTTAATTGAGTACAAGGAAAAATAGAAATGCCCGTATACGTATGTGTTTTGCTTTGTGGCGCTCTAAAAACTTAACGCGTGGACCGGTTTTTATCGATTTTTATGTCAATCGAATTGTCTTAATCTTCTGAGTGTCACTAAAGATATGCCAGTAATAAAAAACCAATATAGCGGCAACAAGACGCCATTTTGTAAAAAGATATCGGTATCGGTGAATTGGGATAGACCAAAAAAAATAACTCACGGTTTTTACATTCTAATTCGAAAGTATTGGTAATTTTAAGAAACCGATTTCATTAATTTTGTATTTCACCCAATAGTTTTGTTTTAATATCTTTGTTTATTTAGCAGAAATTTTATGGATGACATGATTATTTTCAATTTGGGTTGGCATTTTCTAACAAATTACAACATTAAAAGGTATCTAATGATAAAAAGTGATTGTAATAGTGTGTTAAAACATACTGTTTCAAGCGGGTTTTCGCCTAACCCGTCAGATACACCTAGGTGGCCTTCAAGCCGAAAACGGAGATCAAACAAAGGTCAAATATGGCCGGCTTAGAATTGTGCTACTCCATGTCTTCCCGTGGAAGTCGTAAGAGGCGACTAAGGGAATTAAGGCTTGTAGTACTGTTAGGCGATGGGCTTGCTACCTGTCACTAATATACACTGTTAAACATCTTAGCCTAATCGTGCAAATTGTGGTTACAGAGTTATCAACAAGTTTTTAGAGTTGTTGGTAATTCTGTAGCTCTGCCTATCCCACTCTGGGAATGAAGGCGTGAAGGTATGTATGTATGTATGTATCCGAAATAGATGAATATTTTAAAAACTTAATAATGCAGAACAGCTTCAAAACCCTATTCCTCGAAATGGTTTTCGAATTAGAGTAATTTTAAAAATGTGAACAATCCTAATTGGTATTTAAAATCATCGGTAGGGATCTTTCATCATTTCTCATTTTGAATGATCATTTAAGATATATAACGATTTAAAGTTGGTATTCAAGAACAGTCGATTTGCTTTTTGTTGTTATTTAATAGTACATTATTGCCTAGGCAGTGAAGCAGGCAATTGCGGGCCGAGTATTGGTTTATAAATACGAGGCCCGCAATTGCCGTTCCTGCCGAGGCATATATAGTGCTTTTCTCAAAAATCGCAAGATACAAATCGCATATAAAGAGAAACTTCACGTGAAACAACATCACTCTTTACCGCCTTTATGGTTATGACAAGAAGAAACGCAAGCTTTTTTACAAAAAAAAAACTCAAGCTAAAAAAGTTACGTTTCGAATATGGATGTAGGTATAACACTTGTGCCCTCATTTTATTATGGCCGTTTTCACTTTTTTTAAAGTTACAAACTAGATAACAATGAAATTTGTATGCAACATTGCGGGCTTGTGTAGCGAGCACGCAATGTAATTTTTTTAAATTTGGGAACTGTCTGTAAACTATGTACTTCGCGTCTCAGTATGGAGTTAGTAATGTCAACTTTTCCGGTCATTTTTGAGAAATAGTACATTATTGCCTAGGCAGTGAAGCAGGCAATTGCGGGCCGAGAAATGGTTTAAACGGACGAGCTTGCGAGTCCGTTTAAAAATACGAGGCCCGCAATTGCCGTTCCTGCCGAGGCATATATAGTGCTTTTCTCAAAAATCGCAAGATACAAGTCGCATATAAACAGAAACTTCACGTGAAATAACATCACTCTTTACCGCCTTTATGTTTATGACAAGGAGAAACACAAGCTTTTTTTAGAAAAAAAAACTGAAAGCAAGACACAGATTAAAAAGTTACGTTTCGAATAAAATATGGATGTACCTATAAGACTTGTGCCCCCTCATTTTACTATGGCCGTTTTCACTTTTTAAAAAGTTACAAACTAGATAACAATGAAATTTGTATGCAACATTGCGGGCTTGTGTAGCGAGCACGCAATGTAATTTTTTATTTATTTGGGAACTGTCTGTAAACTATGTACTTCGCGTCTCAGTATGGAGTTAGTAATGTCAACTTTTCCGGTCATTTTTGAGAAATAATACATTGTGTTTTTGTTTTAGCACTGCCCCGAGGCGGCGCTGGTGTCCGCGCGCGTGCTGTCCGCAGAGGGCGCGCCCGCCACCCGCTCCGCGTCCGGTGTGGAGCGCCGGCCCTCCGCGCCGCGCCCGCCGCTCTGCAAGCGCGGCTCCGGCTCGCTGCTGTCGTCCGCACCGCCGCAGCCACGGTGAGTGTCTGAACATAATACATTTTAGTGCAGTCAAACTCAGGAGTGGCTTACATTTTAGTACCTTGTCGCAGTAATGTATTAAAGACTAAAATGTACAGCTGCTGCTAAGTTCAACCGTACAAGTACAGAACACAGTGCCCACAGTGCGTATGTCTACTTGGAAGAATCGGCTATGTACACACTCGCAAAAACAAAAGTCGTCTGTTCTGTTGTCAATAGTTAAAGACTTGTGTGCATATAAGTTATGTTTTTACTTGCTTGGATGTGGGTTCAGTCAGAAAATTAGGCCTTAAAAACGTTAACTTTGGGTATGTCCACAGGAAAGACGGTAACCTAAATCTGTTTATGACCAATAAATGCAACCAAAGACGGGAGTTGGAGCACACCATTATCAACCTTTTCCACTTGACCGAAATCAGAACAGAGCTCGCTCGATGTTTCAACCTTCGCAGGGCTCTTGCTTTCCTCTATGTCTTTTACCGCATTTATCACGGGGAGTGATCCGAGGAATAATTCCACCATCGTACAACTCGTTTCATACTATCATTTCATCAACATCATCTTGAAAGTTGGAAATCCACTACAGTGCGTTTTTGGAGGGCCTTCTTGCCACGCACCTCATCTATGTGGAATCAGCTTTCGGCATCTATTTCCAAACCAATACGACTTGAGCGCCTTCAAAAAACGAGCCTACTCTTTTCTCAAAAGCCGGCGCGCACCTGCGATTCCTCTGGTGTTGCGGGTGTTTATGACCCGTGATGATCACTTACCATCAGGTGGCTTGATCATCTGCCTCCTTTTTCACATAAAAAAAAAGTTACTTATCTCTTCCTTGTGCCAACGAACACGCAAGACAACTTATCCACTCCGGTTAATAGTCCGTTGACGAGAACACGAGCAACGACACAGATTAAATAAAGTATTTTTTACGAAGGTAAAGTGTTTAAGAAAATCAACACCAATGGTGGGCAACAAAAAATATCAAGGGCCCCAAATTTTAGTTTACGGGTAAATATATGCGACCTTTGAGTGAGTGCGCAGACAACCTTAGGTTTTTTTTTATGAAGAAGGTAGAAATATTGCAACTTCAAGATTACAAACGCTGGCAACCCTGAGCACTAATTCTGATTCTAATTTTAATTGATGGCTTTCACTCCTGTTAAGGTGTATTTCGGCAATGTCGAGTTATTTATAGACACTCCCATGGAGTTATTAGAGAAATAACTCCACGGATATCACACGTACCAGCACATGCTGAGTTGGGAGTGTTGGGACCGTTTCGCAGCATTAGCACATCTATTCTCTTGTCTCATTTTCTTCTTTTTTATTGCTACTTTTATTTTTTGTTGTGTGTTAATGTTGTGAATAAATATTTTACTTACTTACTTACACGTAAAGACAATTGTTCGGTAAAAGAGTATTTTCTCTAATGGACTAAACAGAAGCGCATGGGGTCAGCTCCACGCGCTTCTGTCAAGTCCAATCCTGAGCACTACTTAAATGTAATGTGTCCGTCTGTCTCCTTATTTTAAAATAGTACCTACTGATGATAAAATTATGATGTTCTTGTTGTTAATACTTTCTCAGTCCTCTTTTATCATGGACCTTCTGTCTAAAGTTCAATTTATTTCTGCAAAAGAGAATGCAATTAAAATAAAGTTACCATTCATTACGAGGTCAACGGTAAAGTTATCCATTCACATAAGTTAAAGGCGCCATGTTGAAAGTTTCTACGAATGCAGGCGAGGGAAGTTTTCCAGTCCTTGGCACTACCCACAAACGAGGTTGTAAACTGCGGAGTGGAGTGCGCTATTAATCTAAAGGATCTTGGATGGAAGCTGTTAAGCTGAGTAGATACCTATTAAAGCCACGATGCAATAATAGTCACAAGAAGCAAGCTTTAAAACCCCGACCCTTGTTGCTAACCAACTTTAAATCGTTATACTTACTTAAATTTTAAATAATCATTAAAAAAGAAAAATTATGACAGATACCTAAAAAGGATTTTTAAATAAGTACCTAGTCCATGATACCCCACTTGTCAAAGTTGTTTTTTTTTTCAATATGGCGTCTGGATGCCGCCATTTTATATACAAACATACTTAATTATATAGGCTGATAAACACATTACCTTCCTCCTTCGGCAGTTGGGTAAAAAGAGTGATGTCTTCGCCATCTTTATGTCTGTCTGTCGCATCGGAGCGGAGCTAATGAAATAAATTAGCATAATTAGAGTTAATTTAACTAATACAGTTCAAAACAAATTAGGTTGGTTTTGAACTAGGCTTTCTGAAAATCGTTTCAGCCGAAAAGGAGATATTGGCTCTGATAGTATAGGTTGCCATTATAACGGGGGGTTTTTACATTAATATGAAATAGTGATTATTATGCTCCTTATTGTATCAGCGTTTTCAAAGATCTTTTGAACGCCAAGGCCGCCTTAAGTCGTCATGAGCTGTTGTAAATACAACGCCATCGACGCTCATAGGTGTCAGAGGTATAGTTTAAAGTCAACATTCTTTCGTATGGATGTTTTGCTCAGATTTCGAAACATTTGGCGTGTGGGTGATAGGTTAAATTGTTAATTATTAAATTTTCAAACATCATTTTTAATATTAACTTTAATCATTGTATTTATTTTACAATTAAGTATAGACACTATTATTTTTATGGTTTATTTTTAATGCAATTATGTACTGAACATGACTGATAATAGGTAATCATTACTGAATAAAGAATTATGAATAAATGCGCTGACAAACATAGGTATGCCAAAATGAAAACACATCAGTAGCGTTATAGAAATCGACGCAAAATTTAGTAGTCTAGGTACTTCAGTCAGTTATATGACTGACTACTGTCAAAGCGGCTTAGAGATTCTCCAACAATTCAACAGATTTCGACGTTAAGCACCTGATCAAAGATTCTCATTGGTGGTTAAACGATTGTTCAAGCTTTAGATGTCTCTATTTTTGGTACAAGTACGCCCTTCGTCTCGCTTTGATAAAAGAGCTTAAAGCTTGTTGACCTCGACTTAGGCCGGGAATAGAAACTGTGACAGTGACACGGAGTTGATATTGAGCTTTAAGTTACTTTTGTTTGTCCTTTTTTACTCTTTTGGGATCCGTACAAAAAATTAAAAATTAAACCCTTATAGGGTCTGTTTATTTATTTATTTATTTAAACTTTATCGCAAAATACAAATTTAAAAAGTACAAATGGCGGACGGCATTTTCTACCAATCAACCTCATGGTTAACAGAGAATACATGGTGCATGGTGGTTTGTTTGTCTGTCCATCAGTCTGTCACAGCCAATTTTATCTAAATCTACTGGACCAAATCAGGTGAAATTTGGTAGGATGGTGGAATCCTATGACCCAAACACAGATGTGCAAAGTTTTTTTTATTTTAATTAAGGGTTCTTTTCTGGGGATGAATTAGGAAATTAATAGTAGAATGTTCAACAAGTCTGAAGTCAGAAGTCAAAAGTCTTTGACCGGTGTGTGTTGCCAGTGATGACCTACGGATCCGAGACGTGGGCGCTAACAATGGGCCTCGTAAGAAAGCTCAAGGTCACTCAGAGGGCTATGGACAGGGCTATGCTCGGGGTTTCTCTGTGTGATAGAATCAGAAATGATGATATCGGCAGGAGAACTAAGGCTACCGACATAGCCCGAAGAATAGCTTAACTGAAGTGGCAGTGGGCGGGGCACATCGCACGCAGGACTAATGGCCGATGGGGTCAGAAGGTTCTTGAGTGGCGTCCGCGGACCGGGAGACGAGCTGTAGGTAGGCCTCCTCCAACATGATGGAGTGACGACCTTGTAAGGATCGCGGGAACGCGGTGGATGCGAAAAGCACAAGACCGGTCTGAGTGGAGAGCCTTGGGGGAGGCCTATGTCCAGCAGTGGACGGCTTTCGGCTGACATAATGATGATGATTTTCAACAAGGGACTAAAACAGGGTTTTCTTTAAATATGATTCCAGGGGATCGCTCTACTCGGTAAAACTTTATAACTCTGTCGCTCTGCTCCTCTATTCTAGGCGGTAAAATCCAAATCTTATTTGACCTGTTTGGTTATTGTTTCTATTTCGGCCGCCAATATCTTGCCATTACTGTCAAGTATATAAGAGCTTTCCTCGGCTTTCTTTTTTTTCGGAGAGGAAATGATATTACTCATCGTCGCCCCCGGCTAGGGTAGCTAATGGGGGGGTGTATGACGGACTCTCGACCACCTCAGTCTCCTGCGAGAGCTGAGGTGGAAGCATACCGTCTAAAACCTCGAAGGAGGGAGGGTTCGGGGTATCCCTCCTTTGGCGCAGACAGGTATATAAGAGCTAACGTAACGTTGAAAATACGATATCAGAGACAAAGATTTGGTTTTTACCGTGTTGAATAGAGGCCAAGGTCTCGGTCTTGCATAGAAACAAGGAACTGTTTAGGTGAAATATTTCTAGTCATTATGTATAATTTCCCAAAAATATTTTTACTTTCAGTATTATTGTTTTATTTTTGGGATACCAACAGCATTAGGGTCCTAGTGATAAACGGTATAAGTCAAATTAACTCGTACTAAAAAGGAAATATACATAAATCGTCGGTGATACTGCAAAACCCCGTAACTAACTAATTTATGATAGAGCAAAATAAACCTTAACGTCTTATTAAAAAGGTGCATTTTGCTACGTATTTAAAATGTTACTTACGCCGTTTTGCAGTTTAACCGACGCAATGGTATACTTCTTTTTCCCTTGAAAAAGGGTACAAGTCTCCTGAAAAACTTTTTTCACTGGGATCCCATTGGCGTCTGTTACGTTAAGTTACACTTCTGGCTTCAATAAAAAGCAAACTGCTGCCGCGGCCATTTTGCTAAATGTAAATTTACCATAAAGGACCCTGCAGCAGTTAATAAATATATGCCCAAAAATACCTTCACCTAAACGGATTATCGCCATTAGGAATGGTATAGCGCTCAGTTTAGACTGGCTTGGTCTATAACAGACCGAATATTTTTTAATATTTTCACCTGACCTATTCACCCTTTCAGCGATGTCGTTATAGGTACAATCCTTACGAAACCTAACCGTAAGTATTTTTTGGAAAACATAACCCGTAATACAAAAGGTTAGCACAAAAAAATAAGAAAAATCCATCAATAGGATTGACTTGTTATTCCAGCCTTGTACAGTGTACCTCTCGTAGAAAATTGATTAACTAAGTTAGGTCTTTGTAAATACTTTTTCCGCGAGAGTTGTAGCTATAGTCCCAGAGGGCACTGTATTGGTAACCCCAACTATTCGATATTATCTAACTAGAATAGAATAGAATAGAAAAACGTTTACTTATTCAACAAACACATCAACACCCATGTACATTATGTACCCCTGGGTACATCATAGAAAAGATGCAATAACGTAATCCCCTAACAAGCGAGCGACACCTCACTTGCGATCACTCACTTGTCAATTCGACTATTTGTAGGGCCATTACCAACTGATAATAAATCATTTTTATCGGACTCTCTCGCTCGTACTCGTGGGGCTTATGGCGAGCGTAAGGGATACAAGATAACGCTGATACTACACGCATCCCTTACGCTCGCCATAAGCTCCACGAGTACGAGCGAGAGACTCCGATAAAATGATTTATTGCCCTGACGGTCAGTTGGTAATGGCCCTACAATAGCGAATAAGGTTTGTCCCGTCAGAACATTTAAACAACATTTTGAATGCAACGTAGCTTATTTACTAGACGTACCAAATATTAACCGGCGAGTTGAACTTGTCCCATCTTCGAGTTGTGCATTCTTAACTTACCCGCTTTACCCGTCGAGTGAGCGAGCTCGTATGACTTCGCTCACTCGATCCATCGTTCGACAGACGTATTTTTGGTCCAAGACGAATATAACTTTATTTTCCATTTTCTCCTGTTGTTGAAACAAAACACAGTCGCTATGGTGAGATAAAGAAAAAGTTATTTTTTTTAAAGTTGCCTTGTCTTTGAGAAACCTGGCAGATCTTAAACATAATGTGAAAAATATATGGCTAGATAAACTTGCTCTTTCGCGCCCCGACTAGCAGTTTAATATTCTCGAGTTATTTTAGGACCCACAAAGCGGTTTCAAGTTATTGAGTAGGTACCAGAAATACCAGCATATATAAAGCAGCATAATTTATAACATATTTTTGTGATCTTGAAAAACCAATCTCTATATTCTATATTTATACCCGTAATATTTGACATAGCCCGGAGAATAGCTAAACTGAAGTGGCAGTGGGCGGGCACATCGCTCGCAGGACTGATGGCCGATGGGGTGAGAAGGTTCTTGAGTGGCGTCCGCGGACCGAGAGACGAGCTGTAGGTAGGCCTCCAACAAGATGGAGTGACGACCTTGTAAGGATCGCGGGAACGCGGTGGATGCGAAAAGCACAAGACCGGTCTGAGTGGAGAGCCTTGGGGGAGGCCTATGTTCAGCAGTGGACGTCTTTCGGCTGACATGATGGGTCAATAAGCGCACAGTCCCAACCGCTGGACCGAAAGACTTGAAATTTCGAGGGAATATTCTTTGGGAATTCATGTCCTAAGGGGTTGAAATAGGGGGAGTAGCGGGAAACCAGTTCTACGTGAACGAAGTCACGGGCGTTCTGTAGTCTCGTATACAGGGTTATTGGTAAGTCGACCTATTCCCCTCTAGGGGTTATGGGGCAGATCATTTGCAATCATTTTGGTCCCATAATACTCTACGCAAAAGTTAGTATTTTTTTCTGTTTTTGTGCCATTTATCTTTGATAAAATTATTAAAAAATATGTTTTTTTTTTACTTTTTGGTCTCGTATTCTTAAACATCATCGTCATCATGTCAGCCGAAAGACGTCCACTGATGGACAAAGGCTCCCCCAAGGCTCTCCACTCAGACCGGTGTACTTTTCACATCCACCGCTTTCCCGCGATCCTTACAAGGTCGTCACTCCATCTTGTTGGAGGCCTACTTAAACATGTACAGATAATTTACGTTTCATATTGCAAAAGAACAGCAATTTTGCCTTGTAAAAAACTATTAAAAAAAATGATTTAAAGTGCTAATTTTTTTTTTTGTAAATTTTTGAAGATGCGTTTCTGACTTTTTTAGCAAAAAACTTCAATTTAAATTATCTCAGAAATGGTTCACTTTTGCATAGGGTATTATGGGGCTAAAATGATTGCAAATGACCTCTCCCATAACCCCTAGAGGGGAATAGTTCGAGTTACCAATAAGCCTGTCTATGTGGTGCCCGGAGCCTCAGCCCGGGCCTCAGCCATTTCTCCATCCGATCAATGTTACTATGAGAAAATAGTACAAAAAAACCGGTTGTAAATAACAAATGAGTTGTTGCTCCGATATTAAATGCCAACAAGGGCAATATTTTCATTAGCGATTCCTATGTCGCACCTTCAGAACGATAGTGACCTAATTCAAAATTTCAGCTTTCATACTTTAAGTCATAATTTGATTACGATAGAGCCCAAATTCGAAATTTAACATTTCTGAATTATGTCACTATTATTCTGAAGGTGCGATGTGTATTTTTGCTTAGATTCCCCCTCGCTTCGGTTGCTTTGCTCGTGGCCGACTAAATGTACAGTCAATAACTTTAATTGATGAGCCACTATGGAACCCTGTCGCATAACGTTATCCATTAATTTTAGCGTAATTTCGTTCATGTGTCTAGTTTAAATTGGGCTCGCGCTGATTCGATTTCAAATCGAAATCAAATCGGAATATAATATTACCTACTGAGCCCCGGTACGGAACCCTCGGTTTGCGAGCCCGACTGTCACTTGACCGTGTTTTTATAGCTATCGGCATTCTTCGTTTTTCTATGACACACGAGTGACAAATAGTGTCGAAAGAAGCTGGGAATAGTGTAATAATTCATAATTCATAATACTTTATTCAGTAAGGATTATACGTTGTCATTCATGTTCAGTAAAAATAAATCACAAAATAGTTATTTGTTCAACAAGAGAGCAAAGTTGGTTTTTGCTGCAAGTGATGATTTTGAATCCCGAGTAAGCGAAGGATTCTATTATTGAATCACGAGCGTAGCGAGTGATTCTAGGTTAGAATCCTGAGCGTAGCGAGGGATTCAAAGATACGAAACGTAAAAAACTTTGGTCTCGTGTGACACATACAACTTTTCACCTCAGCAGCGAGAACAACACAGCGTGAAGCTGGTAGGGCCAACGCAGGTCTTCCGTTGTGACCATTTGGTGAATACACGACTAAATAACGACACGATCGAAAAAATTTGTTAATTTAATTTTGCATTTTATTTGAAACCTAGTCGTAGAAAAAGTATTGTATGCAACGGTGTATAACTAAGTCTAAAAATACTCGTGGCGTCTTGCTTTACGATGTTCACCTGCGGCTCACATCGTAACCACACCACTCGTCTTTTTTGACCTCTCTTATACAACTGTTGCATAAACTACTATTACGGTTATGTGTGCATCCGAACGTGCGTTTCTTTTTGGGCCTATTATGTGTGGAATTTGAAAATCAAACTTCGAATCAAGTTGTTTCTATCTCTCGCTTTTTTCCTATCGAAGTGAAAGTGACAGGGCAAAGTGAAGTTCAATTTTTTCGAATGTTGTGAGTAGCCCCAGCACTGCTCACGGCATTTAAAAAAAATAATTAAAAAGCTACTTTGCCTCTCGCTCGCAGCAAAATTGAATTTGGCTCACTGTTTTTAAGCAGCAAAACCTGCTTGTTTGAGCTGCTGAGGTGAAAATAATAATATCAATAATTACAAAAAGTCACTTACCAAAGTTAATGTTAATAAATAATGTGTCAAAATGAAATAATTAAAAGTCAATGTCATTGACGGAATAGTAAGCCCACTGTGTCAGCCAGTTTTTGAGTCTCCGGTCAAAAATTGGTAGGTATGGACTTGCAGTCCCTATTTTGGACCGGTATTTTATTAAATATTAGCGGACCCATGACGTGCAGCGACTTATTGCACGTCTGCAGGCGTGGTCGAGTAGTGGCTAAATGCTGTTCCCTACACACATACATACAAGTCTTGCTACCCGGCCAGGTGACCCGATACCTCGTCTTCATCCAAGAAAAAACCCTGTAAGTTATATAAAAAAGGCGCATTATAATGAACTTTTCCCTACCTTCCGCCTAATGTAGGACGCTCTTGATGGACCCATGAAAACTTTTTCAATTTTCCACATAATTTGCGCAAATTCTTTTCAAAGAATTGGATCTTCTGTGACCTTGTACCGGGAACGAGTTCGCCCGTTCCCTATAGCTTTCATTTTGCTTTTGAAAATGTTTACAAAGCTTGAATATCACTTTTTAATACTTTAACCGTACTAAAAAGGGCCGCTCCTATTCAAATCTTTTATGTAACTTGGCTATTCCGCATCAAAGAGGTAGGGGAAGGTTAATCCCTGCTACTAAGTTGTAGGTAACTTAGCCTCCATTCCACTTTGTCCTAAACCATTATCGTTAGCATATTTCTACGTTACGGTAGATTTTACCGACGGCTTAAACGTAACTAAACTGTTAAAACTGGGGTCGTAGTGAAAAGGGTATAAGTCTTCTGCAGATCATGTCAAAAAGGGTTTAAGTCTAGTATACTCCGATCATGTATACAGGGTTATTTGGTAAGTCGACCTATTCCCCTAGGGGTTATGGGGGAGATCATTCGCAATAATTTTGGTCCCATAATACCCTACGCAAAAATTAGTTAATTTTCTGTTTTTGAGTCATTTATGTTGGATAAACTGATAAATAATCATGTTTTTTTTTACTTTTTAGTCTCGCATTCTTAAAAGTTTACATAAATAATAATAAATAAATATATAAAGGGTAAACATCTTAGCCTATTTGTGCAAATTGTGGTTACTGAATTGTCAACAACTTTTTGAAGTTGTAATTCTGTAGCTCTGCCTACCCCACTCTGGGATTACAGGCGTGAAGGTATGTATGTATGTAAATAAATAAATATCAGGGGGCAATGACACACCAATTGACCTAGTCCCAATTTAAGCTCTAGGCTTGTATTATGGGTACTAGACAACGATATAAATACTTATATAGAAAAATATATACTTAAATAAATACATAGTAAACATCCATGACGCAGGAACAAATATTCGCGCTCATCACACAAATATCTGCCCTTACCGGGATTTGAACCCAGGACCGCTAGCTTCGTAGGCAGGGTCACTACCAACTAGGCTAGCGCGTCGTCACATATAATTCTACTTTTAATATTGCATAAGAGTAGCAATTTTACCTTGTACAAAAGCTATTAAAAATATTGATTTAATGTGCTAGTTCTTTTTTGTAAATTTTAGAAGACGCGTTCCTTACATTTTGAGCAAAAAATTTAAAGTTAAATTATCTCAGAAATGGTTCACTTTAGCATAGGGTATTATGGAACCAAAATTATTGCAAATGACCTCTCCCATAACCCCTAGAGGGGAATAGGTCGACTTACCAATAACCCTGTATACACTTTTTTATTAAGAGTTAAGTCGACTTGTACCTTTTTTCATTAGGACCCCAGAAATTTGGCCACTTGACCTTTTTTGCGCAGTCATTAACAACTTCTCATGTACAAACTCATTGCTTTCTCACCGGGTTAACATATACCTATTCCAAAGTCAAGCCCATTCCAATTTATCAAGGCTCTAAATTGACAGGCAAGTTTTAACCTTAATATGGTAACAGAACAAACAAAGAGAAAAACAGCCGCATAAAATATTGTAAGCAATATAAATTATTATAATCTATTCTATTCTCGAAAGCAAGATGGGGTAGAACTAGAACCAATCCCAGCGTTATCCGCATTTTAAAGGCACAAACCAACGAGTAGTGCAGTCAAGGGCATAAATATATACAGTGTGTGACATCCATACGAACATATATTTTAACAACAGTTAATATGCATCCTAATTAACATAAAAACATGTATTTTGTTAACATAAGTTGTACTTTTTTTTCCATACTAACTAATTCTCCACGCAATGTATCACTAATATTTCAATTATCCGTCAATTAACTTGCAATTAACTTAGACTTAATGTTATACATTCCCGCTCAATGGACCCTTTAAAAATGAATTACACTAAATGTATTGGAGCTATTAACTTAACTCCTTCTTTAAATGGTTATCAGCACTTAAAGCTATCGTTACTTAAAATTTATGTTCTTATGCCCTTATACAGTGTGTGACATCCATAATGCCCGGTTCACATTATTCCAGCAAAAGCATTCCAGTACAAGTACATTGCGTCGTTAACGTCGCTCTCGCCGCAAACGTGAAAACCAACTCGTCAATGTACTTCTACTGGAATGCTTTTGCTGGAATAATTTGAACCGGGCATTATGAATGTCACACACTGTATACATTCCTAAGACGTCAAAATTTCATCCCGGAAAGTTTAAAAGTTCCCGAGGGAATAACGATAGTCGAAATCGAAACGAGACGCGGACGAAGTCGCGGGCAGAAGAAGTTGTAATAAAACAATGTAGAATAGAGGTCGTAAGCCTTCTGGGCCCGTTTTGTGGATTTTAATCCCTCCAAGGGCTAACTTTGTGTGATTAGTGCTAATTTATAGTCTAGTTTACCAACCTAAAGTATAATTAATATATTTGCGCAATTAATTAAACCTTTATCACGAAACCATGTAAAGGCCTTGATTTTAGAAGTTTAGTACTAAAGTCACATTAAGAGTCATGTTAACAACCATTTAGGCACTTTGTGCTAATTAGAACAAACCTAATGTCCTAACCATAATACATTGCGGTTCCGTACCCAAAGGGTACAAATGGTACCCATTACCTGAGTATTAAGCCTCCATTGCCCGTCTGTATCTGTCTCTCAGCGGGCTGTAACTCATGAACCGTAATAGTAAGACAGTTGAAATGTTCACAGGGTGTGAATTTCTATTGCAGCTATAACAACAAATTATTAAAATTAAATTAAATTATAAATTAAAAGTGACCCCTTTACAAAAAGTAATTTTTTCACTGTTTTTTGCTCGAAATTAACTTATCTATCTATCTGTATCTCTTGAAACGTAATTAGAAGCAAATTGAATTTTTTACAGAGTTTATAAATGCTGCTATGACCACTATTACAATAAATTATAAATATTAAAAAGCTAAAAATGAAAAGCGTGTTTTTTGCTCGATCTTAATTTGCATGTGCGTCACCGACTCGCACTTGGCCGATTTTTAATTATCTGGAACATTATAAATTATCATTTAAGTACTACCGGCAAACATAAGAATAGATTAAACATAAATAAATTGATCTAACCTAGCCAATGATAATCGAAATTCAGTCTAAGCCTAACCAGTTTGAGAATTCCAGAAATGTTAGTAGGTAGGTAACCATCACAAGCCTTTCAAAACAGATTTATATCTAGTAAGTCAAGGTTGAAGGGAATCTTTAGGATCTTTTGTGAAATCTTTCCCAAGGCCAGGGGAAGTAGGGCCGCGATAAATCACAAAAGGGTCCGCCCGATCGGCAGTGAGATAGGTAGGGGCGGATTTATTCCGAGGCGGGACAGTTATATTACACCTCGTTCTAGTAAAACAAGAAAAACTTCAATATTATTATTTATTTAAGCTTTGGCCGTGTGGTTGCCGGCTCAGAATAGTGCCACTCCATATCTTTCCGTTTAAGTTGTAAGAGGCGACTAAGGTTTTATAGGTTTTACTCAGTTCTGCGGGCCCAGTATGACAGCGTGTATATTGCGTGTCAATTGTAGATAACGCATCCGTCATTTTCGTGCTTAAGTATTTACGTGTCAGAAGGTGACGGGTGAAGTATTTACGTGTCAGAAGGTGAAGTATTTACGTGTCAGAAGGTGACGGGTGAAGTATTTACGTGTCAGAAGGTGAAGTATTTACGTGTCAGAAGGTGACTTTATTCACGCTATGTCACGCGACAAACGCAGCTATATTAAGCCCCCTGGCACAGATTGTAAGGGTATGTTTGTTTGAGACGTCTGTGGGCCTAGTAAGGCGTCTATTGCGTGACAAAATGTGGATAAAGCTTCCGTCACTTTCGTCCTTATATACGTGTCAGAAAGTGACGGATGTTATATTCACACTTTGACACGCAATAAACGCAGTCATATTAGGCCCAGTATAATCTCCCTACCACCTTGTCCTAAAAATAGTTCATAATACGGCCATTTAATTAAAGATCTAGTGCAAAGGAAGTAAAGTGGAATTTCTATTGTTTTTATGACTAATGATCAAATAAGAAGTCGAGAAATTAGAATATAGTCAAGTTAGAATTAGTATTGACTATATTTCATTCGCAATAGATTCATATTTCATTGACAGGTAGGTACTATGTTTTATACATCGGTGTCTCAAAATGGGAAAGTTATGCACACACGTGCATTCATGCACATGTCACGAATAAGTCAGTGTGGGACTAACCTGCCAGTGTCTGTGTGTGCAAATGTTTTCCAAAAGCAAGATATTGATTCATTGGGGACACGAATCAGTCAAATCAAGCAATAAAGCTAAAATCCTTATCATTTAATCTTGTACCAACGCATTGTGAAAGTCAATGTCCCTACGCACAGTAATTTTATTTTGCAAAAGGTTAATGTCATCTCTTTCCAACAATCCCAACCCATTAGATCCAGTTGCCTGCCCTCTAATAAAGCGTAATAGAGGCCCTATTGCTCTCTAATAAAGCGTAATAGAGTTAATTTTTTAATGTTTATTTCAGTACTCAAATGAACCCAATTTATCGTGAAGCAAAGTTTATTAAAGGAACGATAAATGTGGCGCATGAATTAATAAATACATTGTAATCAGATTCCAACGTACGCATATTAATAGACTTGCCTCAGGTGGCAGTTTACTTTACTCGGGAGGTGGTCAAGAGTCCGTCATACCCCCCCCCCCTTTTGGCTGCCCTTAGCCAAAAAGGGGGGGGGGGGGTGATGCATAACGCATTTCCTCACCATAAAAAAAAGGTGGCAGTTTACTTGGTTATTTGTCAAATATATTCGTTGAATCAAAATCATAATAATGAACTCTTATGAAATGTCATAGTAGCCACTTAGCCGTAGTTGCAGGTTCAAATCACGTCACTTGTAGATGACGTGATAAGTACGATAAGTCTCGTGATCTACCAGTGACGCGATTGGTTTAAAAACGAAACGAATAGAAACGCTAGTTGGCGTAATGCATATTGCCTAAGGGCTGAGAAGAACCTGTAAGGAACTCTGTCGGATGTCTTTTTATTGTGACATTCGCAACCTTTTGTCGTAAGGACTAAACATTTTATTACAAGCAATTTAGTCCCAAGCATTGTTGTCATTAATATAGTCTTTAAAACTATAACATGCTTTAGAAATTAGTTTACGTTACTTGGGAGCTTATTATAGAAACTAATACAATTAATTACTCATGAAAGATTTTTTTATTTTATGTAGCAGTATGAAGGGCACTGCGAACTTATATTTATTTCTGGTATAACCATTATGTATGATACAGTTCTTTCAAAATGTAGGTATGTCAAAATGGACCCAATATTGAGCCCTGTGGTACGCCCATTGAGGCCAATGACCCAGGTGATTTTTCTCCATTTTCGTCTACCCGTTGTGTTCTTCCGTTACGTACGTTTTTATTAAGTTGCCTCTCTATCATTCGGTATGTCAAATGTAAGAGATGTAGGATCAATAATATAAATATTTGGAAAACACGGCCAAGCGAAGTGCTAACATAGGGCAAGAAAGATATTAAAAGTATAGGCTGTGAATCCATGAAGTCACTGTGATGTGCTCAGTCTCACACAGACTCCGAACTCGAGTTTGTCATTTTGACGACGACGCGTTGGTCTAGTTGGTAGTGAGCCTGCCTACGAGGCTAGCGGTCCTGGGTTCGAATCCCGGAAAGGGCATATATTAGTGTGCTGAGCTCGAATATTTGTTCCTGAGTCATAGATGTTTTCTATGTATTTAAGTATAATATATGTTTCTCTGTATAAGTATTTATATCGTTGTCTAGTACCCATAGTACACGCCTAGAGCTTAATTTGGGACTAGGTCAATTGGAGTGACATTGTCCCCTGATATTTATTTATATAAAACTGGCGACCCACCCTCGCTTCGTTACGTTTTATGTCAGTTTTCTTACACACAAAAACCTAACATAGGGCAAGAAAGATATTAAAAGTATAGGCTGTGAATCCATGAAGTCACTGTGATGTGCTCAGTCTCACACAGACTCCGAACTCGAGTTTGTCATTTTGACGACGACGCGTTGGTCTAGTTGGTAGTGAGCCTGCCTACGAGGCTAGCGGTCCTGGGTTCGAATCCCGGAAAGGGCATATATTAGTGTGCTGAGCTCGAATATTTGTTCCTGAGTCATAGATGTTTTCTATGTATTTAAGTATAATATATGTTTCTCTGTATAAGTATTTATATCGTTGTCTAGTACCCATAGTACACGCCTAGAGCTTAATTTGGGACTAGGTCAATTGGAGTGACATTGTCCCCTGATATTTATTTATATAAAACTGGCGACCCACCCTCGCTTCGTTACGTTTTATGTCAGTTTTCTTACACACAAAAACCTTCCTGTTAATTCACTCTATCTAATGATGAAAAACACATTAAAATCCGTTGCGTACTTTGAAAGATCTTAGCGCACATACTGAGATGACGAAAAGCGACTTGATTTTATACATACATACATACATACATACATACCTTCACGCCTCCATTCCCAGAGTGGGGTAGGCAGAGCTACAGAATTACCAACAACTCTAAAAACTTGTTGATAACTCTGTAACCACAATTTGCACAATTAGTGCAGTGTTCACCAACAATTAAACGGACGGTTAGCGGTTTGACGGTTGTCAAATGTATTGACTAACGGTTGATTAAGACATAACCGTCTGTTAAATTGGTTGGTGAACTCGGCCCTTAGGCTAAGATGTTTAACAGGGCATTAGTGAGGTTGCAAGCCCATCGCCTAACAGTACTACACGCCCTTATTCCCTTAGTCGCCTCTTACGACATCCACGGAAAGACATGGAGTGGCACAATTCTACCCCGGCAACTACTACTATTTACTACTAAAATGCAAAATACCGTATGATGTTGTTTTGAAATCGCTCTATAGTGCTATTTAGTACTTACGACATATGTAGATTGTAAGAAACCTGAAACATCTAGCCGCAGACATGGTGCTGTTTGTTGCTTGGCCAAAAATATTTGACTTTTTGTTGTATAGGTATAGTCAAAAAAAAAAACAAAAAAAATATATTTATTCAGTAAATTGGCCACATGCGGGCTCTTTTACACGTCGGTAATGTACAGTGAATCTACTAGCGCTTCGGACAAGACCATCATTGCGGAGAAGAAGAGCCGCAAGAAACTCCAGCAGAAAGTCATTTTTTCAATCATAAAAAAAAACATCATTATACTTAAAAGTAAGTTACATTAAGTAATAATAAGGTAATAAAGTACATACATACATACATACATACCTTCACGCCTTCATTCCCAGAGTGGGGTAGGCAGAGCTACAGAATTACCAACAACTCCAAAAACTTGTTGATAACTCTGTAACCACAATTTGCACAATTAGGCTAAGATGTTTAACAGTGTATATTAGAGACAGGTAGCAAGCCCATCGCCTAACAGTACTACAAGCCTTTATTCCCTTAGTCGCCTCTTACGACTTCCACGGGAAGACATGGAGTGGCACAACTCTAAGCCGGCAACCACACGGCATAATAAAGTAATAAACAATAAATTCTTAAAACTAGCAAAAAGTTATCATACCTTTTATTTCGGTGAAGCTTTAACAAAGGTGTCAATCTAACTTTGCCAGGAAGCCGGGAAATCCGGAACGGTTTCATAATTTTGTACGCGGGCCCGTGCCCAGGATACTTTGAACGCTACATTATTGAAATTCCAATTTGAAATTAATAAGTTTTGTTTTGTATGTTTAGGTTCCAACGCGTCGTCCGCCCGTCTGTCCTTTATATTTAAAGATGTGTAGTATTTTGTCGGATAAGTTCGCTTTTGTCTTGCTTTCCCAATTAGCTTATCGATGGGTAGATAATACTGACTGAGAAATCAAGATAAATGCCAACCTTTTCAACCAAAATCAATGTTTATTCACTACATCTGGGCCTCTATTCTACTGGCTAAAACCATATTGTCTTTGACATGTTATCGTATTGTGAACGTTACGATAGCCCTTATTTGATTCACCGTTTGTGTTATAATTTCGTGTGGCATACTATAGTTCGGCCAAATATCATAACTATTACATAATTTAATTTCCCATAATTCCGTTTGTAGTAAGTACATTAATTTAGCATAATTTTGAAAGACAGGATGTTGTATTCGAAGAATATTATTTAGAATATATACTTGCTAGATTTTCAAGGGATGTGAAAAAAAAATAACCTCGAGGACCTCGCTTCACCCCACTCGAAACCGACGTGCGTGCATGACTCGATGTATGAATGTTGAAGAAGCGAAAAAAAATTGTCAAGATCGTAGCAAGTGGAAAGAAGTGGTCTCTGCCTACCCCTCTGAGAAACACGCGTGATTTAATGTATGTATGTGTATGTTAATGTACAAAATAGACGCTAGCATAATTTTACAGCAACTTTAAACATGCTTTGACGCTGAATGGCATTTGGTTTCCATTCAACAAATAGCGGAGCTCCCGGCCGCTGCGCTGCCATTTTCCCCCGAACCCCCGGATACGTGTCCGGAATACATTAATGATCCACAAACTCGGTCTAATCCGCCGGTTTCTCTTCGTCATAGTGGAATAAAGGGGACTAAGCGCGGCGAGTCAAGATTTTATTTAATAATAAGTGTAACTGTCTCCTCTTGGGAAGCAATGGTACAGTCTGTGAGCACTTAGAACTTTAGAACTTTAGTACTTCTCTCTCACTCGCTCTCATACGATCTTATTAAGAGCGAGTGAGAGAGAAGTACTAAACCAAAGCCTCTTCTAAGTGCTCACAGACTGTAGATTTTTTACGACAAAAGGACCCATGCGGCCTACTTACTGAATAACCATCTTTTATATTTGTATCTGTATGACATAAGTGCTAACAGCCTTGAGGATTTACTCGATCATTCATTACATTGGTCACTGAAATAAGAGTTCCAATTGGTTGTTTGAAATGAAGAGCAAATATTCAAGCCCAGCATCAGCTGCAGCACCTTAAGACTGCGCCGAGCATACGCCGGATGTACAGTGGCGTCCTCATTACTATTATTGAGTTTTCTAATAATCTTAAGTATTTTCTTAAAATCGGACGGTGCTTTTATGTACTAAAAATTAAAACAAAAGTTATAGGATAAATCACATAGTTTACTAACAATTGACCTTCGAATGATCAACTTAACGGAAGAAAGTGGCCACCATTTTCCGTTAAGCTGACTACTCAAAGGTGTTATCAAAGTTTGTTACGTATCCCATGAATTGTGTTTTTACTTTCGCTACAAAAAAGCATCGTCCAATTCCATAGAAATTATTAAGTTTATCAGAAAACACAATAATAGTATTGATGGCGCCACTGGACGCTAGACGTTTGCTCGGTGCAGTCTTAAAGAACTAAATTAATATTAGTCCGATATTCGCTAGTCAGTTCATCGTATTAAAATACAACCTATTGGTTTCATACTTTTACCACAGATAAACGTCTTTCTCCGCGTAGTACCTAGTCTTATTTTGTTCATTCCTCGGAAACACTTAAGTACTTGTGTTACTTGTGGGAGGACCTTGTGCAGGGTCCGTCCGGGTTGGTACCACCATCTTATCCATTAACCTACCGCCAAGCAGCAGTGTTCGCATCGTTGTGTTCCGGTTTGGGGATAAGACAGCCGGTGAAATGACTAGCATAGAGGCATTCCATCTTAGTCCTCAGGGTTGGCAACGCATTTGCAGACTTGTGAATGCGAATGTCTATGGGTCACAGTTACCACTTACCATCAGGTGGCCTGTGAGCTCGTTTGCCTTCCCATGCTATTAAAAAAAAACTGATTTTTCGAGGTGTCTCGCTACGACCCGCCACCCGCGGCGGGCATTGGCTGGTGGCTGAACGCCGCGGACAGTGGGTGTTTGGTCGTTCAGAACTGTCGTATCCCCAATAAAACACTAGATTAATTAACTAATGGATTTAATTACGGAGCGAACATTTAACAGTATGACAGTCAACCAGGAGAGAGCGAGAGCGGGAAGAGAGAGAGAGAACACAAATACCACACTCTCCACCACCATAACTGTTGCACATTAACTCATTCTTGGCATCACACCTAATTTTATAACATATGATATGAATCTATAACTATAACTTCGTACCTTACTTAGTTATCACAAGCTTACATTCTCGGCATCACACTTAGTGCACATCGAGACGAAGTCCTACGAATTGTTATTATAGTTCAGTCTTCTAATAAACTGTTACTGCAATTTATTAGTTGGTTTACATGCCTTTTCCATTTATCCTCTTCCACCTCCACAATGTAAGTGGTGTCCGGTACCGACTCTTGTATAATCATTCCAAGGACCCACGGCTTGTGATCTTTCCTATAATATTTAACCATAACCTTCTACTACCCCTACTTTAAACTGTTCTAGAGCCTGACGCTATGTTTCTTGTTTTTCTAACATTTCAAGTGATCTTTCCATTATTGGTGGTGGTCTTAATAAAGAAAACCGAGATCTAAAAGACGTGAAAAGATTATTAAAAAAACGTGTTGTCCCCCGCTATAATGCTTCAAAGCAACTAAGGACGCCGCGGGCGGCACGGGCCGCTAGCCGCTGCGGGTGGCAGGTCAGGATCAGAGCGACAAAGGCCTTAATAAAATCTACTCTATGTCGGCCTCGTCTCCGACAAGCAATGGTTTTTAAAAAATTCACATCGACTAAATAAAGCGCTTAACAATAAAACATACTTACCTAAGAAAAGCGCGGACAAAATTTATTAAAGAAAGATTATGTGTTATCTTATCTTAGCCCATGAGACATAGGTAGTTGTAACAGATCCCTAAAAAACGAAGAAAGGTAGCCGCAATGAATCGTGAAGGTTCAAGCTAAATTGGCTGACTACATAAATTCTCCAACCGTCGGATGGAATATTATGAATATATCCTGTTCAGATCGAAAAGGTGTATGTGCAACTAAAATCATAGCAAATACAACCTTCGCTTACTAAAAGTAAGGTTTCGTTTAGCTCGAATGGTGATATAATAGTTAAGTTTCTATATTATGAGTTCCCTCGAGGTTTGGAAATCGGGATATAATGTAACCTGGAATATTTTACTGTCAGCTTTTCTACTTAGAATAATTAAGTATTTTATCTCATCTCATCTTATTATCTGATTTTACAAAAATAAATTATAATTTGCAAAATCTATTAGCTTTGAGTTTTTGCAAACGTCTCGTTAAGGTGGAGATACAATGCAGAATCGCGAGTGACACTATTAATCACACGTCGCGCGTTATTCTTTATCGCGAACAAGCGAGCGCGGATGTAGAGTTTTATTTTTATATCGTTTTCCATACTGCTGTTTCTACTTTATTTCTTTTACCTTTCGTAGCACTAGTAGGATTAAGCAATGTTGATTATCGCAATTCCGAAGTTTTGTTTCCCAACTGCGTCATTGGTCCGAAAATTCATAAGTTATTTTTTTTTCTTAACGAATTCAAAGTAACGAAACAGTTGAAAACTGAAATTCGACCTTGTATGTATAAATATAAATAGGTACGTACAAAAGAGAACTTATCCCTTTAAGGGGTTTCTTCCAGAAAACCATTGTTAAAGAATTACCTTGAAATAGGTAACCTAGAATAATATAATCAGTAGTGTTATTGTATTTGGAGTAGCTAATATTTGAATATGGTATATGGTATATGGTAACCATATCGCTGACGTTGTGACAACTCGTATTAACTTGACATTGAGAGCTGCCAAAACGTCAACAGTGTGTTTACCATATCGAAGCAATACGCTAAACCAAATTGGAATTAAGCTCTGAAAAGGGCAAATGTAATTACGTAGCGGAAATGCCGACACGTGGAGGAAAAATGTAATTGGGGCAAACGGACAGGCTGAGATGACAAGCCAACCGCCTTGCCACTCAAGCTATTATGATCTTAGAGCACTTGTCCCACTGCCGGCGAGAAAGCGATTAGCTATCGACTATTTCCTCGCTCAAGAAACGAACAAAAGATATAGATCCCGTGTCAATAAAAGAGACACATATATTAATAGTTGATCGCTGGCTCTTCACACTGCCGGCGAGAAAGCGATTAGCTATCGACTATTCTCTCGCTCAAGAAACGAACAAAATATATAGATCCCGTGTCAATAAAAGAGACACACACACTTATATTAATAGTTGATCGCTGGCGCTTCACACTGCCAGCGAGAACTCTCTCCACTAGTTTGTCGAAACAAAAAATATACATAGATCCCGTATACCGTGTCAATAAAAGAGACACATACTCGTATATCTAATAATTATTAGTTGATCGCTGGCTCTGCTCGCTTCCCGCTCGTCATCGGCGGTGGTAGAACTGCTTAAGGGTCATTATCGGAACGAAAACAAGTGGAAACATTGTACTGCCTGGTCTAATTAGACCTCATTTAAGTCACAATGTTTTTCACCGTTTTTGCCTTGCTGGCTGTAATGTTTACAGTTATCCATGCTCGCTCAGTGTAGAGTTCTGAAGCCGTTACTTCACAAAAACTATCTCATAGTCGTGATAGTTAGTTAGTAGATAGTTTTAAATTCGTTATATGCGTTTTCATTGTAGATATTTTTCAGGGGGGGGGGGGGGGGGGGTACCCTATTACAGTCATATTTACGTACATAATCGTACTCGTACTTGTTTGCTTTCCAAATTACAGCCCATTCCAATAACGGAAACGTGGTTTGAAAAATACTTGACAAACGGTAAAGTTAGTCTATTCTGCGGATTTACAGCCACCTAAGCAATGTCAAACAAGATTGTCAAACGTGTTAATGTGATAAAGTACAAAAGTGATCAGCTACTTTTGACACTGACTGTACCGCCTGGTGTAACGTCATATTTAGGAAGGCGTCTCCTATATACGAGTCATGTCCACATTATTGAGAGTAATGACTCCCATATTCCAACCTTCGGTTATCACACAAAAAAATAATTTACTTTAAAGAAAAATCGAAATAAGAGCAACTACTGCTTTTAATTTACTGTAGAGGATGAAATGTAGGCAATATTATGGCCGTTTAATTTAGAGATGGATATGGGTCATCTATTGCCCTTTTCGCCAAGGTAGATTTAGTGCTTTTTGCGGCTAGGTACCTTAAAAGAAATACATACGAGTAGAATGCAAAACAATTATTCGTTTTTGTTTTCTCAATGAACGACTTTATATTTCATATTAGGTTCATTTAATCACACAACTACGATTAGAATTAGGATGGGATTTGACCTCTTGCCTAATTTGGGTTTTTTTTGTACCTACAGTATGTACAAGCCTAGATCTAAATCTGGACTAAATAGGTCTATTAATTTGAGATTGTTCCTCGATCTTTATTATTTATGACTGCGGCCATGGCCTCCCAACTCGAACAACGTATAATTATTACTTTAATAAACTCATAGATGGCGTCACAGGTATCGAGCGAAACATTTGAATCAGTAATCGTGAAGATTTTATGATTTTTACACCTTAATAAATTCAACGTACCTTAATTACATCAAAAACATCCTTCTCTACATAAAGTAGGGTATATTTTACAAGTTTAATAAATGCAATAAATTTTATATTAACTCCACCTAACTCATAAAAAACTTATAAGCTTTCAAGCTTGCTACGCCTTATTAGGTACTGTCACTAGATGGTGCCATCACGGATCGCGAAACTACTATCACAGTATATAAATAAACCAGTAAAGAAACTAGGCCTACTTTTCAAGATAAATACCTACGCTCCAATTGAGCGTTTAAGGGTTGTCCATTAACATTTTGTAAAATTGAAAAAAAAACTTGTTTATTGTATCTCAGCTAGTTAGTGCAAAATCGATACGTGTGATCTGCGACAACAAATCCGTTGCAGATTGAGAAAAAGTAGCCGCCATCTTGAACTTTTTAGTTATTCAACCGATTGCTTCCAAAATCGATATATGGGGATGTGTAGGGTAAGCCCAGCTTACGGTTGTGACAATTTTGGTTTGATCGCCTATAATTTTGTAAATTTACCAGTTATCTGGGAGAAAAATCACTTTAATACTTAATTTGAATATTTATCTACCTAACATTGTTAAAATATTGTCCCTAACTACGCTGTATTAGGCATAAGATCAAATTTAAAAAAAAAGGGAAAGTGTCACAACCGGCCACACCCCAAGGGCGGTTGTGACAGTGGTTGGGGTCGGTAGTGACAGGCATACAAAATACATCCAAATGGTTTGTAATGACTTTTATTGTTACAAATAATTAACTGAACACAACATAATCTTCTTCTAAACAAAGTTAACAATCACTTTATGGCAAAAAAGCGAAAATCTGTGATCACTTTTCTTCTTAAAATTAATAAGGCACTGTAACATAATTATAACAGTCTTCTTTATAATCAGTCAAAAGGTTAGCTTAACTACTACAAAATTTTAACAAAACTGTAACACAACATAGAAAAAATAAACATTTATAAATGTACCAATCAACATACTGAGTCAGATTCAACATGTGAATGTGTCGCGTTTGCGTAGGTATCGCAAGAGCGACATGCGATTAACTTCATGTATTTCCGCAGCTCTCAGTAATGAAGTACTGCGTTTCACCTCTTCGTAAGCATTTTCATATTTACTAATATCAGACCGGCCTCTCTCGGTCTTCCGCACGCGTTTTCTAGGCATCTAAAATAAAACAAAACAAAAAAAACAATGTCACAACCGTACCCACAAAATTTGTCACAACCGTACCCAACGCATACTTTTGAAAACAAAAAATGACCATGACTGAGCAAAAAGATCTGCATTAAAAGTAATTACTCGTAAGTAACTGCTAATGTTCAAGTTACAAAAAAAAAAAAGGCAATCTATCTGTGTACAAATAACCGTAATTACAAAAATAAATCGAACAAAAAAACTTACTTTTGACTGTCGAAAATCAATGTGGGCTCCTGCTTACGTTACCGTCGCACGCCGGCTGACGCAACACTGGGACACGCGTTTAGACTTGCATGCCGCTTGTCTTTCCCCTTGCACCCCTCCCCGCGATCCGTATAGTTTCGCTGTTATAGCGACTGTCACTACCGTACCCTGGCACAATCGTACCCAGTCTACCCTATGGTTTCCGACAACTAATCTGTTGACAGATTGAGAAAAAGTAGAGGCCATATTTATTTATTTATTTATTCAACCGATTGCTTCCAAAATCGATATCTGGGGATGTGCGTGGTCTCCGACAAAGAATTTGTTGGCAGAATGAGAAAAAGTAGCCGCCATCTTGAACTTTTTTATTATTCGACAGGCATATTTTTTATTATTCAAGTGTCAATTTCGAGAGTTAGGACCACACAGATCTCCAGATATCGATTTTGGAAGCAGCCAGTCGAATAATAAAAAAAATCAAGATGGCGGCTACTTTTTCTCATTCCGCCAACAGATTAGTTGTCGGAGACCATACACATCCCCAGATATCGATTTTGGAAGCAATCGGTTGAATAACTAAAGAGTTCAAGATGGCGGCTACTTTTTCTCATGCTGCCAAGAAAATCATTGTCAGAGCACACAGATCCCCAGATTTCGATTTTGGAAGGAATAGGTAGAACAACACAAAGTGTAACAAGGCGGCGGTTTCTTTTTTTTCTAAATTCGAGAGGAAGTATGCTTATTTGACATATTTCATAACCTAATAAACAAAATGTCAGACGTGTTGCAAAAGTTCCCGATTTATCGGGAAATCTACCGATTTCGGCTCTTCCCTCCCGATATCACGATTTAGCGACCCCGTTTCCCGAATTTCTACATTTCGAACCAAAGTAACAAATTCAAACAGTATTTTTAAGACGACAACACCAATGGTAGACACTCAAAGAAGGACCTACCCACGGTCGAGAAAAATATTTAAAAAAAAACACTCAATGTTCAAATATTGTAGAGATGTTTATTATTTTATATCGTTTAATAATTTAATAGTTTGTAAATTAAAGTAATTAGTGTAAAATACAGTTGTTTTATTTCGACTAAAATCTCCCGAGTTCTCTTGAGTTTTCGCTGGGAAATTAAACGATTTTTATATTTTTACCTTTGCAACACGTCATCGTATTATAAAAAGCATTTTTTCACTTCTCATGCTCGTAAAGTCCTTCTTTATGCTGGGTTATGGGGCTGCATAAAATCGCATTTTATGCTCTAGTGCATAAAGTAATTTCTTCTTTTAAGACTAAGGCAATTAAGCAATTAAGGCCTTACAGCCACATACACAATACACCTTCATTTTATTGATATATTTTTATGAGATTTAGGTTATATCTTATTTTAATTACGACATATGTAATGCTATCTAAATACTTTAAGATTAATACGGGCGTGCATTTACGTAAAAAAAACATAAGTAACGCAAATATTTATAATAACTTGGCATTAAGGCTCAAACCTAGTGTCCATAGTCAAACGTCACATAATTGAAAATTAAAACAAAAAATTAAGAAAAATTGTGTAGCGGGAAGCTAATTATTCGTCAAACAAAATTAAAAACTAACTAAATTTGTTGTGTTGCGGTTGAAAAGTCAATAAATTATTCGTAAGTAATTGAACAATGTCTTCAAGTAGTGATAGTGACGATCAAAAAATGATTTCGCCTGAGACTAATGTACAGAAGTGCGAAAAATGTAATTGAGCAGATATTGCCGCCTAAATCGAAGAAAATCTATCTCAGCACATACGAAAGTTTTATGATTTGGAGGAACCAAAAAAGCGTAAACACGTTTGCGAAGTGTGTTTTTTTAAGCTAATTTGACGAACTGTCGATGAAATTACATTTTATGCGTGATAGAACATATTAATTACATTATAAAAATTAATTATTTTTTCTTGTATATGCTTAATCGTTGTTTTATTTCCTTGCGATCGAAGTGAAAAGCAGAGTGTAAAACTCGAGCATAAAAATGGTACGTTTTATGCACTTGTTGTACAATCTACTATTTTTTTAAATATTTTATTTATTCTTACCTTTCAACACCAGCAGAGAGTTTAAAAAATGAAAGTTCCGGGTTTGAAGAAGCCGAATTCAAACAACCTTATCCTCCTGAGGTTCCTTGTACTAATATTAGTACATAATACGACCATTGAAATAAAGATCTAGTGCAAAGGAAGTAAGGTGGTATTTCTTTTGTTTCAATGATTAATGATCAATTCAGAAAATTTACTTTATGATCATCCATAATAGATTCATATTCCATTGACAAATTTCATTGTATGGTGGGTCTTAGGAGGGTATATACCACGCAATACTTTTGTGGCATCTTTCTCAAGAACGAACGTAAAATGCGAAGGAGCCCATTCGTCTAGACGCGACACACGCGGCTGACAGCACCGCCAAATCCTCTTAGCGGTCTCGTAGAGGCGTGCGTCTGTGTGAGTGCGTCGTTTCGAGCGTTTGTTCGTAGCTTCTTTACTGGTTTATTTATTATACTGTGCTACTATGCACTCACAGACCCCAAGCGTTTCGTTTGTACAAATTCTTGTTTGATGCGTAAAATCAATACTCAAAATACTTCTTTTATATTCAAAACAAAAAAACAATAGAGAAAATAATGTCTTGACGAATATAAATGAATATTACAAAATACTGTTTTGGCGGTTTCGGTGTATTAAAATGTTAGTACAAACACGGAACGAACAACGTGCTATCTTTAACCATTGAAGTATCAAAACGCGCTGACAGTTTGTGTACAAACATTTAAACTACACTCGGCGTCAAAAAAATCGCACCTTTTGAAATTTTGACTTCAAGCGAATAAAGCTCTTAACTTATTTATTGTACCCTACCAAATATTAGTATCATTTGAAAGCACAGTTAATAAACTTTAAAATCGGGCAAAACCGACCTTTTGTGCGTCTCCCGCACTGGAGGTGGACGTGGCCAGGGGTCCCTGACTGCTCATCGGTACATCACAGAGATCCTGGAGGACCACGTGGTCCCGTATGCTGGTTTTGTCGGGCCTGAATTCACATTCATGCACGACAACGCCCGCTCTCATACGGCGTTGATTGTTCGGGACAATCTGGATCAGGTTGGGATCCCCGTGATGCAGTGGCCAGCGAGAAGTCCTGACCTGAACCCCATAGCTCCGGGTGCGGTCTCGTGATACTGCCCCTGCCACCCTTGAACAGCTTCGGGACGCCGTCGTCGAGGAGTGGAGTGACATTCCTCAAGAACGCATCGTGACGTTGGTGAGGTCAATGAAGGATCGCATGGAGGCTGTAATTAGGGCTAGGGGACGTAACCCTAGGTTTTAAGTTTCGTTTTAAGAATTTGTTTTACTGTATTTTTTAATTTTGTTATGTTTTTAGATTGTGTAATTTTCGCGTGAATAAATGTTTTTCCTCTTTTCATGAAAAACGATTTTTTTTAAGCTTAGTAATCATTATCACATTTTTATTAATTAAAGGAAAAAATGAGGCCCCACACTCATACCTTATCTTAGATTAAATAGGGTTTATAGCTGCTTGAAGTCAACATACCAAAAGGTGCGATTTTTTTGAGGCCGAGTGTATAACTTTGTTTCGTTGGATTCGGATAAAGTTGAAGTTGAAGGCGATATTTCCTTTTTATATAAATACGCACGCTTAAATACGCTCACCAAACTATTTTTAACTTATTCTTAATTCTCATTGTAAGTGAATTGTAAAATTCTTATGAGAAAATAAATTCTTTAAACCTAATAAACCAGTTATTTTTACCTATTGCTTTTATTTATTGTCAGCAAAAAACTTCCCAAACATGTCATTAAAACATTCCTATTTGTCCTGGACATCATTAATCAGGGCAGATGCTCCTATGAATTAATAAAACGCTAACACAATGTCACCGGTAGGATTATACCCATTACATATTAATTTTAAGTCAACAATTTTCTTGACGTCTCATTCTTGAAGTCAATGCCATCTGGTGATACGTTACTAAAACTATTAGGTAGGCTGCCAGCATCCAGTGGTGGCTCAGATACGGCATCTACTGGTGTAACTACGGGACTAAAATTGCCTACCGAATTGTCTACATTAGGACGGCACGCTTTTGCTGTATGAGATTGGGTATCTGTACTTGTATTCTGTTATCTGTGCTGCGGCCTAGGTACCTAGTGAAAAGGATTATACGTCGATTTAACTCGTATTAAAAAAGGGTACTAGACATATAACCCTTTTCACTTAATTTTCAGGAGACTTCCCTGTTTCACTAGGACCCCGAGGCTTTGCAAGCGTCATGGAAACAATTATCATCTCGTATTTCGTCCCTTTCTCGGTGGTTATAGAAAAATGTCTTCCCCACAATTGGAATGTTCTCACTTTATAAATTGAGCCATCCGTCACAGATAACGGTGACGAAGAAAATAAAGGACTGAAATGTAAGTGTCAATAAAATTGGTCTTTGTATTGTAGCGGCGTCTTGAGATTTTTTCCTTATTACAAAGTTTTATGTTCGACTTAGCCTACTTGCTTTTTGAGCTTTATATAAAAGGCAGAAGGTTTACTTTTATATTTAACCGTTATTTTGTCATGTTGCATCTTTACGACCATTTTGTGACTGCTCGTAACTAGGGCATCAGAGATTCTAAGCATTTGTGATGTGATGACATTTACTTGAGAAAATTGGTTAGGTAGAGCTGGTCTTCACTTTATGGTTTGATGTTCGTATAATCCTGTCCACTGTGTTTGTCGGTTACGTACAAATCACGTATTTAGTTTAAAACCTCTAAATTAACCTCTAAATTGTAACTTTCAACAGCTTAAAACTTGATAACGATGCAATATTAATGCACCAGTTTAAAACTTGGTTTAACTGGGATGTTGACTGACGGATACATTTAAACTGAGGTGTTATGAACTCTGTCAAACGGTCGATAGTCGAAGTCATATGTTCCGGCTCACTCAACGGGTAAGTAAAGCGGGTAAGCTGAAGACGCACGCCCTTATGTGTGTTTTTTACTATCTTATAAGACAACTACAACTGGCCGGTTAATGTTGTCCGCCGAACTCAAGAGCCTGAGGCCCTAGACAAGATACATAACGCTTACGTAAATGATTCTCGAAAACTGACGAAATGACATAACGTCGGTGAAACTGCAAAACCGCGTAAGTGACATTTTAAATAAGGAACGAAATGCACATTTTTAATAAGAGAGTAAGGTTTATTTTGCTCTATCATAAATTTGTTAGTTACGCGCTTTTGCAGTATCACCGACGGTAAGCACTTGACACGACTCCGTTCTGTTCTGCAGTTTGTGTCAATTCTATACCATATACAGGGTGCCTCTGACCTTGGGGCTTTAAATGCATAGATCAATTCTACTCCTGAAACTAAACTTCTTTTGTTCTGTAAGTTGTTAAAAATATGTTCTGTTTAAATTTATTTTTTATCATACAAGTTAAATCAAATTTTCAATGTACGCGATCCAATTCTCCATTTTCCTTTAGCCCTCGTACCAAGGTAATGTCGCCCCCGTACCATGAGATAGTGATTACATGGCCAGTATGTAATACACTGATTTTACAATTAGACTTTAACATCAATTAGTTATCTAAATTTAAGTTATTTTTTCATGTTGCAGAACAAAAGTAGTTCAGTTTAGCGAGTAGAATCGATCGTTGAAATTAAAGCCCCAAGGTCAGAGACACACTGTATAGTTTCGATAACGACAACGTTATCGCAATGCATCTTGTCTTGGGCCTCTGAGGCCGTACCGAAGATTGAAGATACATTACGCTAACTAGCGTTTCTATTCGTTTCGTTTTTAAACCAATCGCGTCACTGCCTCACTGGTTGATCACTTGTCTCTTCGTATCAACTCTTCGTATCATGTCATCTACCAGTGACGCGCTTGGTAAAAAAGCGAAACGAAAAGTTAAGCAAATTTATTTATTTTATAAAATTATGATTACCAAAATTATGATTTTGATAAATCTCAGTTCTCCTTTTAAATAATAAGAACTTAATTTGAAGATTAATTCGACGCGAAGTTTCAAAATTAATTAAAGCAACAAATAACGTTTGGAGTAACCACTTAAAATTGGCAGAGACTGAATTAATAACTGAAATTTATTTTTGCGGTCACGATTCTCTTGCATTAATTGAACTCATTGTTTGTTTGAATTGTTTATTTCTTGATAAAGTCATGGATAGTTTGAATCAAACTTTCTATGACTATTTTATTAGTTAACTAAACTATGTAGTATATCTAATCTTTGTAACTAAATAGGTTTAGTTTATAACCTGTCAATTGAATTTTAACTTGACATATTTTTGAAGTTTCTCGCGTTGAGAAATAAACTCATGTCTCAACTCAACGCAATAATAATGCACAAGAGGTATACTAGGTAGGGAGTTATTACCGTGCCACAAACAAATCACATGACGTCGTTATTTTATAAAAGAGAATGACAGTAACAACAACAACAATATAATTACCGATTAAGAAGCAATATGGGTGAAAAAAAGTAAAATAAAGTAGACCTAAAACTGTTTAACAAGTATGTGTGTTCTCGCAGGTACCTGTGGATCCGAATAGCGCTCTTTGAGCGGCAGCTAGCCAAGATAATTGAACACCTGGTGAACAACGCTGGCCGCTACTACGAGCGGGACGCGCTGGTGGCCGACCCTGACTTTGGCAGCATCCTCAGCTCCCTACTAGTGGGACCCTGCGCCTTGGAGTACTCCAAGGCCAAAGCCCCAGCGTGCTTCTGGACAGATCCACCGGCTGATGAATTGGTAAGTGATATAAGTAATTTAGAGATCACCAGCAGTTTACCTATCGGCCATATTACCAGGAGTGGTTTAGCTGATAAAATGACTAGCAGAAAAGTAGAATCAGGTGCAATCCACCATCTTGGTAGTCATAACCGATGTGTGATCTGATGGTGCCCAACAAAAAGTATTCCAATGACAATTTACGACTTAAAACTTTTTATAGGTATATTTAAAAAAATGGTGTTCGAAACTCTACCTTTTGGGTACCAGTGTATGACTCCTCTCTTTTCCCTAATTTATTCTCTTTTCATCACACGAAATAGACATAGTTTACGTTAGACTGTCAGACTACGGCCTACGGAAAACTGATAAACCTGGTATATATATTATTCTAATAACATAAAAATACTTATGATTCTTTATTTTCGGATATTACGATAACTTTAATTCAAATTGAAAACTGAATAATGAATGGATCACAAAAGGAACTTCTTGGTTGTTTGACGGCAAGATGTCACCAGGGAGGGCAGTTTTAGAAGCCGTCGTGCGTCGCCCTGGTGATGAGGTCGTGCGCCCAGGCGGGCTGGTCGACCGGCACCATGTGCCCCGCGCCCCGCACCAGCACCTCCGTCAGCTTCCCCCCGCTCTTCCACCACCCCGCGAGCTCCCCGCGCACGCCCCACTCCTGCCGCTTCGAGACCGCGTACTCCTCCGACCCATTAAAGCGGAGGTTCCGCAAAAACTTCTCTGTAGACGGATACGGAACTATAACGTCGTATTGACCACTGTAGAAGATTACAGGGTAGTAATTTATTAATTCCGAGATCCACGGCGCGACTGACTGCATTATATCTTCTTTCAAAGTTGTCTTGTCAAAAACGAAAACCTGGTCACGAACGTGTATTGCTTTCCTTAAAGCAGCCATACTTGCTACCTCTGCAATGTGTTTTTTATAACTTGTAAATAGTCCACCTTCAGGGGAATAGTTATAAGGATTTACTCTTATTTTTTTTATGACGTTGTGAAAATAATCTAAGGCGCTGAGCCAATCTTGATCTCGTATCTTCTGAATCGCTTGAGTTTCGAATGATTCAATACTTTTCTTTGTATACGAATTTATGATACCTAGCTGGAACATATACTCGCTATGAACTAACTGATGCTCAGGGTCGCACCAGCCGTTCCCAATCACTAAACCTTGAAGGTTGATCTTGGCTTTTGCGGTGGGATTCTTCTTGTGGATAGTGTACGCAAGCGCTGGGGCGAATTTTCCAGCGTACGACTCTCCAGTGACAAAGAACTTGTTCGGCAGCAGCTCCGGGAAGAGCTGGAAGAACTGCGTCAGGGTGGAGTAGAGCTGCTCACCGACCTGCGTCTAGTTCCGGCAGTACCCTTCCTCGCTATCTGAGAAGCTGAATCCCGTGCCTACCGGGTTGTCGATGTATATGACGTGGTGGTTCAAGGCCCAGTGGTGTTCTCTGTGGGTGAAGGAGCCGTTTATTACTTCGAGTGGGCCGTTTTCTATAAACAGGCCGAACAGCGAGGATATGCCCAAGCCCTGCAGCCACACAAGTACTGGTGCCGTGGCCGCGGCCTCCGCCACTGGAGGGAAGTACCACAGGAACTGGTTAGAGTGGTGCGTGTCGTCGACGGTGAAGAAGCCGGCGTAGCTCTCGACCGCCTGGCCCGGCAGACTAACGCGCGCGGCCCGCCGGCCCTCCGCTGCGCGCCCGTTGCTGATGTACGGCGTCAGGAACAGTTTCTCGCCTACATCACCTGTAACACTTCGCTCGAGAAATCCTGCTGAAGCAAAATATGGCGGTTGCAAAAAGCACTGAGCAGCTATTGCTTGGGAAATAAAAACGAACCACCACGAATGTACCATTGTGATATTTGTGATGTTACAGCAGTAGACTGTAATGATTTGTAGCGTTTGGAAATTGAACACTTGATTTATATATTTTTATGTACATGTGCAAAAAATGCAATAAAAATTATACTTTGTAAATTTTTAACTTTAATGTTTTGACACTGGTTTACAACACGATAAAATAAACGTGTTTAGATAGTGTTTAGTAAATGAACAAGGTCATGAACGTTAATTTGTGTTCCATGTCAAGAAAATATTCATGAAGTCGTTAATGTTAATAAAGATGTTAAGTCATTTGTAACTTTTAGGAAACTCATCCTCATTGTTATACAACGTCAGATTGACTTTGGACCTAAGCCAAATTTAAGTTCATTTTAGGCGGAAAAAAAAAGTCGTTTTTGACCAGTTACGTATCGTGTTGTCGACGTTTTTACCGCCGAGAAGAAACCCATCAATTGTGGACCTCGAAAATCTTCCAAAGATTTGTTAGTACCACACCACCTAATAACGAATCTTTTACAATAACTTTTAATTCAATTTACATCAAATACATAAAAAACTGTCATTTTGTCCTTCTTCTTTTTCCAGTGCCTCTTCAATCGTGAAGATTGGCCGTCAGCTTCTTGTACTCGTCCCTATCCGAAGCCAGCCGGAACAGCTCTCCAGGACCGGTCCACTCCCGGATGTTTCGCAGCCACGATTTCTCTCTTCGCCCAGCGCATCTCTTCTTCCCACTTTGCCCATCATGATCAACCGCAGCAGCATGTATCTGTTGTTCCTAAGCACGTGGCCGAGATACTCTATCTTGCGTCTTTTGATAGATGGCATCATTTTCCGGGACATATAAACGCGCTGCAGCACGGTTTCGTTCCTGACCTTCTGTGTCCAACTAATGCGCAACATGCGACGGTAGCACCACATCTCAAATGCCTGTAGGCGTCTTGTAGTGTCTTCCTTCAAGGTCCAGGTTTCGCTGCCATACATGACGACAGGCCAGATGTAACACAGGAGTAGCCATTTTGTCCTGCCTGGCCCTTTTTTCCCTTTCTACAACTAGGTGATCTTCCTGTTCGGCTACCTACTGGATGTTAAACAGCTGACGGGTTATCCAAGTCGTGCAACCTAATAAGACTCATTTTTTCCTGCCTGGCCCTTTTCTCTCTTTCACCGTTAAGGTCATCCTCTACCTACTCTTAAACAACTGATACGCGATTCAAGATGTGCTACAGTTGCTTTTTCCACGCAACTCAAAAATCAGGAAATTTATGCGCGATATAATTACGTAAGCTAATGTGAACATGACCATAAAACTTGTTACAAAAAGCGTAGCGCTATCTACCTCGTAGACGCGTACGCAACGTTTGTAGAGGTCTGCATAACGCGCATGTATAAATTATGGTATTTTCAATCCACGAAGGCACGCCCCACCAGCAAATCCCTTTAGTGATTATTTAAGATTATAGAGCATACATTGGATTGTCATTGCATTAGGGCTTTAGATAAGAAGCATAATAAAGCATAACGTTTAGCGATTTCGGAAAACTGTAATTATTGAATTGATGCTGATGTAAGCAGTCGACGCGATAGATCTTCGACAGTTTAAGTCAACCCGTTATATTTTGTTAAAGAAAAAAGTTGGTCCGAGTACGGGCCCCTGTGGCACCGCCAAGACAAAATTGGCATACTCTTTACATTAAATACACATCTTAAGTGCAATACCATAAATATCTGATTACTGAATATGATTTGAGGTCACGATGGTTTACAAATAGTGACCCTAGTGATTGATTAACATTCAATTTTCATGGTCATTCAATCCTCATTCGTTAAAATTCATGGTCTTCCTTTTATTTCTGACACTATGTTAATTAGCAAAAAATAATCCTTAATATGAAGCCTTTCGATCGGTGTGATAAAGCTACAGGGTAATTATTTTTCTCTTGTAACGGGTTCGATTCCCGGTTCAACCATGTAATTATTTAAATATCTACTTATGAATGCAGTTAAAATTGTTTTTTTTAATTCAAATAATGTCTTCTTTTAGTAAAATGTTCCATCTATAATATTCAAGAGGTACTTTCCTACCATGTGGCATAGCCGTGGAACGCCCTGTATAGTGTGACATTGTGCCATTGTGTTGATGTTTATTTAATTTGTTGTAATAATTAGAATAGAAGCCATTTTTGTATAATAAAAAGTATCAGCGATATAATTTAAAAATTAAAGAAACAAGAAATAGTGGGCATAACATTATGTTAGGAAATGACACAAGAAAAGATAGGAAATAATAGAGATGGCGACTTATTGCATAATTTATGTTAAAATCTATGAAACCTTTATTATGCGCAAATAAATAAAATGCAGGGAGATGGGGCATTAAAAATAGTGACTCTACTACCCTCACTGCCCAATCCCAACCCTGGCGACATATCATTGGTTTTCGTGATTATTTTATTTTTACAAACTGATCATTTTAATTGAACATTCAGAACAAGACCTTGAATATCGTATAACGCTAAGATGTCAAAAACGAAGGTACTTCTAGAAACCGTCGTGCGTGACCCTGGTGATGAGGTCGTGCGCCGCCTGGGCTGGTCGGCCGGCACCATGTGCCCCACGCCCCGCACCAGCACGGTCGTCAGGTTCCCTCCGCTCTTCCAGAACCCTGCTGTCTCGTACCGACACGGTCCATGCTGTGTTGTGGAATGCACCATCCACTTTCGTAGCTCCCCACTCTTGTACTCTTCCGACCCGCTGAAGCGGAGGTTCTCAACAAAGTTTATCGTCAATGGATACGCCACTATGATGTCGTATTGTCCATTATACAAGACTATACGGTAGTGGTCCAGTAATTCTGAAATCCACGGCGCAACCGACTGCAGCAAATCATTGTATAAAGTGTTTTTATTATCAAATAACTGTTGCCCAACGTGTATTGCTTTCCGAAAGGTATCACTACTCATAATCATTTTCATTGTATCCTCATACTTATCTAATGTTTTGCTAAAGGGAGCGTAATTATAGACATTCACTTGGAGTACTTGTTGTAATATACCCTGCTTTGTATATAATAAATCACTTTGCTTTCAATAGTTTCCATGATGTCTTTATTTCTCCAATCTATGAAACCCATCTGGTACAAGTGTTTGCTGTAAACAAACAGATGCTCTGGATCGCACCAGCCGTCACCAATAACTAACCCTTGAAGGTTGATCTTGGTTTTCGCTGTGGGGTTCTTTTTGTGGACGGTGTACGCGAGCGCTGGGACATATTTCCCGGTGTACGACTCTCCAGTGATGAAAAACTTGTTCGGCTGAAGCTCCGGAAAGAGCTGGAAGAACTGCGTCAGGGTAGAGTAGAGGTGCTCGCCGACCTGCGTCTCGTTCTCGCAGTATCCTTCGTCGCTGTCTGTGAAACTGAACCCAGTGCCCACCGGGTTATCGATGTACAAAACGTGGTGGTTCAGGGCCCAGTGGTGCTTCCTGAGAGTGAAGGAGCCATTATTAAACTCAAGCGGACCATTTTCCATGAACAGACCGAACAGTGAGGAGCCTCCCGGGCCGCCCTGCAGCCAGACAAGCACTGGTGCCTTGGCCGCGGGCTCTGCCGCCGGAGGGAAGTACCACAGGAACTGGTTGGAGTTGTCCGTGTCGTCGACGGTGAAGAAGCCGGCGTAGCTCTCGAGCGCTGGGCCCGGCAGCTGCACGCGCGCGGCCCGCCGGCCCTCCGCCGCACGCCCGTCGCGGATGTACGGCGTTAGAAACAGTCGCTCGTCTGTATCACGGGCAGTGCTACCCTTGATAGGACCCGCTGAAGTGGAGAACGTCAATTTTAAGAAGCATTGAGAACTTACTATTGCTTGTAAAATAGAAATGACCCGCAGTAGACTCACCATCGTGATGGTATAGTAGAATACGATTTCTAACGACTAGTTATGAAAACGATTGCAGTTGTTTTATTTATACATACTTGTAGTAGGTAGGAGTTCTGTTGCATATTTTGAATCGTTTAAAATACCATCGATAATATATTTAAAATTACGCATTAAACCAAATACTTTATTTTGGCATGTGCATTTTTTACATTCATTTATGAGGCAATATAAATGAATGCATAAATTATGTGTTTTAGTGTAGTGTTTTTAGTTTTCTAATAACTTATTAAGGTAACGGCGCCTATTACCGGGGGTATCAAAATCGGCGACCATCACCGCGGTATTTTCAAATACGCTTTTTATAAACAAACCGATCGATTTTCTAAATAACAAATTTAACACGAACGAAGCTTATTTAGTTGACTTATGGACCTGTTAGCGCTAGTGTGTGTGAATGAAACAAAGTGCTCGCAATTCGTCAGTTTCCGCAAAGGCAGCGCAGAAAGAGGACGTGCCATACTAACGCGTGACGCCGCATGTAAGGGAACTCGAATCTTATTTAGTGTTTTACGTAATATTTATGGCAATTGAACTAATGTTATGGTATTTAAATGGTTGTTTATTGTTTTCTGCACGACTTATGAGTGTTTTTTATACATTTTTTGGCCTGGAAATACGTTTAAAATGGAAAATCAAATACAGCGGTGATAGACGCCATTTTTTGCTGTGGATACTAATACCGTGGTGTACCCCGGTAATAGATTTTTTTGATTTCGGTTATTTATACTTTATTTTTGGTATATGCGATCGGTTATACATACTTTCTTACGGTTATTCCAATCTTGATCTATTCACGCTATTAAAGAACTATTTCCGTGGTATGGAAAGTATTCAACAAACCCTTATTTTTTAACAAAAACTTCAGTACTGAATTTGTAGTTTGTATAGGAACCTTAAATTGTCAAGTTGTTTAAATATTGAGATAAAATCGTGTATCAGTTATATAATTTTGGTTTTGTACCTAGGTTGTATTATATACTTTTGATTTGTAATGAAAATAAAACTGTATCCGTTTGTTTTTATGGGTCGGAATTAGGTTTTTCAAACCCTCCATATTGAGCTTATTACCGATGGTACGGTCAGATAACCCTCGGTAATAGAATGTATGGGAATCTATTACCGACCCATTCAATATTTGTTTGGGTCGGTAATAGGTTCCTAAAGAAGTGTCTATTACCGAGTGACATTTTAGTCTTCTATTAAATTAATCACATTTAGGGTGCCGTAAGTACAGATTTCTTTGATAAAGTTGAGACTTTTACTCATCAGAAGGAAATTTCCGTGTTTAGGTACGTATTGCTTATGTAGTCATCAGTAGATAAACTTTGTGATATTGTACTTTATGCTGATGATACTTCACTAATTTTCAAGGTAGACAGAAAATCCATAGACTTCAGTAGCATAAACTCCACACTAGTTAAAGTACTTAATTGGTTTACTAGCAACAATTTGCTACTAAATGCTAAGAAAACTAAATGTGCTAGATTCGCTTTGCCTAATGTTAAACCGTTAGATTCTAGTATTTTTCTAAATGACGAGTGTTTGCAAATCGTAGATAAGGCAGTTTTCCTAGGCATAACAATAGATAAAAATTTGCAATGGAGTCCCCATATAGCTGTATGTACTGGCAGGTAAACTAAGTTCGGCAGCTTACGCAGTTAGGAAAATTAGACAACTATCCAATGTTGAGACAGCTCGCTTAGTTTATTATAGTTATTTCCATAGTGTTATGTCGTACGGTATTCTGGTTTGGGGTAAGGCAGCTGACATACAAACTATATTTGTGTTACAAAAAAGGGCCATTCGTTCTATTTACAACTTAAATTCCCGTGACTCCTTAAGAGATCTTTTTAAGAAAATTAATATCTTAACTGTAGCGTCACAATTTATTTATGAGAATATTATTTATGTTATAAAAAAATTGGATTCTTTCACAAAAAATTCTGATATACATAATTTAAATACTAGAAATAAAAATAAAATAGCTATTCGAAAATTCCGCGTCCGTAAAGTACATAAATCATTTGTTGGTCAATGCATTCATTTCTATAATAAATTACCTGAGGTAGTATTAAAGTTACCCTTTCCAGCACTCAAAAATTACTTGAAAAAGTCGTTAATGTCTAAAGCGTATTATAGGATCGAGGACTATTTAATAGACAAATATGCTTGGCCTAAACCCGAAACTTAATCAATAATATATTTTTTATTTGTTTTTTTTCAAATTCAAAATCTTTATCTTGTCTGGGGGACACCGTTGATGTAGGAAAACATATCAATCTTATGTGGTCATCTTGCACCGTCTTATATACACATACGTAGGAGTTCTTTTTTCCTTTTCTCTCTTTCTATCTTAAGATTTTGGTGTGTTTTTCTGCGGAAACTACGCAGGATATTTGAAATATTTTTTAATTTGCTATTTATAGATTTATATAATGCTAGACTAAGTAGTACCATTGTAATATTAAACATATTTAAAAAAATGACTGACTGCTGATTTTCTTGCGGCGCTTCTTCTCAGCAGTGGTCTCCTCTTGTGAAGCGCTGGTAGATTCTTGACGTGTAAAAGTGCCCGTGCGTCCTACTTACTGAATAAATGTCTTTATCTTTATCTTTAGTGATCATAAGTTATTTCTACTTTCCATACTTATATTATAGTTATTTTTTAGTAATGTAACTAATGAATATAATTATAATTATACTTCCTTAAAAACGTGATGTAAAAAATAATATACAGAACCAAGCCATTATTTATTTTTTAACCCACGGTATTAAGCTCCAAATCGTGAGTCGGGCGCCTATTACCGATGGTAGAAAATTGCTGTTTTTTATACCCTCGGTAATGGAAGCTGAATTCGCGGTAATATAATCACAACCTATGTATTACCACGGTAATAGAAGACTTGGGTATTTTGGTTTCAATAATTATTTTACAATATAAAATAAAGTAAAATGAGTCCAAAAACTTACGACGCTAACAGTTCAATAAACACTCTTAAATAAAAAAAATATTTTGGGTCGCTAAGGAGCTTTGATAACCTTATTTTTTTGGAATTATTTGAAAACTTCCTTAAGTACCACGGTAATAGGCGCCGTTACCTTATGTGTAGGTATGTTACAATATTGCGAATAAATTTTGATTATTACATTAATGAAAGCCATTTATGAAACTCGCACAACAATAAACTGCTACCACCACCTACAAAAGTGTTCACGGAAATAATCTTGTACAAATTAACCAAGACAGTCTCGAACCTAAGCTCTAAAGCCTAAGATTTAATTTTGTTTTATTACACCACGATAAACATACAAACAAAAACAAATTAAAGAGAAATAAAAACTTAAATGCATAGAAATACATACAAACAAATATTGGCTCCACTAAACCTAGACTGGAGCAACCGCGAATTGAACGAAATCAGTTCCTAAAAATGGTCTATTCTATCATATAGATAAAATGATAAAATATTTATTTATTTTTCTTTCTTACCTAGCTACAGACAAGGTTGAGATCTCCTTTTAAGTATAATAATACCTGTGTCAGGTAATAACATTATATTAATTACAACCTTTGTTATCTTGGTAGGTATGTCTCAATTTGGTTATCTACAGCTGATAAGTATTTTCGCTTAGTCGTTCGAAAATAACAAATGCCGATGATTAAGGCAAATCCTTTTAAAAGGTTCGCGTGATAAAATACATAATTATATCGGCCCTAATAGAATTTGCAAACAATTCAACCCGCTGTAAGATTGTGGCAAGAGCAATTATTTACATAAATCAACTTGACATTCGTAACTTGCAAAGTTTCTTAACGTTTTCGGATACTTGAATAGCTTAATAAAATAACTCCAATAGAGGCTGGTAGTTGGTTACTTTATTACCTACGGACTAGCTTCTGCCCGCGACCTCTGTTCGCGTAAATGTCGACAATCGTTCTCACTCGAGAACTTTTAAAATTTCCGGGATGTAAAGTAGCCTATGTCAACTAGGGCATGCGGTACCGGTACCATTCCCGGAACCGGGACTAAGATTTCCGGTACTGAGTCGGAACCGGGAATTCCCGGGATTTCGGTACTTTTCGGTACTGAGTTAATTATTTGTCTTTTTTTTTTATTAATGGTTATTTTTTTAAATAAGACACCAGTTAAGTGATAATTATTAATTATTTAATCCAGAGCACGAGTTTACCTAATCAGAACAGCTATCTTTCTGACTACCTAACTACCTGTCGGTTGGCCCGACCGGTTGGCCTTGGATTGGGTCGAGGCGTCGGGTCGAAGGGTTGGGCGACTGGGGCGGGCCGAGCTATGCCGATCTCATATCGCATCCGAATAAAACCGAGCTTGTGCGAATCGGCCGGGGGAAAGCGTAACCAGGCCCGCACGTAGTTTTGAAAAGAAAAAATGACTATTAGTCTAGTCACAAACTCAGTACCGAAGAACCGGGTTTTTTTTTCGCCAGTACCGGTACCAGTTGAAATGATAATTCCCGGGATTTCCCGGTACTTTCAGTACCGGGAATTCCCGGGAGCATGCCCTAATGTCAACCCATATATGACATATATGACTGAGATAGAGATACATTTGGTGTAAGGGGTTAAAATAGTATACCTACTACTACTTCTATGTGTATTGTTCTAACGCGAAGTCGCCTGCGTCCTCTAGTTTAATTATTATTCATTATTGTTTATTTAACTTTTTAAAGCCCGTGTGGTTACCGGGATAGAATAGTGCCACTCCATTTCTTCCCGTGGATGTCGTAAGAGGCGACTAAGGGAATATAGGCTTGTAGTAATGTTAGGCGATGGGCTTGCAACCTGTCACTAATACGCTGGTAAACATCTTAGCCTGATTTTGCAAAATGTGGTTACAGAATTATCAACAAGTTTTTAGAGTTGTTGGTAATTCTGTAGTTCTGCCTACCCCACTCTGGGAATGAAGGCGTGAGTTTATGTATATATGTATGTAACTTTTTAAATAACGTTTTTTAGCCAAGCTTTTCAGAAGAACTAACGCGACAGCATTGTCTTATAATTTTCTTCATCAAGTAAACCTAATTCTATAATTATCCGTCACATTAGAAGCACATTATGTGTGTAGGTATTATTTTCTGACCACCCAGAATTTTAACTTTTTGTAATACTTGGAGATTGTTTTCTCGATAACAAATTACACATTGATGACCTAATGGATATGCTCTACCTAAGCCTATATCATCATATCAGCCTGTTGCAGTCCACTGCTGGACATAGGCCTCCCCCAAGGAACGCCACGACGCACGATCTCCCACCCTTTGCATCCAGTCACTGCCAGCTGCCTTCTTCAGGTCATCGGTCCATCTAGCCGGGGGGCGTCCTACACTACGTTTACCTAAACCCTATGTGATTGATTTTAATCGACGCTGGGTTTTTAGTCCATTTTTTTTGTCATTGTTTATATATGTATTGATGTTTGTACCTGTACCCTTATCATTATTTATCGCAGGTGCAGCGTCACAGGATGTCGGCCGGCACCACGACCCCGCCCTCGGTCCGGCGGCCGATCCTGAACTTCAGGCGGAGTCTCAACACTTCTTCGGACGACAATGGCTCGTCCAACAGCAGTAAGTAATTCTCCCCGTTTCATTTACTCCATCGTCATTACATTATAGCGGTTAGAATGAAAAGAAATGGGTTTTATCTTAACAGACATTCATTAAAGCTACGTACCAAATACTGATAAATTAAACCCTTATAAGATGGCTTTGTTGTCCGTGTGTCTGTCAAGATCCTTTTTCTCTAAAACGTCTAAAGATATAGGGCTGAAATTTGGAGTATTTGTAGTATTTAGTGGTCCAAACAAATCCTTATCATTAGAAATTTGGAAATTGGAAGTATTTATAATTGCTGTGTCAAACAGAGTAAATTTTTCAACCTATCATCTGATATATCATTTACACGTGACGTTAAATATATTTTATAGGTGATTAACGTGAAACGCGAGAAATCCATTAACCCTTTTGGACAAGGGCCTGGAGGCCTTGCTGATAAAGTAAGGACACAAGCAAGAAATGGAATAGAGCCACGAATTCATAACTTCCTGAAGGATAGGTACTGATCCATGAAGTCATAATTCAGGATGGTTCAATTAAATTTGTGTCATAAAATGTAGGTAGTTAAGTTTAATTTTGAGCGACATGAATGTGGTCGATGAAATTTACTATGCCTGTAAAAGGGTTAATTATATAGAGTAGGGATTCATCTATACATATTTTATTTTTTTTGCATGGGAAGGCAAACGAGCACACAGGTCACCTGATGGTAAGTGGAAACTGTGACCCATAGACATTTGCATTCATATATTTCAGGAAAAGGAAAGAAATTGCTCTAACACGTATGGTTTAAAAAAATATGCCTCATAGGTTAAGTTAAGTAGTTAGTAATGAGGTTGGTGAAGTAACGTCTCTGTTTACGATGAAGACAACAAGCATAGCAGCAGGACTTTATTAAATTTGTAATAATTCATACAAACACAACGTCGGTGAGAAACCCTCTGTGCTCGTATCCGACTTGCACTTGCCAGCTTTTTATTTTGCTGGACACGGTTCTTACCAAAGGCCCTGTGCCTAGCCGCTCCGCATACATACATACATACATTAAATCACGCCTATTTCCCAGAGGGGTAGGCAGAGACCACTTCTTTCCACTTGCTACGATCTTGTCAAATTTCTTTCGCTTCTTTAACATTCATACATCGGGTCATGCACGCACGTCGGTTTCGGGTACTTAAGACTCGGCCCTTTTCCAATATTTCTCCGATTTGATTTGAAAAAGTACGCCTAGGGCGGCCCCTTCCGACCCTTCCACTTACTTTCGATCTGCATATCTCTTTCATCCATCCTTTCCAAATGACCGAACCATCGAAGCATGCCCTTTTCAATTTTCTCTCTGCTCATAAAATGATCTGAACCCCGCGTAGGTGCAGTGAACGCGGCAGGATCTACAGCCAAGGACTACGTCGAGAGCCTGCACCAGAACTCCCGCGCAACTCTCCTGTACGGGAAGAACAACGTCAGGGTGCAACCTGTGAGTATACATACATACATACAACTATTTCTTTCCCATAGGGGTAGGTAGGTAGAGATCAATTCCTTCCACTTGCTATTATCCAGATAAATTTCCCTCGCTTCCTCCACACTGATAAGTCTCTTCATACACCTGTGAGTATATACATTCAATTGTACTCTATTTGATTGAAATGGCCATATCTCTGCTCATAATATGATCAACCATTCTAGATACATTAAGTTCTCTTAATTATAAAGTAGGTAACTTTTGTCTGCTTCGATCACTAATCAAACGTCAAGGAGCCACTTGCAGTAAACAAAATAGACTTATGTTCAATTAAAGACTTAGACTAAAATGAGTTTTCTTTCTGTAAGCTTTAGTAAGCTACAGTTGAGCTCGACTTTGTACTTTTTAAGTGATAATATTCTACATAGCTATTACTACTACTCGTAATCGTCGCTATGATTCGGAAGAAATAAATAAAGTAACATCACAGCAATTCAATATTGATTAAACAAAGTAAACCATAGACCTGTTGTGTGTAGTGGATCTTTCTCTGCCTCCAATTCCGGTCCATTGCGCTTGTCACCACGTTGTAAAATTTCTAAGACGTTGAATCGGGTCAGTCCATCGTGTTGGTGATCGCTTGCCTTCCGTATTATCCAACAACAAGTAGCCTTTCCAGACTTCCATTGCCTCTTCTCATTATATGGCCAAAATAACCCAAAATACAGACAGTAGATACTTAGTTGCGTTTTGATTTTGTTTTGGGGTTTGGAAAGTATAGACTGATTAGTGCGTCCTTCAAACATGGTGTTATGTCTGCAGAAAGACGTGGCGGAGCCCATGCCGGGCTACCTGAGTCTGCACCAGACCGCCGCCGGCCTCGTCATCAAGTGGACCCCGAACCAGCTCATGAACGGCTACGCGGAAAGCGAGGGAGTGGACAAGAGGTATATTAGTATAGCTGTAGTCTTCTAGGATCTTACCAATGATGGATACAAGGGCCTGTTGACCTTAATGTCCAGTTTAAATTTAGTATTAGAATAGAATAAGCTTTAGAAAGCCGACTGCATGTTTAAAACTTAGAATATTGTCATCCATGTACAGTCAAAGACTTAAATTGGTCACCTTAGGTCTAAAATCCATCTGACATTCTACAACAATAACGTTGAGTTTCCTATACGTTACAAATGACTTGGCATCTCTAATGCTATTGACGGCGTCGAGCATTTATTTTTTAATTGTCGCATATTAACGTTCGTGACTGTCCCGTTCCAATCCATCTAACGAATCTAATGACACCTCTTTGGCCGAAATCGGGCCACCCGTTCAACCTCTCCAAAGAAACAAAGGAAAGAAACCATACAATCAAAAATATATACATTCAGGTCAAAAATAGTGCCCTCTTTTAACAATCGTATAAGGAGCCTGGTTGAAATCAAAGTTACAGTAACGGGATGCAAAAAAAAATCTTCTTTAAAACAGTTAAGTATCATAACCAAGGAGCGGAATTCTTCATAGCAAAAATCAAACTGTCAGAGGGATTGACCTAACTGTTTTATCGACTTATCGATAAATATTTGTCACTTAACGAAACAAAGTTAAAGTAATGAAATCAGGCTTTTGGATATACATACAAACAAATTAACTGTGTCCTTAATTAGCTGACCGCCACTGTATTTTAGTATAATAGTAAAGAATAAAACAGAAAATACTTTTTATTTTTTTATTTTATATGAAACTTTTCATTAAAAATTAAAAACAAATATTGGTAAGAGTAGGTAACTAATCTTCATTCAAAATAACAAAGTCGAAATCTAAATCTGTACTAAATATGTTTTCTTCATCTTCCCTTCAAACTTATCGTTCGTGCTAGAAAAATATCTAGGTTTACTTATCAAAGAGGTCAAATGTTACAGAATAATATTTTAAGTTGATTATGGATACCTAATGTGATATTATTCCGTAACATCGATAAGTCGATAAAACAGTTAGGTCAATCCCTCTGACAGTTTGATTTTTGCTATGAAGAATTCCGCTCTTTGATCATAACACGAGCGAATTTCCATGTTTTAGAAACGAGGTAGCAAATAAAAGACTTTTTTTTAACCTTACTTGTGACAGTTTTTAAATAAACATGAAAACAACTAACACTCTTTTCACACTTAACTTGATAAATGATAATATACAGACTGTTGTCGGCTACAAATTGCCGTTAGAAGTTGCCAATATAACTTGCACCTTAATAGACGTAGTCTTCTCGTGATCACCGCTTGTATTGTAAACACAGTAGAAACGTCCACGTAAATGTTATTTATTAACCAATTAAGTCCCGATGTAAAGTATTAGCTTTTGATTAAGAAAACGGTTACGTTCCGTTCTACTGGAGGGTGATTCTTAAAATATTCCAGATAACTAAAAAAAAAAAGTTATTTTTTTACGACATATTGCGATGTATGTCGAAAGTATATACCAAAAGCATATTTTCGATGCATATAAACAAGCTTATTGCCGTCAGGAAATGTAAAATAAATAGGTGTATAGACACGGATATGACAGATTGTGCCTCGGTCGTGACATTACTGAACGTGATGGAAAAATAATTTGAAGCTGTGCAAAACGAGCCCTTTCATAATGATACCCCACTCACTTGCTATAATCGCTTTACTTTATTTTTTTTAAACCCACTTTTAGACCCATTTTCAATGAATATAAAACATTTTTCGTTTATTTTTATTTATAAACAGATGCGGGCACGCAAGTTGTTGTGTTCTAAGAAAATCTGCTGTGACAGACAAACAGACAGATGGACAAACAGCCACCGAAGTCTCACCATCAGGGTTCCTCTTTTACCATGTCGGAAGGAACCCTAAAAACCAGTAAATTGTAAAAATATAATAGAATGTCACGTCCACGCGTTGTTATGTCACGACCATGTACTCAAACAGTCCATGGTAGTGACATTTTTTCCATACCATGGTCGTGACAATTTTAAACGTGTTCAACATAACCTATAAACTAGCCATGACTTCGCAAATCTTAAGTAATTATCTTAAACAGGACTGTATGAGGTACAAATTATGTTTAAAACAATAGCGTGGCACTGGCAGTTACTTTCAAAAATCGTACACGGCGTTGACTTGTTAAGGTGGTCCCTTTTTTTAAATAAATGAGATGTTTTTTTTTGCGAGGCACAACACTAAATTCAGCCGCTAGCGAAACTGACATGAACACAGTGTTGCTGTTCTAAAAAATATTAAAAAAGGTTACTAACATCAAAGATACTTTTCTACCGAGTAGCACATTTTTATAGTATCGCACATGGTCGTGACACAAAAATTACTCACAAACTTTATGTTGCTCAAAATCATAAATAGATCATTTTTTTTATTATTTTCTTTAAGAGCCACATAGAACATAGATTAGTCTTGCGTAATTGCTGTAATATTACGCATAAAAACATGACATCTTTTCAGAAAAAATAATACTATTTCCAAATCCGGCAATCTCACACTACACGGTCCGTGACATTTTGGACTTATATATTTTTTTTAATTTGTTTGTAATAATTTTATGTGTAAAATTACATTCAGACATGATATAACAAGTAATTTACTAAGTAAATTGATACACAGTTTACTGATTTCTCTGAATAAAATATTCAATTCTCACATCTCACACAAAAACACGTAAGAATAAGAATCACCCTGGAAACTCGGAACGTCGCGGATCTATTGACAGTTTAAATAGTCGGATATGTTTTTCTCCCGCGTCACGGAGACCATCGAAAAGTCTTTAAAAAATAACAGTGATAACATAATACGTATTACTTGTAGAACAAGAAAGTGTCACTAGCGTTGGCACTGTAATTCCCTAACAATTAAAAAAAATAAAACTTGAACCTTCTATTTTCTAATTAGTCTGAAATAAAGTCGCTATCCGCGTCCGTTTTTCTGTTTGGGCGCTTACTTCCTCTAAATTCTTAATAAGATTTTCACTTACAAAACCTTTCACTCACACTTAGAAAGTTACCGTCGTAAGACCTACAGCATGTATATATTTTTGAATATGTACGTGTGTAACATATTTAGACGCGAAACGCCAAGCGGGTCGCTTGTATAAATTTAACCAAACAAGTACACACAATAAGTAGGTATGCCGTACTGTTGGCATCTGCGCTTACATTTGACAACAAACTCTAGATAATACGACTTATAATGAGGGACTGCTTTGGTTAGTACTGTATGAAATAAAGACAGGTACTTTACTAGATGCGGGACTAGCAACCCACCCTCTCGCTTTGGTTTCATCATCATCATCGTTATTAGCCGCAAGACGTCCACTGCTGGACAAAGGCCTACCCTAAGGTTTTCCACACGATCGGTCCTGTGCTGCTGTCATCCAGCTTTAGTTTTTATGAGTTTTTTGTAACACTTGTACATAAACCACGATTTATTATATGTAAAACCCTTCCGTGAAAAGAGCATCAAAATCCAATGCGTGTTTTAAAAGGAGTTTTTTTTCTTCTTAGCGGATGTATGTGCGAAAAGCGACTTTGTTTTATGGGAGCCTTTCGTTTCGTCAAAAACATTTTGCCAAACTGATTCATGTCCCAAACATATCATTTGACCAAACTGCTTTTTTCCAAAACTGTCAATATTTCAGGATTTATTTCATGACCATACCCCGGCCGGCGAGAGCAAAAATGCTTCTGCTCCTAGTGCTTAATTAAATATCGACTATTCTATCGACATATGGATGTCGATAGAATAGTCGACATTTAATTAAGCACAATTATTATTTTTAAGCTTATATACTATTTCAATCAACTGATTACAATTATAATCAATTTATCATACTCACGGGAATGTTCGTAATAGATAACAGTGAGTGACAGTTGTAAATAGATATTTTTCACATACTCGTAACTAATAGACCTTTTTCATATCGTATGTGTATATCGCTATAATAAACAACTGCTATTTGACATTGACTCAAACCAATCGGTGTCAATCGTAGAAATTACATTGAGACAAATTAATTTACCATCATTTAATTCATTTATATTATCGACCCGCCATGCCACGCAAGAAGAAACAGTGTACTTGGGTAGCCGATTACGCGGAATATATAAGATCGAGGTGAACATTTATTTTGTAAAAAATGTGAAATCACAATGTTAAATTCCAAATCTTAATACTGAATAAATACAATCACTTGGTTTTAATTTTGTTTACAACAATAATTAATACTTCTGCATATCATAACGGTGGTCCAGTACATCGTGTAGTTTTTATCGACATCAACCAAAGTGTGTGTCCTCGCACTATTAAGCTGTCAACGCATTTTTGCTCTCGCCGGCCGGGGTATGTTCATGCATGACCATCGTGTAGACACCTATAGGTTAGGTTAGGTTAGTTTTATAGTGAAGGTAACCCTTGTTTTATACAATTCACATTAAGGGAAAATGAAAGACGTACCTTTTTCGCTCTCGTCACAATGTGAATAAGACATAAAAAGGTACGTCTTTCAGTTTTACTTACTGTAACCTAAAAATAATAAAGAAGGAATTCGGAATGTTTTTTGAGAGAAACTTTATGTCAGTCAGACTATAATCACGACATTTAACCTTTTTAGTCTACCCTAAACCACTCTATTAAAGTCTACCTTTAATTAAAATGACGTTCAATTTCCCGTCCCCAGTGTAGCACTAAACTTTAATCCGTAAATGCTTTATACGAGTCTCATTCAACACCCCATTGCTTTTAATTTTCAATTTTCTTTCTCCGACTTGTTTGCTCTTTTATAAGGCTCCGTTGTTTACTCCAACAGTGGGCTTGGATTCTGAAGTTTTAATCCGTTGTATTTTACTTTGTACTTATATCCCTGTGTTACGTTGTTGGAAAGTTTTCGCTTTGTGCGTGTTCGGGGCTTCGGCTCTGAGATTCCCGTTGTTTATTTTTACGACCGTGGGACCTTCGGAGTCGACGAGCTGTTTATAATTAGCGTAAGTAAGGGTGTTTCACATTTCTATTGAAATAAATTAATGTCGTCTTTTTTGCAGACTTCTTTCAGATCTCTTTATAATGTAAAAAATAGCTGTTTAATTTTTTGTTTATAAATAAATAAATAGCAGAGGACAACGTCACACCAAATGACCTAGTCCCAAACTAAGCTCTAGGCTTGTACAATGGGTACTAGACAACGATATAAATACTTATATAGATAAATATATATATGATGTATGTACAATAGTAAACATTCATGACTCAGGAACAAATATTTGCGCTCATCACACAAATATCTGCCCTTACCGGGATTTGAACCCAGGACCGCTAGCTTCGTAGGCAGGGTCACTACCAACTAGGCCAGCGCGTCGTCGAAGACAATATTTAGTTAGATGTATGATGGCAGATTTTCAAAGATTATCAAAGGATAACTAACTTTTCTGTTAACTTATGTTATGACCAACTTAATGATGAACACTGTTTGAAATACGCTTAACATTATCAATATAAATGTTAAGCATACTTAAATGCATACTTTGCAACTTTAATGTCATTGTGATGGTCATTTGTCAATGCCATTCTTGTCAATTGTTTAGGTGTGTAATGCTCCGGCTCCGTTTAAAGTATTACAAAACATAAAGTGACAGTGAGGTGCTCGTCTCAAGACGCGTTTAAGATGATAGTTTTATGACTTGACAATTTGACATTCACTTTGACGCGTCTTACACGGGTATCTCACTCATGATTCGTTTATAATACCTACCTACATCCCTTTGAAATGTCGTCGCAAAATAATAATATGAATTCTACGTGATTGTATTTAAACGCATAGTTATAGTTACACATTAGATGTTTGTGTGTGTGTGTGTGCAGTCGGGACTTTAATGTTTACCTCTAGAAACTTAATGCAGAGAATTAATGTTAAATTTTAAAGTAATTTATTGGTTATTTGTGACTTAGCCAATGATATTGGTGACTTGACTAAAGGTGCGACCCCACCGCTGCTTAAAATACGGAGACGATACGGAATCCCAGTGAGGCATTTTGAGCAGCGGTGTGGAGGGCATGCGATAAAAACGATACGGATGCAATGCCTCACTGCGATTCCATGCCGTCTCATTACTTAAGTTCTCGATGGTACTAAAGGTTGGTGCTGACATAACCGCTCGACACCGGATCTGGTCAATATCGATATATTGATAAAGTCAAAACTTGTGTTAGTACGATACATTATTTATGCAACCGTCACATAATTAAGGCTCTTGAGATACGAGTACCCTAACTTTCGCGTATGAGGCGAACTTTGAATCCGAGTACCGCATACCTTGCATACGCATTTCAAATAATGATTATAAAGGAAAACCAAGGCTAACTTTTCTTGTACGTCTGCGAAGTTTTAAGGAGCGTCCCCACTGAGAGCATCGGCCTCGAATATTCGAGTGGTTTGAAGCCGCCGAATGCTTAACACGCGCACAGTGGAGGCACTCTTTTATGGTAACTTACAGAGTTTGTGAAAACGAGCAAAATAGTATTTTCAAAGTTTAAAACCGTTTGTAATCTTGAGTTTTCTCAAATTTTCGGGACTTAAACAAACAAAGATTTTATCAAGCGACGTCTATACATTAGACTTGACCTCTACCTCTACTTAGTTTAAACCATAGGTATTGCTTTATTTTGTCTCTAACTTCGTTTTGCTTTCTTAACAAAGTAAGAATGAGCCAAAATATGCTGACGCAAAAAAATAAGAGTATAAAGTTGTATAGAGGGCTAAGTTAAGAGCAAGCAAGGTCGTTTCATTAGAAAATCGTAATATTCGTAATCATAACTTGTCTCGGTTGTCCGTTACGTGGTTCTCTGTCGCGTTCTGGAAGTTTGCACAACTACACCGGCGGGCGGTTTAAATGATACTTTGTATATAATTACACTGCAACGTGGCATTATTATTGTTTTTTCTCGAGTGCTCGAGAGTGTATTAATAATATTTGTAGCAATTAATGTGTCTTTAGTAGTGTCCGACCGAAACACGATTTTTAGCCGAAACCGAAACCGAAACCGAATATTCGGTTTTTTTCTGATTTCGGCCGAAACCGAAACCGAAATTTTTGAAGACTTATGAAATTATTCAAAATTACTGTACAAATCGTAAGGAAAAGGTTATTGCAAGGATTTCTTATATGAGAACAGCTACTGTTTTAGTTAAACAAAATAAAAAACGTTTATTTTTAATGAAAATAGATATAATTAGAGGTAAACTATGAAATTTTAAACCAAATAAAATCAAATTTTTAAAGTTTTAAACAAAGTTACCTAATTAATATAATACCTGGATAAAGTAAATCACAATCACAAATTGCAAGATAAATCACAGCATAAACAATTAAACATACATCAACTTTTACATAAATTATAGTAATCACTGTAATCAGTGATCTTTAAACAAAGTTTTAGAATAATACCTCGTGTGACAAAGTCAAACATTGCAAGAGAAATCACAGCATTCATGCTACGTTAACATAAATCAACTTTGTCAAAAAATATGAAATAATTAAATTTTAATCAACTCTACATAATTATGAAATAACAAACAACCTATTCACAATCCTAATATCAAACGTATCGTTCATTAATCACAGCATAAAATGCAGTAACAGATTCTAAAAAATAAATAATAATTTAATAAATAAACAACACTCACCATATTTTCTCGCGCGCCACGTGGTTCACAAACAAACGTCACAAACGGGATGAATATGAATACTGTCGGTGGTTCCGGCTGGGACGGCCGCCGATGCATTACCTATACCTACCCGGCCGAGCGCGCCCGAATTAAGCCGAGCGCTCCCGATGCGAGAGCCGCGAGAGGCCGCGAAGCAATTTCGGCCGAAACCGAAACCGAAACCGAAACTTCGGTCGGACACTAGTCTTTAGCAGTTACATTTGACAAACTCACCTTTTTTTGTTGCGCTACATCTGGGCTTATTTTACATTATCACCCCTATTGTAATCATATTGTAAACGTTAAAATAGCTCTTATAAACTTGACTTTAAAGGCGGCCGAGTTAAAAAAATGTTTGAGAACTGTACCCTCATGAGCACACCTAGGAATATATGGGGCAAAATTAAATGACAGCTTGGGATTGCCTATATCGATAAACTCAATTATCGATGCTCTTCCCATATAAAGTCGCTCCAAGTTTTGTTTGTAAATTTTTTTTAATTGAAATTCTGAAAGTAGAACAATATAGCAACATAATTCTGTTCATTCTTTATTTTAAAAGGATGTTTTAACCTTCAATCATAATCATCGTATTTTTTCCTCATTCTGTATTGTAGAATTACTGTCCCATTTACTATGTTAAAGTAAACGATCAGAATTTATTCCAAATTTGTGGGCGTTCATTGTCTTGGTCTGAACTGATCGATCCATTTCGGGTGGCTAAAGGACTTATGAATTTCTGTGGAAGTGGTAAGGGCAAAACAAAATGAAACCCTTCAAACAATGCTGGAGGCGATCACTAGTATATGGGAAAAGCATCGATAACTGAGTTCATCGATATAGGTAATCCCTAGCTGTTATTTAATTTTGCCCCGTATATTCCTACGTCTGTTTATGAGTTAGAATTAACGTACTCGCTAGCGAGTCCAATGCTCTTTCGAAGCCTGTCCCTCGCATACCTTGCAGTATTCTTAGAGTGCAAGGGACAGAGCATTCGACTCGCTAGCGAGTACGGTAATTGTAACTCATGGTAAGAGTACAGAACAGTAGGGGTGGAAACAATGTGGAATAAGGCCACGGGGGTCTCAAAACTTAATTATTATTAAAACTTGCCGCAGTGTACTTCCCTACCATGCCAAATGGCAGCATCTCAGAAAAAACTCCTGTAGCAATTGCAACCTCATTACTGCCGGGAGAGGATTCAAATTGCTTTGACTATTGAATTGAGATACCGCTTCTTGACTGAGGAAGGCAGTGTCTGCATACACTGCAGCAGCTTTTTTTAAATAAATCAGCTCGTAATCCCCTTGCTTTAATCCTGTCATAAATAGCTGCACCCAGTGGATCCGAATCAAAAAAAGGTGGACATAGGTTTAAAAGTGGGATTTAAGAGCTAATTTATAAAATTAGATCTGAGCTAGCCTGTAAATATTTATCCAACAAAAAAAATGTTTTTTTTTGTAGCTGAAACTCAACTTGAAAAAAAAACTTCTATAAGGCTATAGTAGAGCTTAAACAGTACCTAAAAAACCACAATGGATCCTATACCTACCCTTCTTTGACTCGCTTCCCCTATGCAACAGTAGTTTTGAGACCCCTGCGTTTAGAAACACAGAACCCTGTCCAAAAGCAGAGTGTAGCTAGCTTGCCTGTTGTGTAGTCTCCGCTGGCACCTAGTGCATGCATCCGCGTGCCCACACGCCTGTGTTCTGTGCAGCAGGGCCCCTCTGTGCACCGTGTACAGGCGCAGCTGCTCCGGCCCACTGTGCATTGACTGGTATGTCGCTTTCTTTTGTTTCGCTTTTTTATTTTTAGTTAAGATGACTCGGGATTATTGTTAGGTTAATTGTTGAGTTGTTTTATGTCACGAAAGCGGGCCATGTGTTTAGATGCTTATACACGTTGTCTGAGTGCGTAGCTGTCGCCGCTATAGTATGAATCTTCCCAGGTGAATCTTCGCTTCGAGCCCTAATCTTTCAAACAAAGGCCATTGTCTCTATTATCCCAAAGCCGCTAGCTACCGAGTTAGCACGTGCCACTACAACATTCATATTGAAAAACAAGTGTACTACAGTACCAAAACGTAATATCTAGAATATCAGTGACATTAAATTTGAACCTTAATACTATAACGATACCGTTTGTTTTCAATATGAATGTTGTAGTGGCACGTGCTGACTCGGTAGCTAGCGGCTTTTGGGATAGCTAGCACCTTGGGGCTTTAAATGCAATAATCGATTCTACTCGTTATTCTGAACTATTTTTGTTCTGCAACATTAAATTACTTACGTTCAGATCGTTCATGTTTAAGTCTTATTTTAAAATCAGTGTATTCAATCATGGCCACATAATCACCATCTCATGGTACGGGGGCGACATTACCTTGGTACGAGGGCTAAAAGAAAATTACGTTTGAAAAACTTCTATGAAATAATTAAAATTTCAGTTGGATATATTTTTAACAACTTACAAAACAAAATAAGTTCAGTTTCAGGAGTAGAAACGATCCTTAAATTTAAAGCCCCAGGTCAGAGGCACCCTGTATATGTACATGAACGGAGTATACTAGACTTAAATAACCTTTTTCACTTAATCTTTAGAAGACATTATTTCAATAGGAGCCCAGTATTGACCTGATAGAGACGTGTATAGATCGGACAGAGACATGCATTGACCTGATATAGACGTGTATTAACTAGTGTCTATTCGCAGCGTGTACTGGGCGATGTCACTGCAAGTCTGCGTGTGGGAGGTCGTCTACGTGCACGTTCACCGCGCGCCCGGCGCCGACGCACTCATCCTGGTGGGGCAAGATGGCGTGCAGCGGCCGCCCATACACTTCCCGAAAGGTACCGCGTTCCACAAGAGCTGGTGAAGGTAGCACTCTATATTATCTTATCACGTACCACATCGTTATTTAGGCCTGATTTGGTGTTCTACTGCTGGGCAAAGTCTCTCCCTCGGATTTCCACCCTGTCTGACCATAGTAATCTCTCATCAGTCGCTTGTAAATGCATCTAAGTCGTCCCGCCAACTTCGCCTTGGTCTACCACGGCGCCGGTGAACGTCCTGTGGCACCCACTCAGATCCTCCTTAATCCCCATCTCTCTAGCTCTCTCTCTCCTCATCTTACTTGAGAATAAGGTACCACATCCTACTGAAGACTTTGACGCGGTTAGCCACGTCTCACCCATCATCATCAATATCATCATTCATCACTAGTTCAGCCGAAAGACGTCCACTGCTGGACATAGGCCTCCCTCAAGGTATACCACAAGGACCGGTCCAGCGTGGCTTGCATTCATCGGTTTCCTACAACCGACCACGTGGTCGCTCTACCTTGTTGGAGGTATACCCACGCTGCTTCTTCCGGTACAAGGACGGCAAATACCCAATCATTTTAATCTTGATATGAACCCAAATGCTGAACCATAGTGAAAAAAGTCAAGAACTGAAGGTATGCGCTGATCATATGTAAAAAAATATCAGTGAAGGCCCGTATCGCAAATAAATGATGAATTAAAACGGTGATTAGAAATGATCAGGCGATTAAAAAGCTCACGCGTATGATCGCCCCCAAGCATCGGCTGCATACCGCCCGTAACTAGTAGAGTACGACTTTCATCAGGTCACATCAGCATTACACTACTAATTGAGATAGACCAAAAAAAATAACTCACGATTTTTACATTCTAATTCGAAAGAATATCTAGGTAATTTTAAGAAGCCAATTTCATTAATTTTGTATTAGATCCAATAGTTTTGTTTTAATATCTTTATTTATTTAGCAGACATTTTATGGATAACATGATTATTTTAAATTTGGGTTGGCATTTTCTAATAAATTACAAGAATTAAATGATATCTAATGATAAAAAGTGATTGTGATAGTGGAATAAAACATACTATTTCAAACGGTATTCACCTAATCCGTAAGATACACCTAGGAGGGCTTTAAGCCAAAAACGAAAGTCAAACAAAGGTCAAATATACTTTTGTCGAAATGTCCGAAATAGATAAATATTTCATAAACTCAATAATGCAGATCGGTTTTAAAACCCTATTCCTCGAAATGGTTTTCAAATTAGAGTAATTTAAAAAATATGAACAATCCCAATTACACAAGTGAGAGTTATTGATGATGAGGTACTTGGATATATGGATGATAATCCATATCCTGGACTAAAGACTTAAAAGGTCCTTTGGGCGCTACCGTATTACCCTTGACTATGTGACTTCCGCCCTGTCCTTGAATGTATCCAAACACCTGGAGATTAACCTGCTATGGTTCTCAGGTGGGCACCTGCTCTCATTCCTGAGCAACCTGGAGACCGGGCTGCTGCCGCACGGGCAGCTCGACCCGCCCCTCTGGTCACAGAGAGGCGCTGGGAAGGTAACACTTTGATTCTCTGTAACGCTACAAAGCCATGGTCATATACCTGGATCTCTATTCAACTCAGTAAGGGCAGACACTACCATTCTGAATTTCGATTCGGGATTCTGAAGTCAGCTTGTCCATACAAATTCTATGACCCTACCATACATGTCGACTTCTGAATCGAAATTCCGCAACGGAATTCCGCATGTATGTGGCCACCCTAAAGCAAGCAACCTTTGACGTGTTATAGTATTGTTTTCAACTCCTTCGCCATTACTGTCAAGTAAATAAGAGCTATCAAAATGTTGACAAAAACAATAAGGTTTTACCCTGTAGGATTTCAGCCCTGAATTGAAGTGAAAAGACGGTTATCAGAATGTATGTAACTTCATATGCTCATGACTATGTCGTGTTGGACGGCTGTACTTCGGTTTCTTCATTTCTAATATGTTTGATCTCTTTCTTTCCTATTTCTTAACAATGCACTTAAAGATTCATCAAATTGATGTTCTTGTTTTCGATTTAAATTGAAAATTAACGTGTGATATCAAACAACGCGTTCTAAGAATCCGAAAAAAAAGGATTGCATGCTAATTTGTTTTACTTATCCTACCTAACACCTAAAACAAATCGTTCTCGCATTTTTTTTTCCTGATAGGTGTTCGGCAAAGGCAAGGGGCGCCGGAGGCCTATGCCGAGCCTGTGCGAGAGCGGCGAGGAGGCCGAGTGGGAGGAAGCCGCCGGGGACTACGTGTTCCGCATCGTCAACAACGCACTCACCGACCGGGAAGGTACGAGTACACTTTCTACATAAATAAATAAATAAATATCAGGGGACAATGTCACACCAATTGACCTAGTCCCAAACTAAGCTCTAGGCTTGTAGTATGGCTACTAGACAACGATATAAATACTTATAGTTACAGAGAAATATATACTTAAATACATAGTAAACATCCATGACTAAGGAACGATAATCGCGTTCATCACACAAATATCTGCCCTTACCGGGATTTGAACCCAGGACCGCTAGCTTCGTAGGAAGGGTTACTACCAACTAGGCCATTACGATTTCCTATTTGATTAAGGATAGAATAGGTTTTTATTTTGCTTCGTTTTCAGTCCTTAATCAAAGCTTAAAACACAGATGTAGTGAAAAAGCATATGATATCGTTTTTTGTCGGCTAAGTTCGTATTTATCTTGCTTTCTCAGTCGGGGTTAGCAATCACCCATTTATACTCACATCTCGTTCAAATCTCCAGCGATACGTCACTCGCTCCTGGAGCGCTCGGTGCAGTCCCCGCCGCGCACGCCGCGCCAGCCGCTCGCGTCCACGTCCACCACGTCGTCGGACTCCAGCACCATGTCCGTGGACTGTCCGCCGTCCGCCGGGCTTAACGGACACCCGCCGCTAACGCAGCATCATCCTATAGAACAGGTACCGTCAACCATTTTGGGACATAAGATGGGCATTAGCGATTTGGCGTGGTCTTCCGATAGCCGGTTTATAGTCATGACAAGACTCTCAAGGTATGTAATTCTTAGGTAGGCAACATCAAAGAGTCATTTCTAAAACGTCTTACACTTCTCCCATCACCGTGTGGGCTACCATCGTGCCCCATCGTCGAGAATATCTGCTCGGATCCAGTCGAATACATCATCGGACTCCAGCACCATGTCCGTGGGATAACATTGTTTTTAAGGTATCCTAAATACATAATGGTTTCAGGAGAAAATAGCGTTCCATCAAAATCGTTGCTTTCGAATGAAGATACAATACAATGAAGTATGGGCTACCTAACACAGGGCATCCTACCTAACCTAACACAAAAACAGTTTTATGTACCACCAGCCCAATGGAACTCTGACCCATTATATAATGGTGTCACAGTTCCATTATAAAACAGTTTATTTGACACTTCTTATGACGTATCAAACGCACGGGTACTTTTACACGTCAAGAATCTACCAACGCTTCACAAGAGGAGACCACTGCTGAGAAGAAACGCCGCAAGGAACTCAGCAGTCAGTCATTTTTTAAATATATATAAAATGGTACTATTCAGTCTAGCATTATACAGGGTGTCCCAAAAACCGACGTCAACGTCAAACAAAAATGAATGAATACAAGAATTTAGGGGTTTTTCGTATCACGAACATAAGGAAAAATGGCAAAAATTCCGATTTAAATGATCAATATCTCGGAAACCAATAACAATTGCTGAACATACATAGGGGTTAAATCGATAGCTTATGAGCTGCTCTATCAGCCCTAGGCGGATTGACGTCGGTTTCTGGGACACCCTGTATAAATCTATAAATAGTAAATTAAAAAAAAAAAAAAAAATCCTGAGTAGTTTCCACAGGAAAACACACCAAAATCTGTGTTCTATGGTGGGTCAGGGCTACGTGAATATATTCAATAAATGTTTTCAGTTTGGTTTCTTCCCTGTGTTCCAGTCGGCGTCGATCGAGCTGGTGTGCAGCACGATGCGCCGGCAGATCATCTCGCGCGCGTTCTACGGCTGGCTGGCGTACTGCCGCCACCTGTCCACCGTGCGCACCCACCTCAGCGGGCTCGTGCACCCCAACATCGTGCCCAGAGGTACGTACAACAGCCTCGTGAGCGTCAAGGAGTGTCTTGAAGTGGCGACATACCGGGCGCGACACCTCGGACTAGAGCCGAGGTCGCCACCAGAAGTCTTCGGCAACAGCAATGGTCTGCTAGGCTTCCTGGTGGAACTGGATTGGCAAGAGTAGTGCCGCCAACCTCCTACACAAAATACACATAAGCGGAAACGAGCCGCCATGACTTATGACCTAGCGTCATGAGGCCCACGTTACTATAAATAGGAAGATTTTGGGGGTGGGAATTTGAAACTACCAGCGAGGAAATAAGGTACAATTACATTTGCACTTTCAATTTAGAAACAAAACAACATACAACACCATAACAAGCCCAAGTTATTTTTTTGATTTCACCAAAACAAGAACCTACAAAGAGATGCAGGGAAATGTGGGAACCAGCCCAAGTTTTATGACGAGCTGCGGGTTTATACCTATAACTATGCGCTGAGAGAAAAGGACAAAGCTATATTACTACTATAGGTATGTCCTTTACGCTCGTCGTAAAATGAACTTCATAGTTACGTCATAATAACCCCCCTGATCAAGTTCGTGAGTATTACCTTTGGACCTGGAACACTGTAGTACTCCCATCTGATAAAACTAACCGCAAGAGCTGGTTTCTTTGTGGTGTAAATTAGATTGCACTTGCACTTGCGATTGGTCTTCTGTCTCCTAATAATACCATCCCAGCACACTCAGCAAATAAGTCTAGCATTGTTTTACTGCTTAATTAGCTTAACATAACATACAGAATCTTTATGGTTGTGCAGTGAGTGAGAATGATCTGTCTATCTTCAGAGGGAGCCGAGAACGGTCTCACAGAGGAACTGTGGCGGTCGATGACGGACGAGCACGGTGCCGTCGCTGATGAAGAGGAGGTACACCGCCGCGTGTACTACGGCGGGGTCCAGCACGATATCCGGCGGGAGGTGTGGCCGTATCTACTGGGGTACTACGAGTGAGTACTCTTCTCTTTCCTCTTACGTCTCGAGCGTCTTATCTGAACGCCAGGTCGATTAGTGAAGATTCATTTTTTGGTTGTTCCTATTATATATACGAGAGACATGAGATCTTGGAACGACTAAATGAATCCTGTCTGTCTTTAGAAGTTGGAAGAGACTAAGAGATCTATATACTCTGTGCAAATTAAGGAACTCAATAGTAGATTGTTAACCAAAGGATGATAAATAAAATAATTAATGACTTTTTTCCGAGTTATAGTATATTACTACAGAGGCCGGGAAGTAGGGGGTTATCGGCCGAGTGATATAGACGGCCTCGCAAGCGAGGCCGGATAGTTACGAGGCTGGCAACCCCTTTTCACGACAAGGTATGTATAGTGCTTTTCTCAAACATAAACAATGAAATAACTCTATCGTCTATATAACTCGGCCGGCAACCCCCTACTTCCCGGCCTATGTAGTAATCTAGTAATGTACTATTTTGTGATCCAATTTGAAATTAAGTGGTTCTTGCAATACAGCTGAAAATACTGCTGGATGAGGATTTCAGATAACATTCATGTCAAACTTTGATGATTATTAGTTGTTGTAAGTAGCCTCTCGCCGGCAGGTTCGGGTCGACATCGGAGCAGCGCTCGGAGCAGGACGCGGGCTGCCGGCGCCAGTACGAGACGACGATGTCGGAGTGGCTGTGCGTGGAGGCCATCGTGCGGCAGCGCGACCGCGAGGCCACCGCCGCCTCGCTCGCGCGCCTCGCCGCCGGCCGGCCGCAGCCCGCCGAGCTCATCTCGCCGGAGGTGCACTCGACCATCCTAGCTTCCATTACCTTCTAAACCTTTCTTCTAACCTGAGTCGATATATTTTTCACATTGATTCGGAGCAATGGATTGGTGTGTTTTTCTCACTTCTTTTTTAAGTCCTGGCTAAATCAAAAGCAATGGATGGGTTGGAAAGAATAGGGAAGAACAGTTTTGGCAGTTAAACGTAAAGGTTTAGAGGAATTAAGATAATTGTAAGTTAAATCAAATCGGCTGTAAAACCCGGTAAATAAAAAAACCAAACTCTATTATTCCCATTGTTCAGTTATCTTTTTCCAGAATTTTGAATTGAATCATAAGACGAACATCATTCACTCACTCGTCAACCCATTTTTGTTACAAAATAAATGTTTAAAACATTTTCTTAGACAGCGCTAAAAATACATAAGATATGTAAACGTGTCAAATGTTTCATAAACAGGTATTCGAAGACGACTGCAGCGTCATATCCGACAACCCACCAGTGGTATCACCAGAGCCGAGTGAAATCGAACAAAGGAAAGATACCAAACCGGTTCTGTCCAGAGCGCCGAGCATAGACGAAGTAGACAACATAGAGATGGACACAGACGAGAAGGAGAAAGTAAACGGAGAGACTGAGACGGGTGATAATAGGGATGTAGATTTAGACAGTCTGAAAGACTTAGATGACGAGGAAGAAGTACATATTAGGAGTACAGTTGATAACCCTGATATGAGGAGGGAGAGCATAGCGGAGATAAAGAGGTTAGCTGAAGGGATTGTGCAGACGGGAGGGGGCCGGGGGCCGCTTGTCAGTGTGGACAGTGCGAATATGAACTTTAACGGGAACGACATAAGGTCGTCGCTGGATGAGAGCGTGCCTCCGCCGCCTCCTCCGCAGCAGCATACGAGTGTGATTATCACGAATACGTCGGTTGACCTCGCTGCATCAGGATCACCTGCGTCGGGTGGAACTACAGGTGAGATGTTTTTTGGTACAGTTGCTTGATTTTCAGTAGCTGACCTACAGTCATTAAAACTAAGAACTGGAGTAGGTTGCAGGTCGCGCTGTATGAGGGAGGTTAATTATTGTAGCAATCTTCGTTGGACGTCTTTTGGGTGATAGATACAATTTTAATCAATTGTTGATGAATGATAGTGATGAAGAAGATGATAATGAGATTCCTCCTCCAGCGAACGTGAGTCCAGCTCGCAGCCCGCTGGGCGTGGTCCGCGAGGAGTCGCAGTCGGGCGGCGCGTCCTTCGACACGCTGGAGCCCGGCGCCGACGCGCGCCCGGAGACCAGGTCCAACTGCGTGTCTCCGGCCAGCTCCAACGGCGGTGTCTACTCGGTAACTATACTGCCCCTGAAACAACAGTACAGACGTTTATTTGAAATATTAAATCTTAGAGAATTAGAGAATTATTATTATATTTATTATTATTATAGAGAATTCTGAAATTCGTGTTTATCAAATTCGAAAAAAAACGAGATTATATAGTGTAGTACAGTCAGCGTCAAAAGTAACTGGTCACTTCAAGCTACTTTTGTACTTTATCGCAATAACACATTAGACAATTTTGTTTGACATTGCTTATGTGACAGTAAAGCGACAGGGTATTTAAGTGATCAGTTTCTTTTGACGCTGACTGAACCAACTACCCAGTTCAGCAACTACCTAAACAAAAAATTCACTTCTTTATGTTCAGTAACATATCAGAAACATCAGACTGCAAATGCGTTGCCAACGCTTTGGGAGGACGAAGAAGAATGCCTCTTTGCTAGTAATTTTACCGGTTGTCGTATCCCCACGCCAGAACACAACAAAATGGACGCCACTGCTGAACGATACCACTATCGAAAATAAATAAGATTGACGTAAGCTGCCGGATGTTCGCGTCGACCGATTTTGTCAAAGCCATACATTTAACTAGTATTCAAAAATCGATTATGTTAGCGCTTTGCATCTTGTCTAAGGCCTCAGATGATGGTAGCCATCCGGGCGGACCTTTCACAAGGTCACTAAAAGCTCATCCTGCCCCAATGGGACCCGTACCCCGGTAACCCTCGGCATGTGTTCCAGAACGAGCTGGTGGAGAGCTTCGCGCTGAACCTGCACCGCATCGACAAGGACGTGCAGCGCTGCGACCGCAACTACCCCTTCTTCACCGACGAGAACCTCGACAAGCTGCGCAACATCATGTGCACGTGAGTGACACTTGATACAATCTATAATATTTAATACATACATAATATATAATATGTCAGGGGACAATGTCACACCAATTAACCTAGTCCCAATTTAAGCTCTAGGCTTGTACTATGGGTACTAGACAACGATATAAATACTTATATAGAGAAATATATACTTAAATACATAGTAAACATCATACATACATACATACCTTTACGCCTGTAATCCTTGAGTGTGGTAGGCAGAGCTACAGAATTACCTACAACTTTAAAATGTTGTTGATAATTCTGTAACCACATTCTGCACAAATAGGCTAAGATGTTTACCAGCGTATTAGTGACAGGTTGCAAGCCCATCGCCAAACATGATAACATGTCAAAAAATATATGGTTCTACCGAGTAGAATACAGTCAAAGAGCAAAGACTTATGAAGACCGTACATATAACTTCATATACACTCACCGGCAAAATGATCCGCCCATTCGAGCATTCGTCTGTTCATACATTTTTTTAAGTAGGTACTACATCTTAAAACAGTGAGTAACTTCAAAAATATTGGACGAATATCGATGTAGATTGTACTGTTTACATCTTTTGTCATTTCTATTGACCCCGACTTTACCAGTGACAGGCTGACAGGTTGCCGGCCCATCGCCTACAAGCCTTTATTCCCTTAGTTGCCTCTTACGACGTCCACGGGAAGTCATGGAGTGGCACTATTCTAACCCGGCAACCACACGGGGAATAATAATTATAATTCTAGCAAAAAGCAATCTTTAAAACACCCGACTGTTGCAAACCAACTTTAAATCGTTATAAATCCTAAATGATCTATAAAAATGAAAAGTTATGAAAGAAATCTAAGGTTGATTTTTAAATACCTATTCAATGATACTCCACTTGTACACTGACTTATTTTTTTTTCTTTTTAAAAACCTGCCGTCTTTTTGCCGCTATATTGAATATTGATTACTCTCAAATCTTTAGTAACAGTCACAAGATTAAGACAAATCGATTGGCATAAGAATCATCAAAATCTAATTCTGTATATAGGTCTGATAAACACAATACTCTATTCCTTCGGCAGTCGAGTAAAAAAAAAAAACTATATGTATTCATAAAAGAAGAAACTGACTGATCTAGAGATTCCAAATTTGAAACGTAGGTTCCTTTTGAGGTCTAAGGGTGCACTTAGAAAGGATATTCCGAAAGTCGACCTCCAACTGGAAGAAATAGAATTAGTAGAGGCAAACTAATTCTACGCGTACGAGGGCGTCCTCTACTATAATGATAATAATAACAGAGGACATGATTCAATCTACTAATCTAACTACAATCTACGCTCTAGGCTTGTACTATACATATACGACGACGGTATAAATACTTAGAGAAATAAATACTTAAATCAATCAGAAGCAAATACTAGCGTTCATCATCATCACCATAGATAAAGGTACGACTTACTTTTGCAAGAAATGTAAGATCCATATGTCAGGACAAAAGTTGTCGATAAACTTTGTCGACATTTAATGAATCACTAGCATAGGTACATTTTTGCTCCCGTCAATCCAGTGTTTGATCATCACACAAATATTTGGCTCTGTCCCATGTGTCTGTGTTATTGACACGGGATCTACGAGTATATTTTTTGTTCGTTTCTTGAGCGGGGAAATAGTCGATAAATCGAGGAAATTGTGGAACAAGTGCCTATGGCTAATAACGATAACGATCTCCGAGGATGGAGTTGCCAGCCATAGTTTAATCTTAAAGTAAGATTGGGAGAGTCCTACCAGCGAGTGGTGCGAACCAAAAGCCGGCAAATTCAAAATATTACTACTAGCTGGTACCACGAAATGCATAGAGACTAAATAGATAACTGTGACAGCTTGTTTCATAGGAAAAATTGTTGCCATATATAAAGAATTTGACAAAAATGCTTTAAACTAACACGATGATGACATCACACATACTAAAACTATAAAACGGGACTTAATCGCGTAATAAAATAAGCATTTAACTCGACGTGTCAACTGTGTTACAACAGCACGGCCACGCACGGCCAGCAGACGAACACCCTCCACTTCAGTCTTCTCGTGCTGTACCGCAGTGGAAACGTTGATGTTAATGTTTATTTTAATACGCGATCAAGTCCCATAAGGTTTATAGTGTGATTGCCGGGTTAGAATTGTGTTGTGCCACTCCATGTCTTCCCGTGGATGTCGTATGAAGCGACTAAGGGAATAAAGGCTTGCAGTACTATTAGGCGATGGGCTTGCTACCTGTCACTAATATGCTGGTAAACATCTTAGCCTATTTGTGCAAATTGTGGTTACTGAATTATCAACAACTTTTTAAAGTTGTAATTCTGTAGATCTGCCTAGCCCACTAGGCGTGAAGGTATGTATGTATTAAAAAATCTTGTGTCACCACTCGCTGGTCGGACTTTAAGATTACATATAAATCGGTAATGAATGAAGCTGGTATCGTCAGGTACGTGTGGGAGCACCTGGAGATGGGCTACATGCAGGGCATGTGCGACCTGGCGGCGCCGCTGCTGGTCATGATGCGCGAGGAAGCGGCGGCGCACGCGCTGTTCGCGCGGCTCATGCAGCGCGCACAGGACAACTTCCCCTCCGGCCAGGCCATGGACGCACACTTCGCTGACATGAGGTTACCAAGTTTTTTTACTTGTCTTTATACAATGTTTATTTAACTTGCTTGGGTCGTAATATTTGGCAATCCGGTTCAAATCTTGTAAGGCAATTTTGAAACACTTCCTGTGATCGTACTTAATAGGCTATATTTGTACTCATAGGTATGTAATTTGGAGCCTATTTGATTTTGGAGCCGGAAGTCCGAAATAGATTCTTCGCGGCGTTAGACGCACCGAATTCGCGTGTCTGGTCTCAATAAGCAGACGATTGACTGTATAAAACTGACCGACTGTCATTTGTCGTTCGTCGCATTGCGTCCCATTTCCGTGTGAGCTGACTAACTAGTCTCCCAACACGTATTCTTTAAATATATATGTTTCAGTTCAAAAATATATTTGAAGACGGTCGGTCAGTTTTGTATGAACTAAGTTTACTAAAATGTGCACAGTTTAGTTTTTAAGAGCGCCAAGTAGTGTCTAGTACAGTCGAACTCATATGTAGCTGTACATTTTAAAACCTTGTCGCAGCTATTGGTATACTAAATTCAAACCACTCAGTTTAATACGTTGTTGCGACAAGGTTCTAAAATGTACAGCCGTTTATGAATTTTACTGTACGTCATGTTTAAAAAAGCCTAGAACTTTATCAAAATAAGAAGTAAAATGGTATGTCTTTTTTTTCCAGGTCTTTGATCCAGATCCTGGACTGCGAGCTGTACGAGCTGATGCACGCGCACGGCGACTACACGCACTTCTACTTCTGCTACCGCTGGTTCCTGCTGGACTTCAAGCGGGAACTGCTCTACCAGGACGTAAGTTACTATTCCCCTGATGAAGGGTTTTCAATGAGCTCGAAACTTCAACCATTCTCGATTTATGGTCAAAGGTATGGTCAAACCTTTCAAACTTGTTGAATTTGTTCAAGTGTATTTTAGCGCAGTTTGCTCTTATTGCACTGACATTCATTTCACAGAATGTATGGAAATGGACCACAACTCTAATCTAACATGATAAATGTTTTGGGTTTCCTGTACCATTACCATGAGTTACAATTACCGTACTCGCTAGCGATTACGTTAATAGTAATACATGGTAAGGGTACTGAAAACAATCAGCAAACGCACCAGAAATGAGGAGGACCGCGCGAGAACCAAAGTCACCGACATAACCTTAAGAATTGCTATGCTTAATTAGCCGTAGGCGGGGCATACTGCTCTCAGAATAAATGACCGATGAGATAGAAGACTCAAGGAATAGCGTCCACGTACCAGAAGATGCAGCGTGGCTAGGCCTCCAACAAAATGGACTGACGACGTGGCTAAGGGTACGGGAAACCGATGGATACAAGCGGTACAAGACCGGTCCTTTTGGCAAAGCTTAGGGGAGGGCTATCTCCAGTGGATGTCTTTCGGCTGAAACGAAACATTATATGAAACGTTTCTTGATAATTCAAGTAGACCTTAAAACATAAATATCGGTGGCCGCCATGATCCCCCGATTTTCACCTTGGTGTATATTGATGATTGTTTTCGTCCCAGGTGTTCGCTGCGTGGGAGCTGATCTGGGCGTCGCGCCGTGTGGCCTCCGAGCACATGGTGCTGTTCCTGGCTCTGGCGCTACTAGAGACCTACCGCGACGTCATCCTGGCCAACGCCATGGACTTCACGGACATCATCAAATTCTTCAACGGTACGTCATCATTATGTGGAGCATCTATCAGTCCAGTATTCTATGCTTCTTCTTCTTTCATCTTGTTCTTATATAAAAAATAATTGCAGTGCAAAAACTCGGGAATGTCTTGACCGATTTAAATTAAAAAGTGTTCGTAATTATCAGGACAAGGTTCACGTGGAAAAGGAAACAACCCAGGCATCACCGGGCATGAACAGCTAGTTATAAATATAATTCAATGCCCGTTCATTTGTCTCGTAAAACCTCGACCTGAAAAAGATATATTTGTTTGTTGTAATGGTCAGATTGGTCAGGACAAGGTTTGTACGTAAAAAACAACACCCAGGTGACATCGGGCACGAATAGCTAGTAGGAAACGTGGCTCCGTTATTTTCCTCCATTCATTTCTAGATAATCTCTTTTCTCTGTTTCCCCACGATTGTCACTTTCTAACCAGTTTGTAGTGCGAGAGTGACGGATGCTTTATCGGTCACTTTGTTAGGATTGAGGACAAATTAATGTTATCAAATCTCAGATCCGGTTTATCCATGCAGTAGTTTTTTTTTTAACTGTAAAAAAACTGAATTGAGGTTATAATTATAACATTGTTTTGTAATTGTTGTTTTTCACATATTAATAACCTTTCTTTGTGTGGTTGCCGGGTTAGAATAGTACCACTCCATTTCTTCCCGTGGATGTCGTAAGAGGCGACTACGGGAATATAGGCTGGTAGTACTGTTAGGCGATGGGCTTGCAACCTGTCACTAATACGCTGGTAAACATCTTAGCCTAGTTATACAAAGTGTGGTTATAGTCTTTACTATTTGAACTGAGCTGATCTTCTAGCCGATTACATACAAAAAAGTTAGAACTACATTGAATGTACATTGAATTATCAACCCTACCCTCTTAGTCAGTAGGTTTAAAATGTAAAGTGTCAGGATACAGATATAAGTTTTGTGTAGATGATAGTATTGTGTAAAGAATAAGCACAGTTCAAATAATAAAGACTTATATCTGTATCCTGACACTTTACATTTTAAACCTACTGACTAAGAGAGTAGGGTTGATAATTCAATGTACATTCAATGTAGTTCTAACTTTTTTTTATGTAATCGGCTTGGTGTTACGGACACAAAGAAAGACAATGGTATTGTTTACAAACAATGGCCTTTGTGTAGAAGATCGGCTCAGTAGAAATAATAAAGACTATACAGAATTATCAACAAGTTTTAAAAGTTGTTGGTAATTCTTTAGCTCTGCCTACCCCACTTTGGGAATGAAGGCGTGAGTTTATGTATGTATGTAATAACTTTTTTTTTTCAGAAATGGCAGAACGTCACGACGCTTCTGCCGTACTGTCTCTCGCCAGGGATCTCGTGCTGCAAGTTCAAACCTTGATTGAGAACAAATAAGGTTCAATACACAACAATAATATTCATTTATTGATTATAAATGCGGACATAGTTGTATGAATCATCGAACGTATGAATATTAATTGTTAGAAATAGTTATAAATGTACTTAGAATTTGTATTCCAATGTCTATATCTAAAACCTACCTCTCCTCGGAAAGTTTTTTTTTAACTTGCATTTGAATGCTCAAAATGAAACCGTGACTGTTGCATTTAAAAAAAAAGTAAGTATTTTGGTACATTTTATCATTTACTTAATAAACTAATTTTCAAAATCGATTCTGTATAAAAATTGTCCAGTATGTAACCAAAATTGTATGACTAACTTTGTAACAAAGTGGACAGTTCCATACAAAGTTTCGGTAAAATAAATGTAAATTTGAGCATTTTTGCATCATTTCAAGTACCCTGCGTACTATACACTAGTCTTTTTTTTTAACAACTTTTATAGAAATGCTTCAAGTTAAGTTTGTTCGTCGAGTAATTCGACGGTTACTTAAGAAAATAACACTACTGTTCGCGCGACGCGACAAAACTAAAACGATCAAATGATATCAAACTAGTACCTACCACGTTTTTAAAATAGGTGTATTCTATCATTCATCTGCATATCGTCTTAAATATACCCTCGCCTCCGTGCCTTGTCCTTAGACTTGTTTTTAAATACTTATCCACTACAATTCTAATTACCTCATGACGTAACTAAACAATTAATACTCTCAATTATCAACTCTCTGTCAAATATTATTGACTGTTATGACCGCTGTACATAGTGAATTGAGGAAAGGCTCGCACGGTATGAACATTTTAACGTAACAACAAACATATAAGTACTTCTCGAGCATTTATGCGTATCGACCCTCTAGTGGCCCTCTAGTGTACGAGTCCATAAATTGCACTTTCTACCGAGGCAGACATAGTGCTTTTCACAACTACTGAGAGGAAATAAAATAAAAATTCATATTCAAAACTCAAATTTTAATTCATGTTAATGTGAATAGTGTTAGTCAAATGGCGTCGGTTTTTCAAAAGTAGAATAGAAGCTGTATGTATTATCGCCAATTTTACCATAGATAACTTTTTTTTAAATCTGGACTCCTATTCTCGTGGCTTTCGAGATTAATAAACTAACATTCGAGATGAATATGTCAACTCCATATAAAATTGTATTTGTTTCGCCTTATCTCCCATGTCATTTTATCTCTAGTGGTTCGAGATTAGGGGCCAAGTTTGAATTACATAAAAAAAAAGCAGTGACATAGTTTTTAGTCTGTGTATCTTTTAGCAAAAATACACCTAATATTTAACGAAACAAAATGGTGTGTTATGATTAGTCGATTCCAATTTTTCATTTTAAGGAGCTATGACACAAAAATTGATTGATTGATTTTCATTGGTTATTAAAGTTGGACAACAATGTTCTCGACCAATCAGCAAATGCCGACAAAAACATTCTTGGTCTGTCCTTATAAGTGACGTTTTGTGACCCCAAACAAGAGCATCTATGGCCATATTTCCGAGCAGTGTTGTGAAAATATATTGCTCGACCATTTTAGCGATGCATCATACATATTTCTGAAGTATTTTAGAGAACCAACAATAATGTTCCTCGATGTTTTAGCGAACCCACAAAAATATATCTCCAGTATTTTAGCGATCTAAAAATTCTCTCTCAAGCATTTTAGCCAAGCAACAAATATATTGCTCGACCATTTTAGCGATGCATCATACATATTTCTGAAGTATTTTAGAGAACCAACAATAATGTTCCTCGATATTTTAGCGAACCCACAAAAATATATCTCCAGTATTTTAGCGATCTAAAAATTCTCTCTTGAGCATTTTAGCGAAGCATCATACATATTTCTGAAGTATTTAAGAGAATCAGCCATAATATTCCTCTGTTTTAGCGAACTGTTTTAAACATTTCCAGGATTTTAGCCAACCAACAAATCTCTCTCAAGCATTTTATCGATCTTACGAGTATACATATTTCTTCATCATTTGAGCGATCCAACAAACATATTTTGAACAGCCCGCTTTCTTACGCCTATGCATGCAGCCAATACAATCGTACACGAACGATGTGTGTTGACTGGTTGCCTAGCAATCATTACCGATTCCGTGTTTTGCGAAATGCGTACACCGACCTGTGGGGGAGTATGCTTATACAGACATTTAGAAATGCATCTTAACGTTGTTCCGATTAATACATTATTTTTTACGAGCCGATAAATAAATATTTACAAAATCATTAGGGCTTGATAGTTTTTTAAACCGGAATATACCTAATCCAATTCCCTTTTTAATACATTTGCGGTAAATCGTCCACGGGCATGTTCAAGTTATATAAATACAACAGATTTAACGATTTTAAGCAAAGCGCACAATGATTTCAACAGAAATTTTAGTTTGGCTCTATTACATGAGAAGGTTCAACGCATAAAAAAGTTGTCTAGTAAAACTAAGAAACGAAAAAGATCCATCAAGGAAAATGCAAGCATTATTAAGAAAAATATTATTTTAATATATTTTACATTCAACCATGCTAGCTTATCAGTAAATTAAGAGAAAATAAACATATTTATTTAAACTTTTATTAAGTGTAGCCCTATATATTCTGATATTGTCTTTATAAATAAATTTCTATGTATACTCTATATTGAATGTGAATGATTTAATCATTAAGCTGAGTTTTGACGACACTACACACCGTACACTCAGTGTATGCACCAGGTGTATGTATGTATACGTAGTCTGAACTTGGCGGTAGAACTTTGGCTCCCTGAGTGTTGTTTGTAAGAATTGTCGTCTGTCAGTCCCGATATATGTGATGATTCCAGTACGCTTACCTTATCAGTAAATATTTACATACATTCTTTACAAAACAGGCCTAAGTCCTCGTAAATTTACATTTTATCAAGCTGTGTTGTAAACACGTTAACTGGTGTCAAAATTAGTAAAATATTTGAAATAATTACAAATATATAAAGAAATTAGAAAGTTTTATATATAAAATTAACAACTAGATAAATGTTTATACGAATTAATGTAATCTGGGTCTACGGTGGTATGAAATTTAACAACACGTGTTGAAATTAGACAATTTGAAGTCACAATCGGGTAACTTTTAACATTCGTAACGTTTTATCCGCGTTTAGGTTAAATTTAACACGTCCAAGGACCCAGTTTAAAGACCATTTTATTCGCACTTGTTATTTAGAAAGAACATATTTGAAAACCTTATACAATTTACTCAATATGTATGAATACTTATTTCGTTATCAAAATTCATACAACCTTGGTAACAAAAAAGCACTTTCTGCACAAATGTTTTTGGCGTGCAAATTATTCCTGAAATTATTTATCAACATATATTGATTGAGTAAGTTGTATTTTTTTATATAAATGGTCTTATCTTGTTTAGTGTACAGTGTAGATAAGTGTTAGATGTGTCTAATGTTTATTCTGGTAACGTTGAATGTCTTTTTGTACACTTGTCTACCTTTGGAATCTTAGCAGTGTTATAAATCCGTAGTTTAGTAAAAGCCCTTTAGAATACAATACCATTATCATATATTTAATCACACACATACAGATTTTTTTAATGAGTTACTTTCCCAAAATCACAAAAAAACTGTTTTTTTTTTAAAATGCTTAAAATAAAATAATGAACCACTCCTAAACGTTAGGTACACAGTAAAAACATTACCTATACGTAATAAAACTAATAAATAAGTACTAAATTAAAAAAAAGCCTTGCATTATTTGAACCAAAATGCAGGCAGACTTTATGAACAAAGCAAGATGCAGAAAGAACATACGAACGAAGCAAGTTAAATAAACAATATAAATATAATACTTGTTTTAAACGAGTTGACAGCGACGGGTTTTGGACAAAAGCAACCCAAAAAAAACTTGTCACAAAAATAGTTAGGAAGTCCTAAATATCCATCAACAAAAGCACTGAAAAAAAACAAAGCATCATTATATAATACCTTTAAACGAGCAATTCATGTATATGTATGTATAAATATATTCTGAATCTTGGAAACGGCTCCGACGATTTCGATAAAATTTGAAAGATACGGGTTACCGGGGGTGAAAAATCGATCTGTCAATTGGTCATCGTCGGGGAATTTCGTTTCCAACCCGAGCGACGCTCGCCCTTCCAGGTACTTACTGTGAAATAAGTTGTGTATTTTCATATTCCCATAAAGTAGTTATAGAAACCATTATGACTTAGTGTAATAGATATCTAACGATGTTAATTGATGACGATCTCACTGTCATTTATAGATTCATGATGGAAATATTTTTGTGAAAGTCAACTTGTCATTAAAATATGTTTACATATTGAATTTTGTTTTTTTTACTAACCATTTCTAGAAACATGATGATTTAATGTACCTACATTGCAGAGTCGACGAGTCCCGAGGAAATTTATTAGTACAGTCAACAGCAAAATAAACTGATGAAATTAGTACATACAATAAATTAAGTCAGGTCTCTGATTATTGTAGTTTAGCATAAGTAAACAGTGCCGGTGTTAGCACTACCAGCAGCGCCCTGGGTGAGATTTCTACGGCACCCCCAAGCTGCTATTCATAGCCATACGAAAATAGCAAGGGATAGGTACAGTCAACAGCATAAATAAGTGATCATTTATGTACCTTGTCACTTTAACGTTGTGTTTGAAATGCTATACAAAATTGTGAAACCATTGAAAGCGACAAGGAACATAAATGATCACTTATTTGGGCCATTCTACTTTTCGATGCCTAATAAAACGTCCCTTAACGTGAACGTAAATTCGGAGTCATAATTTTCAACAAAACTAGATAATCTTAAAAATGCACACAATATTCGGATTCTGATCGACATACTTGAATATTTTTTATTTCTAAATTGGGTTGAGCTGTGTAAAAAAAGGCAATAATAGTAACGCGGCAGTGGTCGTTATTCGTAAAGGGACGCTGAGACTGGTAACGAAGTGGTAATTTGAGCAGCAAATTCGTGTTTTATATACAAAAATGACAAAAATAGTGGGTAAATTTACAATATAACGTGAGATCTGGTTGAAAATTAATGTGGAATTGCTGTGAAATTATCTCAAGATATCTACGATTTTTTATAATGGATTTTAAATTATCATTTCTATTTTAGGTATCGAAAAGTAGAATGACCCATTTATGCTGTTGACTGTACACTCAGGTACAGTCGCGAACCGGGATTGTTGAGCCACTTACCCATGTTTCTAATTTGGCTATGTAGGTGACGGAACCAGTAATGGACAAGGCACCAATAATGGACACTTGATTCTTATTTTACAGAAGATAAGGGATTCATTTGTTTTGCAACAATCAATTTAGGACCGTATGAAATTTGATTTAAGACTGAAGTGTCCATTACTGGTGCCTGTCAGCTAAAAGTGTCCATCATTGGTGCCGTCACCCTAATGCAAATCGAATGGGACTTTATGACCTCTCAAGACCTCCTCGGAATACAAGCCAGACGTTCGGTTAATGTCGGTTATGTTCGTTAGACAAACACGCGAAACAACTACAACACCTCTCATTTCCGTCAAGGGTTGAAATAAGTTCCTATTACTTCGTTTTTTTTGCAACATTTTAATAAAATCCTTTAACTGCCGTGATTACCCTAGTTTTCATAAAAGATAAAGATAAGATAAAGACATTTATTCAGTAATTGGCCGCAAGGGCACTTTTACACGTCAAGAATCTACCAGCGCTTCACAAGAGGAGACCACTGCTGAGAAGAAACGCCGCAAGAAACTCGGCAGTCAGTCATTATTACATACATACATAAACTCACGCCTTAATTCCCAGAGTGGGGTAGGCAGAGCTACAGAATTACCAAGCACTCTTAAATAAGTGGTTGATAATTCTGTAACCACGTTTTGCACGAATCAGGCGCAGATATTACCAGTGTATTAGTGACAGGTTGCCAGCCCATCGCCTAAGAGTACTGGAAGCCTTTATTATATTCCCTTAGTCGCCTCTTACGACATCCACGAGAAGACATGGAGTGGCACTATTCTATTCTAACCTGGTGACCACACAGGTTATTCTAATCACAGTCAGTCAGTCATTTTTTAAATATATTCAATATAACAATGGTATACTTAGTCTAGCATTATATAAATCTATAAATATTAAATTAAAAAATATATCAAATAGACTTTTGACGTTGACTGTACCTATATTGAATCGTCCCTTTTTTTTTTTTTTTTTTGCCCCCGCGGCGACTTGAACAGCTACTACCGCAGGGATAATGGCGTTTCCACGTGAAGTGATTTCGCCAGTGTCAAGGTTTATATGAGTATAAAACAATATAGCAATAAAACACAATCCAATCTTCTCTAGGAAGATTGGGGGCAACGTTGTACGGTGATTTGTAGGTCAGAGGTCAAGATAGTTTTAACCTCTGCACCACTGCGAGTCCACTTGAAACGAGAAGAAAGATGCCAGATACATGAAATAAGTCCAAGTCTTCAATCACTGTGCGACACAAAGGCATAAAAAGTACAAATCACTATCAGAAAAGAACTTTGAACACCTAATTACCCAAAAATTAAAGTCTAAAACAAATTACACGTCCGCCATCTTTTAACGTTGCAAATGGCCTCCCGAATCGTCCCTTGTCATATTGAGAACAATAAAGCATGGGGCTGGTTGTTCCGAAGCGTTTTAAGGGGCTTCTAAACGGGCTCCATTCAGACTTCGTATAATATCGTAACAAATGACAATTCGGTGTACATAGCAAAGTCGACGATTTCCATTCATTACTGGGCTTTGCACAAGCTACGCACTGTATACCGAATGCCCCCTTGTGAGCTGTCACTGACAAATAGGGGGCGGGACATGACGCCAGCTACAAATTTCAGAAAAATGGAGCCCGTTCAGATGGCCTTCTGCGAGTCGGTAACTTTTATTTCCGTGTAAAATGGTTAAAAAAAGGTGGTATTCTGATACCGTTAACGATATCAATATTAGCGGTGTGTAGTACGCGAGTAGAAAAAAATCTCTCGCCATTTGAAACTGCTATCAAGCTACTATCTGCCTAATAGAACTGTGACCTACCATAGAACGGCGTATCAGAGACATTATAAAAATAAATAAAAGTATGACACTTCTTACGACTTGAATCATAAAATCACTGTCACACAGTTCCATGGCCGGGTTCCAATAAGGTCCAAAAGTGGATACAATCTCTTTGTGGTCGATTGTACAAAGTAAATTCAAATGACGTAACATACAGAAAAATATATATACTTACTTATGCCCGGTTCCTATATTCAAGAAACGAATCGTTTTCCTTACGGGCAGTAGCGTTATGACATTTGCTACCTACAAAATGTGTCAAATTTTAACGAGACGTCGCAACTCTACCAACGGTTTTGAATCTAGGAACGCACCATTAAACTCACGCCTTCATTCCCAGAGTGGGGTAGGCAGAGCTACAGAGTTACTAACAACTCTAAAAACTTGTTGATAATTCTGTAACCACATTTTGCACTATCAGGCTTAGATGTTTACCAGCGTATTAGTGACAGGTTACAAGCATCGCCTAAGGGGGGGGGATGTCATCATTTTCAATATAACCAGAGAATCATTATTTCAATGTTATCTATATAATTAAGATAATTAACCAATAATCCAAGCTTTATCTAAATCTTAGGATATTGATCGTTACACTTATCTAGACGTATTTTCCCAATTAGGCAACAATTAAAATGATGTATGTTTGTGTGTCTGTGTTATCTAATGCGACCCTTGAGGATGAGAGACCTCTACAATGTCATTTAGAGTTAAGGAAATGTGTAAAACTTATGTAACGAGAAACAAAAGATGTGTGATATGACGTTTCACCTCGTATTTCCTTAACTGCACATGTGGCATATCGTCATTGCTTTGAAAAAACCTCGTATCTCATATTTCGTGACGTAGGATTTTAAACTTCAATCAGAAGCGAATTAAGTTCAAATTCATAGTTCTCGAAATATTAGATACGAGTTTTTTCTAAAGTAGTAACGATATGTATTTGACACATTGCTTTGCTTCGAATGGGAGGGAAACTATTCACTTCATCGTAGTATTATGATAAACGCTAATCACACTTTCGTAGACCAATCGTCGTTAAGTAATTTCTGCCGAATAACCTCCACAGCTGTACATAGGCCGCCCAAATATATCCACGGTGGTCGGTATCGTGGTACTCGCATGTTCATCCCTGGAAACCCGTGATTAACCCATGATGTTTAAAAAGGTTTCTTCGCCGATCCAATCTTACACAAATAAATCAGAACAAGCAATACCAAGGCCAACAACGAGTATGTGATAAGTAAGTATTAATGAAAGATAATCGGTGTTCATTACAGCGAAGAGCGAGAAAGATGGCAGCCGTGCATTTGGCGGGTGTTCTGTTAATTCTGGGATTGGTTCAGGTAACAATATTTTTCATACATACATACATACATTAAATCACGCCTGTTTCCCAGAGGGGTAGGCAGAGACCACTTCTTTCCACTTTGCTACGATCTTGACAAATTTATTTCGCTTCTTCATCATTCATACATCGAGTCATGCACGCACGTCGGTTTCGAATACTTAAGATTCGGCCCTTTTCGACCCGATCCGATCCGAGATCCGAGCGACAAGCAACTTGTGCTAGCCGTGCAGGAGCTTTTTTTTTTTGTGGTCCAACTGAAGGTTATGTTATATGCTTTTATGCTTACTCGTAGAGGGTTCTGCGGGCCTATCATGGTCGTGTCAATAGATGTGGATATAGACAAATTTTGTTTTAATACAATGTCCCACAAATCTGTCACTCTCTGACCAATATGTAAGTGCGGGAGTCACGGATGCTTTATTCACCGCGATAAAGGCGACCATAATAAGGACCCTATCCTAATTATAACATTTTCAAGTAGGTATGCAAGGAAATATCACTTATAAGTATGATTTGTCTTATTTCAGGGTGAACCGATCCTAAAAAGCAATGGAATGGCCTTTGTCGAAGATATGCGCCGAGGTAAGTTTGTCAGAAGCTTAGCTAAGATGCATTTCGCAAACTAGCGTTTGTATTCGTTTCGTTTTTAAACCAATCGCGTCATTGGTAGATCACGTGACTTTTCGTATCACGTCATCTACCAGTGACGCGATTGGTTGAAAAACAACGCAATTGTCGCCTGATCCCTTTTTAATTACAATAGTACTCGTACTCAAAAGCAAATTTAAATTCAAATTCAAATTCCAATATTTATTTGTCCAAAATAGGTAAGTTAAGATGTTACATTGATTATTTGTATCACTATGAGGTTCCTTGGGCGTACAAATTTACATGGTTTTACATGCAGCATGCCTAGTATTTTATACATTAATTAATTTCGTATAATGAGATTGAATATACCTATCTATAGTCTTTATTATTTCTACTGAGCCGATGTTCTACACAAAGGCCATTGTTTGTAAACAATACCATTGTCTTTCTTTGTGTCCGTAACACCAAGCCGATTACATTAAAAAAAGTTAGAACTACATTGAATGTACATTGAATTATCAACCCTACTCTCTTAGTCAGTAGGTTTAAAATGTAAAGTGTCAGGATACAGATATAAGTCTTTATTATTTGAACTGTGCTTATTCTTTACACAATACTATCATCTACACAAAACTTATATCTGTATCCTGACACTTTACATTTTAAACCTACTGACTAAGAGGGTAGGGTTGATAATTCAATGTACATTCAATGTAGTTCTAACTTTTTTGTATGTAATCGGCTTGGTGTTACGGACACAAAGAAAGACAATGGTATTGTTTACAAACAATGGCCTTTGTGTAGAAGATCAGCTCAGTTCAAATAGTAAAGACTATACCTAATTATGATCAAATTATAACAAATTTGCATGCAGCATGCTCATCCTACGTATTAATTATGTATTTAAATATAAATGATTCGTCAGTACATAAGAATAATATCATTTAAAAATTCTGACACAGAATAATAGGCCTTTTCAACAAGAAACGATTTAAACTTTGTCTTAAAACTTACTCGCACTTCATTTTCTTTACTTTTAACAATATCCTGTGGCATTTTGTTGTATATTTTGCGCGCCATTCCAAGGATGCTTTTTTGTAACAATGGCAATGGTATTACTTGGCAATGACTTTAATTTGTTTTTAAGGCGGACACTTCTAAATTGATTGAAAAGCAATGTGATCTTTACCAAGTTTTTTAAATGCAGGAGCAGGCTCCCGCATCGTGGCTGGCTGGGAGGCGCAGGAGGGCCAGTTCCCGCACCAGACCAGCATCCGCATGATCAACTCTGCAGGAGCGGTGTCCGGCTGTGGCGGCTCCATCATCCACCACGAGTGGGTCCTCACCGCCGCGCATTGTGTGGCCGAGTAAGTTGCAATCATTCAAATTGGAGACGATATCATCTTAAAAAGATTTGAGTTAGACTATCAATACAAATGCTACACGTGCTATGGAGAGGTCTATGTTGGGATCTCATTAAGGGATAAGATCCGAAACGAGGTCATACGACATAAGACTAAGGTGACTGATATTGTCCAATAATGTAGCAAGGTGAAGTGGCAGTGGGCTGCCCATGTCTGTCGCAGAACCGACGAGAGGTGGAGCAGGAAGGTTCTCAAATGGAGACCACGCTTAGGCAGACGTAGTGTAGGACGCCCCCCGGCTAGATGGACCGATGACCTGAAGAAGGCAGCTGGCAGTGACTGGGTGCAAAGGGCGGGAGATCGTGCGTTGTGGCGCTCCTTGGGGGAGGCCTATGTCCAGCAGTGGACTGCAACAGGCTGATATGATGATGATCAATACAAAACTTAGTTGCGGTTTAATCGTATGCTGTTTTATCTATGATTTTCTATTCGGTTGCGCTCTTAAATCAATCTTCGGCTTTGCACTTTTCTCTCTCAATTACGCGAATTTTACCGAATCCAACCGAACCCACAAAGTATCCACTTTTTCACCTTATTGCATTGTAATAAGGTCCAAAAGTGGATACATCTCCTTGTAGTCGACTGTACATATTAAGTTTATCGTATTTTTTTAAAAGAAACCATCACAAAATTTGGCATTTTTCCAAGAGATTAAACGAGTATGACGCAGATGGGGTCGCAGGCAAAAACTAGATTATTAAAATATTTCTCTGTAATCCAAAATATTTACGTAATTTGAATTATCTCACTCCACAGCAGCGTATCGTTCGTGGTGCGCCTGGGCGTCACCAACCTGACCCGTCCGGAGTACATCGTGGAGTCCACCCGCAAGTACGTCCACCCGGGGTACAACCAGTTATCGGTCACCGGGCTGACCGACGACATGGCCCTTTTGGGGCTGGAACAGAGCATTCCATATGGACGTAAGCGTTTAAACTGTTAACCTATTTCACACGATCGAGACAAGCAAGCAACTCAACCAAGATCACTTGTTGGAGGACCTTGTGCAGGGTCCGTCCGGGTTGGTGCCACCATCTTATCCATTAACCTACCGCCAAGCAGCAGTGTTTGCATTGTTTTGTTCCGGTTTGGGGATGAGACAGCCGGTGAAATGACTAGCATAGAGGCATTCCATCTTAGTCCTCAGGGTTGGCAGTGCTTTTGCAGTCTTGTGCAACTGGTGCGACTGGTTGCCGGCTTAGAATAGTGCCACTCCTCATGTGGATGTCGTAAGAGGTGACTAAGGGAATATAGGCTTGTAGTATTGTTAGGCGATGGGCTTGCAACCTGTCACTAATACACTGGTAAACATCTTAGCCTAATTGTGCAAAATGTCGTTACAAATTATCAACAAGTTTTTAAAATTGTAATTTTGTAGATCTGTCTACCCCACTCTGGGATTAAAGGCGTGAATGTATGTATGTATGTATAAATAAAAGGTATTTTTTTTTATATTAAATGTAATCCTAGAATAAAGTTTAAGCTATCTTCACACCATTATTTCATTTAAAACGGAAAAACATTTTAGCTGTTGAAGCGTAACAAACTAACAAACAAAAGGATTTACTTTCACATTTATTACATACATACATACATACATTAAATCACGTCTGTTTCCCAGAGGGGTAGGCAGAGACCACTTCTTTCCACTTGCTTGCACATCTTGACAAATTTATTTCGCTTCTTCAACATTCATACATCGAGTCATGCACGCACGTCGGTTTCGGGTACTGGAGATTCGGCGCTTTTCCAGTATTTTTCCGAACTGATTCGAAAAAGTACGCCTAGGGCGGCCCCTTCCAACCCTTCCACTCACTTTCGATCTGTATATCTCTTTCATCAATCTTCTTTCATCCATCCTTTCCAAACGACCGAACCATCTAAAAATGCCATTTTCAACCTTAGTCACATATTCTTTTATCCCACATTTCTCTCCGATTTTTTCATTTAGTCATCTTGTCAGCCGAAAGACGTCCACTGCTGGACATAGGCCTCCCCCAAACAGCAGTGTTCGCATTGTTGTGTTTCGGTTTGGGAATAAGACAGCCGGTGAAATGACTAGCATAGAGGCATTCCATGTTAGTCCTCAGGGTTGGCAACGCATTTGCAGTCTTAGGATTGCATTGCAGTAATGTGAATGCGAATGTCTATGGGTCACAGTTTCCACTTACCATCAGGTGGCCTGTGTGCTCGTTTGTCTTCACTATGCCATAAAAAAAGTATCGATATGAATATGAATACCAACTGATGTTGCCAGTGGTAACCAACCTTTCAGTTAAAGTCAAGCAGCAAAGCACCCTCGACTGCCTGTTAGACGTTTCATTCGTTGAATTTTCAGATAGGCAACACACTCAAGACCATTTAACTAATACGGCCCTAAACGCGTTGGCCTAGTTGGTAGAAATAGAAATAGAAATCGTTTATTCGGTGCTAAAATAAAATTAACATAAACAACAACAAAAAAACATTTTAAAAATTAGAGTAATACAAACTTAGAGTACTTAAATAGTCTAAAATTAACACCGAAAAGGTTGCCACTCAGCATGGTGTCAGGCTTACTAGCCTTGACGCTGGTTTTCAGGGCCACCGGTGACCCTCCCTACGAAGCTAGCAGTCCTGGGTTCAAATCCCGGTAAGGGCAGATATTTGTGTGATGAGCGCGAATATTTATCCCCGAGTCATGGGTGTTTTCTATGTATTTAAGTTTATATTTTTCTATATACTTAAGTATGTTTATCGTTGTCTTGTACCCATAGTACAAGATTATCTATTGTTTGCCCGAATTTCATATGCTATATGTATTTGTTATGTAACACTTGGTTACATTGTAATAAATATATTGATTGAACAACATTTTTTTAATATTATATTACTAATGTAATTAAACATAACATATTTGTGTTCATTCACGACTGATATGGACACAAATAATCGAAACTAATGTCAACGGAGCTCCGCTGCGCGGAGCTCCTATTCCGCGTAGTTGAAGCGCTTCGCGCCTTGTTGCAACTTTGACCTAACCTAACCAATGTAGGTACATTTAGCCTAATTCAAACATCACCATTCACCATTTACACGGATGGCAAATTACATTATGGCATTATGTGACAAATATGGATTAAAATTATTATGAAAATTAAATTATTGAAATTAATATTATGGGAAACAAAGATTCTGTTATTTGACTAAGTACTAATTATAATATGTAACATTATGCCATTTGTAACTTATGGCAGGTGAAATTATGATATATGAAATTCAGCAAAGTATAAAGTATACCATATTACAAGCCTAGAGCTTAGTTTGGGACTAGGTCAATTTGTGTGAGATTGTTTCCTGATATTCATTTTATATTTATTTAAATTGCAGCGAACATCCAGCCGGCCCGCCTACAGAACAGCGGCCAGAAGAACGACGTGTACACGGGGGTGGTGTTTACCGTCAGTGGGTTTGGGTTGACTGACGATACGCGGAACGGTAAGTAACAATGTAGGAATAGAGGACAATAGAAAGATCTCTCTCCAGGCGGGTGTTATGCGACGCGCTGGCCTAGTTGGTAGTGACCCTGCCTACGAAGCTAGTGGTCCTGGGTTCGAATCCCGGTAAGGGCAGATATTTGTGTGATGAGCGCGAATATTTGTTCCTGAGTCATGGATGTTTACTATCTATTTAAGTATATATTTCTCTATATAAGTATTTATATCGTTGTCTAGTACCCATAGCACAAGCCTAGAGCTTAGTTTGGGACTGGGTCAATTGGTGTGACATTGTCCCCTGATATTTATTATTATTATTATTTACCTAATGGAATTAAGCACGAAATTATCATTATTAATGTCTCTGATGATTATGTATACATTCACCTACTTTTTTTTTCAAATGCTTTTTATTTTCATTAGAAGTTCATAATAAATTCTTGGATGTTGATGGCAGGCGGGACCGTCTCCGAGATCCTGCGCTGGGTGCACCTCCGCGGCATCAGCAACGAGGAGTGCCGTACGTGGTACAACAACAGCCCCGTCATCCAGGACCAGACCATCTGCGCGGAGTACTATAACGACACGGCGCAGGCTTCTTGCCAGGTACCTACGCCTTTTGGCTTTTGATCACTTAAAAGCCAACCTGTAGAGACCTGCTTTTGGTGTTTAAAACTCATGAAATAAATGTGAATCTTTGTAACAAGGGTGGATCCATGGGAGGGCTACCTAGAAACCAAAGAAGGGATCAACCCATATACTGCTACCTACGTGGCGCAATAAAGGACCAAATAAGAATGAAACTCCGTTCAAATACTTCTTTTACGTCCATCATTATCATCATGTCAGCCGAAAGACGTCCACTGCTGGACATAGGCCTCCCCCAAGGCTCTCCACTCAGGCCGGTCTTGTGCTTTTCGCATCCACCGCGTTCCTGCGATCCTTACAAGGTCGTCACGTTTACGCGCCTTCTTTCAAACACCTCTATTCTTCTCCGACCTACTGACCTCGCGTTCGCAGAGCTAGGTCCACAGCAGATTTTTAATCTTCTCACGTCGTTGAGCCTATTTGTTTTGCAAGGTAACAATTGAACCAGTATGTTGATTGTCTAAAAAAACATTGAACTGATATAACTAATTAAGAGGCGACTAAGGGAATAAAGGCTTGTAGTTCTGTTAGGCGATGGGCTTGCAACCTGTCACTAATACGCTGGTTAACATCTTAGCCTATTTTTGCAAAGTGTGGTTACAGAATTATCAACAGGTTTTTAGAGTTGTAGGTAATTCTGTAGCTCGACCTACCCCACTCTGGGAATACAGGCGTGAAGGTAGGTATGTATGTATAATTAATAATGGGAGGAGGTGAAAGAGACGTATTTACAAACCTGAACATCTTGAAAACTGTTGGAACAGGTCTGTCTGTGACCTTCAGTGTCTTCACCGTTTTCACCACGTTTGCTTCACTGCCAGCTCATACTGAGTTGGGACCGGTTTCGCAACAATCATCACAACTTCTTTTTTTATTTTTATTTTACAAGAGTAGGAGGCAAACTCTGATGAAGGCCTGATGGGACGTAATCACCACAGCTCATAAACACCAGCAACTCAAGAGGTTTGTGTTATTGTTGTGATAAATATTTTCCTTTCTGCTCTTAACTGAATATGTTTGATGCAGGAGGACAGTGGCGGCCCGCTGATATTCATGGACGCCGACGGAGCCCCGACCATGTCGGGCGTGGTCAGCTTCGGCTCCTCCGCCGGGTGCAACAGCCCCCTCCCCTCCGGTAAGCAATTAAACTGAACAAGAGCAAACATTTTTAGGATTTTTTGGTCCTTGAGGATCGCTACTACCATCTTATCCACCTAGCGCTGTTGTGTTGTGTGGTAGGGATTAGACAACCGGTGAAATTACAATTGTAGGGCCACGAGTACGAGCGAGAGAGTCCGATAAAAATGATTTATTGCCCCGATGGTCAGATGGTAACAGCTCTACAATAGCATAGAGGCATTCCATCTTAGCCCTCAGAGTTGGCATTGTTAGAAACGTAATAGAGAATATTCAGCTGTAAAAGCAGTGGTTCAGTGTAGGGAGAGCTCATTCAAGTAACAAACAGATAAACCATTTTATTCTCAACCTTTAAAAACTCAGTCACATGTAATATTAGTAGGCCTTACGATTTAAATATAACACTGTATTATGACACGGTTCTATGGTAAGTATCAATAAAGGACAATGGGCAAAATGTCCCCACCCACCAACAGAAACGAAACATATCTCATTTGATAGATCTTGGCAACCTGATGATTTTTTACTATGACGACGATCGTCCTATGTATGGGGTTTTCTTAGAAAACCATTATCATATTGTATGGAATTGGTTTAAAAATGAACACATTCTTGCATTGCATGACTCTTGAAAGGTTTTTTTCATAGAAAAAATCCCATCGATTTAGCTACTAAAATAGTTATTTTGTCTTGTTTTGTGTCCTAACGAACATATAAACATGCATCCCGTGACTGTTGGAGGGTGGGGACGGGGTCCATACAAAATTGCCCATCACCCTTTGTTAAGATAATATTTTAGGAGGGGAGGCCTTTGCCCAGCAGTGGGACACCAAAATAGGCTAAAAAAAAAAAAAAAAAAACAAAATAAAGATTTTTATGTATAGGTATATGTATGTAAACACTTTATTGTACAACAGAAAAACAAGAACAATACAATTAATATAAAACTATGTAATACAATATGTTTATATATTTCTATATAAGTATTTATTTCGTTGTAGGTACTAGACAACGATATAAATACTATAACCAAAGTACAAGCCTAGAGCTTAGTTTGGGACTAGGCCAATTGGTGTGAGATTCTCCCCTGATATTTATTTTATTATTTTATAGTAATTGTATCACTATGCACCAAACTTTACAAGTTCCTTCTAAATGGTCGTAATATTCTCACATTTTTGATACAACTGACTTATACATTTGCAAAGATTAGGAAACATTTGAAAACATTTGATATAAATCGAGTTGTATCAATTAACACAAACCAAAAAAAGCAAAAACAGGTTTAATTTTTGATCTAACTCAAGTTGTAACTTTCGAAATACGCAAAACTCTGGTGATAAATGATATAACTCAAGTTATATCAAAAGCCACAGAAAATTTTAAAGGTATAAGAACCGTGATTTACGATACATTTTTAGATATATCATCTGGCACGAGAAAAAAAAATCTTGTTTTTTTGACGTGCTTTAACTAGAGAAATAGCATTAAACACTGAAAATCAGAAAAAAAGGGTCTATTGTATTATTGTACACGAAAGTACCTTGGAAACTAGAAGGCCTAGGAACACCCCAAGCAGCAAAGTAGTCCTATAATTTTATGCTTATATGATTTGAGATCTTTTAAGAGTTCGATAACCACAAATTACATGATTCAAGATCTTTTAAAAGTCGGATAACCGCAACTTATATAATGCTATCGTATAACAATCTTATAAAAGCGATTCTATTCCAATTAATCATATTATAGTGTTTTATCCGATCTTTAAACGACAGAATCATTAAGGCATGTAGAGAAGTCGAGTAGACGTTTACACGGTTGTTTTACATAACGATCTAGTCGTATAAGGGATAGTGACATAACTGCATTTTTAATGCTTTTAAATGACACATGGGGCATGTAAAATCCTTTTATATGGCCTTTATTCGCCAAACAAAAAAAAACAAATAAAAGTGTTATAGGTTGCTATTACAGGACTATGAGGTTGTAAAAACAACACTTATACAAATAGAACCAATTACTCAGCAATAATTGGCAATATTTTTGGTCATTTAAAAACACGACTAAACGTCAACTCAAATCCTTATATTATATGTATAACGACTTTATTTATTAAACATCGCATATATAAGAAACTCACAAATCTTAGTCGATTTATTGGTAGTGTAAAATTCTTTTACTAAACTTTTATATGGCAGGTCGAGTAACGGTGTTGTAGTTCTTGTTAATCGAACATTAATATCTATTAATCGCAATTATATGACTGAAATTTCATATAACTGTGGCCATCATTACTTTTAGTCAACGTTTTTCCTTAACTGCATGAAGCAAATCATAAAATTTATTAATAAAAATGGAATGGGAAAAGTGGTTAAAGTTTAAAAGAAGCGGTGGTTATAGGAGGAAAGTGACAAAAAAGCATAGAAGTACAATATCTAAGGTCGAGACCATCGAATGTGCTCGTTTTGGTTCGGAAAGTCAAGTGACAAATGATATTGTGACAGAAAGTGGTTCAGTAGAAAATATTTTTTTTAATGAATTACAATACACAAGTGAAGAAGATAACGCTACTTCAAATTCTGTTACCACATCACTAGATACTAATTCAGAGCATAGTGATGATTTTAATGAACATCTCTGCAACTTAGAATGCCGCACTGAAATTACGAAATGGGCTTTGGATCACAATATTTCACATAGCGCGCTAAAAGAACTTAGCGACATATTAAATAAAAGAATTCCACATATAATGCCTTCTGACCCCAGAACTAGCATTGTACCGAAAAGTTACTTCTCAAATTGTGAAAGTTTCATATGAGAAATTCTCGGAAATTTCTAAGAATATTCTTAACCCGTCGAGCGATATGTCAAAATTGATGTACATCAAAATTAAACTTTATGTCAAATGAATAAGTCACGTAATGTCAAAAAATCTACGCACACATGTTGTGCGTAGGACACCTGAGGGGTTAAATTTTGTATGGAAAGAGAACATTCTCAACGCTCTCGAATGTTTCCGATAATATTCTCAGTAATTTCTTGAGAAAATGTCTTTACTTGTTTTGTAGTATTTAAGTTTTTTTTTTTAATTAACGTGCAATCTTAGAAAGGAACATAACAATAAATACTTTACTTCTAAGAATGTTTTGCAACTTATACGCTACCCAGAACACTCCTCTGTACAAACAGTGAAAAAATATGCGTAACTTCTGTAGATACTGGAAATTATTGGCACATTGGTCTTATAAACCAAATAAAGGAAATTTTACAAAACTCTATACGCATAGGTTTAATTTACTACACTTACGCGTCACGTTGCGCATATGCCGATTCGGCATGCCTACTAAATGCACGCGAACTCAAAAATAATACTACCTAAGTAATTTGATGAATGTCATGTACTTTTACATAGCCTTTACTGTTAGGTTCTTATACTTATAATAAATTCAAAATAAGTTTATTGTTAGAAAGTAAGTTAGAAATGAGTTTTGAGCTAGCCTTAGAGAACCCTAAAACAAACAATAATGGCGTCAGGTTAGCTGAATAAGTAACTATTACTCAACAATTTAGATGAATAGTTGTAATAAACGCAACTTATGTGTCGAATAACAAACAATTAATTGTAACCTTTTATTTTTTATAAATAAATAATATTTAAATTGAGCAAATAGAAGGGGGGCATTAAAATTAAACATAACATTAGTAAAACTTAGTCGATAAACTGGTAACCGTTTATGAATATGACTATACTTCACGTTTATATGCTCTTAACATTAATTACTAAAATAGTAGTAGAAAACATGAAACTTAAACATTTACCAGCAATTTTTCCTCCGAATAACACATTTAAATATATATTTCCCCACCGCATTTCCCAATTAAATATATAATCTGCTCTAATATGATCCATAGATCATTTAACTGTCATGAAAATTGCAACTAAGGAACTAACTAGTCATATTAAAAGCTTCCATAGTGATATAAATCGCTGTTATGCGGCTTAATGGTCATATTATTTGCGGTTATTCAATTCAGTAGACATGTAATAATCATATAACATGTTTTAATTGAACAATCGAGTGTTATAGAAGTCAGCGTTACCCCTTTTATATGACATATTGGATAGTTATATGATAATTATGCGATGTGTATACGACCAGTAAGTCGAGTAAAGTGCGCCCAAATCGCGTTATATAAACGTGTATATGATGTTTATATGACAATATTTAATCCGATAAGACTGAATAAGAAACGTTGTCTCGATCATTAAAGAACATATTTTGCTGCTTGGGACGGGAGTTGGAGCAAACGATGCGTTATTTTTTTTTAAGTTGTTTCATGAATGAAAACCAAAACTGCTATAACTCGAGTTGTATCACTTGTCACAGGAGGCACAGAGCTAACAAAGATTTGTTCCTATCTCTTTCTAGCGATACAGAATTTTACGTGGTTTATATGGCCGAACTGCACAATGACGTCACCGGTGCACTTCGGATCTCTCCGTCTAATTAGCAGATTAAAATGCTTGTATCATCCGTATTACTTGATCGATTTAAATTTTTATTTCACTTTTGCTGATCTCTTTTTCGGTACTTTCATATTTTGTTGAGAAACGCGATTTAAAAAAAACATGCATCCCTATTGGAGTATTGAAAAAATCTTAAGTCTGAAATCGATGACATGATGATCGTGGACTACAAACAAAATTCCTAATCTTTTATAGTTTCTGACTGTTCCTTAGTGACCTACTTTGATTGCTGACCCTGTAGAATTAGGTATATCAGGTAGGTTAGGTACCTACTCGTCCTACTTGTAAAGGTCACACATATCAACTCGGAAAGGGATCGTCACCCTATCAACTCGAGCCGTTCAGTATCATTTGTATGAAACTCCCTACTGCAACGCAGACTAATCGGAATCGTAACGTAGTCGCCTCACCTAGTAGTGGAAAGGCGAGGCGGTGACGATCCCTTTCCGAGTTGATATGTGTGCTGTGACCTTTAAGGTTAACGCACTTTAGAACGCCCCGGTGGAACTAGATCAGCACAGCCTCAGCTCTAAGTGGAACATTGAAAAGCGAGCTTTAATGTGTTAGTAGTACAGTCAGCGTCAAAAGTAACTGGTCACTTCAAGCTACTTTTGTACTTTATCGCATTAACACATTAGACAATCTTGTTTGGCATTGCTTATGTGACAGTAAAGCGACAAGGTATTTAAGTGATCAGTTTCTTTTGACGCTGACTGTACGAGTAGATACGACACATATTTTGAGATTTAAATTAAAGTGAAAACAAATAACCGCGCGAAGGCCTTGCGTCATCCATTGAAAAGTGCATGGTACTAACACAGATGAAACCTCACTTTGCACTGTTTCACTTTGAGCCGAGGCGATGCCGAGGCGAGGCGTTATAATATTATAACGCCTCAGCGATTATGCGATGACCTCAATGCGTGAATAAAAATATACAAGAAATCTAATCGGTTTCTATTTTGTTCGCAGCCTACGTCCGTCCTGGTCACTACCACGACTGGTTCTATGAGGTGACCAACATCTCATTCGACTGGTCCAGTGAAGATCTGGTTCCCAGCAAAGCCACTTCTACCGCAGAAAAGTCTTCGAGCGAAGGAGATGCTTCTAACGACAGTGTGGAACCTTCCTACAAGCCTTTACAACTGCCCATCGCGTCGGATGTCCGAGTCTGAACTGATACACCGTAATGTAGACCTCGTTGGCGTGCAGCTCTACCGTTGATAAAGAAAACCGGATTTCGTCAACAGGAATAAGACATTGAAACAGTTATTTTATTTATTACCTTATAACAATTTTCTTTATATTTTGGCGATTGCAAAATCGTCGAAATAGGTATCAAAAACTCGCCAAATATTCTGACCGCAGTATTATTAATACTTTAGCACCATAACATACTAGGGTAGGGGTACCAAAAGATGAACGATTAAGCGACTACACCAACTTAAGACCGTTTATTCTCAGTGAAATTAACCAATTTCACCCTATTTTTTTTTATATGGTACAGTATATAGTCTAGATTTAAGATGACTATTATAAAGCCAGTTATTATAACACAGTATTTTTCTAAAAATCGTTGAAACCAAAAATGTGCCGATTTGCCCAAAACATGAACAGCGTGCCCTAATTCTGAACGGTTTGGACCCAAAAGTTGAACTAACATAATAAAAAACCTAAAACATTATAATTTTAAGGATGGTTCAGAAATAAAATGTAACTTAACGAAATCAGTCTTTATTTTTTTATTGTTTACAGATAAATTCAGTGATCGGAGTTAGGTGAGCCAAAATACCTACTTATTCTTCGCAAGAGGTCATAATATAGAGTTTTAGGGTTAATATTTGGTAAAATTTTATCTTACAATGAGACAAATAAACATGTATACATATACAGTTCCGTTTCTAGCCAGGGTTTCGTGTCTAGCGGTAAAAACATAACAAACTAATAAACAGACAAACAAAGTTACTTTCACATTTAGAATATTAGTAAACGTTTCTATAAACACTAGTTGAACGACTGAATTTACTTGGTTTAACTGTAGGACACAGAATTTGTGAAATGAACGAACAAAAACCATTAAGAGTTCACCCATTGGAATAGAATCCAAAACATGAACTAGTAAATTTAACTTGTTCAAGTATTAGGCACACATTTTATTATTGAACAGTGATAGTTTTCATAGTAATTGAAACTCCGAAATCTTTGGATTAGACATCGAAAGTTATGTTCATCTTTTGGTTTAAATATACAAGAGCATTGAACGATCACTTTAAGTAATAAAGTTTCCATCTGTCATTTCAGGACGATTTATAAAAACGCTTTAAAAAAAGTACGCCTTGCCTAGTAGCTGAACACCGTTCAAGTATTGGCTTTGGTATACATTTTTGAAACCATTACTTGAACGGCATATTACTCGCTAACTAACAAAAAAAATTAAACAATGTATGACTCCAATAAAAGAGTGATTAATCAAGAATACATACTAAGCAAATCCTTCTAAGACTGTCAATTATTGAATTTTATACGTAATTAAAAGCTTAACTTTGGAGTGCACTGGCCTTATCTATTCTCCCATACTATCGACGTTTTCGGCGGGAAGCTCCACAACGATGACCGATCACGGCCGCGGCTGTGGCGTAACTGTCAGTGAGTTTGGATTACGGCGTAGACAAAGAGTTGCCGCTTAAGACAAAAAAAAACCGAACTTCGTAACACAAGTGACGATTTAATTATGTGATTATTTCGATCGACTTGAACAGTCGCTTTTGGGTGGCGTTCATCTTTTGGTGCCCCTACCCTATTTGTTTCTAAAACTTAGATGTTTTCTATCTCTTCCTCTATGTAAGTATGTTTTTCTTCGTCTAGCACCGACAGGACAAGTCTAGAGATTAAATTGGGACTAGGTAGGCCAATTAGTGCGAAATTGTCCCCTGATATTTATTTATAACATTGGTGTGTTGTAAATTGAATTCAAATCGAACTTCCTTCTCTTGTATAGCCTTTTCATTCCAAGAAGGCCGGCCTCCCCCCTCCTTATTTAACGTAGATCCAATGGCACGGATTAGATTATCAATATTATCGTGTGATTCACGCATATCGCGATCTGTATCACGAAATATGAATGCGTACCGTATCACAAGGACATCCAACCATTTTGAAATCCGCGATAAATATTGACATACCTACCAGTATCGTGATAATAATAATCGAATATTCCGTGCCATTGACGCAACCATGGAACATGAATACCTGGATTGAAAACGCTATAAGTGCCCCAAAAATAAAACAAAGTTAAAGACAAAATAGTACTGTATTCACTCTTCATAATTCACAAACTTAAAAAATAAACTATATACAATAACACGATGAACATAATTTCTTCTATGCAACCAAAAGTTACCAAATAAATTAAACATAATCTTCATCTCCACTATCATCAGGCTCAGAATAATCCTCATCAATCTCGATTTTCCTTTTCTTCTTCTCTTGTACATTCTCCTTATTCTCTATTTCATTCTGAGCTTCAGTCTTAGCTGACCGATGATGGAACACAAACGAAATACTCTTAGCGAGGTCCCAGCATTGCTTAAGAACTAAATCTGCTAAATTTTTCTTATCTGCACAGTGATACCAATTCGACAAATCTGATGTACAGTCGGAATTTTCAGGAGGTATCGTAACTTGGATGTTATTAACACATCTACGGCATTTGAACTTGCTGTGAGTGTCAGAAAGGGTATTCTCTTCCAATCTAAATAAGTCCTTTAAGTCATCAGAGGTGAAATGCCGTAAGGATTCCTCATTCTGATCCACAACAGTGTCACTGAGGGCCTTTTTATGTGCTTGACGTTGGAATATCTTTTCTTCAATCGTTCCTGTAGCCAGTAGCCTATAAATGTAGCACGGTTTCTTTTGCCCGTCACGCCACACTCTTGCCATAGCTTGGTCATCATTTGCCGGGTTCCAGTCTGGATCAAACATGATTAACCTATTGGCCCCGATAAGATTCAACCCGCAGCCACCTGCTTTAGAGCTGAGCATGAATATCCATTCCTTAGAATCCTTATCATTAAAGCTTTCAACAACTTTGGCTCTTTTCTTGATGGTCATAGAGCCGTCTAGCCTCACATACAGATAGCTTCTTTTGCGGCACAGCTTTTCAAACAGATCTAGAGTTTGGGTATAGTTTGAAACAAGCACTATCTTATCATCAGTGTTTGTCTTCAGATTGGCCAAAATACAGTCTAGAATCATGAGTTTGCCGGAGTATTCTGGTCTAACATCTTTGATGTCATAGTTACTAGGTAACAAGTCTTTGGCTTTTTCAAATCCTTCAGATCTTTCAATGATCTTATCGTAGATTAAATCTGGATGGTTGCACAGCTTTTTGAGTGACGTGATGCCGGACAAAGCACTCAGCGTGTTCTTTTCACCAGTACCTGAGAATTTATTTCGTATAGCATCAGAATTGATGAAGTTCTTGTAGATTTGTGTCTGAAGTGGAGTCATTTTTACGCAAATGACTTGTTCAAACTTGACTGGTAAGTATTTGGTGAGTAGACTGCTGGTTCTACGGATCATACACTTGTTAACGATGGCTGTTAGAGTTTGTAGGCACTCCTGTGCTTTTTCTCTCTCCTGTGCCGATGCCAACGCATCCTGGCCTTTGAGAATGTGGTTTTCATATTTCCTCTTAAACTCATGCGCTGTACCAAGTATTCCTTCATTGACAAAATGCACCAGGCTGAAATATTCTGTCAAATCATTTTGTATTGGTGTGCCAGAGATTAGAATTCTTCTCTTTGCTTTTAGGCCCATCAAAGCTTGGTATGTTTGATTTTCACTATTCTTTAGTCTGTGACCCTCATCACACAGGACCAAACCAACTTCTGAAGAGTGCAGAATGTTGGAATATATCCTAAAAGTCTCGTAGGATATAATCAACACTGGTGTAGCTACCCTTGTGGCTGAATAAGTGTTCATGAACTGCTGCAGTTTCAAGGTTATATCAGCCTTTGAACCTCCATCCATAGCTAAAGCATTTATTCTCGACGCAAGCCACTTTTGTATTTCATTATACCAGTTTTTTACTAAACTACTTGGGCACACTATTATCGCTTTGCAAATTGTTGGTTTGCATTCTGGACCTTGTCGTAACAATGTCCATAGCAGAGTTATACATTGAAGAGTCTTGCCAAGACCCATTTCATCAGCCATGATGCACCCAAACGCGTTTTCTATCTGGTTACCTGTCACACAATCGTACATGAATTTCACTCCTTCCCTTTGGTGAGGTCGGAGTACGTTTCCAAGTACTGGATCAACCACAACAGCCACTTTAATTTCATTGGGATTCATTTTCATTTTCTCGTACTCAGGGATATGTGGAGGGCGATACAAAACCAGAGCATTTGGTTCATTCGGGTCGTGTAAAGCGCGCCTTACTTGCGTTCTTTTTAACCCTAAACTTCTGCTACAGTACGATGATACGTAATTTGAAATAGGCACTTTAAACGGCTTGCTTAATATCTGTTTGATGAGATTCTCGTGGTCAGAAGCCGACAAGGATTGTGTGAGGGTTCTAGGCACAATTGCAGCTTTTGTGCATTCCCTCTTTTTACGTTTCGATGAAGTTAACAAAGGACTTTTGAAAACGTTATCACCGGAGCCAACCTGGCTCGGCGCTAAACTGCGCCGCATCGTAAATCACTTGTTCAGTCCACCATTAGGAAATAACATGTATTTAAATCGGAATGTTTTTAAAGAAAGTTCAATAGATTGTTTGAAAGCAACAAACTTGAACTGGACAGGACTTGTTTGACGTTTGAATGTCAATGTTGCCTTGTAATGTATAATTATGTTATTATTATTTTTAACTTAATAAAAAAATCCGAATTAAAAGCTATAATTTATCAAGCAAGTTCATAACAATTTAAAGTCATAGAAAGGACCCGATTCTACAGTGGCCTCTAAACTTCCTAATTTTATTTAGGTGTCGCTAAAACACTTTGCTATTCTATGAGTAGCTGTCATAATCAAATGACAGCGCCATGACAGCGCTAATTTGAATCTGACGCTTCTAACTCATTGTCAGCTTGAGCTTGACATTCTGGAATAGCACTGGTTAAATCGGCCGTCTAAACTAGGTCTTAAAATTAGAAAATTTAGTTTTAGGCTATTTAAGCGATGTGCACGTAGAATCTACAAAATAAATAGAAAATACATTAAGGACCCGATCCATAATGTATTTTTCTCCCACATGCTCGGAAATGTTAACCCTGCAAACCTGAGGCCCTACTTTGAAAATCGAAGTTCGAAGTTACGTAATTTCCATCCCCGTCACTCGTCACTAGAGACTAAATCGAAAGAATGAGATGGAGCTAACGTAACTTCGAACTTCTATTTTCAAAGTAGGGCCTCTGTTGTCAAATCAGCCCGCGAAGTTCAGAGTTCCAGGGCTAGGCCAAATTTACAAAAGTTAGTTACCAATGGCAGCGTTTGCGAAAATATATGGAATTTAAAAAAAGTCGAGGGAAAGAGACTTGTGTTATATTTTCTCGCATTATTGTAGAAAAGCACTATACAAGCCACCCGGTTAGGGCGGTTGCTGGACTGCGTCTCGGCCACGCTCCCACTCATACTCGTCCCGCAACAGCCAATTTCAATACTATACATCATAATCATCGCAACTCATAACATTTTTTTTTAAGCTATTGCATAGCTTCTATCGCGGGCCTTGAGCGCGGGGACCGAATCCAGAAATTCCGTAACGAAAAAACCTCACGCTCCCCACTCCGACGGGCAAGGAGGTGTGGCTTGAAGGCCGTGCATCGTCTAACGTCGTTTCAGTTCGGCAGTCTTCGACACGGCGTTGTGTGCGTTTGTACGACATGCAATAGCTTTACCGCGGCAGTCCCCGAGTGCCACATGTTTTTTATGGTTTTGGTATATTCAATATTTATTGTACGGTGAAAACAGTAGTCAAAATAAATAAATACAATGAAAAAATATTTAATAGAAAAAAAAACAAGCATTGGCACTTACTCGTTAGCTTATTTTGATGTTAAACACCAACAAATTGATAATTACATCACAGAAGATTTAAGAAGCATCCTTACAAACTAGCTAGATGTGTGCCTTCCCTTGCGTGTGTTGTAAGGAAATTCTCGAAGCAAAACGTAACAATATGAATAAGTACATTAAGAATTTAACATTTAGATATGTCCACCGTTTTGCGGAATTAAATATATGTTAAATTTTGCTTCTAAGCGCTTTGATTTAAATAACCGGTATAAAACGGCTCAAATTTTAAACACAAATAAACAGGCGTTTCCCTGTACCGCCAACATACAAATAAATCGCTTATGTTAATCCACTGGGCAATGCTGATCATACAAAATTCACAACGATTTGAGAGAATGAGACAGCAAATAAAGCATCAAAAATATTGGATAAACAACATAGAAAACAAATTTTGATTAAATTAAGTAAACAATATCCAGAACAGAATGTGAATATGTACACTAATATTAAAAAATAAAAATAACTGAAACGTCTATTAAAAAGTTACAATTAGGACTTCCTTGCGCCATACCAGGTTTACGAAAGAAAAACACATCGTATTATCGAGTATTTGGAAAAGCGCGGTTCAACGCTAAAGGTAGATTCACCAACAAAGTTTACATACATACATAATATTCACGCCTGTAATCCCAGAGTGGGGTAGGCAGAGCTACAGAATTACCTACAACTTTAACTTGTTGATAATTCTGTAACGACAAAGTTTCTGCTAAATAAATATAATCTAAAAGTGCAATTACACGAGCAAAACTCCACGGAAATTTATAACTTGTGACTATCGAGCTATCACACTCTAATTCGTGTAACAGAACGAGACCGGTTATAAATAGCCTGGATAAGGCACTTTAATCAAGCGTGTTTTGTTTTAACCCTTAAATTGGCAACGTATCTAATAATGCACATACCATAATGTTCACTTTTTTATTTTTTGGTTACTATATTTTTTATGCTGATTTCAAATTAAATAGGGTTTGAATTCACGACTTTTTTTATTTTTGCCAATTTAAGGGTTAAGCAATTAAGGATGGACCAAACAGAAGCTTAAAAGCTTTTTAGTGTGGCCACGTGCAGAATAACGTCATATTATACTTTTGCGATTTTGACGCAGCTCATTTTAAACTTCGGTGTGGTCGATCCTTTACGTGCCAACAATTTTATTAACCTTTCGTATGCAGTTCCGGATCCGTACCGACCCTGGTCCTATGCCTTGTTCCGTATTCGACACTAGGGGCTTAATTGGGTTATTTGAAATTGGATTCTAGTAGCTTAAAGATAGGGTTCTAATTTGTCTGTTAAAAATACTAAAAATTCAATCGTCCATAATATATAGCATTCAGTTGCTCGAAACGTCAAATCACTTTCTAGCTAGGAGCTATTAAACTCGGTCACGTGACACCGATGACGTCATAGCCCGGCAGACGACGAGTACAAGTATGCGAGCCTCTCCGGCATACGAAAGGTTGTGTGTTGAATTTCGAATGAGTTCACTTATTTCTGGTTAGCGTTCAACCATAAGCGGCCGCTCTCAGCGTCAGATAATGACGATCATGTGTTCCTGACGATTATGTTTAATAAGTTTCCGTCAAAAAAAACATTTTTGGGACAAGCTATCGTTGCAGACAGTACGTTTTTTTTGCACAATCGCTATCTACTCGAGACAATTCAAACGAGCCCTAACACGACGTGTTAATCATGTGTAATTTAGGAGCTCCTATGGCCAGCTGCGTCTCCATACTCTCCATCATCATACCAGCGCAATGGTACTATGTTGTTGTATTGTCATCAGAACTAAAGGTGTATGCAAATTTTTAGCTTCATCGGAAACCGGGAAGAGAAACCTTATACTGTATGTCTACGGCACTCGCTAACTTTGTAAACAAAAGACTTAACTTTATTTTGTCACTGTTTCTCCTTGAATTTTCACACCGCCTCACAGTGTCTCGATTAGTACAAGCTAGCGGGACAAAACTCATGACGTCATTTCCAGAAACTATAGATAACAACTTGTAAACAACCCTTCCCAGGTACCGAATTTAAAAAACTAATTATGTTAATCACCTCATTAAGGTACTTCATCGGGTGCAAAAGTTGACTGATAAATCAAGATCGATTTGCATTTGAAAATCAGTTGCATTCGTTGCACACTTGTGATAAGACCTCTTAAAATTGCTAGTAAAGTGGAACAAAATTTTGTGATGGAATATTCTGTTGAAGGTATGTACATCATCTTTCCATTTTTTTGTTGTACAAAAATATTTTTATTTTCGCTGTTATGTTTGTTTGAAAATCTATAAATAAATTCCATATATTTCTCATTAAGTGTAAACTTTAAAGGGTTGCAACTTTTTTTATCCAAATGTATCCACGTAGATTCTTCTGTATGTCATAGTTACAACATTCAGGCATAGACTGGTGCATATTTTAGATCCCGAAAAGCCCCGCAACTAAAATTATTATCTTTGTTTCAGAACGAGTCATAACTATGACGAAAATATTTTTTTTCGAAGAATGGCAAAAACATGAGAAAAGTGAGAGGACTAGTGCGATTTTTAATTATTTATGCGAAAAACATAATATAACCGATGTCTCTGATGAATCTTTGAGAAAATTGAAAATGAAAATTTCAAGTTTTTCTACGAAATTGAATGAAAAGTGGACTTCATCTAAGTGTAATAAAGAAATGTTTTTAAACAAACATAAGAATTGGTTGCTGAATTGAGCAGTGAAATAACAGGATTGGACCTAACTCTTATTCAAAGATTTCATGTAATTTTAAGAACTTTGTCATCGGGATATGACATAAATTGTTTAGAATTTGAAAAGTTTTGTTTTGAAACAAGAAAGTTATACCTAGAATTGTATTCATGGTACTCCATGCCCGTTACTGTGCATAAGATTCTTATGCACGGTACTGAAGTAATAAAATCTTGTCTCCTTCCCATTGGGCAGCTCTCCGAAGAAGCTCAGGAGGCAAGAAATAAGGATTGCCGTAGATTCCGTGAGCGACACACAAGGAAGCGGAGCCATATTGCCACGAATACAGATCTTTTGAGAATGCTTCTGATTACGTCGGATCCTGTTATTAACACATTTAGAGAGTTACCGCGAAAAAAGCTTAGTACTTTGCCGGCAGAGGTTCTGCAGTTGATTGTCCCACCTTCATTACCATCTAAATCATTACCAATTCGCGAATTGAATAAGGAGGATTACTTAATATCAGATAGTTCCGAATACGAAAGTAATGACGAAGGATTATCGGATAGTGACAATTAGAGTTAAGCTACTTTTAAATATTGTACTTATTTAATTATAAGTTATAGATATAATTGGTATTGTGAGTGATTAAGTTAATTATTGTAGATTTAAAATTGTTATTCGCTAGCGGGTACTTTAGAATATCCAAGACTAAGCATTGTCTGATAATGACCGTTAATGTTTTTTTTTATTTTTTATTATTGTATTTAACTAAATGATAGGCTTATTATTATTAGTTTTAATAAATATAATTTGAATTTTGAGTGTTTTTGTTAATTATTGTACCTACATTTAGTTATTATATTATTAATGTGTAAAAATTGTGTAAATATAATATAGAACCTGGAAATATTTGTTTTATTTGACTGTATGTTTTATTGGTACTAAGTATTAAACCTATGCCTGCCTTACAGGTATGTATAGTACGAGTAGATATGACTAATTATAGAGTAATCACCCACAGTCTTCCCATAAATGTTGACCAAATGGTAGTAAAGTATCTGATTCTATTTGTTTTTCTGTTAAAATATCATAATATACCTGCAAAATACAAAAACAATCAAAATAATACAAGAAATAGTTTTGTCCCGCTAGCTTGTACTAATCGAAACACTGTGCGCCTCATCAAACACCATTGAAACCATAAACTATTGAAACGGTCGTTACTTTAAAATACAAAATCACCAAATATATAACTCTAACTTGGATATTTCATTAAAAGTTTAAATGGTTTCATAAGTTAGGTTATTAGGACCTGATGGGATGACGTTTTTGTTTCTTTTAAAATCTACAATTGCCTATAATTTGTAGTGTTGTGGCTAAAGTTGGCGATGAGTTGGCCCCTACACATTACCTAACTCACGCTGATCACACTCACAGATGATATAACGGCAACTTTTGTAATAAATACTGGTGATATATCATCTTCAAGTACCGATTTTTCTTCAGATCGTGATTAAACAATTTAGAAATAAGTAACTACTTGTTTTTTAATTTCGGTATTCTTATTATTTGATATTGTTTGACATAAGTAAAGGAGTATTGCCCATCACTAGTAAATTCATCATTCAGAGACAATTTCAATATGGCGGTTTGTTTACATAGTTAGCAAGTTCCATAGAATTAGACCTTACATACATACATACATTGCAAGTTAACTAAAAGCTTGTTAAAAGGTACGAGTTAACTGTCGGAGTACAGTGGTAAGTCTGTTACAAAAGAATCCTTAATAGTAACATAAATAATTAGACATAATAAATAGTACTAGGTTGATGAAAAGTCAATTTGAACACATTGAACTTTCATGAAGTTTTAGACTATTGATAATGGTGACAGCAATAAATCAATGCCAACTTATTTTTCACGTGTGAAGTAGTAATAACAATATTGTTTTACCGCTGCCAACATACACTCAGGGACAAAAAAAAACGAGTCAGAGTGCGTTTTTCATACAAACGAGGCTATTCGAAGCTTGGTGCCTTGCCAGGGGTTGTGTTGAGGTTTAACGGTGGATACTCCGAGGTTCAATAGAGGAGGTCAAATGTTCTTAACATACCAAACTTATCGCACAATCAGTTAACACCACAGTGAGAGTTTGGGTCAGCATTTGGATTTCCTTATGTTTTTGTGAACATGATCAATTCCGGCGTTAGCCGCAGATTCAATCAGTTGGGTATCCTTGGCACTCTGGAAGTCCTGTATCGATGCTTGGTGTATTCATCATCAGATTTCACTAAAAGCATCCCCTGGCGAGGAACCAAGGTTTCGAAATAGCCTCTTTAGTATGAAAAACGCACTGACCCGTTTTTTTGTCCCTGAGTGTAATTAATATTCAGAAACTTCATGGTTGTGCAATGTGTCAGGATTGACTTATCTGCCTAGGAGATGTATCCACTTATGGACCTTATTACAATGCAATAAGGTAATAAAGTGGATACATCTCCTTGCCGACTGTACTGTAGTTTCTCAGCAACACATCTGCTTCACAGAATAAGTCGAGACAGTCTCTCCGTTGAAAGTCATTAACAAAAGAAAACATTCGAATTTCAAATCACCACACTGGAAAAGAAAACAGGCCCTCCATTTTAGACGATAAAAAATTGTCTTTGACCTTTTATCGTTTTGTTTTTAAACTGGCCGCCATTACTGCCAAATCAATAAGAGCTATCATAACGTTAACAATACGGTAACAAATCAAAGGCAATATGGTTTTTACCGCGTAGAATCTCGGTCCAGTACATCGATCAACAATGTATCCTCTAATAATTTATTTCTTGGGCAGGCGGTACACCTTGATGTTGCTCGCGGCGTCGAAAACGCAGTCCGTCCTCGACGGGTACACGCTCTTGAGGTTGCCCTCTGTGTCCACAATTTTAACCTGTAACAAGTAACTATTAGAATCATACTCATTTTTCGGAGTGTGATCTATACCTAAAGCCAGGACCTCTATTAGTTCTACTGGTGTCAGATGAGATGTCAAAGACGTCTGGTCGTTGGGTTTTTTTGTTGTTGATAGAATTCTTATAGGTTTTGTATTTTTTTTCAAATTTTAGGCTCAGTAGTTTCGGAGATCGGGGGGTGGGGAATGTAAAATTTTCGTCTTCTTTCGTGAATAAAATTAAAACTATTTGTTTTACAATAATAACAAATATATTATGTATATAATATGTTTGATATCCTCATAACGAGCCCTTTCATTTAATATATGACACAATAAGGTTTGCAAAACTTTCGATTCTAATTTCATAATATGTCCCCCGAAAAATTATTCATATATAAAAAATATATTTATTTACTTTGCACATCTGTGTACCAAATTTCAACTCAATTGGTCCAGTAGCTTCGGAGAAAATAGGCTGTGACAGACGGACAGACAGACAGACGCGCGAGTGATCCTATAAGATCCTTTTTCTTTATTTCTTTCAGATCACCTTACAAAAGTTCCTGTTGCCATCTCACCATGTAATAACCTATCTGACCATGTGTAATGACTTTGATGCCAAAATAAAATAAATAAATAAACCGGTCAAGTGCGATTGGACTCGCGCACCGAGTAAAAAAAAACCATTAAAAAAATCAACCCACTATCAATTACGGTTCAAAAGATACAAGCTCTTTAAAGTTAGGACGGACAGACGTATTGATAGGGTCCCATTGGTCTTCCTTTGGGCACGGAGCCCTAAAAAACAAGAGTACAGACCTGCTGGACGCACAGCGAGTGGTACGGACTGGGCTCCTCGTCGGCGACGCCCAGCTGCAGGCACTCCAGCAGCAGGCGGTCCATGGCGGCCTTGCAGGCGCCCAGCGACGCGTGCGACGTCACCTCCACCAACATCGATTTACTCTCGTGCGACATCTGACAATGGAAACAACTAGTGTCATAAAAATAAAGCCTTGAAGACAGCTTGTTTCGCTGTTGTGTATAATATTCTAATAACTATATATTTGCCTGATTGTGCAAGTAGGGCAACTGCTCGGGGTCTCCACCATATATCAAAGGATTAGCATATACAATTTAGTAGTTGAAGCATTCTATACTTTATTAATAACAACATTGAATTTAAAATGTTTCTACTATTACTAAGGAATTTGCTGCCTTCTTTGACCTATTAACGTAATAATTAGGGGCCCCCACTCCTTTGTTGCCTCAAGACCTCCACGACGTCTAAATCCGGCTAGTTCCTACAGTAATATTCTTATTAGAACAATAAAACATTCTTAAAATCATTGAAGTCCTGAGACATATCAGCATACCTTAGTGCTCTCAGAGTTGGTGATTGGCGGGAAACTGATGACCTCCCCAGACGATGCCTGTAGGCAGGGGTACTTTGGTTTACCCTCCAGGAGATACAAGTACCTGAAGAAATTGGATAATATTAATATATAATACCAGCTTTTGCCCGTGACTGTGTGCATAAGAGTTGTTCAATGATATTCCCATGGAACTTGTTAGATAAATTTCACATAATCATAATTTCTGTGAAGCGATATTTCTTTTCGCATTTTTTCCCTTTCTTAATTTTACCCAATTTTGTTTTTCCCCAGTCGATTTTACTACCGTCGCTTTTATTCACGGTCGACTTATTTCCCAGTCGCATTTTTTCCCGATCGATTTCTATCCCAGTCTCTCTCTTTCCCAAAAGTAATTAAATCGTAATGTAGATAGGTTTAGGTTATGTTAGTTTTGCAGCAGGCCCGGAGGGACAAATAATCTAGAAATAGCGCTATCGCGGAGCTCCGTAGACTCTGTCTAATTTAATTTTTGAATACTCACTACTGTGAATATATAATGCTAAGAAATGACGCGACTAGATAAAACTCGCGAGGGTAAAAGCACGAGAAAATAAACCGCCGGAAAAAAAGCTAATTATCACTTTCGGGAAAAAACGCGAAAAGAAAATTATCTTCAAAGAAAAAATGTGTTTGGGAAAGTCATCTAACAAATCGGAAACAAACGTACCATCTTTGGGATATATAGTGTATACAATTTCACCTCAACCAGTCATGGCGTTGACCTGGCAAAGCAGAACAAACTCGCACACTTTCTCATTTCGAATACCAGTGAAAATTACTTTGCCAAATTTTAGGCAAGTGGTTCTCAAATTTGCCTGCAACTATGTCACCCAATATCGCCCAGTGGTTCAGCCATGTATACTTTAAGATAAACTAATTTAGGTCATTGTGCCTTAAAAGATTTTCAAATTCTAACCTTGTAATATAAGTTATTATATTTATTTATTTGGATTGGTCATTAAATTAGAGTTTAGTTAAAAGAAGGAGGAGAGATCAACACATTGAACTATAATATTCTTACTTATGTATTCCAGAGTACACATTCCTCTTTTTCTCCTTCCTCAGTGCCTCAGCCTCTGCTGTGAGCTGGTGGAACAGCTGCTCTCCAGTGCAGGGCTTCGTGCGGCCTAGAGGGGTGAGGCGGAGGGCAGTGGGGGACTTTGCTGTGTATGTCAGGTCACCTGGAAAAACACAAAGATTATGATTATAAGACAAGTGCGAGAACCCTAGTGGTTTTGTTTTAGTACTTAATATTATAATGATGCAATGTAACCTAAATAAATCAGGACTTGTTAAACTTTCAGGGCTGTGGGAGATTTGACACATCCTTCAAAAGGGGCATAGTGTTATTATAGAGGTCCGGTTATATTAATGAATTCTCACATTTCTTACATTTGTTACAGTCAAAAACAAATGGAATAAGGGCAAGGATCGAAAAATTGGGCATGCTATCTCACTCATACAAAAAACTAAACTTTCTGTTGGGCGACAAAAAATAGCCACACATTTGTGAGGAATTGTCGCACAACTAAACTTATTTGCCCTCATTGTTTGTATAGTTATCTACACTTAACTATCCATTAATACAAATACAATAACGATCTTGAAAATAAGACACCAATTAACATTTGTAAGCAAATCACAAACAAAATAAAAACACATCACCACCTTTAAATACGCTCCTGGCAAAGTACCAGGCTAAGCCCATAATACCAGCAGCATTGACCCGCTGAATAGCAATGGACACCTGCTGAATCAAATTAGACCCAGAGCGAGAGTCACAGCCCCTGTCTCTCAAGTGATGACCCAATTCCTTGAAGAGCTCAAGTCCTCCAACTTCCAACACCAACTCAAACATTATGATCATCACGCATAATTTAAAGAAGATTTCAGAGCTTCGAGAACAATAACAATGACGATTTCAAGAGACATTTCAATAAGATTATGAAGCCTAATTTATATGCTACTCCTTATCTCATACCTGGCGGTATCTTCTTTAAGTCATGAGTCGCTATGGTCGCAAGGTTCCTCTTCTCACACACTGTATCATGAAGCTTTGTCTGCATCTGAATAAACTTTTTAAATGATGCTTCCGTAAAATTCAATTCATCAACGATACAACACAGAATGTACGGACGGACTGGTCCAACTTGAGGCTCTACAATTTTTACTTTAAGGACGTCATCTTCAACGTATAAAATCTTCATTGAGTGACATAGATCACAGACTGGTTCCTCGTTAGGTGGTTCCTCTTGTTTCTTGGAGCCCTTTTTGCCCTTACCCTTGCTGGGAGCCTGGGCATCGGCCTTTGGACAGTGCTCTCTAACATAGTCTAAGACTTGTTTTGTGCGGCATTGGTCAACTAGTTTCATAAGACGCTTGTCTGCTAGTTTGTTTCCTTTGAGGTTTATTTCTAAAAATAAAAATTATTATTATTGTAAAATTTACACAAAAACAAAATGTAAAGATGTTTCTTCAGTATGCGTGAACTCCCATGTACAAACCAAATAAAAATGTATCAATGTTAATAATATATTTTCTCTATATTCAAAGAAACTTTAATTGAAGATTCAATAAAAAAAAAGAACGAAAGAAAAACATTTATTTGTGACATACATATCAAAGAACAGATTATCAAATACAAGAAGAAAGTAGCCACAAAATAGTCCCAACTCAGCATAATAGAATAAATCGTATGCTTAGTAATAAACGGGCCTAACTCAAAATTGGCATTAAATTAGTTATTGTATTAAAACGGCTTATAACTGACAGCACTTTCGGCTCTCTTTCTTAAACCAGCCAAAATCGCGTATTAAAAAGAGATGGCATGATACCAAATAATTCATTGGAAACAAGAAGTGCCAATTACGAAACTTACTTGATTTCCCACAATTCACGATTTTTGAGTTAAGCCCGTTTATTACTAAGCATGCGAAATATAGAATATAAATAAAATGTTGATGTTGATGTTGTCTTCAATAGAATGTTGCTAAGCAGAAAATTAACACAAAATAGTTAATGCCATGGAAAAATCAAGCTCTTGTCATCTTCTTCACAATTATGGTTAATAATATCGACGGTGGAAAGGCAGAATCACTGAAGCAACATTTTGCGAATTTTACAGGAGAATGTTTTAATGTTTTTTTTTAAGGAAAAATAATCATAACTTTTTTTTTATCGAACGTATAGCCATGGGTTCTTTACACGTGTAGTTCAAAATTTCGATAGCTTCCGAACAGAACTAACGTCATTTCCAAATAAAATACAGTATTTTAAATAAATGTCGCTTCACCAAAATTACCATTTGAAAGTTCCCGGAAGAAACCTTGATGCAACGAATATTGCAAAAAAATAGTCAAATTATGTATTTGAAAGAAACCCTTAAACGCCATTATTTACAAAATAAGTGTTTTTAAAAATACTGACATTGGTTATATTTTATTAAAATTGTTTGTCGCATAAATAACACTTTTTAAAACTGTTATTTATGCGAAAAAAATTTTGCTTCAGTGATTTTGCCTTTCCACTAGTGTCCGACCGAAACACGATTTTTAGCCGAAACCGAAACCGAATATTCGGTTTTTTTCTGATTTCGGCCGAAACCGAAACCGAAACCGAAATTTTTGAAGACTTATGAAATTATTCAAATTACTGTACAAATCGTAAGGAAAAGGTTATTGCAAGGATTTCTTATATGAGAACAGCTACTGTTTTAGTTAAACAAAATAAAAAACGTTTATTTTTAATGAAAATAGATATAATTAGAGGTAAACTATGAAATTTTAAACCAAATAAAATCAATTTTTTAAAGTTTTAAACAAAGTTACCTAATTAATATAATACCTGGATAAAGTAAATCACAATCACAAATTGCAAGATAAATCACAGCATCAACAAACATCAACTTTTACATAAATTATAGTATTATCACTGTAATCAGTGATCTTTAAACAAAGTTTTAGAATAATACCTCGTGTGACAAAGTTAAACATTGCAAGAGAAATCACAGCATTCATGCTACTTTAACATAAATCAGCTTTGTCAAAAAATATGAAATAATTAAATTTTAATCAACTCTACATAATTATTTTACTGCAGTTATCAAGACTTCACTAATTCGCGGCATAGGTATTATATTATTCAAAACAAACCACCTATTCTTATCACATCTAAACTAAATTCACAATCCTAATATCAAACGTATCGTTCATTAATCACAGCATAAAATGCAGTAACAGATTCTAAAAAATAAATTATAATTTAATAAATAAACAACACTCACCATATTTTCTCGCGCGCCACGTGGTTCACAAACAAACGTCACAAACGGGATGAATATGAATACTGTCGGTGGTCCCGGCTGGGACGGCCGCCGATGCATTACCTACTATACCTACCCGGCCGAGCGCGCCCGAATTAAGCCGAGCGCTCCCGATGCGAGAGCCGCGAGAGGCCGCGAAGCAATTTCGGCCCGGCCGAAGGTTTCGGCCGGATTCTGGCCGAAACCGAAACTGCGGCCGAAATCACTTTTTTGGCCGAAATTGGCCGAAACCGAAACCGAAACCGAAACTTCGGTCGGACACTACTTTCCACATTATAGTTTTATTAGTACTAAAAAAGGTGACTCATAAATAAATATTGCATCATAGTTACACCTACAATAATGCATGATGAAACATGGAAAAACTTGTAAGTGTGCATTTTATTGACAAAAAATACACAGGGTCAGGTTATCCAAAAGGCAGGTTAGGCAACTACATAGGACCCTGCGCATCGGAAAAAATGTGTTTAAAAAAAAAGCGTAATAATAAGGAGCCCTCAGAATTGCATTACCTACGGGCCCTGACATGGTTAAACCGGCCCTGAAAATACTAAATAATATTCTTACCTTTTAATTTCTGTAAACCAGCCAGTTCACCAGGAACAGTTTTGACTTGATTATCTCCCAGGTCAAAATTCTTTAGTGAGGGCAAACTCTGTGCTATGCTATTAGGTATTGATTCAATCACATTGCTCTTTAGCTTAAGATCAGTTAAATGAGGTAAATTAGCACCTTCGAAGTCGACAAACTCTTTCAACTTATTATTGGAAACATCTACTATGATCAAATTCGGAAAATCCACAAATTTCGGCATAACTTCTATTTGGTTTGAACTAAAATTTATGCTAGTCAATTCTTTCATCTTATTTAGACTATCTGGGATACTTTTTATCTCATTTCTGGAGATATCGAGCACTTTTAACTTCGGCAGAGAGGTTATGTGTTCGTTAAACTCTTGAAGCTTGTTGCCGAACAATAAAAGGGACTGAAGATTTACCAAGCGTTTTATGTCGTTAGGGAGAGTCGTGAGACACGTCTCGCTGATGTTCAACAAGTTTAAATTGGTTAATTGAAACACATTGTTGTCTAATCCTTCCTCAGAAATTCTCTTCGATATTGCCGCACCGGACAGCTTGATTTCGTGTCTGTTCTCCAACTTTACTGTAGTGACTTCTGCCCACACTCCCATTTTGATGAATTCTTTGTCGAAAACAGTAATTTGAACGAAATATCGAAATTAGTTTTATTAAAAACCCTCCACGTCTTTCTTGTTAGCAAACGGAAAATATGACAATACAAATGAAAGCCCACAGATTTAAAATATTCGTATCAGAATTAAACCAGAAACTATAAACCAATGGTTCTATTCTCAACCATTGAAGTACGAAGTTATAATGTCCCAAAGGCGACCCAACAAATTCAATTATTTTTTTAACTAAATAAATTAAATTATACTAGTATAATTGTAATCAGGATAAAATTACATCAAGTGACAGTTCTCCCCACATATACCGACGCGGAATCGGTTTAATTTAATTCAGCGGCCGATGGCTTCAACCATGTGATCGAGTTCGGGCTGCAGACGGTCGAATACAGACAAACCGAATAGGTCTACCAGAATCTCATGAAAAAAAGGGAAATGAAAATTTGTAGCTAGCAACTCTAGGGAAATAGGAGTAAAAGGTCGTGATACTTGAATTCTCCCTAATAAATAAAAGTATGAAATAACAACTTTCATCTGCGGCTTTATCTACGTGAAAGTTCTTTATTGCTATTTTCTCGCGAACTATACTATATATAGAAAACAGGTAAAGTACGGCCGTGCGGTACTAGGTTTGTTATTATTCTTGCATGATTAAATATAAATAAATAATAAATATCAGGGGACAATGTCACACCAATTGACCTAATCCCAATTTAAGATCTAGGCTTGCATTATGGGTACTAGACAATGATATAAATACTTATATAAAGAAATATTATACTCAAATACGAGGGTGGATTGAAAAGTTCTGAGCCTGGTAAAAAAAAGTAACGGGCTCACTTTTTATAACAATTTTATTTTTCGACATATTCTCCATGAAGGTCAATGCACTTAGTCCACCTCGCCTCCAACTTCATAATCCCATCAAAAAAAAAGAATCGCTGAGGTCGTTAAAATATGAGTCTACTGCTTCTTGTACCTCCATATTTGTCGAAAATATTTGTCCTCCCAAGTGTTTTTTGAGGTTTGGGAAGAGATGATAATCGGAAGGAGCTAGATCCGGCAAGTAAGGGGCATGCGGCAGCACTACAAATCCACAATCATATATTTGTGCCATTGATTTCGCCGAAGTGTGAACGCGAGCGTTGTCTTGGTGAAACAGTACTTTTTTCGACAGCATTCCAGGTCTCTTTATTTTAATTTCCTCACGCAGACGACGTAAAAGAGCACAATAGTAGTCCGAATTTATTGTTTTGCCCTTTTCGAGATAGTCTAGCATGATATTCATGATAACCCCCCTGCAATCCCAGAAAACTGAGGCCATTACCTTATTAGCTGACAAAATGACCTTGGCTTATTTGGGTGGTGGTGAACCTGGTCTTTTCCATTGCCTGGATTGTTCTTTCGATTCTGGTGTACTATGGTGGACCCATGTCTCGTCCATAGTTATAAAACGATTGAAAAAATCGTCGGAGTCACGTTGAAACATACATAAACAATTTTGGGAAATTGTAACACGTACTCGTTTGTTCTCGACTGAAAGCAGTCTAGGCACCCACCTGGTTGACACCTTAGAAAATCCAAGAACATCGGTGATGATGTTCTGTGCCCGCTCATAAGAAATACCCATTGCTTCCGCTATCTCCACAATCTTCAATCGCCTATCCTTCATTATCGCATCTAATATATTATTGACATTTTCGTCCGTAGTAGCCGTCAACGGCCGCCCACTCCTAGGCTCGCCTTGAACAGTCTCCCGGCCACGTTTGAAACCAGCTACCCATCTTTTTATGGTAGCATACGATGGAGCAGATTGCCCTTATGTTTGATTCATATCTTCAAATATTTGTTTTGGTGTTAACCCCTTCTTTTGCAAATATTTTATGACAGAACGGTGCTCAATTTTATCCATTACTTGAAAAATCAGTGACCTTATGTAGCAGTTCCAGCATAAAATGCAAAATTGTGACAGGAAAAAAACAAAAGATAGTGCATAATGGCGACTAAATATGGCACTTTGACCTGCCAGTATTTATTTGTTTTTTTTTTATTATATTCAACCTTAGGCTCAGAACTTTTCAATGCACCCTCGTACATAGTAAACATCCATGACTCGGGAACAAATATTCGCGCTCATCACACAAATATCTGCCCTTACCGGGATTTGAACCCAGGACCGCTACGCTAGCTTCGTAGGCAGGGTCACTACCAACTAGGCCAGCGCGTCGTCAAATACAAAATGTAAATAAGTTGTTTTTATTAATTTTGCAGGTTTTTCCGTAAAGTTGATAACACGAAAGTCAACTTTTATCAAGCTATGTTATCTAGAGTAGAGTAGAGTTATAGGTATTTCTGTAGCTCTGCCTATCCCACCCTGAGATTAGGTGTGACGGCATAATATGTTATACAGGGTGTCCGGGAGATAGTAGCTAACCTTACAGGGCTGGGTAGCTCGGCTCAGGAATGCACGAATGGGCAAAATATGATAAATCACGTTTAGTAAAAGTCGCACCAAGAACAAAACATCAAATTTTTTTTTTTTGGAAATGCGGTACCCTGGTTCACCATTTTCGATGCCACAGCCACATTTATTAGAGTTTTTCATTTTCGTTTTCTGTGAAAGATAGCTGATTAAATTTGCTTTAAGACCCTATTATCGAAAATAATAAAAGTTAAGCAGTTAAAAAAAAAACAAATTTAAAGTTTAGGAGTCTGAGTTTTTCTTGCGGCAAGATTAAAATCGCACGGTGTAAAACAAAATGTACTAAGACCTGTAGTGCTGCTTTCCTTAAAATTGGCCTGTTTAATGGAGATTCTAAAATAATGGAGAATCTAAACTTGTGGGAGGACCTTGTGCAGGGTCCGTCCGGGTTGGTACCACCATCTTATCCATTAACCTACCGCCAAACAGCAGTGTTCGCATTGTTGTGTTCCGGTTTGGGGATAAGACAGCCGGTGAAATGACTAGCATAGAGGCATTCCACCTTAGTCCTCAGGGTTGGCAGTGCATTTGCAGTCTTGTGAATGTGAATGTCTATGGGTCACAGTTTCCACTTACCATCAGGGTGGCCTGTGTGCTCGATTGCCTTCCTATGCCATAAAAAAAAAAGTAAAAAATTGAGTTTGTTGATTACAGCAGCGAAGTTAATATTGAGTTTGTCCGACAAAGACTGAATTTTATCTAACTAGCGAATTTAAAAAACGACTTTTGATTCCGTTTAAAATCAAGTTAGCTGGTTTTTGTTTTAAAAGACAGTTTAAATTTATGTAAAATACAATGACACTACGATAAAAGGTAATAACTTCCATTTACTTATTCTCTTATTTAAAGCAAGTGTTCAAATTGCTTGCCGCCAGCCCTAATGCAGGCTCGGCAGCGTTTCATAAATGACCTCTTGAGTTCGGAGGCATATCGTCGCTCACTAATTTGTCAGGTAGCTTCTGCGACGCGACTACGCAGCTCTTCCAAAGAGGCAATAGGTTTGCCGTACACTCTTTCTTTTAAACAATTCCAATAAAAATAGTGTAGAGGGTTCAAATCCGGAGATCGAGGAGCCCAAAGAATTGGCCCCGAACCACCAATCCACCGGGGTTAGGACATGTTTGGTTTGGTTTGGTGATTCTGGTAGGTAAAAGTGCTCAATTCTAAGGGTCTTTTAACACTTACCTCAACCACACCACATCGCAGCGACCAATAATTTATGGGTACCACTGACTGTTAAATGTGGTCCGTGTGGATAGAATATTTATTTTCATAGAAAATACCGTCCGACCACACCGCAGCGATGCGTTTTGTGGCTGCGATGTGTGTTATTGTGGTACGTTTCAAAACAACCTCGGGTGCCTCTAGTGGGTAGAAACTTCATAAGGAAAACCGAATATGTGCTATATGGCGTCTACCTTAGGTCGGGGGAATGGGTCGGCCACATTTTGTTTGGCCGTATTCGATAATCGAATTAGCCGGTTACATAGATCGGTGAACGAATGCGTCGGCGACATTTGGTTTAGAAGAATTCGTTAACTGAATTGGCCCGTTTACATTAATCGGTGATCGAATGCGGCGGCGACATTCAGTTTGAACAAATTGGCCTGTTTACACAGGTTGGAGATACGGCCAAATCGAATAATGTAAGCCACAAATCGTAGTTCGGCTCATCTGGCCGAGACACAGTCAAGAACGACGTATTTTTCAGTCTTACTGCATGGGTATAAGGGTGGAGTCATATATATCAGCACCAAATCGCATTTAGCTGGACGATTTCAGACACTATACGCATTGCTGGTCAGAGTATGTTATGTTATCACATGCTATCACCTGCTAAAGGATGCCATGGCATGCTTTCAGCTGTTTATAGGATGTCATCGCTGCTTTCAGAGGTGCTGGCCTAATTGGTAGTGACCCTGCCTACGAAGCTTGCGATCCTGGGTTCAAATCCCGGTAGGGGCGGATATTTGTCTGATGAGCGCGAATATTTGTTTCCGAGTCATGGTTGTTATCTATGTATTTAAGTATATAATTCTCTATATAAGTATTTATATCGCTGTCTAGTACCCATAGTACAAGCCTAGATCTTAGGTTGGGACTAGGTCAATTGGTGTGACATTGGACCCGATTCTACAGTGGCCTCTAAACTTCCTAATTTTATTTAGGTGTCGCTAAAACACTGCTATTCTATGAGCAGCTGTCATAATCAAATGACAGCGCCATGACAGCGCTAATTTGAATCTGACGCTTCTTATTTTAGGCGGTATTATACATTGTCAGCTTGACATTCTGGAATAGCACTGATTAAATCTGCCGTCTAAACTATGTCTTAAAATTAGACTAGTAGAAGCGGGTCCATTGTCCCGTTTTATTTGTATGTCATCGCATGCAGTCGCAAGCATGCCGTCGTACGCTTACGGCCGAACCCTATATTCAAACCGAGGATAGATAATGCTTACTTCGGGTTAAAATTTGACATTTGCCCATACAAAATGTGTCAAATTTTAATCCGAAGTAAGCCTATCTGTCCGCGGATTGAATATAGGGTTTGGCCGTTAAGCAACCGGTCTCATTCGTACGCGACCGATCTCGTTCGTTAATTTGAATAAGCACCCTCCATCACGTGAAATGGGTTGCTACACTTATACGCATTTAATGCTGAAGCTGAATAATACATGCGAAAATTTGAATTGATACAAAACGATTTTTCATATTAAAAAAATCGATTTGATGCTGACTCCACCCTAAGGGTTTTTTGATGCCTATGTAAACGCGCCATTACTTTCTCTTTATGATGTGAGTTGGAATGAAGACAAAGCCCATAATATTTATGATATTTTATTAAAAAATATATAATGATTACAATATTACATACAAATAAAATCAGGATTATCATTTTGCAATTTTGACAGTTTAAAAGCAGGAAGTGAACATCACAGACCTGCCTCAACTCGTGTCATTTTTCGTTATTGTGCTATAATTTCAAACCTATAAATTAGTGACTTTCGTCATGACGCTCTCAAACCTTTGGCACCGATAATTTTATTTTAGTAATTAGGATTTTTAATAATCTAGCCATTCTAAACCTCTACTTATTCGTAAGTATAACGAGATATGAAAATGTTATGGAAAATAAATGCACCAATATGGAATTATAATTCAAATGCACTACATTTGAACTTACCTTAAGTACTAAATAGATCTATAAGTTCTACTAAATATATTCTTATTTAGGCCCGAATGAAAACACTGGCAAATAGTAAATATTCACCTGCGGGCTTATTATGATCGCGTTTCAGGCAGTGGATAAAGCAGTCACTCTCGCACTTACATATTCGTTAGAAAGTGACGGGTGTTCTATAAACGCGAACATAATAGGCTCGTTGTAAATTTACACAAGGTAAAAGTTTTTTTTTTTTTTTTATTAAATTTTATTAGAATGGGAGGTAAGAGATTCTGTAATTGAGGGCCAACGGTACTATGGTATAAGAGTTTTACACATGCTTTCTCAGCCTTTAAATTTGACATTATAATATTATTGCGTTCATTATATTTATAAATGATAAAAAAGTATAAAACGTTAGTACAATAATAGTTAACTTAAACATAATCGATTACAATTCGAGTACACATTAAAAGAATACAAATAAAATCAGTCGTCATATCATAAAACGGGAAAAATAATACTTCACTTTGAGAATAGTAATACAGTCGTAAACGTCGGTAATAATTAAGCCCACGCGTGGAAACAAGGTTTTCAATCCACTTTATGACGTAGGGTGATGGCTTAAACGTACAGACGAGGAATTTTATTGTGTAGCAGTTCAACATAATACGTCAATTTGCCGGGTTATACATTTTCCACGTGTTACGTCGGGAAATGTACAACACAGCTAATTTACTTCGAACAAACTTCCTTGACTATAGTCGTACGTATGTACGAAAAATAATGTTGTACACACAGCAACACATCTAGCTATACACTTCGGAAATCTGAAATATTGCATGAAAGAGAGTCGCACTAGAATGCATAGAAGTTGACTAATACACATATATACATCTCTTTCGTTTTCTCTCTGCTCTGTCTTTAATGGTTAGTTAGGTGTGATGTTGTGTGTACGTGTATGGGAAGAATATTAATGTTATTGTCACGCGAAATCAATGCAAAGAGTGCGAGTGCGAGAGCGACTTGGTTGTCGCTCGGACCTCCCTTTCTATCTAGTCAGTAACGATAGAGATAATACAACTTATGCTACCTGTGCTGCCCTAAGCTAATACGCAGTAAGTCAGATAAAACTCCCGTAGCAATATCAACCTTATTACTAAGAGAAGAGAACTAAAACTGCTTTTGGTTTTTGATTTTGGGATACTGCTTATTTGCTTAGGATGCCATAATATGGTTGAGTTTTTCGATGTTGATATTTTTTTCTCACTTTCTTACCACTGGGTAAGTGTGAGAGAGACAGATGCTGGCGGGCGGATTTTCTCTTTTTTTATATAGTAGTGAGTAGACAAACGAGCACACAGGCCGCCTGATGGTGAGATCCGAGACCCATAGACAAAGGCATTTTGAATACTATAATAACCATACATCGGGGTTTTCGGTGCGGGAATGATTTAAGAAAGAGTAGATATCAACAGATAGGTAATCTGAGAAAATATCATATTATGCCTAATGACTAACTACCTCTCTGCGAATTGCTTACCCTATGATACAAGTTTATTTTAACTCATGTAGTACTTTAGCTTTACTACCAAGGCTATAATGATATGAGATAATAATAAAATTAACGTTAATTAATTACCTGCAGTAGGTAAATTTAGTAGTTGACACGATTTTCAAAATAAACTATTAATGTTTTTTCAATATTTGGAACAGTTCATCGGCGACATCTTGCTGTAAATATTATCCATTTCAATGAACTGAACGATCTCTCTAAGTCGGCAGTTGTAATAGGAGCATATTTAATTTTTTACTATCGCATATCTATTTCCTTGTAAAAATTCGTCCATAGTTTTTCGACATTTCTTTTATAAAATACTTTTTTTTGTTCAATTAATTTTTTATTAGGTAGAAACCTAGAGTAAAATTCTGTTTTTTAATGTTTGGCTTATGTCAAACATTCCCGCACCGAAAACCCCGATGTATGATAATAACACAAGCACAAGACCGGTCTGAGTGGAGAGCCTTGGGGGAGGCCTATGTCCAGCAGTGGACGTCTTTCGGCTGACATGATGATGATGATGAATCCGAAATGTGTTGCCAACTCTGAGGACTAAATTGGAATGCCTCTATGCTAGTAATATCACTGGTTGTCTTATCCCCACGCCGGAACACATAACCGGAAGACTTGCTGGGTGGTAGTTTAACCTCCTGAGGTCCCTCGTAATAAAAATAGTACAAAATACGGCCATTCTAATGATCTACAGCACGGGAAGTAAAGTGGAATTTTCTTGACTTTATTTCATTCACAATAGATTCATATTCCATTGAAGGTACCATTGTCAACTTCGTACGGAGCCTGGTCCAAAAACCAATAAAGATTAGAGTTAGGTCATTAAATAAGTCTTAAAATCTACTTCATTTCATTAATATAGGCACCAAGTCGAATTCCATTGCAGAACTGAGATATTCATGTTTAAGTCAGAATGAATACGATCTATGAGAAAACTGGTTTCATTTGGAGTATGTCAAACTTGACATGTGTGTGAAATTATATTAATATGAAGACAAGAATGATTAAATAAAGTAATACATATTAATAAACCCATAATTAACTGCAAAATGTTTTTATTATACACCCTATCACCCTAATAATAATTATCTGTATTCTCTAAAGAGAGACCTTCTCATAGATCGTATGCACTCCGACTAAAACGTGAATATCTCAGTTCTGCAATGGAATTCGACTTGGTGCCTATATTAATGAAATGAAGTAGATTTTAAGACCTATTTAATGACCTAAATCTCATCTTTGTCGGGTTTTTTGTACCATTTTGAAGAATGGTCCTTTCGTTGTATGGTGGCCTTAGGAGGTAGGACCCGGACAGCTATATTGCTGCAAACTGTGAAACACTAGAAATACTATTATTACAGCTGGGTCCTACTACAATAGGGCCTTAACTTTCGCTCAGCTCTCAAAACCACAGATTCATTATAGATATGAATTCATAACATTTAAGTATTAAACTAATTCAGTTTATACCGATCATATTCAGAAGAAATAGATTCATCTCCAGGGGCCGTATTATGTTCGCATTTATCGCGGTGGATAGAGCATCCGTCACTTTCGCACTTGTATACTGGTTAGAAAGTGACAGATGTTCTATGTACATCGAGAAACACGACCAGAGCATTCCACATTAAGAGTACACCGACCGTCGAGTGTCGGTCATTACCATTCTGCCATCCTACTGAAAAAAGGCTCATCTACTGTATGAATAGTATTGCACTTTCAACCTTATTATAACCATTGAGAGTTAAGTATGCTTCTATGAGATGATTGCACATTGCTTTTCTCTGTAGTAGGGCAGTATTATTGTGTTATAAGCTTAAGTATTGTCCTAAAATCGAATGCTTTTTTGTTTTACACATGAATACACAATTTAGAGTATAAGTCGTAATTTAATGACAATTGAACTATTAATGAGTAACTTAATGGAAACTTAAGTTGACTACACGAAGGTTAAAGGCTACATTGTGTATTCATTTTAACAACAAATACAATAGTTCGTTTTCAAGACAATACTTAGGTTTATTAGAAAACACAATAGTAATGCGGGCGCTACTGGACGTCCGGCGTCCTCTTAAATTGACATTTAAAAAATCCTTTTGGAAGATCACGTCATACATAAAATGGAACAATCAGTATCACATAAGTAATATTGCCTCTTAAAATCTAAGAATAGAGAGAATTCTATAGTTTATTATTGATATCTACCGTCTAAGGCCTAAAGCGAGGTTCAGAATAGCAATAAAATATCAGAAGTTAACTGCTGTCTTACTCTAACTTTAAAGTTAGAAAAAGACAGCAAAATTGTGCTTCTCGCTCTAGAACTAAAGTTAAAGTAAGACAGCAATAAATAAAATTAACGTCTGTATTTTTTTGCCAGTCTATTTCGCCCTTTATGCCGTCTCTTTAAATGCTTTTCTGTGCGTCATTTAACAATCAGGACATGGACAAAGACAATTTAACTATTATTATTTTAACGCCATGATCTTAAACTGTATTTTATTACACCAATCTCCATTATTAATTTATTATACTATCAGCAAAATTAAGTGTCGAGTCGGGTAATAAACGTCAGTTATCTTCCTTTTTGTGCCTATCGCTACCTGCACTATTGTTGCACGGTCCCCTCCCTAAGGCCGTGCAGGGGGCCGATTTTTGACTTTCGAGCGCTCGAAAGTTTCACTCGAAAGTGACAAAAAACAATGAAATGGTATTTTTGACTTGCGAGCGATAGAAAATATGAACACGAGTGGTCCGTGGCATTCGTTTTGAATTATATCAATAGAAAGTATCATTTGACATCTTTCAAACCTGTTGGTTATGCCGGGAAGTACACGAAGCATAAACAAACCTAGCACAATGCCATAGACATCCACAGACGAGAAAGCGTTTGACTTTTCCTACATTTATAACTAGTCAAGAATTTGTAAAATAAACGTAAACAAATCTTATTCGCAGTGAAATATTAAATTGCTTGTTTTGATTGAATTTTTTGTTAGCTTCACACATTTATTCGCAATTAAGATATGAATTAAAAAAAAAAAACCGTAAAACATCGACTTTCTGCGTATAATGAACCAAGTTCCAACTTAACAATACAAAACAAAACAGATTGACTAAATAAGTCAATCTGTTTCGAGTGAAAATCTAAAAAATATGGAATTTGAGACCAATCGAAAATAAATCGTGAAAGATTTTTGCATCCGAATATTTTCTACCGCTCGGTTATGAAATCGAACACTCGAATGTCAAAAATCGGTCCCCAGGTGCGACAGAGACAGCATAAATCTAATGATTTATGACACGACTCGCCACTTAATTTTGCCGATACTATAGTTTGGCAGTCCTATATTCTAATTGAATGAACAACTTCGCTGTAATAATAAGGGGGCCAAAATGTGGATAAGACATCGTACACATATAGTATATATGTACACGTATGCTTTATCCACATTTTGTCACGCGATAAACGCAACCATACTAGGCCTAGGTATTCTTAGACCATATTTTATCATATCATAAGGATCGACCTCAGCGGTGCCCGAAATACACTGACACCTGACGTGACGTGACTTACTTGGTGTCTTCGGTGTGCTTTAAAAAAGCGACGCCATGCCATGAGCCACTTGGCGCAGCGTATTTTGAGCGACGGTGCGGTCTATCCCTTAATCAAACGAAGGTCTCGTCTATAAAATGTGTCCTTACTCATAATAATGAGTAAATCGTCGAACAAATATCAGCCAGGCTTCACCTAGATTATTTTAAACAAAGCTGTAATTACACATATTATTACGTTAGCACGTTTTTATACTGTACCTAGCTAGGCGAAGCTAAACTGATATGTATGATATCGTTTACCAACAAAGGTGACACCACTCAAAATATATACTTTATCTATTTTCTATTCGTTGTTTTGATAATGTCCAATATGTTTATCCAATTTCTATATCCAATATTTGGACATTTATTTTAAAGGCAATTCCACTTATCCATTATCTAGGTTCAAGTTTTTATACTATTTTCGGAGCCATTTTAAATTAAATGTCATTCGTAATATTTGATCAAAGTCGAAAATAGTTCCGTTGTGCGACGAAAAGTATCCCTACAATTGTATGGCTAATTTTCGTGTCACAACGGAAAAGTTTAATAGAATTTTTTATTGAGCGAGTTAACATTGGACAAAGATATTGGACAGGTGGATCACCACGCCACCCTTAGGGTGCGGCTCCACTGAGGCGGAGACGAGAGGAGCGGAGCGGAGCTGTGCCAATATTAACCAATGGAATCTGCGCAAGGCGCGCTCGACGTGACCGCATGCGCCTTTTATTGGTTAATATTGGCACAGCTCCGCTCCGCTCCTCTCATCTCCGCCTCAGTGGAGCCGCACCCTTAGATAGGGATTTTTGAAAATCGCGTCGACCTCTTATGTCAACTTTATACTTTTCGAATCGATAAAAGTCACGTTAGCAGCGTTTGCATGCTACTGTGCTATAAAGAGTTTGTATAGAATTGAATGTAGTAATTGAAGGTAGTGGAGCAGGTGACCGACCCTGCAGGCGCGGCGGCCCCGCGCGCCGGGCCACGCGCGCAGCCGGGGACGGCCGGCGGGCCGCGGCGGGCGCCCGCTGGGAGGGGGACACCGTTCATTTAGATCAAAGGGGGATAATAGTACATTATTGCCTAGGCAGTGAAGCAGGCAATTGCCGTTCCTGCCGATAGTGCTTTTCTCAAAAATCGCAAGATACAAATCGCATATAAACAGAAACATCACGTGAAATAACATCACTCTTTACCGCCTTTATGATTATGATAAGGAGAAACGCAACCTATTTTAGTAAAAAAAACTCAAGCTATTCCAGACACAGATAAAAAAGTTACGTTTCGAATAAAATATGGATGTATAAGACTTGTGCCCTCATTTTATTATGGCCGTTTTCACTTTTTAGAATGTTACAGACTAGATAACAATTAAATTTGTATGCAACATTGCGGGCTTGTGTAGCGAGCACGCAATGTATTTTTTTTTATTTGGAAATTGTCTGTAAACTATGTACTTCGCGTCTCAGTATGTCAACATTTCCAGACATTTTTGAGAAAAAATATAAACGCAATGAAATATGAAAATAGTATGCACATGTTAATGAGACTATAAATAATTAAATTAGTTTCACCCCTAAAATCTTTTATTTCCCACATAGTAACGTGAAAAGCAGTATGTGTCACACGGTAGCTAACTTATTTCCACCTTGGGCGTTAACACATGAATCCCTCACTAGGCTCAGGATTCTATTTAAAAATCCCAATTATAGAATCCTCCGCCTCGTTCAGAATTCAATGTAGCCTCTTGCCGTAAATATGTCATTTTACTCCCTTGTGACATAATCTACTATTGTAAGTTTTCCCACTTGCATTGTGCTAGGGGCCGGTGACGAGTTTATTTTATTGGACGGAGTTTTTGTTACATCGTTTTGAATTTTTCAAAGAAAAAAAAACAGACTGGCCAATCAATTGAAGCACAAGTACTGCTATCTCAGAAGCTAATAATATTCAGCCAGGGTTCTACGTGACCTAATTTGCTCTAAATGAGCTCTGCTATGCCTCCTCAAATGGTTTGTATCGAATATCCCGTCATCCTGTATTATACTCGTAATAAGATTCGGCATTTTTTTCTCCACACCAGCATAATCATGAGACTCACCCAGGCGCCGCGGATCGCGCACTATGCGGACGGCCCGCTGCCCTGCAGTTGCATCTGGCGCTGCATCTGCTCCAGCATCTCCTGCATACGACGCAGCTCTGCCTCCTGCATTCCGGAATTAATTTAAAAAAAACAGCTGTTTATTTCTTTACTTGTGGGAGGACCTTGTGCAGGGTCCGTCTGAGTTGGTACCACCATCTTATCCATTAACCTAGCTCCAAGCACCAGTGTTTGCATTGTTGTGTTCCGGTTTGGGGATAAGACATCCGGTGAAATTACTAGTATAGAGGCATTCCATCGAAGTCCTCAGGGTTGGCAGTGCATTTGCAGTCTTGTGAATGCGAATGTCTATGGGTCACAGGCCACTTACCATCAGGTGGCCTGTGTGCTCGTTTGCCTTCCTATGCCATAAAAAAAAGCATAACAAATTTTTGGTTAGGTAATATCGGTAACGAGCGACGTACCTTTTCGCGCAAAACGCGCTCTCGCTCGGTCGGGTCGTCAGGAGAGCCATTGCTAAGTCCGTTGGAGTCTACCTCACTCAGACCGCTCTCTGTCGACCTGTAAAGTATATAATAGTTGATTAATTACCTTGACAAAAATACAAACCTCATGGCATTGTTAAACAGCCAATCAAAACTGTTTAATCGCACTTTGACGTATCAGTGTTCCGCTTCTATTGGCTGACGAACTATATCACGTGGATGTTTTGTTTACATTTTTTCAAGTACCTAAACAAACGAAGTACAGTAACTACGTACGTATCTACTCTTTTTTTTTACTTGGACAATAAGGGTAATTTGAACCCATAGGACAAGGTTTCATTATCTAATGCTGTAGGTACCTATTTTTTTGCGGCTCCCTCGTAAAAGATATCCGCGTGTACCTACTCCGTCCGTTCCATAGAAGAAACAGAGATACCGGTCTTAGAGACCATTTGGTATTTTTTAGTAAAATAAATTTTCGGAGAAATACTGGGAAAGGGCCGAAACCGACGTGCGTGCATGACTCGATATATGAATGTTGAAGAAGCGAAAGAAATTTGTCAAGATCGTAGCAAGTGGAAAGAAGTGGTCTCTGCGTAATATCACGTTCGTTTTAATTTCACTTCGATGAAATAATAAGTACGCGAGTTTTCCATATAAATAAATTAAATTCCTTTTTTTAGTATTGACTCAGTTTCATGTTTTTCAAATAGGATTACAGTCTGTGAGTATTTACAAGGTGCTTCGGGCTTGTACTTTTCTCTCACTCGCTCTTACTAGGAGCGCATGAGAGCGAGTAAGAGAGTACAAACTAAATGCCCCTTCTAACTGTACCCATTCTCCTAGCATGTAACAATCCTACTGGCGGGAACGTAGCATAAAGGCTCACTCACATGTGTCGCTTAGGCACTTGCCCGTTGCGTGCGAGTCGCTCCGAGCGGTAGTTCTCGTAGTGCACCTCCTGCGTGACCTCCTGCAGGTCCTGCATGTGCGTGCTGCAACAAATTATGCAAATGTGAGCTTATGTATGAATGTAAACTCTTTATTGCACAAAAATATAAATATTACAATATAAATTTACTTGTGGGAGGACTTTGGGCTCGGTCCGTCCGGGTTGGTACCACCATCTTATCCATTAACCCACCGCCAAACAGCAGTGTTCGCATTGTTGTGCTCCGGTTCGGGGATAAGACAGCCGGTGAAATGACTAGCATAGAGGCATTCCATCTTAGTCCTCAGGGTTGGCAGTGCATCTGCAGTCTTGTTAATGCGAATGTCTATGGGTCAGTTTCCAATTATAGTCTTTATTATTTGAACTGAGCTGATCTTCTACAACAAAAAAGTTAGAACTACATTGAATGTACATTGAATTATCAACCCTATCCTCTTAGTCAGTAGGTTTAAAATGTAAAGTGTCAGGATACAGATATAAGTCTCGTGTAGATGATAGTGGGTGGATCAACTTTTCTTGTTGTTATTCTGTCCCGTAAGCCAGGAGACAACAGTGATAGTTTCTTAGAAAAAATGTTATAATATATACTTCCAGCACACTCAGGAGAAAGGCAATAAAAGAATGGGTGTGTAATTGCCAATAAAACAGTTTTTTAGTGGAGTTATATCCTTTGAAATCATAGTTTTAAAGAGTGACCCAGGAGACGTCACCATGGCAACGAGCTACAAAGAAAAGTTGATTGACCCTAGTATTGTGTAGAGAATAAGCTCAGTTCAAATAATAAAGACTTTTTTATTTTTTTTATTTATTTATTATCCAAAATAACTTAAATCTAATACATACATTATACATTTTAAACCTACTGACTAAGAGGATAGGGTTGATAATTCAATGTACATTCAATGCAGTTCTAACTTTTTTGTATGGAATCGGCTTGCGGTTACAGACATAAAGAAAGATAATAGTATTGTACACAAACAATGGCCTTTGGGTCACTTTGATCAGCTCAGTTCAAATAATAAAGACTATGCCATCAGGTGGCATGCGGGCTCGATTGACTTCCTATGCCATAAAAAAAAAAAAAAGAATGTGCAGGCCCCCCCCTCTCACATGAGCATGGTGCGCAGCTTGATGAAGTCGCAGTGGTCGGGGTTCTCCGCCTCGACGACGCCCCAGGGGTACAGCCGGCCGCGCACGCGCCGCCCGCGCACCTCCAGCTGCTGCCCCGCGCCGCACACGGCGAACGGCACGGCCGCCTTCAGCTGCCGCACCTGCTCGCCCCCCCACGTCATATCTAAGGTGAGCTCTTACACCGAACTGAACTGTTCAGTACTTCTCTCTCGTTCGCTCTTCATGACATCGTAATAGACCGAGCGAGAGAGAAGTACTGAACCGAAGCCTCTTCTGAGTGCTCACCGACTGTAACTTTGTCCAGAGATAAATTAACTATGTATGTATGTACGTTTGTAAACACTTTATTGTACAAACAGAAAGTAACAAAATCAAAAAAAAAAAAGGTAAGTACAGGAGCGAACTTATCCCTTTAAGGGATCTTTCGAACCTTTGAGCGATTGAGAGATGAAAGAATACAACGGATGGCTAAACATCGATTAAAGATACACAAGATAAAAATGTGAATAGTAAATAAATACATAGGTTTATAATACAAACATGTTTAGGTATTGTTATGTATGAATGTTAAAGAAGCGAAATAAATTTGTCAAGATCGTAACAAGTGGAAAGAAGTGGTCTCTGCCTACCCCTCTGGGAAACAGACGTGATTTAATGTATACAGGATGTTACAAAAATACCCGTAAAGCCGAAAGGGGGTTAAATGGTGCCTTATAACAAGTCCATTTACAATATTTGAAAACCGTACTATCACTGTATGACTTACCCACAGAAAAAATAAAACCATTATTTTTTTCATTGATGTGCAAACCCTATTTCAGTAAAATTAAAGAGTAAACTACGCAGAATGTTTATGTTCATTTTTACCTAATTCGCGAAACATATTACAAGTCGAGTTTTGGAAGATTTTAAAAGAAGAAACCTAAACTTACACTTACTTTTTCGTAATGAACGTCAAATTTACAAGAACGGCTCAAAGTGAGCTCCGCCTTGCTCAATGCACAACCTCCGATACAGTTCGCGAGCACGATTTAAATTGCTATCTTCATGGCCTACGCATAACATCATAAATCGTAATATTCTGAGTTAGAAAACATCGTCATTTTGGAAAAAAATATGGAAAAACACGGAAAAATTGTAGAATATCGATAAGAAGATTTGAAATTGACAACATATTTTTTTTCCGTCTTGACTTTTTCTGAAGCCAGTACTTTAAGCATAATGACATCATAGTATTGAACCTTTGTGGATCAAAAACAGAAAAACCATTAAAGTTGTCAATTATTAAAATTGGTAGGTAGGCCTCTCTGTTAAATAATCTATGCTAACTCCGGTTCCCTGACATGACAGCTTACTAGGGTTGACAATATTTTTGGCTTTGATAATTTATTATATTTTTTACGGGGTATTTTGTAACACGTTGTACGTATATGTAAGTATTGTTGAATAAATTTTATTTTTTAGATTGAACATGAGCAAGGTCAGACAGGGGCTTACCGTAATAGATAGACAGTTTTTTTTACAGTATACGAGTACGTGTCATAAAGGCGGATTAACTAAGAAATAATATAAAAAGAAACAGGTCAGTAAGGAAACGCATGCTTTGAGAAACAGGTAATTTAGGAAAAGATAATGATGGGAAGAGATGTTTTGAGAACGGATAATTTGCGAATCGGATAGCATATATGAAAGGCTTGTGCTTTCTTATTTTCAGAGTTAGAATAATATTCTAATTGGGTTGGTAAATAATAAACTTTTAACAGTACCCATTGTGAATCCACCTTAATTAATATTCACGGCAGAATCTGCAAAACTCCGCAAATATTTACGGCTTGTGCGTTAGAGACTATTTAGACCATGGGGCCCAGAGGCACGGAAGCTGTGTAAGAATTTTTAAAAAATAAAATAATTAGAGCTGGCTCTTTCTTCGGCCAACGGCTAGCAATAGGCATCCAACAAAGAAATGCGGCCAGCATTATGGGCACCATTCCCGGTGGCAGTGGCCGAGGGGACATTTGTACATTATAGTTTATTTATTTTAGTATTTAGTTTTAATTATGTTTTTATTATTTTTCTGTCTTTTGTATAAATAAACACCAATATATGATTAAAAAGTAAGATATATAAAAATATATGCCGTGTGGTTGCCGGCTTAGAATTATGTCACTCCATGTCTTCCCGTGGAAGTCGTAAGAGGCGACTAAGGGAATAAAGGCTTATAGTACTATTAGGCGATGGGCTTGCAACCTGTCACTAATACGCTGGTAAACATCTTAGCCTATTTGTGCAAAATGTGGTTACAGAATTATCAACAAGTTTTTAAAGTTGTAGGTAATTCTGTAGCTGATTCTGTGTGGTTGCCGGCTTAGAATTGTGCCACTCCATGTCTTCCCGTGGAAGTCGTAAGAGGCGACTAAGGGAATAATGGCTCGTAGTACTGTTAGGCGACGGGCTTGCTACCTGTCACTAATATACAATGTTAAAAATCTTAGCCTAATTGTGCAAATTGTTGTTACAGAGTTATCAACAAGTTTTTAGAGTTGTTGGTAACTCTGTGGCTCTGCCTACCTCACTCTGGGAATGAAGGCGTGAAGGTATGTATGTAATATTTTTTAATAAATAAAATAATAATAATAAAGTAAAAGTAGTGATGATACTGATGATCATATCGATATTGTAAAAAAATTACCTGTTCCTTATAATCCTCGTCCTCGTCGCTGTCGCAGTCTGGCAGTGGGTAGATTTTAATTCCTTCTCGCTCGATCTCTTCCATTACCTGTAAAAAAAGGAACTTAAACGAGTATTCACTACAGCTGATCACAAATGAAATATCGTCATTACTTTGAAAAAAACCTCGTATCTCCTTTATCGTGACGTACGATTTAAAACTTAAACCTGAAGAGAATTAAGTTCAAACTCATACATTTCAAAATATCAGATACGAGTTTTTTCTAAAGTAGTAACGATATGTGGCTTGACGGCATGCTGTCTATAATAACATATAAATCCTAAATGATCGTTCAAATTGAAAAATGATGAAAGAAACCTAAAGAAGATTTTTACCTTTTCAATGATAACCCATTTGTCATAGTTAGTCGACTTTATTTATTTTATTTTTTACAATATGGCGTCTAGTTATCGCCATATTGAATTTTATAAACATATTACCCTCCTCCTACGACAGTCGGGTAAAAATGGAGGTTGTTTTAGGGAAAAAGGTATAATATTGCACCATGAAAAATGGCAAATCAAATAAATATACAGTGGTTTTTACCAAACAATTGCCTGCAAATATGACGTTTCAATTTTGAACACCATCAAAACGTTCTTGACCAGCTCCTCTAGTAGACGTATAAAAGAACTTTGACGTGGGCTAATTACCCAAAAAAAAAAAACATCAAGACTCAGAAAAATACTTGCAATCACCACACAGATATTTGCTTTACTAAGGATCGAACCGAGACCGCTAGCTTCGTAGGCAAGGGCGCTACCAACCAAGCTAACCGCGTTTAATATTTTGTATTTGGGTCAATCAACTTTTCTTTGTAGCTCGTTGCCATGGTGACGTCTCCTGGGTCACTCTTTAAAACTATGATTTCAAAGGATATAAGTCCACTAAAAAACTGTTTCATTGGCAATTACACACCCAGTCTTTTATGGCCTTTCTCCTGAGTGTGCTGGAAGTATATATTATAACATTTTTTCTAAGAAACTCTATCACTGTTGTCTCCTGGCTTACGGGACAGAATAACAACAAAAAAAAGTTGATCCACCCATTTGTTTACTTACCCTCGACTTCAGCCTCTGCACCTCTTTCTTGGTAAGACAGTCGGCCTTCGCGATCACGGGCACGATGTTCACCTTATTGTGGAGCTGCTTCATGAACTCGATGTCCAGGGGCTTCAAACTGCAAAATACTTGTTCAGTTCAGTCGATTTCATGGAGAATCTATCTATGTATCAAACCGCGATTAGAATACGATTCGAAAGTACAGTTAGCGCAATATAACTCATAATTATTTATAATAATCAATATCATCATCATAATCATGTCAGCCGAAAGACGTCCACTGCTGGACATAGGCCTCCCCCAAGGGTCTCCACTCAGACCGGTCTTGTACTTTTCGCATCCACCGCGTTCCCGCGATCTTCACAAAGTCGTCACTCGATCTTGTTGGAGGCCTACCTACAGCTTGTCTCTCGGTCCGCGGACGCCACTCAAGAACCTTCGGATTCCATCGGCCATCAGTCCTGCGAGCGATGTGCCCCGCCCACTGCCACTTCAGTTTAGCTATTCTTCGGGCTATGTCGGTAACCTTAGTTCTACTGCGGATATCATCTTTTCTGATTCTATAATAATCAATAACTACAAGTCAATCTATAATAAATTTATACTTCAAATGCAGATACTTATAGATAATAAATAGATTTACAAAATACTTCACTTTAAACAGTCACTACATATTTCAACTCTATTCTTGGTAAATGTTGTGTCATTTGTTTTATAAAATAATAACCCGCAGTTCTAACAATACGATTTATAAACTGGAATGTCAATTGTCAACACCATTACTGATATCTATAATGAACGCAACCATGGTAATGTTTTTATTGTTACCACAACACCCATTACGATACTGTTAATTACACAAGCCAAGTTTAAATGGCGAACAAAATTTTATTCTATTGTTATTATCACGACGACGCTTTGTTTATGATATCAAAACGAGCGTACAGTAAGGGCTGGGCATTTGAAATACAAATACGTATTTGGTATTTATACTTCAATTACAACGTATACATATAATTTGTAATTCGTATTAGTTTAGTAACCAGTTGATAAAGACGGATTTGGCAAAAAAATATTGGCTACTTTTCATCCGGAAAAGATCATAAAATCCCAAGAGAATAACATACATACATACATTAAATCACGCCTGTTTCCCAGAGGGGTAGGCAGAGATCACTTATTTCCACTTGCTACGATCTTGACAAATTTCTTTCGAATAACAATAATCCAAAAATAAGCGGACGAAGTCGCGGGCAGAAACTAGTAAGTTATATTTTTCACATCTGTCTTCTAATTTTAGATTTATCTTCTCATGCTTCGCTCGGGTGGCTAGTGTGGCTACACATCTCGCGTCATTACGCCCTGTTTTAGTCGGTTGATAAACAATATTGTCTCGTTATCGACTGACGGCTACATGTACAATATTTACCCGTGTCCGAACGGCGAGATGAAGTAGAAGCAGCAGTGTATGCGGTTGTCGACGATATTGCGCCGGTTGAGTCCGCTCTCGTCCCGCAGGAAGCGCTCGAATTGCTCATCGATGTATTGTATTATCGACTGGACACAAACAAAAGACGTGATGACAAACAACCGTTACCGGTATATTGTTTTAAATTGGGCACTATTTATACATAGGGAATAAACATACAACATCGTTCATATAACAGAGTTCCTAGAATAGTGTTAGCAAATAAATATTAAATTATAAGTGTTAAGGTAATTTTTTCTTAAATAACTATAGTTAAGTGAGTCTAATATAATTACTTTTTATGATTTGTTATTTTGTATAAATTCTATATATCTATGTCAATTTATGTTAAAATCTTAATTGTAAGTACCTACTTAACATTAAGGTAATTTTGTTGCTACACCCTATACTCCGTTTGTTTAGGTACTTAAAAAAATGTAAACAATCCAAACCACGTGGCATTGTTTAACAGCCAATCAAAACTGTTTTATCGCACTTTGACGTATCAGTGTTCTGATTCTATTGGCTGACGAACTATGTCAAGTGGTTGTTTTGTTTACATTTTTTTAAGTACCTAAACAAACGGAGTATAGTAGGGTCCATGTCTTGTACTAATTCAGAAAACCAACACCTTGTAATACCATGGTTGCACGAAATAAATGAATATGAATATATTCAGGGCCGGATTATGCACGAAGATGGCGACTTGTAGAATTTCGGTGTAATGTCCCCTTGTTTCACGTATCACTTCGCAGAAATTTCTGCATTTTCCCGTGTCGAGTTCAGGTTATCTTAAATATGATTCACGCAGATAAGGTTAGACTTGTAACCATCACAAGATAAACTGAAATCAACACGTTCACCAGAAAATAGCTTTCTATGAATCGTCAATTGACAACAATTCATTATGTGCTAAGGTAGTAAAATAAAATACCGTTTCTAGATTTTACACTGCTGTTTACAGTAAAAATATATTTGAATTTTTTTATGCAGTAGTTTTTTTTTATATTGAGGAAAAACTGTAAAAAAAAGTTGGATTGTGAATGTTAGGAATACACTTATAGTGCCCTTAGTCCATTTATTACCAAAGGAACTGAAAAAAATATGACATGACATGAGAGTCAGTTCTGTTTCTGTTTAACGTTACTTTTTTTTTTTTTATATCATGCTAAGATCACGACATCAGTATTCCTAACTTTGTATATACGGTCTTTTTAATGATTATTTCTTTAATAAATTATTAACGACGAATTTAAGTTAAATAAAGAAAAACCGAGAAATACGGGTAGTCTAATTTTTAACCAGCTATTTAAACGCGAAAAAAACAATAATGCTTTTTTTTTTTAATGTTGTCAATTCTGCGAAGTGATATGGGTAAGGGCCAAAAAGTTGGACCATAGTTGAGAGCAGTTAACCATACAAAGTGGAAAAAAGTTCCGTTGTGCGACGAAAAGTATCCCTACAATTGTATGGGTAATTTTCGTGTCCCAGTGGAAAAGTTTTATAGAATAAGTTTTTAATTGAGTGTGTTAGCTTGGCCAACTTTTTGGTCCTTACCCATATGTTCTATGAAATTAATGTCGCTGAAACCCCTCCGTCCACCAGGATCCATTAAACGGGTCAAGTGTTTTTTTTTAAACGTACAATGAATATGTGAATGTATTGAAATACATGAATGGAGTAGCGTGAGGTTAAATGTAAACTTAAATCCATTTGGAGTCGTTAACACATTTTAATACGGCGGGATCTATCAATAGAATCTGTTGCACTCCATATTACAGTTCTATCCATCAATGGATTTTAGTACACTACTATGTGTATTTGAGTATCCAACAATGGATTTTACTAAACTTTTAATACTCTAGGATCCATCAATTGATGGATACTCGTGGACTTCATAGTATTTTTAAATTGATGGACCAGCGTATTAAAAAGTGATAGTGAAGTTTTCTTTGTTTTTCTTTAGCTTTTTGTTAATTGTGCCCAATTGTCAATGCTGTATACTGGCTAAGTAGGTACTTATATTTAAATATGTTTCTGTAAGGTATTTGCATGTAGTTTTTGTATTTATTTTGTCACTAACTAAAAGTATTTGTTTTAAAGATTTTTTTTCTTTACTCTTTTTATTCGTTTAGCGTACCATCTCCGTCTGTCACAAACGGAGCTGGCTGAAAATCAGCGCTGTAGGTGTTTAACACCTCAGCATTATGCTGAGCCAGTGTCCAATTAACTACCGCGAAGACACACCCACTACTCTTTTTATTGCTGTTTTCTGTTTTTACTTTTTTCTGTGTATCTTATGTGTGTAGTGAATAAATGTAATTTTCTTTTTTTTACATTAAAGCCCACGCTACTCCATTAATGGATTTCAATGTACAGTCAGCTGCAGAGAAAAGGATACCCGCCTCCTGGTAAGGATCGATTTTTTTCAAAAACCTGTGGTTAAATTTATATGATTTTTCGGTGAAATGAAGATTTTACTATTGTCTACACATAAACTGAAAATCATTTAAATCTAACCACAGGTTTTCAAAAAAAAACAATCTTTACCAGGAGGGGGGGTATCCTTTTCTCTGCAGCTGACTGTACACAAAGTCCACTTGACCCCTTCAATGGATCGTAGAGGACGAACGGGTGAAATAAGGGTAAAGGTACGCCCACACCAATGCTTAAAAAACGGTGAGGGTACGGAATCGCAGTGACGCATCGTATGCGTACCGTTTTTATCGCATGCCCTCCACACCGCTGCTTAACGGTGCGTCAAAAACGGCGCCATGTTGTTACTATGACCCCGTATTTTGTTTACGCAACGACACCGTATTTTGAGCAGCGGTGTAGAGGCCATGCGATAAAAACAGTACGGATACGATGCGTCGCTACGATTCCGTACCGTCTCTGTATTTTAAGCAGCGGTGGGGTCGCACCTTAAATCCGGTGTAATGTAATGTATTACTCACGGCCCTTATCCAATGGGTGCGATAAGCAGAGGTCGGAATAGGCAGTGCCTATTTGCCTAAACTTCGCGGGAGGACGTAACTAAATATAAGTTTTTTTATTATTGAATGCGGGATTTCCGGGTGTTTAAGAATACATAAATGTGGAAATTCATACTGCGATCCTTTCAAGGTCGTCACTCTATCTTTTTTTTTTAAGGCATAGGAAGGCAATCGAGCACACAGGCCACCTGATGGTAAGTGGAAACTGTGACCCATAGACATTTGCATTCACAAGACGGCAAATGCACTGCCAACCCTGAGGACTAAGATGGAATGCCTCTATGCTAGTCATTTCACCGGCTGTCTTATCTTATTGGAGGCCTACCTACAGCTCGTCTCCCGATCCGCGGACGCCACTCAAGAACCTTCTGGATCAATCGGCCATCAGTCCTGCGAGCGATGTGCCCCGCCCACTGCCTTCAGCATGCATGTATACGTTTTGAGAGATGGGCCCCTGTAGTGTATAACGTGACTCACTTTGAAGCAGTCCGTGTTGTCGATGGCGTCCCCGTAGCCCGGCGTGTCGACGACGGTCAGGCGCAGCTTCACGCCGCGCTCCTCTATCTCGACGGTGGACGCGTCCAGCTTCACAGTCTGATTTGTTTTCTCTGGAACGTACCAGATACTTCAATACTCTTCAGTAAATATTGAGTAAGTAACTGAATCTTAATAAGGGAATAAAGGCTGGTAGTGCTGTTAGGCGATGGGCTTGCACCCTGTCACTAATACACTGGTAAACATCTTAGCCTATTTTTGCAAAATGTGGTTACAGAATTGTCAAAAAAAATTTAAGGTTGTTGGTAATTCTGTAGTTCTGCCTACCCCACTCTGGGAATAAAGGCGTGAGTTTATGTATGTATGTAAGAATCTTAATAATATAATAATGATTATAAAAAAGTTACTTAAGTACAGCACCACCATTTCTAATATGCTTAACTTGTTTGTATGCCTCATGTTTATACACCAAGGAGGGTTTTTTAAATGCGTGCTACATGGCTAACTTGAATTTTTGAGAAAACTTCCTTTAAAAATTTGGGAATTTTAAAAATTAAACATTCGCTATATAAAAAACCTGTCAAGTGTGAGTCGAAGTCACGCACCGAGGGTTCCGTATTTAAGATAATATGCGCGGTAACCGCAAAAAAAATATTCATTTTATTATGTAATTTATTCCATATGATATAAGGTCCTATTTGACTAGCCTAAGTTTTAATACAATTTTTCAGTTTTTTTGTTATTTATCAAAAACTGTAAATAATGAGCACTATTATAATAAGTAATTATCAATAGGTAAGGATGTTTTTGATTTAATACACTTTGGAGATAAGGGGGGAATGGTAATTTTTTGTACATTTTTGGCTATAAATCAAAAATTACATCACAGAAAATTGAAAAAATCTTTTGAAATGCGCAGGTTGAGCCCTTCCGTATGACACCCCATTTGCTATAATCAAACCACTTTCATTTTTCACCGACCCCTTCTAGACCCCTTTTCAATTATTTATAAAATTATTTTCATATTTTTTTTACTAGCCACAGATGCGGCCAAATTTCAATTTGATAACATTTGTGTTTGCTGTGAAAAATGCTGCCGAGTTGTACTTCTTTCTCAGAAGTACAACTCCGCAGCATTTTTTAAGCATAGGAGCATATGAGAGCTAGTGAGAGACAAGGTACAAATCCGAAGCACCCGCTGAGGGCTATCGCACTCTCCCTCTCTCACATTTTCGTGCAGGGACACCAATTACGGCAATAAATAAGGCAACTCGCAGGCATACAAAAAAAAACAATTGAGTGTGTTAGGCAATAGGCCAGCAGGCAATAGTAGAATTACATTAGTAGGTTAAGTCATTGGTATTCTGATCCACAGCACACTGGAAACCAAGCAGTCAGTGCTAAAAACTAGGCTACGGAAATAAATAAGTTTAACCTCTCTTGCCTAGTTATCTGTACCCAACATACACACAACTTTGTTTTTAGGAAAATATAATACCTAGTCAGTCCTTAAGTTCTGTCACAAAGGTTTATTACAATTTAAAAAATAAATAAAACATTTTCATAAACCTGTAGTACATCAATCAAAACCTTATTTTATAGAGAATTAAAAAAAACCTAATTTGTGTTCTTTACTATTATAATAATTTATTGAGTCGACATTTGCGTGACATATTGACCAGACTTTTATCTTTAAATTGAGATACTAATGTATTCCAAGCAACTAAAGTTCTGCTTATACACCGGTCAATCTTCATGTCTCATTAAATTGACCTCATGATTTCACATCAATTTGCAGAAATACGAAAACACACCAAATGTCGTGCTTCATAAGCTGGTTTTTGAGTGTTGTTAAGAAAATAATGCTGGTCTCTGAACATACCCAGAGATGAGAGGCTTCACAATATTAAATAAATAAGTTTCCTGGTTAACAAAGAACTTTAAGCTAACCTATAAGATATTTTCAAAAAGTGAAATTATCAGAAAACTTGTGTGAAGGTGTTTACTTAATAATGAAACAAGGATATAGATACTGTGATAACAGCCTACAGAAATAGGTTCCTTAATTACCAAAACAGTAGTTTTAGCATTAAGTGAACCCTAATCACCAACAACAGGAGCTTATGGGGTCTGAGGAAAGTATTCAAACAGCCGATCAATGAAGGGAAATAGCTCACATTTATATATTTATAGCTTATTGCATCTTGCAAAAAACCATTAAAATTATACATTTTGTGAACTTACCAATAGCACCTGGTATGACTCGTTCAGGATATAAATCAGTCAGGAACAAGGAGTTGACCAGTGTCGACTTGCCGAGCCCACTCTCACCGACCACCATTAGAGTGAACTCAAACCCTTTCTTGACGGATTTTCTGTGAACTTGGTTTGGCAGGTTAGCAAAGCCCACATAGCCTGGAGTCTCCAGATTGGAAAACTGGGGCTGAAAAATAAGAAGAAGCCGTTAATTTTAATAATGCCAACCAGATTTAAGACAAATTAAACCAATTTAGAAAAGAAAAAAATACGAACACTTTTCATCTTTGCACGGTCAAGTAAACGGGGTCGAGACATTCCGATTATTAGAGAAATTGAATGACTATCTTATCAATTTTAAAATTAAATTGCTTACTCAACCATTAACATTTAATGAATATTTATGAGTAATAAATTGAAACAATCACAATATCTAAAAGAGAGCATTATTTTTACTAACATCAGAATAAGTTAACACATTTTGTTTCTTCATTAGATATTTAGTCATCAAAGAACTATAACAGTTCATATAGTATTTACAAATAATACAACTACCAATTAATATGAGAACTGTAAATAGACTGTTCAGAAATAAATTATCAATGCAGAGGAAAGAAGTTGAAAGAACATTCATGCGATAAATATTCCAATTCCAAACATTCGGCTCACAAACACTGACACATGCACGATACACACATCCGATCTATCACATATAACTGTAACGATTTCACTGTTGATACAGTATACAGTAAGTAGCGCACCGCGTAGGAACGATTTCCTTTACGCACGATGACTCATACGTTTACTGAATAAAAATAGCAGATTATAAATTCTAATTATCAGAGTTTACAGTAATTTAAAAACTCGACGGGGAAAATTAACAAATCTTACGTTTTTTGTTGTGTCGCTCGACATTGTAGATTACTTGTTGGCTTTCGGATTTATATAACAATAAATTCCTCTGCGAGAGACTCGTATATTACTATTATTATTATCTTGGTGAGTTAATGGATTTTCTACGATTGAACACACAAGAAAAACTTGAAAAAAGCACACCGACGACAGAGATTGAGATTCTCACAATAAACTTTTATCCATCCACCCAATCCAATTCAAGTGACTTTTTCCAAATGTTACCACTAACGAAAAATTAATTCAATCATTTCCATTATTGCCCCCTTATAAAAACTAAAGTCGAGTCCGGAATTAGGCGAACTAACTTGACAGCCGAAAATGTTGCCAGACATAGGAAAAAATAAATAGTGATAGGTTTATGTCGACACAAATATGTCGATATAACCTTGTGCCTTCTATAAATCTGATTATATTTATATTTTATCAAGTAAATGTCGTCGAAACTTTCACACTCATACATACTTGCCCAATAGGGAAAAACTACAGCAATTTTTACGATATAATATGATCTGAAGGATGTACGGTTTAAAGAAGATATTTACAATACTTACTTCTCAAATTAGGAATAAAATATAAAAATAATGCTGACATTACAACAGGCCATTGTGATCCTTTTAGGTGGCTTCCAAATTATTAGTTAGATTCCAAACACAATAATAATGATAAACTAGACTTTTTAAATATCGATATTAACAGCACTAGCCAAACTGTGGCAACATTAGTGTACAATGAACTGTCAAGATAGTTCGCCTAATTCCGGACTCGACTATAATGTATTCACGATGTATGTTATATAGTCTGGCCAAGCTAATTCTGCAATAGAATAACCTGGCGAACGCGTATAAAACTTTATAATATTTTCGAAACCTGTTTTCATGGGTTTTTCTTGGCATGTGTGACAGTATGTTTCCAGTCATATTGCTCTCGTAACACGCTTTTTACTGTAAATTTTCAAAGAGTTTCCCATCAACACATAATTATCTATGAATGAATTCGAAATTATCCATTGTAGTATTTTCCTCCAAGGGCACGTTTTATAAAGCTACAAATAACAATTTTACTGGTCTATACTGGCAACGCTGCTACAAAATGGCTGCTCGTCATTATAATCCTTGCCATTAAATAAAAAACTTTGCGTGTGTTACCATTTGTGGCAGATTTCTGCCATTTTGGCAGAAATTGCTCCTAAGCTTTACTGTGGCAAATCATGCTGACGATTTACAACAATGGCGCTTCTTCTCCGCAGTGATGGTCTTGTCCGAAGCGCTAGTAGATTCACTCCATGTTACCGACGTGTAAAAGAACCCTCATGTGACCAATTTACTGAATAAATATGTTGAATTTTGTTTTTTTTTTCAATTCCATGGTAATTCACATTACCTAATTTGAATTTTCATATTATTTTCTTCTTTATTGATTTGGTTTCCAATCGACTATTTATTTGATTTTACCTCATTATCTTTTGGTGTGTTTCGTGTGCGGTTCTGTGTAACGAATAACTAATTATGAAAAGAAAATACGAGCGTTCATATCGATCTGAGTGGGAGCAAGATCCCTTGCTTTTGTCCTTGACGAACTACGACAAATTAATTTTGATAAAAGTGTAGGAGACTTGTTAGAATCAGGTGAAAGTATCACAACTAGCACCATTTGAGTGTAGACCAATTTTGGGGCGCGATTGGAAAAATCCTGGACGGGAATGGGGCTAAGTACTAACTATCCAAACCAACGCGCTTCGTGCGAGAGAATATTGTCTCAGGTGAATTTAAACAAGACAAAAATAAGGCATAGGTTCCAACATGTTTCAGCTTTAATTACAACAAAGGAGAGGATTAAGGAACACGGAGACTGTATATTCTTTAAATCAACTAAAAATATTAGTTAAAAAAGATGTCTTCAAAATCCATGTGAGTTGAGAAAAGAACATGAAATGTTGATGTTGAGGTATAATAATGCATAAGAAAATTGTAAAATATTTGGTTGGTTAAGGAAATTTCATTGAAAATTCTGTGGTTTTTTTCCGTTACCATGAAGGCATACTTTTGGCATTTTTGGCGCAGTGTGGCAGTTTTTTTCGCAGTCTGTGACAGTTTCATAATTTATGAAATGGTCACACTTGACCCTACAGATCAGTGTTGCCAGATGGTTACATTTCTTACATTTTTTGTATCTTTTGACCGTCTTATGTAACTTCTACTTTAAGGCAATTTTTGTAACTTTTCAGAACACCGAGATTTTTAATAAAACTAGATTGTAATTGCAAACAGCTAACGAAAGCATCCATATTAACGCACCTAAAGCTAGAGCTCCAAAAATCTATCTCACTCAAAGTACAAAATACGCCTTCCTAAATTAGTCACTGACGAAAGGGACGCCGCAATACGTATAGTCTAATTCTATGGAACTTGCTAACTAACTACGAGGGGCGTTCAATAAATTCTCGGTATGAGAAGGAAAACAAAAGCATACGATTAGTGTTTTATTTTTATTTTTCTATATTTCCCCCCCCCCCCCCCCCCCATGTTTACACACTTATAAGATCTGTCAATTCGTTTTTTTAACCCCTCATAAAAAGATTTTTTGTCTTTGGTGTCAAAATGCTCCAGCACCGCTGCCTTCAACGCTTCGTCATTAGAAAATCGATGTCCACGAAGATCCTTTTTCAGGTTGGGAAACAAAAAGTAGTCGCTGAGGGCCAAGTCTGGACTGTACGGCGGGTGAGTAAGTGTTTCGAACCCAGATTCAAGAACAGCAGCCTTGGCAACATGAGCAGTATGCACAGGGGCGTTGTCATGAAGAAGCAGCACTCCTCTGGTCAATTTTCCCCTCCTCTTCTCTTTGATTGCTTCCCGTAATTGGCGTGTAATCTTAGCGTAGTACTCTCCTGTAATATTTAAACCCTTTTCCTTATAATCTATTAATAATATCCCTTCGCAATCCCAGAATATTGTCGCCATGATCTTGCCAGCTGAGGGGACGACTTTGAATTTCTTGGGATGAGGTGTTCCTTTAACGTGCCACTGCTTCGACTCTTGTTTGCTCTCAGGGTCATAATGATGAACCCAAGTTTCATCTCCGGTAATAATTTTTTGGAGCATACCATCAGGGTTTTCACCACATAGCTCAATTAAGTCGGAACAACAAGCAACACGCGTGTGCTTCTGAAACGGTGTCAACATTCGTTGTACCTATCTCGCACTAACTTTGGACATGTCATGTTAAGATGATCGTGGATAATATCATGTATTGTACCAATAGAAATATTGGTTTTTTGTGCTATAGACCTAACCTTCACTCGACCATCTTCCAGTATAATTTTCTCCACTTTTTGAATGTTTTCTGGTGAAGTAGCTTCAACAGGCCGACCAGGTCTAGGGTCATCTTCTATGCTCTCCCTCCCACGTTTTTCATTTGACCACTTTTGGACAGTAGATAATGAAGGAGCGGACTCACGGTAAACTAAATCCATTTCTTCTTTAATACACTTTTGATTTTTTCCGTTTAGTCAAGAATTTTATCACGGCTCCATGCTAAAATTTAATTATCATTGTAAAATCGCTCATGGTAAATGGTAATCACGTTTGTTCAGCAGTAGCAGAAAAACAAAAGAACGTGTAGGCTTCAAATTTTCTTTTTTTTACTGTCAATGAATGACTCTTCGCGGCCAGTATTAAGAAGTTTACTAAAAAGGTTTGCAAGATACCAATACAGAGAATTTATTGAACGCCCCTCGTATCGTATGTAAACAAAACAAACCGCCATATTGAAATTGTCTCTGAATGATGAATTTACTAGTGATGGGCAATACTCCTTTACTTATGTCAAACCATATCGAATAATAAAATACCGAAAGTAAAAAACAAGTAGTTACTTATTTCTAATTTGTTTAATCACGATCTGAAGAAAAATCGGTACTTGAAGAAGATATATCGATAGTATTTATTACAAAAGGTGCCGTTATATCATCTGTGAGTGTGATCAGCGTGAGTTAGGTAAGTGTAGGGGCCTTAATATATCGCCAACTTTAGCCATAACACTACCCATCATAGACAATTGTAGAATTTAAAAGAAACTTGTTTTAGAAAATTTAAAGTCATTCCATCAGGTCCTAATAACTTAACTTATGAAACCATTTAAACTTTTAATTAAATATCCAAGATAGAGTTATATATTTGGTGATTTTGTATTTAAAGGGGCTTCTAAACGGGCCATGTTTTGCTGCAATTTGCGGCCGGTAACTAGTGCTCTCTTACTTCGTATGTTAGAGCAAGATGCGTATAGTTGCCGGCCACACATTGCCGTGAAAATGTTGCTCGTTTAGAAGCCCTCTTACAGTAACGACCGTTTCAATAGTTTATGGTTTCAATGGTGTTTGATAAGGTGGTGTGAAAATTCAAGGAGAAACAGTGACAAAACAAAGTTAAGTCTTTTGTTTACAAAGTTAGCAAGTTCCATAGAAATACACGTATCTAGATATCTCCATCTCATTTCAACGTATTGCTGCGTCTCTCTCGTGGGTGATCATCAAGTCATCGTTTATGATATATCGTCTTTACTGCTTTTTTTGCATTAAGGTTTTCTTACCTTTTTTTTAAGTTACATTAAAAGAAAGTTACTTTTGCAGCGAAATTGTAACTTTTCAGGAAACAAAACGTAACTTACGTTACGGCTTAAGGGCCCTGGCAACACTGCTACAGACAGTCTGCCATGGGATGTGATATGTCAGATATGTGGTACACCTACTCAAATAATTGAACTTGAAGTTTTTGAAAAATACATGGAAACTGGAAAGGAAAACGAATCAATATTGTATGTATCAGCAACTCGACTAGGTACCTGTCATGTCTGAGAGTGAGTATATTTATAAATCGACCCCCACGTTACAGGTTTTAGGTAACAATCGCTTGGTTCCGTGAAATTAAAAATTATCGTGTTCGTAAGGTTTATAAATCATTTGTAGGTCAATGTATCCTTTTCTATAATAAATTACCTGACGTTGTTTTAAAGTTACCATTTCCAGTACTTAAAACTTACTTGAAAAAGTCGTTGATGTCTAAAGCTGGTCGGACTGTAGCAAAGGGGGGGCCGGGACTTGGAATTTTTTTTGTTGGTTGTGGTGTCATTTTAACACTATTTTTTTATGATTGCAACGTATAGAACACGTCAAAATAAGCACATTTTACTTGAAAAACTTTTCTCTAAAATTAAAAATGGGCGAGATAGACGAGTTCAAAGATTGATAATATGAATGATATGAATAAAGCAGGCCAACTGCAGGTGCCAGCCAGATTGTCAACGCCGAAGGCCGTAGGGCGCAGTATAGGTATAGGTTTAGGTTAGGTTAGTTTGTTGTCCAGGCGCGAAGCGCCAAAACTACGTAGAATAGGAGGTCCGCGAAGCGGACCTCCGTCGATGGCGCTATTGTAATCTTTGATGGCGTCTATCTCAGTAATTTTTAATTTTAGAGAAAAGTTTTTCAAGCAAAATGTGCTTATTTTAACATAAACTTGAAAATTATTCTAAGTGTTTTGCAATACCTATGATTTTTCATTTTTTTGAAAAAAAATCTAAGTCTCAGGACACGGCCCCCCCTTTGCTACAGTGTGACCTTAAAGCTTACTATAAGGTCGAAGACTATCTAACAGATAAAAATGCTTGGCCAACACCTAAATAACTTAATAATAACTTAGTCATTCAAAATATTATGTAAACATTGTATATTGTCTAGGGGACACGGTTTCTGTAGGAGAATGTATCGAAACTTTTATGCATGTTGTCTTGCACCGTCACAGGTACCTAAGTATAACTTGTATACTTTCTAATTTTTTATTACTGTTGCTTATTAGTTTTGTGACAATTCTGAGTTTTGACACATTTTCCTGCTCAACTACGCATGAATATATAAATTTTTGGTTTTATATGAGATTCATTGTTTTATATAATGCTAGGTTAAGTTTATTATTGTTTAATATCATTAGCAATATTTAACAAACGACTTACTGTTGAGTTTCTTGCGGCGTTTCTTCTCAGCAATGGTCTCTTGCGAAGCGTTGGTAGATTTTTGACGTGTAAAAGTGCCCGTGCGGCCTACTTACGCATACATTGTATATAATTTCATTTTGAAAAAAAAACAGGATGTAATAAATGCTAGATAGCATATAGCTATAATAACAAAAACTAAAATTTCAAATTATCAACAAGTTTTTAAAGTTGTAGGTAATTCTGTAGCTCTGCCTACCCCACTCCGGGATTACAGGCGTGAAGGTATGTATGTATGTATGTATGTATAATTTCAAAGGTTATTCATAAAGGTAACGCTTAATTAGTGAAACATAGATAAGTACTGATATCATCATTTGTAATCAATAATACGATAAGTACGAGCCCAAATGCAAAAGAGTTTGTCTAGTTGTTTGCTCAGCGACAAAACATTTTTGAAATCTTCAATTATAGCTGTAATTTTAATTCTGCAGACAATATTTTAGCATATCGACTAATGTCAACTAATATAGTTTTCCTTTATAAAAAGTTTGTTACACGTTAATTGGTGCAAAATAGTTTGTCAATGAGAAAAAAGAAAGAAATAATTACTTAATGCTTTAAAATGAATTTAAAAATGAATATGGTTCGAGAAAATAATTATTTGATGTTTTTGAAATGTCACGGGCTTTATAAAGTGACAAATCTTCCGAATTTTGTATTATTCACCAAGTTTTCATATTCAATACGGGCCGTGGTAAACCAATATCGGATCATGTATGAAAAATTATAATTTCAAGCAGTAATGCAGGAAAATCTGCATATAATATAGCTCAAGACCTTCATCTAGCAAGATCTACTATACAATCTATTATCCAACATTACAAGAAAACTGGAAATGTATGAAGCTTAAAGAAAACTGGCCGTCCTCGCATTACAACACCAACCGAAAACAGAGTCTTAAAGAATATCATTCAGCAAAATCTACGAGCTCGGGCAGGGCAACTCACCGTGAGGTGGCGAGCAATGATCAACAAAGATGTTTCCGTCTATACATGCAAACGAGTCATGAAGAGAATGGGATACGGATTCTATACAGCAAAAGAAAAGCCATTACTTACTAAACCTCAGAAAAAGAAGAGGTTGAAAACTTGAAATTTGCTTCAGCTCATCGAAACTGGGCTATTGATAGGTAGTGCAATATACAATTACGCAATTTGAACCCGTTACATAAGCCAACTATGAATGAACCAATGGTATGATTGTTCGATTATCGTTTTTTCGTGATAAGTATTCATAAATATCGCAAACAAAACATCGGTAACGGAAAAAATAATTTATTCCGATTTTTTGATAAAATAATGGTTATTTGTTAGCCTGTCTGACTGTTGGGATAAGGCTCTCTGTCTTTCCACTGGTCCGTTTATTGATTATTTAAGGAAAATTTTAACTAACGCAAACATTTCCTTGTACATTCAATAATTATAATTTAATAGATAACTATGGCAGTTTTAGTTGTTTTAACCAATATAGCGAACGTTTGGGCGTCATGGTCATCATGTTATTCATGTTGTTATTCGGTTTATACGTAATCGGTTACATTCAAAACACACAGAACATACAAAACAACAACACATACGAACAAACGTACACATACAAACAAACATACCTATAAACCTACTGAATAAATGTCTTTATATTTATCTTTATCAATTCTCAAACCAAAATGAATGTTCCCTGTATTTTAGGCAAAAATCTCTTCTTCCAAACTCCTGAGGCAATTGTTTATTCTTTTACCATATTGGAAACAAATTATTGTTTAATTGTAAATAATTAATTAACTATGATTATGACAGCAATTAAAAAAAAAAAAAAAAATCATGGTTTTCTCAGCAACGGCATGCAGAACCGCCCTCTAGGTCAAAAAGCGGCTTAAAAAAACCAAGGGACATTTATTTGACTTTTCATAATACAAATTACAATAAAACAACAAAGAACTTAAACTGTTAACTGCACAACTAAGATAATAAGATTAATAAGAAATACACTGTATGAAACATGTGTGAAAGCCAAAAAGACTGATCGCTCATTTCTATTCCACTCACGTGTAAGGCATTATTGGAATGTACTTTCTCTTCCTGTTGAATGTACCGACGCAGTAGGTAACAAAAGTAGCACTCGAACCTACAGTTAGGTCGTATATCGAACTGTCAAGTGGTCGGAACGAATCCTCAGTAGTGACTTGTGGATTAATGGCGAATATATACCTAGTTATGGACTTAGCAATCTCATTTTTGACAAAATAATAAAGCTCATTGGAAGGAATCGTAACTTTCCTGGGGTAATAAATAACAATAAGAGTCTTCCTGTGAGAGAAGGAAAGTCGCACATCGAGGTTTAGTAATAAAAACATAACTACATAGGGTAAAGTAACTAGTGGTCAGCCAGAAACCTGTAGTCGGCTCTGCCTATACTTTGTATGAGTGGGAAGAGTACGAAAGATATATTTCCCACTCTTCGCACTTATGTAAGGTCGACTACTGGTCTCTGGCTGACCACTGGTGACTTTACCCTATCCTTATTTAAAAAATGTCAGTGTAATGTTTTGTTTCAGATCAGGTGCTTCTAAAAAAAACCATGAATATTCTTCCTTGCATCCTCATAGCCGGTATTGTGCTAATACCCGTAGGCATCGGGTTTCTGTGCACTATTTATACGGTATGTGAAACGAACATTACTCTCTCTCTCTCTCTTCGCTCCTTCAACCTGCACGCCATCTTTTTCGATCTTGAGCTTTCCTCATCCAATCTCTTTTCTTTCTTTTCTTTTTTTTGACAATATCACACCAATTGACCTAGTCCAAACTAAGCTCTAGGCTTGTACTATGGGTACTAGACAACGATATAAATATTTATATAGAGAAAAATATACCTAAATAAATACATAGAAAACATCCTTGACTCAGAAACAAATATTCGCGCTCATCACACAAATATCTGTTCTTACCGGGATTTGAACCCAGGACTGCTAGCTTCGTAGGCAGGGTCACTACCAACTAGGCCAGCGCGTCGTCTCCCTGTCTTAACGTGATTGTCAGTCTATCTCGTTGATTGCCTCCCAACTTTTCTTCGGCCGGTACGAAGTCTCCACTCGAGCACTCAAGCAGTCCACCTGCCATCCGTAGCACGACGTATGTCGCTCACCTCCACTTCCTCGGAGCTACGACCAAGGCAATTTATAGCAGCTTCGTTCTTCTTCGGATTTCTGTATTTCTAAAACGGTCGCGAAAATCAACGCCTAGTATCGCTTGCTCCATAGCTGCATAGCTCTTAGGGTGACTATGCTTACTTTTCTTCTGTTTAGTGAGCTACTAGGTATCGGGTCCATGACGGGAAGAATGCACTGCTCAAATGCTAAGCGTTTAAGAACGATATGTATCTTGGCCGCCTTGAGATAAAGATAAAGTCATTTATTCAGTAAGTAGGCCGCACGGGCACTTTTACACGTCAAGAATCTACCAGCGCTTCACAAGAGGAGGCCACTGCTGAGAAGAAACGCAGCAAAAAACTCAGCAGTCAGTAATTTTTTTTTATATAATTAATATTCATCATCATCCGCCCATTTCCGTCCACCGCTGGACATAGGCCTCTCCCATGGCACGCCACTGAGCTCGGTCCTGAGTTTTTTGTTTCCAACCACTGCCAGCCACTTTTTTTATGTCATCGTCTATGGTCTAATGGTCTCCACTCAAGAACACGTCTTCCCCAACGATTGTCGGTTCTGCGACAGATGTGACCGGCCCACTGCCATTTCAGCTTGCTATTCCTTTGGGCTATATCGACAACCTTGGTTCTCTGTCGAATCACCTCGTTTCGGATTCGATCCTTCCTTATTTAATATTAGTCTAGCATTATATAAATCTATAAATAGTTAACAAACGCAGCCCAGCTCAAACGAATGCGACGATAGACTTCGCCCTCATGCCCGTTCTTCTTAAGGCAAGGTGTGACCCAAGTAGACATACTCCTCCACTCTCTCTATTCACAGTATTTTGGTGTTCAAGGTGTTGTTTTTTAGTCCAACCACTACTGAAACATTTTAGAGTTCTCCGATCATAGCATGTAGCTCCTCAATACTTTCGGGTAAAATGATGTGGTCCGCAAATCTGAGATGGGTTATGCGTTTTCCGTTTATGTTTATGCCTCTATTAGACCAGTCGATAAGCTTAAACGTATCTTTCAAAGGAGAAGTGAATAGTTTGGGGGCTCTACGGTAGACCGCTTTGATACATTTCACAGATCTGGTGGTCACGTCATGTCCATGGCATCTTCGTAGCGAGTGTATGACGGCCCAGTGATCTACAGTGTCGAACGCATTTTCATAGTCAATAAAGACTAGGTATTACTTAAAGACTGGTTGCGCTCGATAGACTTCTCGACAACTTGCCGTACAGTAAAGCTACATACATACATTTATACTTGTTCCTTCAGTTCCTTAATAGTTTTCTTATGGCACGGAGAAGGCAAACGAGTACACAGGCCACATTCTGCCGTAATACTAAAGAAGACGGCTAACTGTATCGTATTATTATAATCATTTTAAATGTTATGTAGTCAGCAAAAGAGTATACAATGCTTCATCTTTGCATTTAGTCGCCTTCTTTGGTATTAGGGCAGCATTGTGGTACGTAGGATCTGTGACTAGTGATGTGTCGTGGGAATATTCCCGGGAATGGGAATTTTCCTATAGGGAATATTGTAATACAGAATGGGCATTTTTTTATTTTATTAAACTTAGTTAATAATGAAGTACTCAGCAGAATTAAATGACTTTTGCTAAAAACCTCGTTTTATTTATACTACTAGATACACGTAATTCATGTTTTATATCATAAAATTTAAGCTTTTGCTTCGATCACAAAATCGTTTCTCTTTTTGCGATAGGTACCGTTTCTGAGTATTATGTTTCTGTCTCTTTCTTTCAATGGCTGTCTCCCTTCCTCTAAAAATATAAAACTTGTTGCACTTGTTCAGTCTTCTAACGTAAATTTAAATCTTTATGAATATCTCACGTTAGGTTTTTTTTATCATAGTCTTTTTTTTAACGGTGCAGTACGAATGCCTAAAAAATGGTCAGATTCGTCCTAGTATTTACATCGTAAGTACTGGACCGATAGAAAAACCAAAGTACATGATTTACTGTGATTTTTAATGAAACTGTGGTGATTTGTATAGTTATTGCTAATAGACCCCTAGACATTTGCATTCACTACAATCTTATAAGTCTAGAGCATGGATTTAGTATGTCTTGAGTTAACTTTAGGTAGGTCCCATAGTCATTATTTTTTAAATCGGATCGGTATTAAAACCATTTATTTTCTTTTAGACCGACAAAGTGACACACGTAGAGGACTACTCTCAGTGTGTGGACACCCAAATCGGGCTGGCCTGTAACAACTTTACTTACAAATCGGGAGATACGGAATGCACCTGCTACTGGGAGTTCCAGCTGAAGCAGGATGTCATAGGCAATGTTACTCTATATTACGAGATCGACTTCGACCAGGCCAATGCTACGTACGCTAGTTCAAGGTACGTCTTGTCTAAGGGACACTGTTGATGTAGGAAAACATATCGAAACTTTGATGTGGTCGTTTTGCACCGTGTTTTCTCCCTCTATATCTCTTGTTATATTTTTGGCATGTTTTCCTGCTTAACTACGCATGATATTTGTTATTATATTTTATTTAATATTAATAACTTTGTATAATAACTAGACTAAGTAGTATTATTGCAACATGAAATATGTCCGCCGTGTGGTCTCTGGCCCCGCCGCCGCCGTGTGGTCTCCGGCTTAGAGTACTGCCACTCCATGTCTTCCCGTGGAAATCGTAAGAGGCGACTAAGGGAATAAAGGCTTGTAGTACTGTTAGGCGATGGGCTTGCTACCCACTAATATAAACTGTTAAATATATTAGCCTAATTGTGCAAATAGTGGTTACAGAGTTATCAACAAGTTTTTAGAGTTGTTGGTAATTCTGTAGCTCTGCCTACCCCACTCTGGGAATGAAGGCGTGAAGTTATGTATGTATGTATGAAATATGTTTGAAAAATGACTGATTGCGGTCTCCTCTTGGGAGGCGCTGGTAGATTTGTGACGTAACAGTGCACGTAGGCCGCACGTGAACTTATTGAATTTTATCTTTTTTTTTTACGTTCTTTGTCTTTATCTTTACATAGTATAAAACAAAGTCGCTCCCCGCCGCCGTCCGTCCGTCTGTATGTACGCTTAGATCTTTTCAACGGATTTTAATGCGGTTTTAATCGATAGATGAAGTGATTCGAGAAGGTTTTTATTTACAATAAAATGTGGTGTTACAGGAAACTCAAATAAACCGAAACGAACCGAGTGCGATAGCTGCCTTATTCATACATCGTTATCGCGGGAGTGAAAGATTATGTTATGACAAATAGGCAATAACAGAAGCGACACTCGTATCGAGAAACGTTTATACCTACGAGTTCAAAATGTAAACATTTTCTTTCAAATATCTTACCTCCGTACTTGACTTGATCAGTAGTACATATTTAAAGAGATTAGCTACTCAATCCTAACGTCAACCTCTTCAGTCACTTTTCCTGCTACTTACTTTAGACATTTGTCATTCTTGATTGATTTGGTATGTACAAAAACATATGGATTTGACATAACATATTTTTTTAAATAAAAAAAATTACGAGTTGACTTATAGAAGCGTTTACTCAGTGTAAAATAAGTTTGATTGACCGTTTCCAGCGAAAAATTCGTGCTAGATATGAAGACCTTCTCAGAGACTTAGAGAGTTTAGGCAGAATATTCCATCTATACTAAACATACATTCTGTTATATGTGTTCTTTAAAAGATTTGTTTTTGCTCCCGTGATAACGTATGGCCATAATCCGTTAAATTATCCTGTACGTACGCCAATCAACACTTCACCATTATTTATTTATTAATAAAATTTATATAATCGTGATCAATCGTAAAGTTCCGTTGGTTGAGTTATTTAGCGATTGTCCTCATTTGAAGCGGACAATTCGTGCCATATGCTCGTTTTTAAAGTCAAAAACAAACGAATGCGACATGTTTTACTAGACTGCGTGAAGCAAAAAATATTATATGTTCTATTTAGTAGCACATCAAATTCTAAAAACCACGGAGTTGCTATTTCCCAATTCTCATACACATACCACTTCGTTTATTGATATTTATACTACGAGTATAAGATTTGTCATTAACATGTGGGCCATCGTAATATAGGCATACAATTTAAGGGTAGGGCAGAAATAACCGCTCGGCACCGGTTCGGCATCGGAGTGAAATTGTACCTACATTAAAATACTGTCCACATATGTTCATTTAAAGAGGTTTGCTATAAAATTCATTTGTTTTGATGGCGACGTAAAGATCGTAGCAGAAAGGCAGCTTAATTAAAATAATTGCATCCGTTATTACATTACACCACATTTACCTTTGAATGGTAAAGGTATGTCCATGTCCAACTCTGAAAACAGCTCACCCATGCCGAGCTCTGCTTATTACCTAACGCACTCGCAATCGTTTTCATTTTGACTGTCCGAAGGAGAGTCTGTATACAATATAGAAACAATTGACAACAATTCATTTTGGGGTAAAGTAGTAAAATAAAATACCGTTTCTAGATTTTACACTGCTGATTACAGTAAAAACATCTTTCGATTTTTTTAGGTAGTTGTTTTTTTTTATATTTAGGAAAAACAGTAAAAAAAGTTGGATTGTGAATGTTAGGAATACACTTACAGTGCCCTTAGTCCATTTATTACCAAAGGAATTCAAAAAATATACAACTGTCATGTTCATTTTTTATCTGTCTGACGGATTACTTGATTCTAACGAAACGCTTTCGATTCTACGCAAAATAGTTTATTTATTTTAATGGCGTCTACAAATTACGTAATTAATTAAATTACGCAAAATAACAAATTTGTGAACGAACGGCAGCGAATGATTGACAAGTGAGTGACATGACATCAGTTCTGTTTATGTTTAAAGTTACTTTTTTTTTATATCAGGCTAAGATCACGACATCAGTATTCCTAACTTTGTATATACGGTCTTTTTAATGACTATTACTTTAATAAATTATTAACGACGATTTTAAGTTAAATAAAGAAAAACCAAGAAATACGGGTAGAGTAATTTTTAACCAGCTATAAACGCGAAAAAACCATAATGGTTTTTTTTTTTGAAATGTTGTCAATTGTTCCACTGCGAAGCCGATTGCGATTGCTCTAGGTAATAGCGACGCAGGATATAAATAAAAATGATACTAATTAAATGAGGCGTGACAGTGACGGTCCGTTAGCAAAGTTCATAAATGAATAACAATGTGTCATCAGAAAATCCCAGTTGCGCTGCTCGTGGTTTATTATCGATATACCTAACGATTTTTTCATACATAGGTCTAGGGTTTAAGTACCGTTTGTGGCCACTTCAAAATAATAGGAACAGGTGACAAGCTGAACAAAACATTTAATTCGGCGTTGGAAAGGCTATCTTTGTGCCGCAGCGAGCGGCGCTGGTTTTCAGAGGGACCCTGAAAAAAACTAACTTAAAGACTTATTTTTTCTACTAAAATTCTTTGGCTACAGGTTAAACCGTGTATCGAAAATACTGTAATAGTAAAAATAATTTAAGTTAAGACTGAAGATTCATATAAAGATAAAATAAAAATAAAGTATAATGTCATAATGCTTTGCATATTATAAATAAATTGAATGGATTATGAATAGAATTTAAATAAATAAATACAATTTAGAATAGCCAAAACCGGTACTTCTACCCTGCCTTTACTATTCTCCTTGAATTACCAATTCTAAAATAAAATTTGAGAATGTGTATGTACCTATACTAATTTTATTTTTCTTATCGCAACTACAAACAAGTCAACTACATTTTTTCCTGACAAATTCCTTGAAATAACGTTCAGAAAGATAACGGTGTATTAACATAAGGTTCTCTTTGTTGTTGGATTAGATTTTTGTGTTTGGGAATTCCACTCGATTGATAGTGCCTTTTAGTTCCGAGAAGACTGGGGACATTGTGGAATGCATTGTTTTTTTAATTATTTAGAATGAGTATAGTGGTAACGTGCTATGAAAATAAGCCTAATGATAAGCAGCACGTACCTGGTTTAAACTGGGGCTGTATTCCAATTGGTAAAACCATATTGCTTTGGAAATGTTATCGTATTGTTTTTATCTCGGGCATTATTGTTAAATAAATAAGAGCTGTCATAACGTTAACATAACGATAACATCCAAAGCAATGTGGTTTTCCCACGTTGAATAGTCTTAGTTTATTAAACCATTGAAGCCATGTTTGCCACGTATTCCATACCGTATATTATGTCTCGTCAATGTCAAACGTTACGTTTAAGGAACGTTCAACGTCATTGTTATAATGGAGGGACAAATCAGGTGCATAATAATATAGAAATACAGGGTGTCCCAGGAAGTAGTGTCAAGCGGAAGTCCAGAGGTAGAGCACCTCAAGGGGCATCTGAATCACCCCCATGTATGTTCAGCAATTGTTATTAGTTTCCGAGATATTGATCATTTTAATCGGATTTTTTGTCATTTTTCCTTATGTCCGTGCTACGAAAAATCCCTAAATTCATGTATTAATTCATATTTTTTTTTGTGTTTTCTTGCATGATTAGAATCACTGTGAAAAAAGGAAATTTTTAAAGCTACATGCCAATTTCTTTTTTATTACAAATGTTTGAGTAAACGCACAGAGATACTTTCTCCATACTAAGAGAACCCCGCGTTTGTTTTTCACCTAGTATGGAAAAACAAACTGTGAGTTTTCTCAAAAAATTGTAACGAAAAAAAATTTGGCATGTAGCTTTAAAAACTTCCTTATTTTACAGTGATTCTAATTATGCAAGAAAACACTGAAAAAAATGTGAATTAATACATGAATTTAGGGATTTTTCGTAGCACGGACATAAGGAAAAATGACAAAAATTCCGATTAAAATGATCAATATCTCGGAAACTAATAACAATTGCTGAACATACATGGGGGTGATTCAGATGCCCCTTGAGGTGCTCTACCTCTGGACTTCCGCTTGACACTACTTCCTGGGACACCCTGTATAATAATAATAATATAATAAAAGCTTAGTTTCGTTAGAAATAGAAATAATTTATTCAAATAAAAACAGATGACAAGCAGAACAAAACATTTATCACGGAAGGTTACCGGAAGTATCTTTCACTTCGCAAACAATTAGAAAAACCTTACAATTCTCCAAATTTTTGTAACCGGGTCGTTCTTCTTTTTTACCGACAATAGCCTGTCTCTCATCTTATTAAGCGTCTCATTAGAGTATGGATAATTATGTTTTTCGTGTTTAATATACGTCCATACTTTTATTTATGTAACAGTACCAAATAATTGTGCTCTTTCTTTAACCCACGTTTTTTTTAATAATATGGTTTTCCGTAGAATGCCGTGACAGAGTGGTCATCTAATATTTGGTCTCGGCTGAAAACGGCCACTCTGTCAGTGTTTCTGGTAAACCATATTAAAAAGAATAAAATATTAATGCAGGACAGGAAACATTCATTAGTTTTAATAAATAATAAATGCAACTGTTTTTGAAATCGAACACTGAAACCATAGTTATTAATAGTTCAAAAATAAAAAATACCGGTAATCGACGGTTTATTGTCGGTAAAAAAGAAGAACGACCCAACCGCCAAAACTAGGTGACACTTTCAGAGTTGCCAGACATAAATGTTTCGCCTAAAAATACTAACGAACTTAAAGTGTTCCTTCACCAACATCTTTCACTCAAATCGTGGTCATTCGCGAAAGCCATATCTGGCTTTAGTCTTTCTACGGGAAATTGTATACAATTCTACGATTAAATTCCATTAAAAATACTGAGCTTACTGACTAAATTTAAATCTGTCATTAAACAAAAACTAATTTCCCGAGTATATTATAAAGTAAACGATTATATTTGGATAGCGATGTTTGGCAGTGAGTCATGCATCCTGCATGAGTAATCTACGCTTAACTCTACCTACGCTTAAAAAAAACACCTAATGGACAAAAATACTGTGATATTATAATTTTATCTATGTTTTTTTTTTTATATTGCTTGCCGGGTTTCATACGCCGGTTCTTCTCGGGGCAAAGGTTTATTTTTCAGACCGGTGGTAATGCTTTTTCACATTAATAGGTGCTGTGCATTATAGTCAGAGATCGGACAAATGGGTGTCATTACTCGCAATAATGTGGACATGACTCCAAAGATTTTAATTAAACAAATTAAATCACATTAATTGATTTGTTACCTGAACCTTAATCTTGATCCTTTACAAGTCAATAATAAATAAATAATACAAAGACGCGAGGAGTGTCCATTATTATTAACCTTTCGAAACCCGATACATATAGCGAAATAACAAAACAGTCATTAATGTCTTAAATTTAAATTCAAATACTTTTTGTTACTGACTCCTTTGGGAGCCGGCGGGTACCGAAATGTTAATCTACTTAAGTTTGCTCCATAAACATCCGTGGATTTCAAAAGAAGCTTTTCACCTCGTAAGTTTATTTTAACGTTGAAAAGGAATAAACTATCCACGGAAAAAATATAATTAAATAAAATTAAATATTCTTTTATTTATTTTTAGGGTAAGTAATCAATTAATGTAATTTAATTTGTTTAATTAAAATCTTTGGAGTCATGTCCACATTATTGAGAGTAATGACACCCATATTCCGATCTCTGATTATAGTATGAAAACTCTGAACCCTACTTATCAATGCTTATGTGTCCAGGGACAACAGTCAGTTCACGGGGACCCCTAGCCTGGTCCCCGCGGAGAGCTGCGGCGACTTCCGCTTCGACGAGGGAAAACCCATCTTCCCCTGTGGCGAAGTAGCAGACTCAATATTTAACGGTTTGTCTAACCATAAATACCATACGAGAGATGCCACACGGGCTGCCTCCATATCGGTTAGGCCAACACGCAGAGGCCCTTTAGACAAGTTTAATATAGTAATGTGATGGGACACCAACCGGCGATTGTCCCTGAGTTCAAACTATAGAAGTATGCTCCCACGGAAAACCACCGGTTAGTGCAGGACTATTTAACGTTTAGGGGAATGAATAATAAATGTTGTCCGATTCGCAGACCTAACCGATATGCACTCAACATTTCACGAAAATCGGTCGAGCCATTTCGGAGGAGTTTAATTACAAACACCGTGACACGAGAATTTTATATATAAGAAAGAAGATTAGTATATTAGTATTGATAAGGGTTATTCATTTGTTTTGCAAAAATCAATTTAGGACTGTATGCAATTTGAATTAAGAGTTGTGTCCATTACTGGTGCCTGTCAGCTAAAAGTACTGGTGCCATCACCTTAGTTTGTTACTTCTTCACGCTGAAACGGCTGGAAGGATTTTGATGCAATTTGGGTTGAAGATAGCTTATACCCTTGATTAACACATTGGTTTTACATTGGTTTGCAGATACCTTTTCCTTGCTGAAGCAGAGCGATGACCAATTGCCAGCCATCGCCGTTTCCTACACCGGACTGGTAGTGGGAGATGCCACGGTGGCATACCACAATCCTTCTGAAGAAGGTACTATCTTTCGCTCGCTTAGATTTATACACTTTAACTCTCGTATTTTTGTTAAAATGGGTGATTCTCCTTCCATGATCGATTAGCACGCATGACGCCTGGAGGAGCTTTTAGTCTATAATGGAATATACGTCCTATTATCAAAGCTCTTCAACACAAAATATAAAAAAAGGTACCGTAGTTTTTTCTTGATCCTCGAAGAAACAAGCAAACAGACGATTCCAAAAAATCGGTGATTTTGAGTCAAGGTCACGTGAACACCATATCGTAACTGTATTATAATAGTAGAGATTAAAGCACTGACAACTATTTGTTCAATGACGGCGATCCAGACACATGTACAGTCAAAGACTTAAATTTGTTACTCACTTTAGGTTCAAAGTCAATCTGAAATTCTATAACAATAAGGTTGAGTTTCCTATAAGTTACAAATGCCTTGGCATCTGTAATGAACTAATGACAATGATGAGTACTAGCATTTTTTTTTAAATGGGTCCTAAAATAACGTTTTTTTATCCATAATGGGTTTGCGTTTCACCTCAGTCTCACCTGATGTAAAGTGACTACGAGGTCGAAGGTAGTACACGCTTACCCAGAAAGCCATAAATCATCTTTGAAAAATTCTACTGTCTAGCTGTCACGGTTCGTGAGATACAGCCTGGTGACAGGCAGACGGACAAACAGACGGACAGCGTAGGTTAAGTAATAGGGTCCCGTTTTTACCCTTTGGGTACGGAACCCTAAAAAAGGGTGTAAGTCCTATGTGTAGACTACTAGACAAATACCTTTTTTCACTTGAACCTCAGTGGACTGAACCCCATATTTTCACTACGTCGTAGTATTATGTCGGTAGTTTTTTTCATCTATATTTGATAGTTCCCCGCGACACGCCCCGCTTCGCTACGGTATATGTAATTTGTCTGTAACACCCGTACATAAACCAGAATTTATTATACATACAAACCTTCCGTGAAAAATGATCTAACTCAGGAGTCGGCAGCCTGCGGCTCTTTATCCAAGAACTTTATTTATGCAGGTGTGGCAACACTATCGCATCTCTCTCTACGACATTTATGTAGACGATATAATTATCTGTGGTAACACCATAGACGTTTCTCAGACTAGACTAGACTAACTTAGGCTAACAAAAACGTTGTCTTGTTTTTTTTTCGACTGTACTCGTATTTAAGCTTTTCTGTAATAAATATTCAGGTGTTATCCTATTGTAGTGGTGTCATTTATCCCGGTAACTCGACGACTCCGTAGAGGGCAAATGGTACTGAAACATAACCCCAAACAAGTACTATTTATTATTGGCAAAAGAACATTTTGTGGCTCTTTAAAATCATTGGAATTTTGTAAATTGTAATTTTTGACTCTAAAGGTTGCCGACCCCTGATCTAACTGATGGTGAAAACCGCATCAAAATCTGTTGCGTTGCGTGGTTTAGGAGTTAGCGGATATACAGACCGACATACGCGGAAAGCAACGTCTTATAAATGATAAAAAAATTAGCGTTCTCTTCTGACAGCTTAACCCGTGGAATAATGTTATATCAATATCGTTACTACTTTAAAAAAAAGTTGTATCTGATATTTCGAGATTTATGACTTTTATGAGTTTCAACTTAATTCTCTTAACGCTTAAGTTTAAAATCATACGTCAAGAAATATGGCAGTGATCGGATTTCACGGTGCAACACGGGGTGAATGACCTCAAATATTATGCTAATATGGATATGTCCCGGGATTCCGAGACTTATGTTGTTGAAAGAGGGTAATGTTTCAAATTTAATCATATGATAATTTCCTTAACATTTTAACGTTTGGGTTTGGAATAAATATTTTCGCTGTACATAATGTATTTTTTTTTAATTACTCTGTTTAAAACTGATCTGCTAATTAGTCTTTAGTGAATATAAATAAAAGATATAATACGGTACGCATAATCAGTTTATCACACACACATATATTATATTTTATTAGTTTGTATGAAATTGAAATAGCATACAATTATTTTGTCAACATTTTATATGTTTAATCGATTTCTTTACACGTCTAAAATCCTATCCTAACGCCTATTTTTAAATATCCCAACATTTTCTTTTCGAACCAGATCCCGGGATTTTGGTCATATCCATATTAAGATTTCTACTCTATATCCCGCCGTGTAGCACCGTGAAATCCGATCACTGAATATGAGATACGAGGTTTTTTTAAAGCAATGACGATATGTAACGAATCTTTGTTCGAACTTTGAACCACTCCGAGTTCCAAATTTAAATAATCGTAACGTAGTCTAACGTAGTAGTTTAGTCAACAGCACACTCCACGGGTTAATGCCTAGCAACGCTTTAAACGACCGCCGGCAGCAGTTTTTTTTTTTTTTTTTTAGTGTGGGCAAATTTCTCGAAGCCGAAGAGCTGGCCGTCCAAGAAGAACAATAAATGGGACACCGGCTCCACCTTAACTGGAGCTGAGGTATACATTTGTATCATTGTTTTTTAACTCCCGTCTTATATCAGTGTGCTTCAGTTTGTATATCCGCCGCACTCAGAGACGTCAATTAAATATAATGCTTGATTAAAGTGGCTGCTGTCACTTTCTTTGCTATAGCAATAGTAAAAGACAGCACGTCACTAAACAAGCATAGATTTAATTGACGTCTCTGAGTGCGGCGGTATGTGTGTTCTACTAAACGGATGAACGGTCGATTTGAACGCGTTTTATTTAAAGATAGCTAATGGGAATAAGAGTTACACTGCTCTATATCGTAAAAAATCTTTGGTGTGGCTCCACTGATTTATAATAAAATACCAAATGGCATGAAGTCACTTTCAATTAAAATATTTAGGAAAACCTTTACCGAACTACTGTTACAGAAATGTTATTACACTGTTAAAGGATCAATCAACTTTTCTTTGTAGCTCGTTGCCATACTGACGGCTCCTGGGTCACTCTTTAAAACTATGATTTCAAAGGATATAAATCCACTAAAAAACTGTTTTATTGGAAATTACACACCCATTCTTTTATGGCCTTTGTCTTGAGTGTGCTGGAAGTATATATTATAACATTTTTTCTAAGAAACTCTATCACTGTTGTCTCCTGGCTTACGGGACAGAATAACAACAGAAAAAAGTTGATCCACCCTAAAGAATTTTATTCTTAAGTGATAATAGTTATTTTTTTAAATATAATTATTTATGAATGTAGCTTTGACATAAACAGATATAGCCCAATCAACATCTACCCTATAACTAAATTATTCATGCCATAGTAACTAAGTAGTTACGTATCGAATTATTAATGAATGCATGCTTGCATAAAACTAGGTTTAAATTTTGTATTTGCTGCATAACCAACATTATATTTGTACACCTAAGGGTAAAACATAGTGATACGTTTTTTTTTTAACAATCTGTAATTGTTACCTATGTTTTGACAAATAAATTAATTTGTATTTGAATTTGAATGGTTCTTATCTAGGTTTCATGAAAATCGGTTGGGCCGTTTAAAAGATAACAGCTCTTAAAGAAGATATCGCCATTATCGGTTTTTATCTTTTATACAGGGCGTCCCAAGGCCATGCCACATGGAAGGAAAGTACCTTAAATATTGTAGATGGAACATTTTACTGAAAGAAGACATTATTTGAATTTAAAAAACAATTTAAACTGCATTCATAGATATTTAAATAATTACATGGTTGAACCGGGAATCGAACCCGTTACACGAGAAAAATAATTACCCTGTAGCTTTATCATACCGATCGAAAGGCTTCATCATAAGGATTATTTTTTGTTAAATAACATAGTGTCGGAAATAAAAGGAAGACCATGAATTTTAACGTGTTTCTTACTTTTAAAATACAATGTTACTTAAGCAGAGTTATTATTTTTTAGCTATTCTTTCGATTGGCATCATAAAAGTAGGATGTTTTTTTTATGACATTTAAGTCGGTTCGATTCCCAGACGATGCAAGTAATTTTTAGAAAATCTATGAATGCAGAATTACTAACTTTTAAAAATAACATAAAGTCTTCTTTCAGCAAAATACACTATCTACGATATTTAAGGTACTTCCCCTTCATGTCCCATAAGTTTGGGTCGCCCTGTATAGTTTTTCTAAAAACATATAATTGGTATTATCAAACCGTGATTAGAATACACTTCGGAAGTAACGTCAGCACGCTGTCATTGCATATTATATCCGCCATTAGTAATTGTCATTTATATGCAATGACAGCGTGCTGACGTTACTTCCGAAGTGTATTTTAATCGCGGTTTGATAGTAAAACATGTCGAAAAATGGGGAGTACCTTAAAAGTTGATTCACCCATAAATCAATATAGCAATAAAACACAATCCAATCTTCTCTAGGAAGATTGGGGGCAACGTTGTACGGTGATTTGTAGGTCAGAGGTCAAGATAGTTTTAACCTCTGCACCACTGCGAACTCCACTTGAAACGAGAAGAAAGATGCCAGATACACGAAATAAGTCCAACTCTTCAATCACTGTGCGACACAAAGGCATACAAAGTACAAATCACTATCAGAAAAGAACTTTGAACACCTAATTACCCAAAAATTAAAGTCTAAAACAAATTGCACGTCCGCCATCTTTTAACGTTGCAAATGGCCTCCGGCGTTATCTTAGTTATTTTTGGCTTCAAAGTGTCACGTTGCGGGCGGAACAATTCCAGAGAACTGTAAAGCAATTTCATAAAAAATTGAAGGCCTAGGCCGGAAAGATTTTTTTTTTTTTAATTTTAATGTAAACTTGGCGGCTGTGTTTATGAACAGGATAAATAGCTAAAAAAAAAATTAGAGACAGAATGGTTATCGGACCAAAAATATCCGCGTTAATGCCTATTACACAAATGTATTTTGAGTGATGTTTTTTTTTATTTCATTGCATATGTTTGAGAAAAGCACTATACATAGCTAGCCGTGAAAAGGGGTTGCCAGCCTCGTAGCTCTATATCGCTCTGCCGGCAGCCCACTACTTCCCGGCCTCTGTAGTAATGCACTATAATGAGATTATCGGCCGCACCCAGTCAGTTAGTGGCTTAGTTAATGACGTAGCCATTATTATCTAGACAAGTTGCTCGTGTGCTGTTGGATAATAGAAACTCTTCAGCTCTGACTCTGCAGCGGGTTTCCAAAGCTTGTGTGTTTTGCTTCAAGTGATTTTTCCAACGTGTTTTTAGAATGAGGCATTCCAAGTGTGGATGGATACGTCTCTGAAGCGCAAGCCTGTCTTCCGAGTGGTCGACGCGAACCTGACAAACGGCCTACCCGCGGGAAAGTACAACATCCGTATAGACATATGTAAGTTTTTCTTTTTTTTATGGCATAGAGAAGACAAACGAGCACACAGGCCACCTGATGGTAAGTGGAAACTGTGACCCATAGACATTCGCATTCACAAAACTGCAATGTAATCCTAGACTGCAAATGCGTTGCCAACCCTGAGGACTAAGATGGAATTCCTCTAGTCTATGCTAGTCATTTCACCGGCTGTCTTATCCCCAAACCGAAACACAACAATGCGAACACTGCTTTTTGGCGGTAGGTTAATGGATAAGATGGTGGTAGCGATCCGGACGGAGCCTGCACAAGGTCCTACCACCCGCAAGTTAGATAAATCGATATATAAATAGTTGTAAAATAATAAAAATAAAATAAAATAATAATCTAATGTCAACAATTAACCTTTTCAACGCCATATCAAATACAAAAGACATCACTCACACGCCAATGACAGCTTAAAACCAGAGCTAATGTCAACCTTACGTCACAAATACTCGGGTTTATTTTGCACTGTATCTGTGAGCCACTAAAACGGTCGATGGCGTGGTTGGCACGACAGTCCACGACCACTTTAGTGGTTATTGGCGTTGAAAAGGTTAAAATAAAATTACAAATTAACATTAATATTAATGTTAAGTGCTAACAAATAGGTCATATTGAAAAGATCACACTACTGATTATTATACGAGTTCTTTACAGTTCATATTAATTATCTTATTAAATTAAGTTATGCAGAAACTAGTCATTTGTGTTGCTTACGCCCATATACAATTTTAATAAGGAAGTCAAAACCTACACTATACCAGAATTTCAGCAAATTTGGCTGAAAACCATTTTTTTCATACATTCGCTGCGGGGTCCTTTACGCGCGCTATACAACATACTTGGGAGAGGGTAGAAAGCCCTACTTACCCACATTTTGTAAACAAAACACTGCGCGTGTCGTTCTAACCCTTTACACCCGAGCAATTCAGACAAATAAATAAATTTTCAAGTATATCAATTTAAAAATAGTACATTGTTGCAGAGGATAGAAAGTACGAGATTTTTGGACGAGTCATATAGAGGGCCGAAACGTAGTTGAGGCTCTCTAGTGTACGAGTCCATAAATTGCACTTTCTACCATAGACATAGTGCTTTTCACAACTACTGAGAGAAAATAAAATAAAAATTCATATTCAAAACTCAAATTTTAATTCATGTTAATGTGAATAGTGTTAGTCAAATGGCGTCGGTTTTTCAAAAGTAGAATAGAAGCTGTATGTATTATCGCCAATTTTACCATAGATAACTTTTTTTTATCTTTTTTTTAAGGCTTTCGAGATTAATAAACTAACATTCGAGATGAATATGTCAACTCCATATAAAATTGTATTTGTTTCGCCTTATCTCCCATGTAATTTTATCTCTAGTGGTTCGAGATTAGGGGCCAAGATTGAATTACATAAAAAAAAAGCAGTGACATTGTTTTTAGTCTGTGTATCTTTTAGCAAAAATACATCTAATATTTTACGAAACAAAATGGTGTGTTATGATTGGTCGATTCCAATTTTTCATTTTAAGGAGCTATGACACAAAAATCGATTGATTGATTTTCATTGGTTATTAAAGTTGGACAACAATGTTCTCGACCAATCAGCAAATGCCGACAAAAACATTCTTGGTCTGTCCTTATAAGTGACGTTTTGTGACCCGAAACAAGAGCATCTATGGCCATATTTCCGAGCAGTGTTGTGAAAAATAAATTTGAAGGTCAAATTTTCTTATTTTTTTTACACGGTTCGTATTTAATTAGAAAAATGCCCTCACAATAGTATCAGCTCGACTATCAGGACCATTTATTGTCAAAATAGGTAGCTATAAGCAGTTGGTCGCTTAAAACGGAGTCTTAGTATAAGAACATGTCTTCATAGTAAGTCTATATGAAACCCAATTTGAGTTTGTAATTTCGTCACTAACGATTGTCGCGGTTGACCTTTATAAACGAATTCGAATTCTACTGTAGGTTACCATAGGTTACACTTGCCTTTCGATGAAATAATCTGCGTAATGATAAGTTCGTTGAGAAGTGTTTCGATAAAATAATAGACAACGCGTTCAATAGCTGAGCCCCTGTGTAATGGCCGCTCTACACGTTGGCGTATCATGGGCGTGCGTAAGGGACGTAGCAATACGTAAGACTGAGCAAAATATTCTTGCATCTCACTCTTACGTATTGCTCCGTCCCTTACGCACGCCCATGATCCTCCTCCGCCTTCGAGGATTGAGCGATAGTTGATTCACTCATATGCTCATGTTTCAGACTACCCCGTGGACAAATACGGCGGCCCCAAAAGGTTTGTCCTGGAGGGGGTGTTCACGACCACTCGTACGAGCTACGTGGTCATCGGAAGCATCGCGCTGATCGCTGGCCTCATCGCTCTGGTCTTCGGAGTTGTTCTCCTTATCATCGCTAAGAAGAACGGTAAGAGAGAGTAGACAATAGAGTTGAATTTACAAAGGGTTACAAGAAGACGACTTTTAAGTATGACCGCATTAGCGGCGGGTGCGCCGTAGCGGCGTGACGCGACGCGATGCGACAATTTTTTCTACAACATTACATAAAGTAGACCAACTAACCAAAGTTGACACGACGTGTCGCGTTGCTCAGTTCCGTTGCCGCTAGAGCAGTAAAGCAAGCGGCGTCACACGTCACGCTTCAATTTGTTAATGTAAACAAACTCGATTTTCATAATATTCCATCACAAATCATTCACTTAATTGAATTAGAAACATAATTATGCAAATGTATTCGAAGATCCATTTCAGTGTCATCCATGTTGCTCAAAAATTGCAGAACGACTGACAGACAATTGACAAAATTTCAAAAAAAAAGCATTTTTGTTTTTTCGCGTTTATAATAGCTGGTTAAAAATTACCCGTATTTCTCGGTTTATCTTTATTTAACTTAAATTCGTTGTTAATAATTTATTAAAGAAATAGTAATTAAAAAGAACGTACCTATATACAAAGTTAGGAATACTGATGTCGTTATCTTAGCATGATATAAAATAAAAAAAAGTAACTTTAAACAGAAACAGAACTGACTGTCATGTCAAGTGACACTTGTCAATCATTCGCTGCCGTTCGTTCAAAAATTTGTTATTAACTATTTTGCGTTTACTGCTTTGCATCTGCTTTGAGTTTCTTTCGTCAGACAGATAAAAAATGAACATGGCAGTTGTTTTTTTTTTCAATTCCTTCGGTAATAAATGAACTAAGGGCAATATAAGTGTATTCCTAACATTCACAATCTAACTATTTTTACTGTTTTTCCTAAATATAAAAAAAACTACTGCATAAAAAAACCCAAAGATATTTTTACTGTAATCAGCATTGTAAAATCTAGAAACGGTATTTTATTTTACTACCTTAGCACATAATGAATTGTTGTCAATTGCGGCAAACTGTCACGCCGATGTGGTTACAGTGCGGTATACCAAATAGACCCGAGTCGCGTCGCATCGCTCCGCTACTGCGCAGTTACGCCTAATGTGGTCGTACCTTAAGGAAGCGTACAGATGTACAGCCCTCCTAAGCCTAAGCAGTTTTGGCTTAGCAGGGCTGTGTAGTGTATGAACATACGACGTTGTTTATGGTACGTAACGTAACGGTGCGTCAGCCCACCGCATTAGGTCACCACATGTCGTGAACGCAGAGATAAAAACAACCGTTTGATCGTCTGGTAAAAATAAACTTTCGAAAACTGTGAACAAATATTGCAGACTTCGAAATGAATCACCCGTGGCGGGTTAATGGAGTCGTACTGCCACCACCCTAGGCGGACAGACTAGAGTAAAGATGACGTTCGTTGATCGAATATCAACTGTCGTACTGCCACATTAATACATAAGTAAATAATAAATATCAGGGGTCAATCTCACACAAATTGACCTAGTTTGTACTATGGGTACTTACTAGGCAACGATAAACTTACTTAAATAGGTAAATACATACTTAAATACATAGAAAACACCCAAGACTCGGGAACAAATTTCCGCCGCGTGCTCTTCACACAAATACTTTCATGTACCGGGGATCGAACCCGGGACCGCTAGCTTCGTAGGCAGGGTTTCTACCGACTAGGCTACCGAGTCGTCAAAGCCTGGCCATAGAAGATTCAAACTAGCTCGGCGACCGCATATTACGCACACATAACCACCCATCGATAAGCTATAATTAGCTTCTCAATAGAAAGCAAGATGAATTTTATTTATTTGTTTATTTATTTATTTGTAAATTCATTTTACACGGCATTACAGCATTCCATTGCGCCGCGAAAAACCAGATCGATACATTTACTATAATAATAAATAAAAAAAAAGTAGTTTAAACTTATATTAGTACACTGGATTGCCTATCATCCATCTTCTCACAAAATCGCAAACATTCTCGGCACACATAATTCCATCTCCAATCAAACAAATCGCATTCAGGTGCCGATGCCAGGAGCGCGTTAAGGAGCGTCAGCGCTCGGAGCAGCGGCGCCCTCTTGCGGGCCACGGTGCGCGCCGCCGGGACCGCCAGCAGCGGCCGCGGCTTAGGGCGGAGACATATAGTGGGCACTTGCGGCACGTACAGCCTCACAACCCGCTCCACTAGCTCGGGACAATCGGACTCACCGCGCAAAATGCCACAAATTGTTGTCAGCAATTTGTTGTTACGCCTTACCTCAAGCGAATTAAACCCAAGAGTCCCGAGTAAAAACTTCGTGGGATATAAGTATGGGTAATACCCATAGGCTTTTTTATACATAAACCTGAGAAAGGCTTTCTGTATCTTCTCGATAAGTAAGACGTAAGTAGACTCGTATGGATTCCATATGATGGACGACGCTTCCAGTTTACTACGCACAAGAGCGTTAAATAAAACCTTAATAGCTCCAAGGTCATGAAAGTCTCTAACATTACGAAGTACGAATCCTAACCGTTTAAAACAACTGCTAACAAGAGTTTTGATGTGATCATGGTAGGAAAGGCGTGTGTGAAACACAACTCCGAGATCCTTCACCGCAGAAACGCGGCTAATGACTTTCCCACCGAGAAAATATTGCGCCTTAATGGGCGCAAAAGCACGACTAAATGTACAAACAAAACACTTATCTGTATTAAAAAACAGTTTGTTTTGAATGCTCCAGTCAAAAACCGAAGCAATATCCTCCTGCAAAGTGACGCAGTCCGCCTGATGCTCCACACCATAAACCAGCTTGAGATCGTCAGCGTACAACAGACACTTAGCATGGTTTACAGCTGTTTCCAGGTCATTAACCAATAGTCCAAACAATAGGGGACCTAATATGGATCCTTGGCTGACCCCCGACCGAGTATGATATGGTTTCGAAACGAAGTGTCCGTGCCGTACATACTGCTGACGATCACGCAGATAACTTGCAAACAACTTAAGAAGCCTAGGAGAGAAACCGACGTCATTGAGTTTATCCAACAGGATGTCGTTATCTACACGATCGAAAGCTTTCCTGAAATCAAAGTAAATAACATCAACCTGAATACCCCTATCAAGATACCCAGAGATGATGTCAACCAAGACCAGGAGATTTGTGTCGACAGAACGATTTGCTCTGAAGCCATGCTGTGCATCGCCTAACGAGGGTTTCATTTGTGTGCATATTTGACGGTGCAAAATAGACTCAAATAACTTTGCCAACGTTGAGAGAATCGCTATAGGCCTATGATTTTCCACATTAACATTATCACCGGATTTTGGAATGGGTCTCACTCTTGTGAGCTTCCATTGACGCGGATATACACCAGTTGATAATGCCAAGTTCAACAAGAAGTGTATAGGGACTTTAACGTGCTCCATACACCCCCTGACGATGTAAGCGGGAAGATTGTCAGGGCCAACAGAGCTACGAGGTTTAAGTCGCCTTATACCCGCTTCCACTTCACGCATAGAGATGCAATCCACATGGACAAGGCGGGCAGTGCCGCTAAGTCTACTACAGTTCAGAGAGCTAACATCAAGACTTGGGATGTTCGGCAAAAACACACCGGAGAAGAAAGTTGCAAATGCATCTGCGACCTCTGGACCTGCCATCTTTCTCCCTTCATACATGACATCAGAGACAAAACCGCCCTTCGACCTAATACTATTAATATGTTCCCAAAAACAGCGAGGGTTACTTTTAAGTGTATCCTGAATGCGTTCAATGTAATTTTTATAGGCCAAAGACAGCCGTTTTTTAATGTCGGTTCTAAGTTTAGCAAATTCCCTGTACATACCAAGGTTTTTCGTTGCTTTCCACTTCCGATGGTAATTTGCTTTTAAAGCCATATCAGAGATAAGGTCAGCAGTAAACCATATTGGAAAGCATCTCTGCACCCGTGTTGGCCGGATCTTTTTAGGAATACTCGCATCAAAAATGGAACCAATTGTCTTATAAAAACAACTCACTGCTAAGTCGATGTCTTCGGACTGCAGAACTTCCTCCCAACTAACTTCCGACATGAGTTTATAGAGAAGCTCGTAGTCACCCTTCGCGAAGTTCCAATCCTGTTGCAAGTCTACATTACTAGGGGCTATTTTATTGGAGGTGGGTCGCATGATCGCTTCGCCGATAGAAAACGAGATGTCCAAAGGTGGGTGATATGCATCACGTCGGGGTACTAAACCTCCTCCTTCAACTTCCAAAACAGTGACACCACGAACGCGCTCAGACATCAGCACTACATCAAGCTTACCACCATACGCATTCGTCACCTCATTCGTCTCATACAGGCCACAGACATTTAAAAAATAACTATAATAACATAATATGGTATGAGACGTATACAACGGATTCAAATTAAGATCACCCACAATTAGTACTATTCCATGTAAGGAATCCACCACTTGTTCAACACCTTGGAACCAGCGCATATACACATCGTCCGAAGCCTTAGGAGGAATATACACCACGCACAGGTTATATACGACATGTCTTAGCGAAAACGACACCCACAGGTCTTCCCCAATGCGAGTCTCTAGCTCTCGCCGTCGTTGCATCTCCAGACCAGGGCGGCTAGCAAGCATCACTCCGCCCCCGCGCGCGCCAGTAGCACGATCACGACGCGTCACACTCCAGCCACAACATGAGAGCTCTTCGTCTTCAATAGCATCTGTGAGAAACGTTTCAGTTACAGCTACCATATCACAATCTAAGGATGACAAGTGTACTCTAAAGTGATTAATTTTCGTGTTGAGTCCTCGGACATTCTGGTACAAGAGGTGCAATGTTGGCTTATGTCTTAACTTCGTATTGCTCTTACTCCCGCCTTGCTGGATTAGCGTGGTTTTGCGATCTTCGAAATAACCACATCTTGACTCTTGCGTTATCAGGCCAGATAGCGGCAGAGATGCAATTTTCGAACCTTGATGGAGGAACTCCAATCTTGAAGGACTTATAATCTCCTTTAGGCTTAAGTTCCTCAACTGTACGTTCCCTCCGGATCCAGTGATTGCAGATATGCCTTTATTTCGTCAACTCCAGAAACCATATTCCATAAATGGATATATCGACGATGTTCAACAGCCCTAAGCGGGGTCACATCAGGACCAGCAGTACAACGCATAGACGTGAGACGTCCTTTGCGGTAACGAACCTCTTGGAACTCATCAGTAGTCAACTCATTTTCAATGACAATGTTGTCGTGCACCACATTACAATTAATGTTCCCACTGGGCGATGCAACAGGTAACAAACTAGGCAAAGAAACCACTGGCGCCTCCTCCTCCAGTGATATCAAATTTACGTTTGGTTCCACAATAACTGACAAAGGTGCTGCATCGCATTTCTCATGTTTACCTTTGGGTTTTGGTTTCGAGGTCGGGGCGTTTGTGCGTGCAGGATGTCCAGAAACTTCATAACACCTACAAGGGCACATCGATGCAGATGAAGAATACGAACTTAGGGTCTCCCCAGACCTATCGACGCTGAATCGGCTTGAGCCGGTCAGAAAAAGTTTCATGTCCATGCAATAAGAGCGAAAACGACGTCGTTCCGTTCGCAACGCCGAATAGAGCCGAGCCGAGCCGAGCGACGTCGTTTTCGCTCTTATTGCATGGACATAAAACTTTTTCTTACCGGCTCAAGTCGATTCGGCGTCGATAGGTCTGGGGAGACCCTTTGCGACAAAATACGATTTCGTATGTTTATGCACTACATCAAGGCCGTTCAACCCCAGGCTCGTGGACGAAATTTATATGGCCAAATTGCGAGCCGTGGAAAGCAAAGATAATACAATCACTACGGCGGAAAGAACGAGTTGGTTGGTAACCGATCGTCAGGGGCTCGCCAAAAATATCTGAGTCCTCCGTTCGGCCCGATCGTTAAAAAACTTGAGCAGCCTTGCACTACATCTATACTCGAAACTGTAATTAGATTCCAAAATCCTAACCTCAACCGACGCACATTCGCTGTGATTACTGCATTTTGGTTTAAGTGTAGGTATTTTTATCAATTAAACTGACCCTAATATTACTGGTTACACGAGTTCTCATTGATATGTTTATGAAATAATATTTTAATAAAGAAATAATCAAGATGGGAACTGTCAGATTTTGGAATCTAATTAGATTTTCGAGTATATAGTAGAGCGTTACCTATCTTAAGTTCGAAGAAAACACTACATGGCTCTTCTATGGTAACCTATCAATGTTTCAAAAAAAATTGTCGGCTTTTTCGTTTTTAAACTTTCATTTGTCCGAAAAATTATCTGAAACTTTCCTGGATTGTTATGAAACTAACCTGACCTAAACTACAGGTGCTGTAGGTATATCTCTTTAAACATTCCGGACAAACGAAACAGCAGGCAAAAGTTTTTCGAAACATCATCGATAGGTTACCAGTACCATAGTAGAGCCATGTAGTGTGTTGTCCGCAAATTAGTAATTACTCAAATATTTTATTAATTGAACTTGATTTTCTAATAAATATGTGTACACGTATCAAACTAGATTGTGACAGATATTTTCCTAATTTTCCTTCTATTATTATTATCTTTGTATTTTTTATTACAAGCCTACTAAAAACCGGAGTTCCAGATGGCTGTCCTATCACTGTACGTTATTTATTTTAAGCATGTTATCTGTATTCAACAACTCTAACACGACTCATACTGTTTATTGTGTTGTATGCATGACGTCACATCTAACGGGTGTAGAATGATTTTCATAACTACAAATGTACTAATCTTCATATTGTATAACATTAATTGCATAATTTCGATATAATAACATAAATATAAAATGCATAAGAAAGGCATAATTTCATGAAAAATAATTGCCAGTAGCCATAATCCGTGGTTTCATAATAAACAAATGGTATAATAGTCACCCAATATCATATTTTACATGCATAATATACTTTAAAGATAAGCATGGAGAGCATGACGTTTGTAGACTGGTTGAAGCGCACCGAAATCTAACGTGACATTACACAGCTTCTGCATCTGAAACGAAAAAAATGTCGCCGAGTTAAACAAAAAAATGTTGTAGTGGCCAAGTTCTCAGAAAATACTGCATATACATGCTCATTATACTTTGGTGTAGTAATTAATTTCTATAGTTTTTAGCCGCTTTTAACTTACCTTCTTGGCTGTACCTTGTGAATGATTGATTTAACGATACATATATTTTCTTTAACTTTCACCATATCTTCTACATACAAAATAACTGTTTTCGGAGAAGGATTATTATAACAAATCTTAACCTGTAGTTTTTGAATTTACTACCATTCGAAAGCTGCAATGTTCAAGTTACAAGCTATGTTTTTTTTTTCATTTTTTGTCCCTTGTTTTATACCGTGTATTAAATCAATTTTGAAATTTCATACAAAATGAGCAAAAATATGCAACTTTTTTAAAAAGCACACGCACGGTAAAAACAAGACAATTGATTAAAAAAATCACAGCTTGTAAGTTAGTTGAACATTGCAGCTTTCGCAAGATACTAAATTAAAAAATTACAAGTTAACATTTCTTATAATAATCCTTCTCCGAACATAGTTATTTTGTATGCAGAACATAGCGTGGCCCCTATTTTGTTTTGATTATTATATGTGTAGTTAATCGTGGAATCCAGTGATCAACAACAGTTAACCTCGGGAAAATCGTCGGAGGTTGTGAGTGATGGTTGCTTTGTAACTGATTCGAATCAACAAACACCAGACCAGGTGCGGGCGGTTCTGGAAACTCGCGGGTAATGATATATTAAAGGTAGAATTATCTGTACACTTTATCAGTTTATCCAAAATAAATAAATGACACAAAAATAGAAAAATTTACTAACTTTTGCATAGGGTATTATGGGACCAAAATGATTGCAAATGATCTCCCCATAACCCCTAGAGGGGAATAGGTCGACTTACCAATAACCCTGTATACTTATTAGATATTATAATTAAAGAACGGAGAATCTTGGACAGATTTAATACGTTTTGTCTAATTCCTGCACGCGCAGCACATGTTCCGTTTACGAATACAGCTGTTGGTTAAACGATTAGAGTCAGGATGTTAGTAGGTAATGGGTCCATCGCTGGTGCGGACCACATGATCCACATTGGCCCTAATGGCTTCCTAGAATGAATTTGTCCCAATTTTGTTAACTAGTTGATTCACATAAGGTCAAATAAATTACACTAATTTGGTTCATAGATGTGCGTAAGTAAACTATTTATTGCGCTCATAGTTCTTGGTAGGCAGGCCTTTGTCACTCCGCGCAGTAGATGCGTTATTTACAAAGCCCGGACGACGGGAGCAAAAATGCACTTTTCACTAGTGCTTAATTAAATATCGACTATTCTATCGACATCCATACGAACAATTTTTGAATCCGAAATTTATTGATCAAACTTAATATTATCTTACATGTCAGGTTGTTACACAATATTACATCAGGTACCTAGGTAATCTTATTATATATTATTTAAGTATACTAATTACATACTATAATTATTGTCAATATTATATTATTCACAATAAATATCAGAATGTGTTGAAGAAAAACGTTGGCGTTTCAATTTTAAAAATCTTAAATAATTTGATATCTGGAGAAGAAGTGGAACTGCGTAGTCCAGAAGTAATTCATAACCACTATGAATTATTTAAATTTGCCCCGATTACTACAGTAGATTTAGAACAGTCCTTTAGTTGGCTGAAATGGAATTTATCACCTAGGCGAAGGAGTTTAAAATCGGAAAATGTAGAAAAAATACTAATTGTTTATTACGAAAATTATATAAAATATTTAAAAAAAATACAAACAACTCATATTAATTTTGTTTGCAACACCTATATTTTTTCTGAATTTCGTAACGGTGGTCCAGTACATAGTGCTTTATATCGACATTTTATGCACTTATAAAATGTGTGTCCTCGCACTATTGAGACATCAACACATAATTTCTCCCGTCGTCCGGGCTTTGGTTATTTACCTATGTTTTCGCGCTTCCCTATACGACAGGGTTGAACAATTTGAACATAGGGTTTCAGAATTAAAAGAGGGAGGGTGTCAGTGTTGATTTTCTGCGCATTTATATAAAGTTCCTCGTATGAGTAAATGCTAACAAAATCGTGTTCCTATTTATTAATAGGGATGATATCGAACGTTACTATACATATTATACTGTAGTAATATGGATAGAAAAAATTAAAACCATCATAATCATAATAAAGTAAATGGAAAAAGTCAACGTTTTAAAATGTTCGTGTTTTTTTGTCGAATAATAAATTAGGAAATACTGAAGAAAGAAAATGTTGAAGAAGCGAAAGAAATTTGTCAAGATCGTAGCAAGTGGAAAGAAGTGGTCTCTGCCTACCCCTCTGGGAAACAGGCGTGATTTAATGTATGTATGTATGTAATAAATTAAATGGTACCATCATAACCCTTACCTCTAAAATAAAATTAATCTACGGCATCTAGTATTTAACACAGCTTTTTACGGGTACGGCTTGTACAGCTCACTTTCCTGTAATGGGCACTTAATCTTAAAGTGCACTTTCTCCTAAATGTACACTTCCAAAAGATACACTTGTCCAAGTGAGGCACTTTCTCGAAAGGTGTACTATTTCAAAAAGTTCACTTTTCCAGAACATACACTTTCCCAAAAGGTACACTTTTCCAATTGGGGGCACTTTCTCAAAAGATGTACTATTTCCATCTTTACCACAAAGTCCACACGATTTTTTGTCAACTGAAGATCATGAAGATCAAGAAGACCATGGTGGCAATGGTAAAGTTTTCTGTCTGATCTCTAGAACTTTCATACCTATAAGTATTTTAAGGTACATTCATACTTCATACTAATTTAATCTTAGATTACTGGCCACTTAACTTTTAACCACGGTACTTCAGTACTTATATATGTATAAGTATTTTGTTTTTTAATTATTAGTGCCGGAGGACTTAACTATGGTATTATACTGACTAATTCTTTTTAAAATTTAGAGATTTATTATATAGGTAGTAGAGATAATTTGAGAAAGTGAACATTCTAAGACAAGGCACTTTTTGAGAAAGTGTACCCATTGGGAAGTGCACGTTTAGAGAAAGTGCACATTTCGGGAAAGTGGCCTAAACAAGCCGTACCCCTTTTTACGACCATAATTACAAATAACTTGTCTTTACCATACATTTATTGCAGTAGGTACTTACTCAATTGTGACGGCATAGTTAAATAATATAACTTTAAAGACCGGATTGATTGGTAGCATTAAAAAGACATCTAGCCTATTCTTCGCGTAAGTTAGCGGAGGCACTCAGAGTCAAATGCCAAACTAATAATTAAAATTAGCCATTCGTTAAATGCCAGGCCAGACGATGTTTCACTAAATTGAGACTGTGTTGATGTGCACCGAAATTAAATTTTACTTTTGCCAGCTGCGACTTGAAAAACTGGAGCTCTGCTCTGTTCTACCTGGTAAAAAGCTATTGCTTTTGACATGTTATTGTAAGGTTTTGAACTCAACTGTTATTACCGTCAAGGAACTAATATAATATGTAATATGCCGGCAACGCACCAACAACTCCTTTTGAGATGCTGGTGTTTATGGGCACTGGTGATTTCTTCCCATCAGGTAACCCGCGTGCCTGCTTGCATAGCTCTCTTATAAAAAAAATGTTGACAATACGATAACATGACAAGGAAATTCCGTTTTTTTTTTCGAATATTCATTTGTCCGTATTTGTTCCGAAATACGAGTATATGTTACTGGAGCTACGTAAGTTTAGTTAGGTTTCATTAAAAGCAAATTAAAAAAAAAAAAACGGTTTCTATCAAAACATTGCAGTTGGGATTATGAAAATTCGGAATCATGATTATTCGGAGTGTAGTGTACCCATGTCGAAAGCTATACCGTTTTACCCAGCAGATTGCAGCCTCTGTTCCCAACTTGGTAATGACCTAATGACTGACGTGCAGACAAAGTGCACCGTTATAGTGATTTTTTAGTTTTTTATTAACGTAATATCATAGTCAAAGGTTCACAAGGTACCGTCCTTTCTCTTCGTTTTTCTTTGGCCCGAGTGACAAATATACTGGCAGTTGTGTGTGCAAGTGTGATGGCAAGATGTCGTTGGATTTGTCTTAGTTGTAGGAGACATGGGCTATAATATACCTTATTTCCTATAAAATCAAGTGTCATAAAATTTGATGCTATAAATTCATTTCCTATTAAATCACTTGCTATAATCATTCATTTGCTATAATAGCCATTTTCTATAATTTTACCTACTTTTCAAAATCTAGAATATTTACGTCGTTTTTTTCCTTATTGATAACTCCCTTTATTTATTATCTCTCAAAGTCTCTGTTATGTTTCATATGTTTTATGTATTTATGGCAGACCTTCTAACCTAACCTATCCGAGTCGGTTCTGCCCTGATTCGGCTTGCTCGTTGCATTTTCTGGATAGTCGAAGGTTAAAGTAAATAAATCTTATGTCATTTAAAGCTTATGGCTAATAATTATTAGAGTAAAAATGTTTATGGAATTTGAAAGTATAGCAAATAATTTTATAGCATCTAAAACTTATAGAACTGTTAAAGCATTTGAATTTATAGCATGTGACTGATTATAGCAAGTGAATTTAGAGAAAGTGATATTATAGCCATTGATTTTACAGTAATTAAGGGGATACCATAATATGTATATTAAAGTAATTGGCGGTTTAATTTTTTTTAACGTATACGATAATATGTAATCAAAAGGGGTGCATTTTAATGAGAACGCACTGTATGCTCGAGTCCTAATACTAAACTTATTAAAATTTTGTTTAGAAGAGAAACCTGCTGGCTACAACGATGCGACGCTGCCGGTGTCGGACAGGAGCCATACCACGTCGAATAATTTCGAAGACATCAGCGAGGAATCGAAGCTGAACACCGATCAACCACAGAATGATAATTAAGGTCGACTTTGTTCGGTCGGCCTTATAAGTAGCTGCACGCTTTAGTGCTTTGTCACGTTAATGTCATGTTTGAACCGCTGCACTAATCTGTCAATAGCGTTAAACCGACAAGGTACATAAGTGTGCAATTATAAGGGCCTCCGTTCTAAACATTATTGCTTTTGACTTGATATTGCATTTTATACGACTCTACCATTAATGTCAAGTAGGTAAGTAAAAATCACAGACATAAATACACATAGATAACGCAAATGCATCTACTTCGCGTGTCCGAATCCGGACTTAAAGACCGATCCACCGTTGAGGTTGGCCGTCGCTGTTGACGTCCCGCGCGCCTGTTGTTGCAGCCGGTCGTGTTAATAAACTGCAATAGCCCAAAATAGGTATGACTTTGAAATCTACTTTGAAGCGCGGAATACAGAAAATTCTCTTCTCTTGGTGTGTGCCAGTCGGTAGTTAAATGTGTCACCGTTGGTTTTCATACAGATTGAGGTGTTTACGTTATCTATGTGTATTTATATCTGTGGTAAAAATACTTTATTGATATTATTATAAAAATAACATTTCAAAGTGGATTTAAAAATTAATACATTAAAAATTTCACACAACAAAAACAATTACGTATATTAAAAACAAAATTAATTTTGAGACTAATGTGTAGTTATAGGAATATTATGATTAGTGAATTCCGGCTCCATCTTCGCATTCGAATGCTCTGATGTGTTTTCTAGTTCCCCTTACTCTAATGGAAACAGCTCTTATGACTGACATTTGCACCTTTACTTTAAGCCAATAGATTATTTGTGAATATGATTTTTGCCATTTTTCATTTAATTTCGAGGCTGTTTTAAAAAAAAAAACTGGTATATTCAATCCCAAGGGCTCCATCGCAAGAGATGACTAGAGGAGTAAAGGAAGCTCTTAGGTCCTCAGCAGCTCGATCATATTTTAAATGTTTCTCTCGGCTATGTTTCTGTGTTAAAAATTATCCAACTTCGGATCTTTTTGCTAATATACACATAACCTTCCCCGAATTATATACCTAAACCTTCCTCATAAATCACTCTGATCATTGGTGAAATTTGCATTAAAATTCATTCGTTTTTGAGTTTACCTCCAACACGTAGACGTGTAGACAGACAGACGCGGCGAAGAAACATTCTTTTATACAAGGTTCCGGGTTTCTTGTGGTCCAAATTAAAAAATTAAATAGGCCATCTTGAGGGCTACCAAAAACACCCCCATGTATGTTCAGCGATTTTTAGTACTTTCAGAGAAATTGATAATTTTAATCAGAAGTTTCCATCGTACGAAAAACCCTGAAGCTCTTGTATTATTTGAATGTTTTTTAGTCTTTTCTTTCAATGTTAGAATCATTATGAACTTAGGATGTTTTTAAAGCTACATCCATAGCTGGGCATTAACTCGTTAATCCGTTAATTAACGAAGTTAACATTTTGATTAACGGATTAACTTATACTTAAGTTAACTTTTTAAAATGTTAACGGACACGTTAACTTCCGTTAATATGCAGAAGTCCGTTAATCGTTAATCCAATGCCTACTATTTACCGAACGGCACCGCGGCGCGGCAAGAAAAACAGGTTCAGACAAGTATGAAACGACAAGTGCCGGGCGGCGCGTAGCAGCACAGAACAGATAGGTACAGAAATCAATCTACATACAAAGTGCGCTCAAGCAACGCACACATAGACACCGCTCACGGACACAATATCTCGGACTAGTTGGGACGAGTGCGAGCGCGAGTGCCGTCCGCTTGACACGCGTCGCGTCTGTGGACTTTTTTGTGCGATAATTAGGTATAATGGAGCAACAAAAAAGAAGTTATTATAACTGTTCAGTGGACGGTTGCTTAAATTCTACTTTAAACGGTGAATTGTCCTTTTTCAAGCTACCAGTGGCTTCAGAGAGGTAAGTAGGTATCTGCTTGTATTTCAATAGTTCGTTTTAACGTTACACAGAAGAGTTAGGTAGGTAAGCGCCCCGCCCAGGCCCCCGAAGAATATATCTAAGATCGATTTAAATAATAGTTTCCTATTTTGAATCAGTATAAACGAAGTACTTACTTAACTATATTTACATACATACATACATACATTAAATCACGCCTGTTTCCCAGAGGGGTAGGCAGAGACCACTTCTTTCCACTTGCTACGATCTTGACAAATTTCTTTCGCTTCTTCAACATTCATACATCGAGTCATGCACGCACGTCGGTTTCGGGTACTTAAGATTCGGCCCTTTCCCAGTATTTCTCCGATTTGATTCGAAAAAGTACGCCTAGGGCGGCCCCTTCCGACCCTTCCACTCACTTTCGATCTGTATATCTCTTTCGTCAATCTTCTTTCATCCATCCTTTCCAAATGACCGAACCATCGAAGCATGCCCTTTTCAATCTTAGTCACTACGTCTTCTTTCATTCCACATTTCTCTCTGATTTTTTCATTTCTAACTCTATCAATCAGTTTCACACCACACATACTACGCAAAGAACGCATTTCAACTGCATTTACACGACTAACATGCTTGTCCTGCCACACCCAACATTCACTACCATACATCAGGGTAGGGGCTAGCACTCCATTGTGAACAGCCAGCCGGGCTTTTTGTGAAACGCCCTGTCTGCTCACAAAGGAGTGCAGGGCCCCATTAATTTGATTCCCCGCATTCACCCTCCTCTCGATATCCTTCTCACACTTACCATCTCTTGTAAACATACTTCCCAGGTACATAAATTCGCTCACTTGTTCTACTAATTCACCATTTATATTTATCACGCACTCAGTCATCTCCTCATCCTTCTCTATCACCATGACCTTGGTCTTGGCAACATTTACTTTCATCCCCTTTTTCTTAAATCCCTCATTCATTACTGTCACCATCTCCTGCAACTCAAGTACCGATGGAGCAAGTATAACTTGATCATCGGCATATAAGAGGCATTTGATTAGCAACTCTTGCATACGCAAACCCTTATCATACTCTTTCAAATCCCACATACAACTGTCCATGAATAGATTGAACAGCCATGGTGAGGCAACACATCCCTGTCTAACACCTTTAGAGATATTAAACCAGGCCGAGTATGACCCATTGATCCTGACACAGGCTCTGGAGCCCTCATAAAGGGACCTCAAAGCCTGCACCAGGTTGCTGCTCACTCCATACATAGACAGCACCGTCCACAACTCCTTTCTATCTACCCTATCATAGGCCTTTTCCAGGTCCACAAAAGCACAGAAAACCTTTTGGTTCACAGCCAAGAACTTTTCTGTGATGGACCGTAGTGAAAAGACCTGATCCGTACATCCCATTCCCTTTCGAAATCCCGCTTGTACATCCCAGATTTTGTCATTCGTAACATTCAATACCCTTTCTATTAGAATCTTCGCATATACTTTGCCGACAACACTAAGGAGGCTGATACCGCGGTAGTTTTTGCAGTCTTGCTGTGACCCCTTTCCTTTATACAGAGGGACGATAACGGCCTTGACCCAATCTTCTGGGACTCGGCCGCTATTCCAACATGCATTGAAAAGACGGTACAACAGACTACCCACCAGGCCATCTCCTCTCCTCAGCATTTCTATCGACACTCTATCACAACCTGCTGACTTTCCCGCTTTCATACTTTTTAAAGCTTTCATGATTTCACTCATACTAATCACACTTTCATCTTCGCTACTTGCATCTTTACTCATGCTTTCTGGCTCACGACAAATATCTTCGCATTCAAACAAGCTTTCAAAATAAGTTTTCCATCTATCAAGCATTTTTTCTTCCTCACATATTAAGTCTCCAGACTCATTCCTCACCGCGCTTAATTTAGTTTTCTCTGATTTCCCCCGAGCCGATTTAATCAAGCTCCAAAAGAGTTTAATATTCGACCGGAAGTTGTCAGAGAAACTCCTATCATACTTTTCATTCAGTAAATCTTTCTTTCTAGCCACAACTTCTTTCACTCTTTTCTTTGATCTATTATACTCTTTTTTCTTTCTGTCGCTTAGATCTTGTCCTGGATCTACAGCTACAAAATCCAACCAACACTTTTTCTTCTCTTTCACGACATCATCTACCTCTCTATCCCACCATTCCGGACGTTCATTCTTACTTTTTCTTCTTTTTACTACACCGCATACTTCAGTGGCCGATTTGACCATGCCATTCTTCATAATCTCCCATACATTATTTACATTATTCTCGACTTCACTGTCATTCATTTTATTAACACATTCAAAACGATCTTTCAGCTTTCTTACGTATTCATCTTGTATAACTTCGTCATTCAGTTTCTCTACTTTTATCCTCTCTAACGCAGTTGTCGGTACGGGAACACGATGGCGCCAACGTGTGAACAGACCCCTTACTCGTGTTACCACTAAGTAGTGATCTGAACCTACGCTAACTCCTCGAAATGCTCTGGTATCTACAACTTTGTTACGCAACCGTTCATCCACAATCATCAAGTCTATCATAGACTTCTCATTCTGACGTCTCCACGTATACTGATGAATCTCTTTGTGATCAAACAAAGTGTTTGTAACTATATTTTTGTAAGGTAAATTCACGCCACCTTACGTAAGTTGAAAACATGTTTTTTTGTTTGTGTAGATATTGTGTTGTTTTTAGTGTCTTTTGATAGGTTTAGGTCTAAAACGTATATGGTAATGGAAATTGTGTCACTAGGGTAATCCGTTTAGAAGTTATAAGGAATTTTCGCTAATGAAAATTGACAAACGTAAAATTTTGTATGTTTCTGCTCTGTAAACTTTTTGTATTGTAATACCTAGTAGGTAGGTTTATTGTTTTGTTTTGTAGGATAAGTTTTTTGCTATTACGGGCTATAGGTAGGTAGGTACTGCGGGTTTGGATTAGCCCCTCCAGTCACCCCCTCCACTTTAATATTAATTTTTGAAGTTACCTACGGTATATTTTATATTTTCTGTGACAAATTTGTAATATAGGTAACAATGTCATTAAATATTTTTTTTAGTTAAGTATTGTTAATTTATATTTCCATTCTTCCCGTTTCATTGTCAACAATAAATCAAACGACTAGATGGGAGTGCCACTACCGCGATAGTTTTTTGTGCATAAGCCATAGTTAACATACCCTAGAGCGACCGCCGAGCGTAGGTATGAAAAGTGAAGTACATACATGTGATTTACTTCTGTACTTATCTGTTCTGTGGTAGCAGTGAGTGTGTAGTGTGAGAAACAACAATGATGACAAGGAAGATTTTCAATTCTGTCACTCAGTCTATAGAAAAACCAAAGAGCTCCAACTCTTTAAAGAGTACCTAAAGCGCAGTCTCGTTAAAATGTGGCTGGACATGAAATCAAAAGACTCGTTCAAAGATGCTGCATTCCTCGGGGAACAGATATTCATAAATCTATTCATTAAATACAATACTGCTATACCCTCAAGCGCTGCAATTAAACGTCTGTTTTCCACGGGGAAAGACATTTTAACTCCAAAACGAGCCTCGCTTTCAGACGAGAACTTCAACATGTTAATGTTCATGAAAGGGAATATGCACCTTATGCCCTTTTGTATTTTGTTTTGTTCCTATCCTGTTAACTTCCAGAACCTAAACCAACAGGTTTTATAAGTTCACTAACGCAACGATATAAAAATGCATTTTTTTACACATATTAACGGATTAACGATTAACGGTTAACGTTAACTTGCGTTAATTCTTCCGAAATGTAACGCTTTAACGTTTAACGAAGCTAACTTTTTTTGTAGCGGATTAACGATTAACGAAGTTAACTATTTGATTAACGGTGCCCAGCTATGGCTACATCCCAGTATTTTTTTCATGTCAACGTTTCGTGTAATCACTAATCACACAAAGTTGGTTTTTTATACCAGAAAAAAAACAAACATGGGGTTTACTTAGTATGGAAAAAGTAACTTTGTGTGATAACGCAAAAAGTTGCGATGAAAAAAAAAAGGTATGTAGCTTTAAAAACATCCTAAGTTCATAATGATTCAAACAATGAAAGAAAAGACGGAAGTTAATATACATGAACGGAGTATAATAGACTTAAACCCTTTTTCACTCGATCTTCAGAAGACTTATACGCTTTTCACTAGAACCCCAGAATTAAGCAACGTCTGTAATACTTACCGGCTTATTACCCGTGGTCCCTGTCCCTCTGCTATTCGACGGAGCCCTGCCTCACGGCAGGGCTCCTGTTTCTGGGCAGTTTTCCCTTCGGGCATCTAAAGATACCTAACGAACCTAACCTACCTACTTTTGCGGAATAAAAAATGATTTCTGAGGAAAGCGGACTCTGACGAATAGCAGAGGACAAAGAGCGGAGGGACAGGGACCACGGGTAATAAACTTACTTACCTAAGCCATATAATTTAGTAGATATAGTTTAGTGAGTTCATTAAAATGTATTTAGATGTAAACAAGCAAAATCACGTGATAACTTTTGTCAGCCAATTTCTGTGCTTTTTATCTCTACTAGAAAACTCCTGGTTTTTCCAAGCTTAATTCTAAGGAAATTTTCTGTCCAGCTGTTTCGGCTGTCCGTTGATCGATTAGCCTGCCAGTTTGTTCTTTTATATAAATAGATACGAATATACAAGTAGTTTTATCGTTGCCTATAGTCGAGTCCGGAATTAGGCGAACTAACTTGACAGCCGAAAATGTTGCCAGACATAGGAAAAAATAAATAGTGATAGGTTTATGTCGACACAAATATGTCGATATAACCTTGTGCCTTCTATAAATCTGATTATATTTATATTTTATCAAGTAATTGTCGTCGAAACTTTCTCACTCATACATACTTGCCAAATAGGGAAAAACTACAGCAATTTTTACTATATAATATGATCTGAAGGATGTACGGTTTAAAGCGGATATTTACGATACTTACTGCTCAAATTAGGAATAAAATACAAAAATAACAACAGGCCATTGTGATCCTTTTAGGTGGCTTCCGTCGGGCTAGTACGGTACATTTCATGTACCATCAGTACCATACATATAGCATTCATTCCTTTCTTGCTGGCAAATATGAAAATGCGATAGAGACAAACGCTATATATCGTCGATGATAATTGCAAATCCGTTATGTGTTCGATTTAATTAATTTTATACGCTAATAAGTATTGTTGCTAGGTTACAATCTGACCAAAAAAAACAATCATAGGATGACAGAAAGCCGAATGGCTTGCTTGCTTTGTTTGTTAGGCATGGTCCGAACTGTCAACAAAACAAAATGGCGGACTGTGTCGTTAACGATGTCTAAAACGATGTTCGATGTATTTTTAAATCCAACCAATTTTTATTATTATTATTTTGCTTAGTAAAATTATTAGTTAGATTCTAAACACAATAATAATGATAAACTAGACTTTTTAAATATCGATATTAACAGCACTAGCCAAACTGTGGCAACATTAGTGTACAATGAACTGTCAAGTTAGTTCGCCTAATTCCGGACTCGACTATAGTTAGTACCCATAGTACACGCTTTGGACAAGCTTTGTTTTGGCTTTTTGGGGTCGGCAACCTGCAGCTCGCGAGCCACACGTGGCTCTTTGGATGTGAAGCTGCGGCTCTTTATCAAAAACAAATATTTATGCAAGTACGATTTACTGTAGGCAAGATTTTTTTAAATAGGCTCTTTTTAAACTTTGAAATATTGTAAATTGTAACTTTTGTCTTTTCCGACTCAAAACTATTTGAACGAACGAACTGTAATTAAGTACATAAACAAATGTAGTAAGTATAGGGTTGCTTACGCCATCTCGTGGCAAGAAGCCAATATCCTTTTAATATTAAGAAAACTAAGTATGAATGGTTTTTATTGCTTTAATTTATTTACTGTTTAATTGTTAACCTAAGAAAGATGTTTCAGCAAAACAATTCAAAAGGTATCTAAAGAGATGGCGTAAACTATCCCTATAAAGTAGTAGTAATAGATTGAACGCCTTAAGTCGGCATTGTTTTCAACGCCACCAACGCTTATAGCTGTTAGAGGTACAGTTTTCGTATTGATAGGAATTGGAAACATGTTTGACGTGTAAGTGACACATTTTGATTTGACGTGGGACGGTGAAAAGGTTTAATCACAATCATGTCAGCCGAAAGACGTCCACTGCTGGACATAGGCCTCCCCCAAACATGCCCTTAATCAACAACTAATGAATATTATTGAAACTTAGTTTGTTAAAAATTATTTCATTTGTAAATTAATGATTACTGAGTACCTAAAAAAAATATTTATCCGCGAGAAGTACCTAAAACTTTTAGTAAATAATTAAGTGTAATAATTTAGTCTTACCTACTATTAAAACGCCGAAGCTTAGTAATTATGATTGTAATAAATTCGTATTTCAAAATTTAACTTTCATAAGTTTCATAACACGCATTTATCTGACGTAGGTAATCTTTATTTTTTTTGTTTGTAAGTGAATATAGGCAGATAATACGTCTTTTATTTGTTATTAATTTAGGTACGGTAGCATAGTTAACGTTTTAATAAATAATAAGCATCCTTAATACCGATTATCTTATCTAGAAGGCTTAGTTAGTGCAAGATTTTGTATATTTGATTTTAAATATTACTATTTGTTATAAATAAGCATGCTCTGGCATTTGCTCCTAAATGTAAAAAAAAAATCATTTCTTACGCTTAGCCATAAATAAAGAACAAGAAGATATGTCAACGTCATACATTAAAATAAAACCGCCTTATTTGGAATGGTCACCAGGCGGCGTTAGTAAACTGGTTATGTACAGCGGTGACAGCACTAGATGTCGCTTATATCAATATGCCTTTTACGAACTAGGTATCGAATGTATTCGATCGCTCTGATAGATGTCGCTAGTGATGGTGTTCTAGAGAATCTGTTTTCGCAGTCAATAGATGTCACTTTACAAGCCATTGAAAAGAAAGAATATCTTATCCTAAAAATAGATTTAGGGCTGATTTTTCAATCCCCAGATAAAGCTATCCGGAAGGTAAATTTTAGCTCTGTCCTTTTCAATCATAAGACTTCAGAAAAGGATAGTAAGACATTTAACTGACGGATAGTTTCATCTAGTAATTGAAAAAGATAAATAATAATATTCTGTTTTTTAAGAGCACACCTTCCTTACCCTACCATAGAGGAAATATAATATACTTAGGGCTTGTTGTTTGATCAGTAGTTAAACCATAACCGAATAATTGTTAAAATTCGAAAATTTGACTAATTTCCTTGTGATTTAACCATGATTTATTATAACTTTTGACGTGACATGACAGACAGTGTTTAACATCATGACAGGTGCATAATAGAGTGATTATTTTAAAGATTTTTTTTTTTTTTTGTTCGGTAAATTATAACAATAAAGTGATAAACGATTGAGTTAGAAAGCTTCAGCATAGAGGAAATATAATAAATTTAAATATATTGCTTCAGTCACAAAAAAAGGTGCGTACACCTCGGGCGGTAGTAAAAATGCCTTTTGTTTGCTCTTGGGTCCAGCGTGTATTACATGCAATCCGAGACATTCTCCGTTGTACCATAGACGAAATATAAGTTTTACCGCCCTAGGTGAGTAATGCAGATTTCCTTGAGAAAAGGCAGGTTCAATAAAACGCATTCTATGTAAATGATTTCATTTATTTTGCAGTAGCCTAATTTTTTGCTGGTTTTGTATTAGATTTCTTTTGTGAGATTTACAAAAATAATTTATTTTGGTAACAATCATTATTCCCAAAACATAATTTATGTGCCAGAGCACATACAATACATTTACAGAATGAATGTATTGTACAGATACAATAGATTTTACTGAGTTTAAATAATCTGCGTTTAAAATACAAATTAAATGATTCAAAATATTTTTTTTTACATTTAATTTATGTTTCACAACATCAAAATGTCGCTCATAGTTCGTATGACACACGTCAATCACTTGGTAAAAAGTGTCACATGGGCATTTTAGTTTTGTATTTTCATAATTTCCGTAGGTTTTCTCCAAAATTAAATATTGTTTTTTATCATTTAGATCGGCATTTACAGTCATCACTTGCAAGCATTTTATGCACTTGAATTTATCATTGCATTTTTTTGCTAACCATCCCGCAAAGTAGGTTACAGAGCATTGCTCTAAACTTGGAGCTCCTTCAGTTGATGCGTTACTCGACGCCGCCGCCTCGTCGACGCAAGAGGAGCTTTCTTCCACACGTTCTTCCATCTGAGGAGCCTCAGTTGGATGTGATGACGTGGGCTGTGGTGATGCGGGTTGTGGTGCTGAAGTTTGCCACTCCTCAGGATCATTTTCGGGTTTTTCTGCTTCACAATTTTGATGCCCTGGAAGCCGTACGAGCATTTCCGTCAGGTAACTTCTAAATACGGATCTTAGGAGTCTCGCACTTGGGTTTTTATTACTTCCTCCCTTCAAACGATAGATTGAAAATAATTTTTCCAACACATCCTGGTTAATCCGATTTGTTAGAAGGTACTCTATTCCTTCTGTATTCTCTTCATTAAATAGTTGCATTATTGCATGACAGCTTTGTTGCAGTCCCTTGAAGCAAGGTGGAATTGTTATTTTTTTTTTATTTCCTTTCACATTTATTTTCTGTAAATCCTGTAGAACTTCAAGTCCCTCTACTATTGCTTGTCTGGCAGCATTATCACCAGTTAAACCACATTTTTTAGGATTCTTGTCATATTTTGTCTTACTGTTCAATGCATCAAATAAATCATTTATTAATAAAATGAACTCAGCTGTGTTCGCAGCAGTAGGACTAACTAATTCATTTGTTCTCAAGGCTGTATTCATTGCAGCACCAACCGAATGCGAAAATACTTGTGTTGTCAACTTCACCTTCATCTTCTGAAAAGAGTTGGGGCTCAGATGATTTGGTGTTATTTTTAATAATGCCCTGCTTTTATTATTCTTATCAATGTCATATGTTGATATTATATCTCTGAATGAAACTTCCTTATTTTTGTAAATATAATTGTTCTCTAGCCAATTATTCCTTAAATTCTTGATGCAGTGTGGGACGTCAAATACTGCAAATAATTTGCGACCATTTACAAAGAAAAAAGGATTTTCTAAGGACGCGCCGAGACTTAATTGCACTTTGGGTGGTAGTGACTTGGTCACATACCGTGACCTTGGGTAGCAACCCTACATCGAACAGCTTGTTAACAATTACTCTTATGAGTGTTTGTAACTTATCAGCTTTAATATTTGTGTTCGACAAAAAATAACATAATGGTAATTTCCAATTGGCATAAATACCTCGTGCCAGGAATACCAGAACATATTTTGCAATTTTTTGCGTTCGCTCGCCCTTTCCCAAATCTTCAAATCCTTCTATAAAATCGAATTTCTTATTATATTCTAGGCATGTCATTATTGACATTTCATCGAATGTCAACATGCAAGCCTTTTCTTGGTATGTGGCATTCTCAAATTTACATTTAATTTGTTCAAATGCAGCCTTTGATGCTCCCGGTAAGCAGTCAGACTCTGACAACCACCGTTTAATGCTTGAAACGGCTGGAAGTACAACCCCTTGGTCACGTAGGAAGTTGTATGTGGCCGGAGATTTGTAAAATATGGCCAACGAGAATCTTTTTTCGTCTTTGGACTATTTTTGCTTCTTGCGTCGCAACTGCATGGTTGCCATTAGTTTTGACGATTTACTCGCAAATTTATGCTTGTTAAGATAATTTTCAGGTAATAGTTTCTTTTTCAGTCTCTTTATTTGCCCTTTTTTATTTTTCAGTATGAATTTTGTTGCATGCAGTTGCTGCTTTGTTTCAATGCATTTTGGCTCCGTGCATGTATCGCCCCGTTTTCTTTTTTGAGGACTTGGCATATTAAACTCATGGTCAAATTGGGACGACAGTGATGAACTTTCCTCTTCTTGAACATCCAAAACGTGACATGCTTTTTTACCATAAACTTTATTAGGCGTTAGAACCTTCAATTTTGTTGGAGATGTTTCTGGTGTCACTTTGTTACCAGTTCCTGTAATTTTAAAATATAAATAAAATAACAAAATTATACGAGCATACTTAAATTTAGCTCTACCCCTACTGCTGTTGATAGAATTAAGGACAAATACGATATATCGATTAGGTAGTGTATGTCTGTATACAAGAACAATAAATAAACAATCAAGAATTACCTTGCATTGCGTGCTCTACACACACAGAGCTAATATCATCAATTGATTTATCTTCACAGTGATAGTGTCTAGGAATGGCTGTCCCGGTCAACCTTCTCTGGTTATCATTGTGATTCATGTAGCAGGATTCAAAATGCACTTCACAAAGATAGCGGTACTTTAATTGATCAGGTGTCAAAGACGTGAGATTGATGTTGCCTGAAACAAAAGGAAATAAATATTTTTAATTTCCATTAAGAACATTTCTTGTAAAAAACCTGCAAAGCCTTTCGGCATAAGAAGTAGTGACATTTCAAGCTAAACTAAGTTTACTTAAGCCATCATTATACAATTAGTACTTATCTATTTACATACTTACAAAGTTACAAACGCAAAAGTATAACCATTATACAAATGTCCTATAAAAAGCGCATTAAAATTAATTATATGTATCTTTAAATTTTGGATTGTAATCTCTACATTAGGTACAGTACAACCATGAAATAAGGACACTAAGCACTTTTGAGCGACAAATAAACTTATAACGTAAGTAACGCGATAAAAATACTGAAGTACAAAAACGCTTAATTTTCAATCAATCAAAACTCGTACGGTAGGTACGGGATACACGTACGTGCTTAGTCGTTTTGCAAATCTACAGTTTTATTTATTGTTAACAAAAAAGAACTTACCTGAATTGTTAATCCAGATCCGTAGGCGATTTTTATCATTAACTGGAAAACGGAACAATGTGTGACTTCTGTCCGTATTCGAACAGTTTATGAATTGACACCGTTGTGCCATTTTGGTAAAGGCAATAATATCAGAGTCCGGTAGAAGTCCAAGTCGTCGTAGTATGTAAATGACTGGCTAACAAATCCGTTTAGAGCTCAAATCGTAGGTCCATTCAAATAAGCGGGGGTCAAATTTTAAAAGAATAACATGTAATGACAATACAATTATTGATAGCCGTGCTGCAAAAGTGCAAAGGTAGGTAGATACCTATCGTCTCCAAGTTTCAGTGTTGCCAGTTAAGTCTCTGTTTCCATATACTTCTGACGTTTTAACTTTTCCCATGTACCTAATTAAAAGTGTACTTTCACTACACTTTTGTAAAAAAACTAGCATAACGCACCTAATCTTTATTTGTTTTTTTTTTTTAAATTGAAATTAGGTTTAAACTCATCTTAATTCTAAATCTATTTTTCCGCATGTTTACAAATGAACAAAGTTTGTGATTTTTATCTATAATTTAAAGGAGTGATCTTGTAGCAACATTTCCACATTGCGTCTGCACTGAGGCGTTTCGTTACACGCAGTTCTCTTTACCAATATACAATTTCAAAGACGAGTGCGAAGATAAAGAAATTAATAATTTAGCGTATGCTCCATTATTTAATATTATTTTAAGAAAGTGTAGGCATTAAATATATACCTATTTAATATCAATGTAAAATATTTGTACGCGTGGTGATTAATTTGTTATAATAATATATAAGATATCGAAATGGAACGTTATGAAAAGAGATGTTAAAAATATGAAAAATAGGAAATTAGTCTAAACATTTAGCGACGTTGCCAGATTGAACCTCCCAGCCAGTGAGCTACAGCTAGGTACCTATTACAGGATTGCTGACAACGTCGCGCGTCGTAAGCATTTCGATAGAATATAAGTAGCTACCTACTTTTTGGGTACTTCGAATCATAATCATAAATTGATACCTACTTACTCGAATGTGAATGGTAGTACACATTACAGGTATTAAGTAGTATTAGCATTTTTGGTCCGTGGACCCGTTGTTCATATACCAAACATGATATGATGAAATATGAAATTGATGAAGCCTTAGGTTTTTGAATTTTATTCCTCATTTTCTTTTTATATATTTATTTACGTAACAACAATACGTTTAGTCTAGTAAAATCAGGTTCAAAACAGCGCCATCTATCATCGACTTTGTCCATTTACAAGCTAAGCTGTAATAAAGATTAAGTCGTTACTAGATGGCGTAGAAATAAAGATTATTGTTATTATTTTGAATCGATTTATGATCTTTTGAGACCTGTTTCTGGTAGTTTTTATTTGAAAAAGTTAGATAAGTGAAAATAAACATTTGTTAATGATGATATTTGAGATTTCGAATAACGTAAAATATTAACACGTTCACGGACAGTAATAAAAAACCATTTTAATTTGACCCCCGTATTTATGACGCCCATGCTATAGCCGGTATGATACACGACTGCTATAGCATCCGCGTCCATGAACGTGTTAATAGTCTTCAGCCGTGCTCTAAGCGACATCTCTTAAAGTTTCTCAGAACTAATCGACTGCTATATGGGATAGTTACTCTTTATTATACTTCCTCTATGGCTTAGCAGATGCTATTTAGCATCCATATAATCGTTGTTAGTCCTCAATTCCTCATATAGAAGAGATGATAATGGTTAAGAGGACAACGCTGCCCTCATAAGTCAAAAGGCGTTATCTCAAATTCAATAGCCAAACCAGATTCGATCCTTTTCCGTTAGTAATGAGGTTGCACTTGCTACAGGAGTTTCTGGGATAAGCCATTTGTCTTACCCAGGGCAGGAAAGAAGAAGAGTAAGGTCAAAGGTAAAGGTTGCGTGCCAGTTTTCTTCTTGTTCTTTAATTTATTCTGATGGAAGATCAGCGCTGACTTCACACGTCCACCCCCGGCGCCATTTCACTGAGCACTTGCGCTATGCCGCGATAAATTGTCGAGCGTGTGTCACCGGCATAGGAATAAGATTTTTATATTTTTATGGACACCCATGTTGTGTCACAGGTACAGGAAAATTTTTTTTTTGGATATAGATCACACATTGTGTGCCACCGTCATAGGAGTAAGAATTTCGTTGGATACACGTGTGTGTCACCGGGGTCGAACGTGTTAACGCCAGCTTTGCGCTGAGCTGCGACTCAGAACCATTTCGTGGCTACATCCTTTGTTTGCGTATTTCTGTGACCTTTGTTGTTTGTGACGTTTTTTTCATGTCTTTCTTTTTACACTAACATAAATAGAAAATACTTTATTTTGCTTAATTCTCGTTGACATGTTTACTATATTGTAAGCCAATGATGTAACGTGAGAATTATACGTGTTCATGTAAGTACAGCTCGGTTCTTACATGTTGAAACTATATTACAGATGTAGTGCATAATTGTTTTCCATCGTATTTTGTCGGAAACGTTCGTATCTGTCATGCTTCTTCAGTCAACCTCAGTACTTTTGTACTGTGACCGACTGAAATAGCAAGACACATTCGTACGTTTCCGTCAAAATACGAAGGAAAACAATTATGCACTACATCTGTACTATTCTACTAAGTCAAGTAAAATATATTTTTATATACTTATTGCAGTGTGCTTTTTTCTGCAGTTAATATTTAATAAGTACAGATAATATTTTTAGACTTGAGTACACAGGTCGTATGTCGTGGTATATTCTTTGATGTAATCGCTATAATATTTAGAGAAGTACCTCGAAATGTCAGTACAGTCGACAACAAGGAGACGTTATTGTATTGTAATAAGGTCCTAATGCGGATACATCTCTTTGTACACGAATGTACAGTCGCGAACCGGGATTGTTGAGCCACTTACCCATGTTTCTAATTTGGCTATGTAATGCAAATCGAATAGCTGGCAGCCAGTCGTTGACGTCGGTTATTGAATACACGGCTAAATTACGAACAATGGCAAGTGGCTCAACAAAACCGGTTCGTGACTGTACATATACATTATATTATAATATACCTACAGTTTTGTTGTATCATAAATATGCAATGTATTTAGAAGTCATAATAAAATCGTTTTGACATTGGTTTCACTACATAAAAAAAAGAGTGTATTAAAAAAATACTGTAAGTTCATTCATCAGCAATAATATATTATCCAACATTGGGCCCAAAAATATCTGACACGTCTTTATAACTAGAGGTATCCTCGTAAAGCCCCGTGTGCCATAGGGAGTACATAATCAGTGCAATTTAATTTTAACTATATTGTAACCTAGATAAAGTTAATTTATTATTGTTTCAAAGGAGAACATTCATCCTTCATACATTTTTGGGCCTTTTTTTTAAGATGCCGGCCAAAAAAAATTTTTGGTATAAATCGCTAGAATTATTTATGTTGAACAACTTTTATTATGGCACGAAAATCGTATCATTGCCTGACTTTTTATAGAGGTTCGAAAGATCGACTTTTCCATAGCACAGACAGTTCTGTTGATCCAGCAGTTGGTGGACGACAAGCTATAGCACATTATTACTGCACGTGCCCTATTGGGAAACGCACAATAGGCTGCTGTTCGCACACAATGACCATTGCATAGTATATGGGCTTCGCACGGCATGAGCCCTTTATTAACCCACCAGCAGCAGGTTTGGAGGACGTTATAGTTACTTAAGAAGAATCCTAATCGTCGAATCTTATCCCGTCCTAATAAAAAAATATCAATATAACCTATTCTAACAGTGAATAGCATTATTTTTTTACCATACCATTTTTAATAAATGTTAATACTATAGAAAAGTCCATCTTTCGAAACTCTGTAAAAAGTCAGGGAATGACCCAACAGCTGTCACGCCATAATAAAAGTTGCTCAATATAATTATTTCTAGGGACCTATACCAAAATTTATTTTTGGCCGGCACTTTCGAAAAAGGCCCAATATATGAATGACCTCCTTTAGTGTTCCATAGGACTCGAGCCTTTTAGCTCTTTTTTTTAAGCCTGGCTTCGATTTTGACGCCTAGAGGGCTAAAAGCCTATAAAGCTCTTTAGCCCACAAGCCTTGTTATATTCGGCAGCCTCGACTCTCGGAGCTCGTAACCTTAATAAAAGGCTATACATTTTTAGACTTAAAGTCCTTGTCAAAATATTTTTGAGTTTATAAAAATATTTTTTAATGATTTTTTTGAGTTTAATTATTTGTTGTATAGCGGCAACAGAAATACACAACTGATTTTTACGAATATGATCCGAACTGCGACTGCATTCATAAAAGTTTAACATTTTATAAGGCTCAGCTCGGCTCAAGTTAGCGGCTACAACCTTAAAAAAAGGCTTAAGCCTTTAAAAAAGCTAAAACCCTAAAAAAAAGGCTATAATCTTTTTTAAGACTGCGGCCTTATTAAAATCACTAGCTCTTTGAAACCCATTCCATTAAGCCAGCTCTAAAAAGACCTCCGGAGCTTTCAAATTCGGGCTAAAAAGGCTCGAGTCCTATGGAACACTATTCAAAATTGAAAATTAAATTTTAGTGCAAAGGTAAATTTACTTTATTTCCTTACTAGTAGATTCAAATCTCCGCACATGTTTTCAGTATGGTGGGCCTCCCGAGGGTAAAGTTAGTGATTATAGTTATATTATTGCTGGCGATTGTAACGAAAATAAGTCCATGGTTTAGCGAAAATAAGTCGTATAATATAGTAATTTTCGCTACACAAAGGAAATAAATATGTTTTTTTAATTGGGTCTTCTAACTCTATTTATTGTAAACATATTTACAATACTTATTAATATTCAACCATTTCTTTTAATCAATGGGTTATGTGGTCGTAGATTTTTCAGCAAAACCGGCGCAATGACGTTGTCGAGGTGTATAATTGATTGAAGTAATATTACGTTGTCGTTGAAAATGAAACGGTACACTTTTTACTTGGGGTGCGTTCCTATATTCAAAACTATGGATAGATTTGTGACGTCTCTTTAAAATTCGACAGCAGACGTCACAAATCTACCCACGGTTATGATTATAGGAACGCACCATTAATCAGTTTTTATAATTTTGTATAACATTTATTATACTGTTACCCTAAATTCCTCTACTTTTTCGGAGGGTATGCTGACGATTAATACATATAATATTTTTGTATTTTCGATTTGTTTAAAGTATTTAATAAACTCTTTACTGCACTCCTCCAAACAAGATACAAACAATACAGAACATAAATCTTAAAAGTAGAGGAACATAAGGGTGCGGCTCCACTGAGGCGGAGACGAGAGGAGCGGAGCGGAGCTGTGCCAATATTAACCAATAAAAGGCGCATGCGGTCACGTCACGTCACGTCGAGCGCGCCTTGATCAGATTCCATTGGTTAATATTGGCACAGCTCCGCTCCGCTCCTCTCGTCTCCGCCTCAGTGGAGCCGCACCCTAACAGGCGGTCTTCAAGACGAGACTTTAATCGGGGTTTTTTTTGTGAAATTGTTATTTAATTACCAACCATATCTACATTATCATCAATTTTATTAAATGGTTTTAAATTTGGTCAACCTAGCACTGCACCAAAATGCTGGAAAATCTACGATCTAAGTTAGTTAGTCATTTTGTTGTAAGCTATGTTTAAGTTTTAAGTCTAGCTTATTTGATAAATAGTTTTATAAAATGTATGCCGAACAAACGAACAAATAAATAGTATAGAGGAAGGCGAGCGAGTAAAAATGTGCTTTTGATGTAATTAATTTTAATAGTATAGAGGCCTTATAAAGGATTAATATGCTTTGTCTGGAATGTTAGAATTTAAGGTGAATACAGTCAAACTACAGTATTAATAGTACTCTGGGACTATACATACGTATACGTATCTCTGGCACCTGTCAGTAAATTAGTTACGCTAGTGATAGCGATAGACAGCTGGGTACTATAAACAGGATCCCAGGACTTGACAGAAGCGCGTGGAGCTAACCCCATGCATGTGCTTCTGTTTAATCCATTAGATAAAATACTTTTTAACCGAACAATTTGTCTTTACGTGTGATATCTATGGACTTATTTCTCTAATAAGTCCATGGGAGTGTCTATAAATAGCTCGACATTGGCGAAATACACCTTACAGGAGTGAAAGCCATTTATTAATATTAGAATTTGTAGGGGAGGTAGGGGACAATTTGGGAAGTCGGGAGGGTCGGGCACTACTTTATAAGTTATAAGGCAGTGCCCGAACCTCTCGACTGCCCTATTGTGCCCTACCTCCCATACTTATTATCTGTGCAAAACAGACTTAATAAATAAATATCGGAATTTGATCACGTTTGATTCGAGAATGTATCGGACAATGTAAAAAACGTTCCGTCCACTTGGATCCATTGCATGGCTCCATTGATGGATCCTAGTACACTTTTTCCTCCACCTGAATCCATCGTACCAGTCAGTTCCAAATAATGGATTCTAAGACACTTTAAGGTGCACTTGGATCCTCCACTTACTTAAATACTAATTATGGTTGTAAAAGTAGGTAGGTTAGGTTCGTTAGGTATCTTCATATGCCCGAAGGGCAAAACCACTTAGAAGTAGGAGCCCCGCCCTGGGCGGGGCTCCGTCGAAAGTCAGTAGGACAAAAATAGTAGGACCACGAGGAAACGGCCATTTAAATTATACTTGATTAATTCGGAGGATCCAAGTGCACCTTAAAGTGTCTTAGAATCCATTATTTGGAACTGACTGGTACGATGGATTCAGGTGGAGGAAAAAGTGTACTAGGATCCATCAATGGAGCCATGCAATGGATCCAAGTGGACGGAGGGGTAAAAACCGCTTTTTTTTGTAGTATTATGGCTAATATTATATTTTGCACTAGCAAGACTGCGCCGAGGGTCCAGTGGCGCCCTCATTACGACGCTCGGTGCTGTGCTAACACAAGTAATAAACAATTAATAAATCGCAAATTAATACTTTCTAATGTTGTTGTTTTATTATCACTGCTGACGCAGCAGCAGAGGAGTTAGAGCATGTCCCATTTGTTTCATGGAAGTACAAATTTAGTATTGAGCATTAGGTCACACCTTAATACAAAATGCGAAGTTCCATGGAACAAATGGGACTTACATACCCGTATTCACCAGAGCTCCAAATGGGATTACTCAATTTTCCTAGCCTGGCTTCCAAAGAGTAGTGTAATATACTGGGAACTGGCCTCGCACGGCGGTGGATGATGATGATGATAAGTGGGGACGCCCAGCCGAAGCAGGCGGGCAGTCGATTCGGTCAGCCGTTCATTCTGCCCTGGTGGATACTCACCATTATACTCGCTCACCCATATGTTCGAACGGCCTGCCCAGGGACCGATTTCTCGAAACTCACTAGACTAATATTAGTCCATGCGGTACATTTCTCTAGTAGACTTGTATAAAATCCTAACCTGATCTATATTAGTCATAAGTTTTGAGAAACGAGCCCGTTTACTCAAATTCGGTTAGTCGTCTCAATACCGTTTTAAAAACTACATTAGCTAGGAGTATTTTTAATGCAAAGGGCCACTTTAGTGTAGTTTTTTTTTTCAGCGTTTAGGAGCAGTGTTACGTTGGGATGGTTGAGTACCTCGAACCACTAAATTCGTAACTACGGGTGCCGAGCCCCTGAAAGTAGAGTCCGATCAGCGAGTGATGACACGAGCATTTTTCTCAAATCTGTCATATGGCAACAATTTTACCTATGAAACAAGCTTAGTAATATTATGAATGTTCCGCCATTTTTTGTGTCATCACTCGCTGGTCGGACTCTACTCCTCACTCGAGACTAAATTGAGAGGAAGAGATGGAGTTAACGTAAACTCGAACTTCGATTTTCAAAGTTGGTCTTGGGCCTCAGCACGGGTAGCACAAGTTGTATTTTCTCGCTTGTCGTTTAGTGCATCTCTATCGTTACAGACTAGATAGAAGGAGAGATCTGAGCGACAATCAAGTCGCGGACAAAATGTGCTAGCCGTGCGGGATGGTTACACAAATCATTAAATTCGAAACTTAGGGTTCCGACTGCCAAGTCCCGGTCAACTTGACTCGAGACTAAATAAAACTTAGATTTTCAAAGTCGACCAAAATGTGTCGCATCATTTGTCGCATATTCGATTCGATATTCTAACTACTGATGAAACAATCGGCCCTTAAAAACGTGGTTTTAGTCAGCCCTGTGCTGTGCTGTCAGAAAATTTGTCAGCACATCAGATCTGTGGCAGGGCAGATCTGTTTTGTTCTGTTGTGTTGTGTTATTAAAAAAATTGTAAACCAGGAGTGGGCACAGCGAACAGCTTTGCAATTATATTCTACGGGTTATTGCGACAGCGCAAATATAATGGCGTCTAGTGATACCTCAGATCCGAACGTTAAATCGAGACGGCCCACTGGTAAGTACTGGACACACCTAAATCGTCCTTGCCTTATCGATTTAGTAATTTACGAGTATTATGACGTTATTTTGTAGAATCTGCGTTTAAGCAGCAGCGGCTGCCGGCATGGCAACCCATACTGACTGCGGGAACAGTATTACCGACGTTTTTCGTCATAGGAATAGCCTTCATTCCTGTGGGCATAGGATTGTTATACTTCTCTGATGAGGTAAGTGTCAGAAATAGAATTTGTTTATATACAGTATGTAAGCATTGGCGTTCACACGGCTTGTAGGTCTTTGATGTATGAAGCATTAACCAAGTATTCACATTGTTAACAATCTATAATGAGTAAGTAGGTACCTGTAGTTGTATTCATGGCCAACAGCTGACATTTAAATTTTATTTTTATGTCTGTCATGGAAGTCGAAGTCTCCATTTCTTTTTATGTTTTGCTCTTTCCATCCAGTCCTTTCAAGCAAATTTTGCAGTTCTTCAACCTAGCTTTCTTAGCACATGCCTTTTGCACTTGTTCTTCAAGGCCCAAGGGCCTAGTGACTCCATTACCCGGCTTGACCATTTTCCATTTGAAAATACACAACTTGTTAACACTTTATTTTTATTTTTTTATTAATCCTGAATTTATTATATAATATAGGTACTACAATTAAAAGTTAATGTTAAGTTAAGTTTAACCAGACTTGATGCTTTAAAAATATCTTGTATGTGTATGTGTATCAAAGACATTACATAGGTGAAATATTAGTAAAAGTCTATGAACGGAAACGGGGTTTGTTGCAATGGGGCCAGGTAACAAAATTATAATTAAAATGTTTATACTAATACTACTCTATTGGCCGCATTGAAATATAATAAGTATGAGCGAGTAACCTCAAACAATAACAACTGACAAATCTGCTACAAAACACCCACTTTTTGAAATGTAATTTATATCTTATGTATCAAGTGGTTTTGATAATCAACTAAATTTTAATTGAGTTAAGGTTTGAAGTCATGACAGATATTGATATAATGTTTGTGTAGACAGTCATTTCAGTAAGGTTTTATACCAATTTTATACCAGTAATTGGCTTTTGGTTGGATATTGGATCTCTGACACAAGAATTTTATTTGACAATATTATTTTTCATAAGGTTTACTTGAACGCGGCCAAGTATTTCAACATTTAACGTGGATGGTTTAATACCAAAATATACACATACATACAAATTACAGTAATGCTTTGACAAACCTACTGATTATTTCCCTTGAATCATTTATCATTCTTATGTTACACTATTGTAAAGATATTAGATAAAAAAGTCAGCAACCAAACACATCTTTTTTCTTATTCTTACAGGCATAAACGTTTGTTACAATATGATGCGGTTGGTTTTTTGTGATAAATTACAAGGATCATCATCGTTAATTAAGTTTTGGCGTTTTTTAATATTGATCTTAAGTTAAGCAGGCTCAGGTACAGTAAAGGAAATTGATTCGTAGACCATTTTGTACTATGTCATAGTGACGTAATCAATCGAAACGTAAGAGACTTCTTATGGTTTTATTTACAGTGTCACTTTGACATGGTTCAAAATGGTCTACGAATCAATTTCCTTGACTGTACCTACTAGATGTGTGCAACGGGCCTTTGTGGTGAGCTCTAAAACAAAGGGGAAGATCAGCAATGTTCGAAGTGGCTCACAAGGCCCATCTCAACCCCCCAATAATAATAGATGTGTGACAATGATAAACCACTCTGTCTGATACTCAATGTCATTAAAATATTATAGCACATAAATGTTGACAACGTACTGTAAAATTTGGGACCGCTGTGACTTTTAAAAAATGTATTCCAGTTTTTGAGATGACATAATCTGATTCATCAAAATGGATGCTGCAAATCCTGCAATGATTGCTAGCAAACACAAAACATAATTAATTGTTTTAATGTTTTAAATTGCATTTTGCAATGGCCCACCCTGTATAATAGTAAAACAAGCTTATTATAGCACAGTTTCGTTCTAAATCCATGTATCTCTTTAGCTAAAGGTAGAATATTTTAACAATAGTTTTATTTTTTCAGGTGAAAGAACATGTGATAGACTACACTCAATGTGTGAAAGATGGAGACCCTGATAATACGACCTGTGCAGAATACATCAAGACCAACCCGAACTGTACCTGCAAGATACCGTTCACACTCACAGAAGACTTTAAGGGAGACGTCTACTTCTACTACGGGCTTGGCAACTATTACCAGAACCACCGGCGATACGTTAAGTCAAGGTAAAAATATTGAAATTATTCACGCTAGTCCCATAAAGAGCAGAATTTGTAACCTTTTCACACAAAAATCCAAAGGTATGCCTAAGTTGAAAGTCACATAAAGATAAAGATATATTTATTGTAAAAACTGTGTAGGTACAATCGGTGTTATATATAATATATCAGACTCAACAGTTTGCCCATTTCGGACGTACAATAGTTTATAAGGTAACTTAACTTTAAGATCTAAAAAAGTAAAAAGTAAGTAAGTAAAAATTTGTGTCAATCATTCATACACAAAAATATTCATTTAGGTTGTAGAAACATTTCGATATTAACCAATTTTTGAGTGTCATTTTAAAAAGTCTGCCATCTAATGACTTAATGTTATCTGGTAAATAATTATAAATATTTATTCCAGTGACAAAGGTGCTTTTCTTTAATATGTTGCTAGAGGACCTGACTGTACAAAGGTCATGTTTATATTGGGATCGCAAATATTTTTTACAATTACTTTTTTTACTAAAATGGTCATTACATTCTTTTACAAATACACAAATTTCTAGTATGTAAAATTTAAACTACACTAAAAATTTTAACTCTGACGTGTATTTACACGTAAAAATTTGTTAATTCTAAATACATTCCTCAGGGATTCTATAGATTTAAGATTATAAATAATTCGTAAACATTTCTTTTGGAGAATAAACGTGGATTGAACATTGGTTGAGTTGCCCCAAAATATTACACCATATTGTACGGTCTCAATACCGTGCATTTATTTTATGCTTACTCGTGACCTGCTTAAGGCATCGAGACACTAAATACAGGATAAACTTTTCCATAATATGCCTTTATAGCAACATCAACTGAGGTTATATTAGCCAACATTGATAGCGCATAAGCGCTCTTTGACAATTTTTATTTATTTTCTCAATGTGCAATTTCCAGTTTAAATGGCCATCTATTGTGTTGTGACACCTAGGAAGTTTGTGTCATTTACTTGTTCATAGCAACAACTGAGAACCTACTTCAAAAATCGAAGTTCTAAGTTACGTTAGCGCCATCCCTCTCTTTCGATTTAGTCTCAAATGACGAGTGAGGGATGGTGCTAAAGTAATTTGGAACATCAATTTTCAAAGTAGGACCTCAAAATAACATTTCCATCCTTCTTGAGGGGATCTTCTTGGAAGTGATTCTGCCTTCTTTACTTTGTATGATGATATTTTTATTTTTTCTATTCAATTCACGTTGATCCTTCTTGATCATCCTTTCTTTTCTTGAAGGCAGATGATAAAAGTGTTTAGCAATATTTTCAAGCTTCCATTAACAGGCAGTGTTTGTATGTATGTCAGTTTAGGTCAAGGTATTTGGGTAAGGAGAAAGTTGGACCAAAGTTAAGCGCAGTTAACCATACAAACAATAAAGTCGAAAAAAGTTTAATAGAAAATTTAATTGAGTGAGTTAGCATGGCCAACTTTTTGGTCCTTACCCATTTAGGTCTTTTGAACCAGTTAAAAATAAACAAAATAAAACATCAATTACTCTAATGGATAATAACTTTGATATAGCCTTATAACGGCCGTAATTATTTGCGCACTGATTATTAATTAACTTTCTAAACGCCACATTCGGCTCTGGCCGTCAACAGAAAGTCGCGCCACTGACGCCACGACGCCTACAGACGTCACAAGTTCAAGAGTAAAAGAGACTTTATATCATATAAATAAGGTGTAATACGTATGTGTACGACGCGTTGGCCTAGTTCGTAGTGACCCTGCCTACGAAGCTAGCGGTCCTGGGTTCAAATCCCGGTAAGGGTAGGATATTTGTGTGATGAGCGCGAATATTTGTTCCCGAGTCATGGATGTTTTCTATGTATTTAAGTATATATTTCTCTATATAAGTATTTATATCGTTGTGTAGTACCCATAGTACAGTCAGCTGCAGAGAAAAGGATACCCCCCCTCCTGGTAAGGATTGTTTTTTTTCGATAACCTGTGGTTAGATTTTAATGATTTTGAGTTTATGTGTAGACAATAGTAAAATCTTCAATTCATAGAAAAATCATATAAATATAACCACAAGTTTTTGAAAAAAATCGATCCTTACCAGGAGGGGGGGTATCCTTTTCTCTGCAGCTGACTGTACAAGCCTAGAGCTTAGTTTGGGACTAGGTCAATTATTTAATTTGCATAATCATGTTTGGTGTGTGAGTGACACGTTTTGTATTCGACGTAAAGCGTTCAAAAGTCTAACTGTGAATCATTTGATGGTTGCCATCAGGGACGACAACCAGCTGCTCGGGCGGCTGACGTCGACGCCGTCGTCCGACTGCGACCCGTTCGCGTTCGCCGGCGAGCCGCGCATGCCCGTGGCTCCTTGTGGAGCCATCGCCAACTCCATGTTCAACGGTAAGTGAACCCTGCTGCCTGGGAAATAAGGGTAAAAGTCATTTTTTATTGAGTAAAGACTCACGGTCTTTTGAAAAGGTTTTAGAGTTCTATGTTTAAGATATAATCGAAAAACAGAAGTATCTACCTAGGGCGACATATAATGGACCCACAAGAGATACAACTCCTCACTGCTCAAAGCATCTGGAAATTCCTGGACGCAACGGGCCTTTGCGGTGAGCTCTAAAACAAAGGGCTGCTACAAAAGATCAGCAATGGTCGAAGTGGCTCACACACAAGGCCCATCTCAACCCCCAATAATAATATAATCGAAATCTCGTAGATGTAGTGAATAATGCTTTGCCGATCTTGCTTTCTCAATTAGCTTATCGGTGGGTACTAAAGTTGACTAAGAAAGCACGATATAAACGATTTTTTCCGACAAAACACCATGGCAAAACGTTATTCACTACATCTGTAATCCAAATAATATAACTATTTATTTATAACGGAAGACCGCGACTGCGGTTCCACACTCTGATAAATTATCAGGTCTTCCGGACACGTCGGCTCATGTATAATGAAATTAATGAATGACTCATGCTAGTTCATAATGTAATTCGCGCTACAATTTCACACATGATTGAAATAGAAAATACCTGACTATAGTTTATAGTACAAAGCAAAAAAAAATGTTAATATGGATTAGCATTTACTCATTGTTATGTTAATACCGACTGTAATGACCTATTCTTGCAAATACATACCTTCACGCCTTCATTCCCAGAGTGGGGTAGGCAGAGCTACAGAATTACCAACAACCTAAAAGCTTGTTGATAACTGTGTAACCACAATTTGCAGAATTAGGCTAAGATGTTAAACAGTGTATATTAGTGACAGGTAGCAAGCCCATCGCCTAACAGTACTACGAGCCTTTAATATTTATTTTGTTTAGTTATTGTATAATTCAGGGACCGTTACATGTAAAGCCCGTATCGTTAATTATGGAAACAAGTTTGAATAGCTCAAAAAAAAAGTTACAATATTTTATCTTGTCTGTCATATGTCAATATGTTAAGCATATAGTCAAATATTAAAACTGATTATAAAAAATAGTATAATTCCTACACACTGCAAGATGAAGGGTCTCTCAGAGAAAAAACGACTTTCAATTGTGACCAAATATTGTAAAGAATCAGGTATGACTATGAGAAAGATTGCTTCAGAGGAAGGGGTTAGCCTGAAAGCTGTTTACAATACGATAAAAAGGTTTGGTATGAATAATACTTTAAAAGATTTACCTGGTCGAGGTAGAAAACGAGGCCCTTGATGTCCTAATTTAGACAAAAAGATATGCGAACATTTTTCCCAAAAAAAAGAGGTATCGATTCGGGATTGTGCGAAAAAATGTCGTACTTCTATTGCAATGGTTCAGCGTGCCAAGGAGCGTAATTTGCTTGTAACGTACAAAAAGCAAAAACAGCCTAAACGCAGCAAAACCCAGGAGTCTTCTGTCAAAACTCGGGCTCGGAAGTTGTACGACCAAGTCTTAACTAAAAATGAACAATGTATTATATTATAATGGACGATGAAACCTATGTCAAACTTGACTATAAAACCCTACCCAGACCGCAGTTTTACACAGTAATAAAAGGAACGAAGGTCTCTAAAGAGGACAAATCCATTTTTTGCGAAAAATTTGGGAAAAAAGTGATGGTTTGGCAAGCTATTTGTCAATGCGGCATGAAAACATCTCCGTTTTTTGTAACGGGAAACTTAACTTCGGATGTGTACAAGAAGGAATGCCTTCAAAAGCGGGTACTACCAGTGATTCGAAAGCACAGGGGTCGTACATTATTCTGGCCCGATTTAGCTGCGTGTCACTATGCTCGCCATGTGTTGAACTGGTATCGAGAGAATAATGTCGAATTTGTCGCGAAATCATTAAATCCTCCGAATTGCCCTGAGATCAGGCTCATCGAGAAATTTTGGGCTCTGATGAAGGCAAGGCTACGAAAACAAGCTAAACCAACAGATAACATCGACCAATTAAAAAAAGACTGGATCCGTACCCAAAAAACTTTCAAAACAGTCGATGTCCAAGGGCTAATGAAGAGCATCAAAAGCAAAGTGAGAAAACTGGCAAAGGGGGTCAATAAATAACTAAAATAAGCTTTTATGATTCACTTAAAAGATCTAAGATTCGCGTATTTTAAGTTGTTTTTTTGTAATAAAAAGTATTTATTCAGATTACACCATTTTATTTGTTTCCATAATTAACGATACGGTCCTTATTATGGCTACTGGTTTAAAATGAGGTATCTATTAGTATATAGGTATAGGTTTGCTTATTTTTTTATGTTTCTGTTTATTATTTACTAAAATAGTAAATAAAGAAATTTCTGCTAACGGCTAAATAGCTTAAACGCGACATGGTCTATTTTACGTCACAGCTACTGATAGCAAAACGCGGTTATAAATAATAGTTATTTGTTATACGTGGGGAAAGTTGTATTTTACCTGCGAGTGTTCATTTGAAACACGAGCTACCGAAAGGATTCTATCATTGACCACGAGCGGAGCGTGTGGTTCAAAAATAGAATCCTGAGCGTAGTAAGTGTTTCAAGACACGAGACGTAAAATAACTTTTCACCCGTGTATAACACAAAACTTTTCACCTCACTACAGCGAGGAAACTAAGAAAAGGGTTTGTACTGTAAGCTCAGTTCCGCATTTTGCACGGTTTTCTGTAATTCCACAGGTGTTAATACGACTTTATCAATCGAATCACTCATTTATAATAACAAAACAAACTAGAAAAACATGCGAATATTTAACGTTGACTACAGTGAGGAAACTAAGAAAATGATTTGTACTGTAAGCTCAATTCCGCATTTTGCACGGTTTCCTGTAATTCCACGGGTGTTAATACGTCTTTATCACTCGAATCACTCATTTTTAATAACAAAACAAACTAGAAAAACATGCGAATATTTTAACGTTGACGGCTTAAGAGAAAAGTCTTGACGTAAGTTTTTTTTTTATTATTTCGGATGCGTTTTGTTTGCACATCGACTTATTTGGACTGTCAGAACATTTTATCCGTTTTTAAAACAAGAATGAAGGTTAATTTTGAATGCTGATATTTATGAATTAAAATAAAGTAGTAAGACTGTATTTAGTGCTTTTTACTCGATGCAATTCATTAATTGTGATGTTAAAAATTCAGCACTTGTAAGGTTTTACGTTTGGTTAGCTTTCAAATATCACTTAAGCTGCCTTCAAATGTCAAAACTCTTCCCTCACTTGTGGATAAAAAGGGATTTCCTCAATAGATATCAAAGAAACAATAAGGGCTTTCCGAGCCAGTGAGATGAAAAAGTACTTTCGTCATTCCATCCCTTAGTCCAAAGTGCGCGTAGACTACACTGATAATATTGAAAATATTTTTTCGCAGAAAAATAAATAAATAATTGTGTGCGTTTGAGACGCACCTCGCTTGCAAACTAAGCTTGTTTTTCAGAACACCTTTCAAGAATATTCGTACTGTCAATTAAATCAGGCCCCGTACTAGGGTCGCCTTGTTATCGCCATGGATGAAGCATCCGACAATCTCGCCCTTACATACCGGTCAGAGAGAGACAGATGATTTATCCACATTCCATATTAACAAACTTTTTCATAATAGGCTCATATGTGTAGAACGACGCTGTTAGCATAGTTGGGATGGAATTATACATACATACATACATTAAATCACGTCTGTTTCCCAGAGGGGTAGGCTGAGACCATTTTTTTCCACTTGCTACGATCTTGACAAATTTCTTTCGCTTCTTCAACATTCATGCATCGAGTCATGCACGCACGTCGGTTTCGGGCTTTCGGGTACTTAAGATTCGGCCCTTTTCCAGTTTGATTCGAAAAAGTACGCCTAGGGCGGCCCCTTCCGACCCCTCCACTCACTTTCGATCTGTATATCTCTTTCGTCAATCTTCTTTCATCCGTCCTTTCCAAATGACCGAACCATCGAAGCATGCCCTTTTCAATCTTAGTAAATACATCAAATAAACGTGTTTCATTGATAGAGAGATGTATTGTCCCGACCAGATACGCTGTCGGTGTACAGCGTGGAGCTCGTCAAGGACGTGCCCGTCAACCGCACCGGCATCGCCTGGGACTCCGACAAGCAGATCAAGTTCCGCAACCCGCCCGGCGCCACGCTCCGAGAAGGTACCGCGCGGCCGGACCGCAGCAAGCGCCCGGGCCCTTTATCCGACACGGTGAAAACCATTTCGTGTTTGAGCTGTTATCGTATTGCCAACGTTTTGATAGCGCTTATTTACTTGACAGCGTTATTGTTGTTTTAATTAGAGTCAATTTGCATTGTTTTCTGTAATACAAACGACAAATCCCAAACAACCCATCACAGATAAATATCTCACATACGTCAAACTAAAATAAGTTTATAGTCTGTTAATGAATAAGGGGGGGAAGTGTTTATTTGTTTAACATACATAAACTTAACGTGTTTCCTCGTGGTCATACTATTTTGTCATACTAGTCAAAAAGTGAACCTAGATTTGATCACTAAATACTAATTGTGGTTGTAAAAGTAGGTAGGTTAGGTTCGTTAGGTATCTTTAGATGCCCGAAGGGCAAAACCACCTAGAAGCAGGAGCCCCGCCCCCAGGCGGGGCTCCGTCGAAAGTCAGTAGGACAAAAATAGTATGACCACGAGGAAACACCCTAAACTTACAGTACGCAATAAATAATAACAATGCTTGTTCCAGCTTTTGCCAACTACAGTAAACCAGTCAATTGGGCAAAGAACGTGTGGGAGTTGGATTTGGAAAACCCAGATAACAACGGCTTTCAGGTAAACCACGCGCTATTTTTGCCCATACATACATACATTAAATCACGCCTGTTTCACAGAGGGGTAGGCCGAGACCACTTCTTTCTACTTGCTACGATCTTGACTTTCTTTCGCTTCTTCCACATTCATAACATCCCATAAGTAAGGTCGCCGTCAATTTAGTACTTGCTTGACACATAACTTCTTATATTCACCAAGCGTGTTTTTATTAAAAATAACGTATACCTAATGATGAAAATTATAAACACATAAACTTATGAAAATAATGAACTAGTGTAATCATTGTAAATATTTGACTTGATCTTTACAAGTACGAGTTATATGGTGAATTGGTTTGTTTGGTTTTGGTTAACATCTTTTGCAAGTTCTATTTTCGGCGACCTTAGTTCGGAAACCACAAAACACTTTATTTTATCTTACGGCGCTCACAGTCACCACCAAGCAAGGCACCATATTTTAGCCACATTAAATACCATATGCTGTGAATACGCTTTCGTGATACGCCACTGAAATGACTAGCATAGAGGCATTCCATCTTTGTCCTCAGGGTTGGCAGTGCATTTGCAGTCTTGTGTATGGGTCACAGTTTCCACTTAACATCAGGTGGGCTGTGTGCTCGTTTGCCTTGCTATGCCATAAAAAAAAACCTTATAAAAAATCTTGGTGAAGCGCCGCTAAAGTCGTGCAGCTGTCAAAAAATTCCATACAAATTTAGCTCCGGCCGTTAGGGCCAGTACACACGGACAGCATTTCAACTGCAACCCAGCTGCAAAGTGGCAGTTCCAGGGCTGTTCTGATGCAGTTGGTGCAATACAATTGTGCAGTCCGCTTGCAGGTGTCGTGCAGTTGGTTTGCAGTTGCACCAACTGCATCAGAACAGCCCTGGAACTACCACTTTGCAGCTGGGTTGCAGTTGAAATGCTGTCCGTGTGTACTGGCCCTTAACATTTCTCACCCCCTAAATCAAGTCCGATTTCTACGTTTTTTGAATATGTTGTAGTTATTAAAAATAACTAGGTCAGTACGTTTCTGTTTTTTGTTTTTTAATTTTGTTTAATTCCAAGAAGTATTTTCGTGGAAAGGAAAGGTACAGACATAGTTTTTCATGATATCTACAACATATTCAAAAGTCGTAACAATCGGACAACGTTTGAAAGTAAAGAAACGTTTTCGCATTTTGTATGGACATTTTTAGCTTCAGGGCCTACGCTAGCTGACGCGGATGATCCGTAACGGACGCCCGTGTAATAAGAAATGGTGTGACCCCCGCACCCGGCGCGCGCGGGCCTGCCCCGCGCGGCCGCTCCGTGCGCGCGGCGGGCAGCAACCTATTTGTCAAGAACAGGGAGATCTGTCTACGTTTCCGATTCTGCCGACGTTTATTCACCAAATAATCAATTTTAAAAAATCCAATGTCTACCGGACGGCTACACCAATATCTACCGGACACGTCTGTGCACACTGCGAACCAAAATTATACTGGTCGCGCTAAGTTAGGCGTGCGCCCGTCGCGGACTCGCTGGCCCGCGGCGGGTGTCCGGAGCGGAACCCGCGAGCGTGCGCACGCGGCGGGCGTCCGCGTCAGCTAGCGTAGGCCCTCACAATCCTCATGACTGCGTCGCCTGAACCTGGTGTAAAGGTGCTTCTATTATGCTCAGTGTACCTGAGGAGGACAGCCATATGCTGCCACGCTCACAAATCAAAACGTGAGATGAAGATAGTGTCAGATATCACCTCGGTTGCTGAGTCAAATTCAAATAATTGCTGTTTACTATAAAATTACAACATTTACAAAAAAATACCAGAAAGATTTAAGTGGCAATGGGCGAAGCACATCGCTCGCAGGACTGATGGCCGATGGGGTCAAAAGGCTCTTGAGTGGCGTCCGCGGACCGAGAGACGAGCTGTAGGTAGGCCTCCAACAAGATGGCGTGACGACCTTGCAAGGGTCGCGGGGACGCGGTGGATGCGAAAAGCACAAGACCGGTCTGAGTGGAGAGCCTTGGGGGAGGCCTATGTCCAGCAGTGGACGTCTTTCGGCTGACATGATGATGATAATGATGATGATGACAAAAAAATGGTTTATCAGAATTCAGAAGTGTTGAACTATAAAATCAATCGTTAAAGATGGCAGGTTTTATCACCTAACCTAACCTACTTATTGGGCTCTATAAGATGATATGTAAAAATTACCAAAAAGGTTTAAAGTTTCAGAAAAACTGCCTTTATGACAAATGAATATTATGGCTCGTGTGGTTGCTGGTTGGTGGTGGTGTGGTGTCGGTTGCCGGGTTAGAATAGAGCCACTCCATGTGTTCCCGTGGATGTCGTAAGAGGCGACTAAGGGAATATATGCTTGTAGTGTAGTACTGTTAGGCGATAAGCTTGCAACCTGTCACTAATATGCTGGTAAACATCTTAGCCTATTTGTGCAAATTGTGGTTACTGAATTATCAACAACTTTTTAAAGGTGTAATTCTGTAGCTCTGCCTAGCCCACTGGGATGACAGGCGTGAAGGTATGTATGTATTTATGAATATAATGGCAAGTGATACAATTATGTCAAAAGAAATTCGGGCAAACGAAGTGATACGTAATAATATATCGTCCTTGCTTTGAAAAAAACTCTTATCTAATATTTCTTGACGTACGATTTCGAACTTAAGCGTGAAGAGAATTAAGTTGAAACATCTCGGAACATCAGATACGAGTTTTTTTTAAAGTAGGAACGATATGTGGCCTGGCCTCATTGCCTCGTGTCGTTGTGCTCAGAACGAGGACCTGATCGTGTGGATGCGCACGGCGGCGCTGCCCACGTTCCGCAAGCTGTACCGGCGCGTCAAGCACGACGAGGTCGGCTTCAGCACCGGCCTCGTCAAGGGGCCCTACGTGCTCACCGTCAACTATGGTCAGTATACGTAATAACTAGGGTTAGGATTTTGGTGGCATAACGTGGTTCTAGAATCCATGGAGTCGCTATTTCCTAATTATTATAACACATGATGACATGACACTTTAATTTTGACCTTCAGTATGTCGGTCATATTTAAAAATGAACTAAATATTTTTTTGTTTGGTTATTCCGTACTTACTAATATTTTCTTGTTTGTAACACTTTCACAGTAGAGATATCCTCTATAGCTAAGTTCATTTAAAATGGTTTAGCGGTTTAATGAATAAATTAATTTTGTAAATATTTTGAAATATTAAAATACTGTAGGTCAACATCAAAGTGGTATGTATTATAATAAATAGAATATAGCGACTTCATGGATTCTAGAACCATGATTTGCCACCAAAAGTCCTAACTCTAATAATAGCTTAACCTTTAACTGACGTGGTATACGTCTCACAGACGTCATGATTATTATTTTGAACTTTATGTCCTAAGAGCCTAAGGGTTATTTAAAGAATGCTCTGAAACCACGTCGTCAATTAAAGGTTAAATACAAACCGGTAAAGTGACAGTCGAACTTGCGGATTGAGGCTGTCGTACTGCCACATTTTTTTAAATTTGTATGATATGTATTTGGCGGTTTACAATCATTTGCTAAAAAAAACTTTACACAAACAGCTTCGCCCTGGCATTGCTGATATTTATGGGCGCCGGTGACTGCTCACCATCAAGTGGCCCTGAATGGCTATAAAATAAAAGATGGTCCTGAAATAAATTCTAAAATATTTAGTATCAATTTCACCAAACGATGTAAACCTCCTGAGGCCCAACGAACAATTCAGCATGTAGTCACTACGGCCCCTAGTCCTACCAGTGGTACTATTGTTTTATACTCATTCAGACCAAGTACTTAAAAGACAAAATGACGGGTTTTCTATTAAGTCCTACTGGTAGGACCGTGGTACGAGGGAGCTGGGTCTGAATGACAAAGTTAAAGGGCCTAAGTGCAGTGTTCACCAACAATTAAACGGATGGCTAGCGGTTTAACGGTTGTCAAGTGTATTGACTAACAGCTGATTAAGACTTAACCTTCTGTTAAATTGGTTGGTGAACTCGGCCCTTAGGAGGTTAAATGTTAATCAATGTAAATCGACTGTCACGTTACATAGTTTGACAGCTGTTAACACTCTAATCGTCTGTTAAGTTGTTGATGAAATTCGACATTACAGTTTCGAATAAAAAACGTTTTGCATAATGATATCTTTGTGAAATGAATCACCTTGTGAAATGTGGTGACACTTGGTCGATTTGTTATTTTCCTTTAGGCCTTGCGTTTTAATCACACCAAATTTGATGCTATAATGTGTGTGTGTGAGAGCCCGCTTACCATTGGGTGGGCTGTGTTCAATCACTTTCCCCTGTAGGAAGAGAGGACAATAAATAGAGAGATCTCTCTCCAGGCGGGTGTTATGCCTAGGGACCGAAGTCCATTGGGATAAAGTTGGAAGTGGGTATATATGTCAACCGGCTGTCGAAACTTCGTTAGGGCGAAGTAGAAACCCTTAGTTCCACTGTCTGACGCTGGTGGCGCTAGCGAGTTGGTTAATACAAGTTTCCGTTAGATGTCGCTAGGTCGCCAAACCCCATGCTTTAAAAAAAAACAAAGAACAGAACACAGCGACATTATTAGTTCAACTCTCATCCCAGCATCTAAGATTATTTTCCTAAAATATAACGTCGTTATCTTCCAGTATACCCAGTGATCGACTTCGACGGCACCAAGACGTTCATAATCTCGACGACGTCTCTGCTGGGCGGCAAGAACCCCTTCCTCGGCGTGGCCTACATCGTGGTGGGCACGCTGTGCCTGCTGCTCGGCATCGTGCTGCTGGTCATACACGTGCGCTGCTCCAAGAGGTCAGTGGCTCATACAATATACATGAGAACTAAAGTCGCCGTCAATAGAACTTGCAAAAGATGTAAACAAAACCAAACGAACCATGATTACTCGATAATCACGTACTTTTAAAGATCAAGTGAGGGCTTTGCAATGATTTATCCACTAGATCATTATTTTCATATTAAGTTTTAAGTAAAATAACTATTCATTACATGTTATTTTTAATAAAAACACGCTTTGTGAATATTTGAGGTTATGTTTACATCATTCGCAAGTTCTATTGACGGCGACCTTACTGAACAGGATACATATAATAACCGAAAAACTATTAGATAGATATCTCTCAAACAGCAGGTCCGATTTTCATGAAACCTAGCTAAAAACCACCGCTAGAAAATCTGCGTCCTATTTAAAAAAAACAGCATCCAAATCGGTCCACCCGTTTCAGAGCTACGGTGCCACAGCCAGACACACAGCGTCGGGGTGAAAACCCCATACTTGCCATAATTCCAACCCCCCATCTCGTCCCCCTACTGTCTAAAAAGCGCTCGTACAAACCATCCCCCCACCAGGGGACCGATTTTTGACTTTCGAGCGCTCGATTTCAAAACCGAGCGGTAGAAAATATTCGAATGCGAAAATCTTTCACGATTTATTTTCGAATGGTCCGAAATTCCATATTTTTGAGATTTTCACTCGAAACTGAGGGATTGACTAAATAGTATTGTTAAGTTGGTACTCGTTTCATTATACGCAGAAAGTCGATGTTTTACCGGTTTTTTTTATTGATATTTTTATTGCGAATAAATGTGTGAAGCTAACAAAAGATGAAATCGTAACAAGCAATTTGATATTTCAGTGCCAATAAGATTTTTTTACTTCTCATGCACGTAAAGTCCTTCTTTATGCTGGGTATAGGCTGCATAAAATCGCATTTTATGCTCTAGTGCATAAAGTAATTTCTTCTTTTAAGACTAAGGCAATAAGGCCTTACAGCCACGTACGGATGATGAGATGAAAACGATGAGATTTAGGTTATATCTTATTATAATTACGACATATGTAATACTATCTTAATACTTTAAGATTAATACGGGCGTGCATTTACGTAAAAAAAATATAAGTAACGCAAATATTTATAATAACTTGGCATTAAGGCTCAAACCATAGTGTCCATTCAAACGTCACATAATTGAAAATTAAAAAAAAAATTAAGAAAAATTGTGTAGCGGGAAGCTAATTATTCGTCAAACAAAATTAAAAACTAACTAAATTTGTTGTGTTGCGGTTGAAAATTCAATAAATTATTCGTAAGTAATTGAACAATGTCTTCAAGTAGTGATAGTGACGATCAAAAAATGATTTCGCCTGAGACTTTAATGGACAGAAGTGTGAAAAATGTAATTGAGCAGATATTGCCGCCTAAATCGAAGAAAATCTATCTCAGCACATACTAAAGTTTTATGATTTGGAGGAAAAGGAGGTGTGTTTTTTTAAGCTAATTTGACGAACTGTCGATGAAATTACATTTTATGCGTGATAGAACATATTAATTACATTATAAAAAATAATTAAATTTTCTTGTATATGCTTAATCGTTGTTTTATTTCCTTGCAATCGAAGTGAAAAGCAGAGTGTAAAACTCGAGCATAAAACCCATTTTACCCTCGACGTGACCATCCACCCTCGCCGTACCGGCTCGGGTGGCTATATGCACGTCTCGGGTAAAATGGTACGTTTTATGCACTTGTTGTACAATCTACTATTTTTCCCGCTTATTTTACAAATTCTTGACTGGTTATAAATGTAGGAAAAAATGAAACGCTTTCTCGTCCGTGGATGTCTACGGCATTGTGCTAGGTTTGTTTACGCTTCGTGTACTTTCCGGCATACATACCCAACAGGTTTGAAAGATGTCAAATGATATTTTCTATTGATAGAATTCAAAAAGAATGCCACGGACCACTAGTGTTCATATTTTCTATCGCTCACAAGTGAAAAATACCATTTCATTGTTTTGTGTCACTTTCGAGTAAAACTTTCGAGCGCTCGGAAGTCAAAAATCGGTCCCCAGGTTCGCAGCAGCAGGTGAGAGGTTTAACTTCATCTATTCTATGTTGTTCCAGCACAACTGAGATGATCAACGTGAACCCCCGCACACCGTACTCGTAAACCAGGACTCCGACGTACGCAGGTGACGTTTTTTTAACATAAACTTACCACACCGCGAGTATTTTATGTTGCAATTTTTTTTTGTTAAATTGAGTTTCAGGCTGGTATCAAAACGGTGTACTATCAATAGCAAAACTATGGGAATGTCCTCCAAGTCATATCATATCATATCTTGGACGTTTCGTTCATGGGAGCCATGCTAAAAGTTTCAAAGTTACCCATATCTACATCTACATACAGTGGTGGACATATAATTAGAAACACTTGCGACGTATTTCACATTATACAAGGCACATTGCCGTAAAACTTTTGTTTTTGGAAATAAAACAACAAAATGCATAGAATACGTTCAACAACTTATAATTAATTAAAAAACAAATAAATATCCGAGTTTACAACTACCATTTAGATATTTAGTTACGTACAAACAACTAAACGACATTTGCAGTACCATCCGTCATGGACAAGTAATTAGAAACACTAAAGAAATGAGGTAAAAATCAAAGTTTTAACGTGTTAACGTCAACAATTTCAAATTATTTATGTAAAATAATGTTTGGTTTACTAAATTTCTTAACAATTAATATTTAGTTGCATAGCCTTTGTTATTAATGACGGCTCTGCAACGACGTGGCATTGATTCAAGTAATTTCATACATTTATCGAGTGGGATCGAGTTCCATGCTTCAACAAAGGCTTCGTAAAGTTCATTTTGACTGGAATTACGTTTAACGGAGACTTTTTTTTTAACGACGTACCACAAATTTTCAATTGGATTTAAATCGGGACTATTTGCAGGCCAGTCTAACATGGTAACACGTTGCTCACTAAGAAAGGATTTAACACTGCGGGCCGTGTTTTGGGTCGTTATCGTGCTGAAAGATCCAGGTCACAGGCAAATGGTCGTCGGTGTAGGGAATCATTGTCTCTTCTAAGATGTTTATGTATTGAAATTGATCCATTATACCTTCAATCTTACGGACGGGTCCAACTCCGCAACCAGAAAAACATCCCCATACTTTAATATTACCACCGCCGTGTTTGACTATGCTCCTGGTGTATTTATAATCAAAAGCATGGTTTATTGGACGTCTAACGTAGCGTTTGCCGTCTGAATTCACCATATTTATTTTTGTTTCATTCGAGAATAACACTTTTTTCCATTCTCGTACGGTCCAGTTAAGATATTTCTTTGCAAATAATAATCGCTTCTCTCGGTGTTGCTTGGTAAGAAGCGGTACCTTTCGAGAAACCCTCCCGAACAATTTAGCTTCCACTAATCTGCGGCGTACCAGTTTCGAGGAAATGTTCCTTGGATCATCAGGTGAAAAAACTTCATTTCTAATCTCGTTGGAGCCTTTGAACGGGTCCTATTTAGCTACACGTATTATTTGCGAATCTTCCCGGGGAGATGTTTTCCTTGGACGAGCCTTTCTAACAACACTTTTAGTAGTTCCGTTAGTTTTATAATGAGCAATAGCGTTGAAAACTTTCTTCACAGAACATTCTAGATGTTTAGCAATTCTTCTATAAGTCCACTTTCGATCTAAATGTAATTTAACGATTAATTGCCTGGTTGACTCGTCACAACTCTTATTTTTACCCATTTTTAACAATACTTATTATTCACGTAATTTTCCAAATTGACGTTTAATTGCCGCCGAAACAACAGAAAAAGCGTAAAAAGAGGTTTTCTTTTTAGTTTCAAAAATGGAACGAACCATGGATCCTGTTTCTAATTAGTTGTCCAAGCGGCCAGTAATAGAAATTCAACTATCATGATTTTTAAAATCTTAGAAAGATTTACTTTTTTAAATATTTTATGAGTTTTTTAACTCATTGGCTATATTCTGGCATAGTCAATAGTGATTTAATCAATATAATTTTTACTCATAACGATAGTTCATTCTGTGTTTACCTAAGTTTTATGTACTGTTTCTAATTATATGTCCACCACTGTATATCTATCGTTGTCTGTACATCGGTATAAATTATACATTGTGAAAACCTAAATAAATACAATAATTTAAACATCAGAACTTTGCATACAACCCTAACTCAAGATATATCCTTGAGTATGTTTCTATTTTTTTTAGTATAGTTTGGTTATGTAATTTTAAGTTGAAAAGTTACTTAACATTCTTAATTTTAATGTTACTTAATGGTGAAATAAAATTATAATTGGTTGACATTAAAAACGAGGCTTTGCTTTTTTTATCTTTCGAAATTTCTTTTAATACAAGAGGCTTAATACCAATAGCTTTTTTATTTTACTCCTATCACCGGTTTAGTATGGTATTATGTAATTTTAGATTTAAAAAAAAATCTTGTTTAAAACTATATCGTCAGTGTATTTATTTTTGCGTTTATAAGTCCAGATGCTTAACGGGCAACTTTGTATGGCAATGGGTAATCGGCTACTATGCTATCACTACCCTACTCTAACTTCCTATGCTAAAGCAAGGGAATCACAGTGATCGGCTGTAAATTGATAAAAAATACTGAGGACTACCCTTAGTTCTACTTAGTTAAATTTTTTTTTAACCTTTTGTAATGCCATTGACGGATTTATCCGTATCAATGGTTAACGCTAACGATGGAGAATTCCATAATGCTTGCCAGCGCAAAATAGACCTGGGTGTCTACGAGGTAAGGTTGACAGTCGCTTTGGTTTTTGGCTGTGATTAGCGTGCGAGTGACGTCTTTTTTATTTGACATTGAAAAGGTCAATTGCAGAAAAAATTGTAAACATGCGAAGTTGCCAGCTAACCCTCTATAAGAAGCCACATAAGGGTTTTTTAAGTGAGAAGTGATACTAACCTGAGAGTTGTTTTTTTTTTTTTTTTTTTTTATGTAAAACATAATTATATTTAGTTGCTTAGTGTCTATCTCTATGGTCTAACTAATAAGTAAATATATTATGTACACGATAAGGTTCAAAGTGCCTTTTAATTTATGGTAGAAGCTTCTATAATGTACACGCATTAAATTTGTAAGTTTGTACGGTTAAATAATGTTCATGTATAAAAAATATTACCTAAATAATGTTGTAACGTCTACAAAATATTTGAGAATATTTAGTAGCGTATATTGTATTTTTTTTCTTCAATTCGACATATATAATGTAATGCATTTATAAAAAGACATTTAAAGGGAAAAGGGCTAGATATTTGTCTGATTGTTTAAATTTCATAGTTTTTTTTAAATAAGAACCGCATGCCAAATACAATGTCAATAATATATCTCAAAACTTATTATTATAGTGTGTTGATCAAATTGTTTATTTTTATTCAGCAACTTGACCAAAACAACTAACAACTCATCAAATCAAAATCGATTATCTTATTCTTAAACCTTTTGAACGCCAAAGACGGCAAAACACGTAATAGAAAAATCTTGCCACTGACGCCAACGACGTCAATTGCCGCCCAAACTTCATCGATCAAAGACTCCGTAATAAATAAACCTACTTTTATATTTTTATGTTTGTATTATTGCTTTGTCCATCTTCCTTCTATTTTGCCTAATGTAATTCAAATGTCCGCGTTTTGCAATCACTAGTTTGTAAGGGCTCTACACTTGGTTTTATTGCTGTGGCGTCAGTAGCACGCCGGATTACTTCGCCGCTTGGCGTTCAAAAGGTTTCGTTAGTTTTAAATTTCGTAACTCAGAATTATAAAGGCAAGTGGACACAGATTATCGAATCCATTTATAAACAATATTATGACTAAATAATGGGACTGGTATTTCTTACCGTAGTCAATCGGGGTATTAAACACTAAATGCTACCTGTAGAGCTGCATGCAAGGAACGGTATACCGAAAACAGAAACTGTAGTGTTGTTATGAGAACATAATATTACTATAACAGGACTTTGTCTATGGTCGCTATATTTATGACTATATATTTTATCCACTTGCCTTTTTAATTATAGTATTATAATTTAAGTATTTTAAGGGTTAAAATTACACACATGTAATGTTGTGGTGAAGCTAGATCTTGGGGCCCTCTATTCGACATGTGTTTTCTTGACATATTACATAAATCTGACCCATGCCTATGCCCATAGCTGGGCACCGTTAATCAAATAGTTAACTTCGTTAATCCGCTACAAAAAATGTTAGCTTCGTTAAACGTTAAAGCGTTACATTTCGGAAGAATTAACGCAAGTTAACGTTAATCGTTAATCCGTTAATATGTGTAAAAAAATGCATTTTTATATCGTTGCGTTAGTGAACTTATAAAACCTGTTGGTTTAGGTTCTGGAAGTTAACAGGATAGGAACAAAACAAAATACAAAAGGGCATAAGGTGCATATTCCCTTTCATGAACATTAACATGTTGAAGTTCTCGTCAGAAAGCGAGGCTCGTTTTGGAGTTAAAATGTCTTTCCCCGTGGAAAACAGACGTTTAATTGCAGCGCTTGAGGGTATAGCAGTATTGTATTTAATGAATAGATTTATGAATATCTGTTCCCCGAGGAATGCAGCATCTTTGAACGAGTATTTTGATTTCATGTCCAGCCACATTTTAACGAGACTTTGCGCTTTACCCTTTAAAGAGTTGGAGCTCTTTCATTTTTCTATAGACTGAGTGACAGAATTGAAAAAGTCTTCCTTGTCATCATCGTTGTTTCTCACACTACACACTCGCTGCTACGCGCCGCCCGGCACTTGTCGTTTCATACTTGTCTGAACCTGTTTTTCTTGCTGCGCCGCGGTGCCGTTCGGTAAATAGTAGGCATTGGATTAACGATTAACGGACTTCTGCATATTAACGGAAGTTAACGTGTCCGTTAACATTTTAAAAAGTTAACTTAAAAGTTAATCCGTTAATCAAAATGTTAACTTCGTTAATTAACGATTAACGGATTAACGAGTTAATGCCCAGCTATGCCTATGCCTAATATGTTATCTTGTATTCAGTTGTTCATAGATACCATACCTCAGTCTGACCCTATAGTCCAGGCGTAATTTGGTTGTTTTTTGTACCGGCGGCAGTAAATTTGAACCTCGCTTGAGGCGGAATAGAGACCTGCGCACTTACCAGCATGAATTGGAATTTATGTATCAATACGAAAATTTCGATCCCTGCTCATCTGCTGTATTTAACCTTTTTAACGCCATAATTTCCGAGCCACAGGTTCACCGTCAATGACGGATTAATCCGGAAGTTGCCAGTGGAAAATAGACTTCAATATACAGCCGTAAGGTTGAAATTGCGCTGCTTTTCAGCTGTCGTGGAAAGTGAGTGATACTTTTGTATTTGAAATGGTGTTGGAAAGGTTAAAAAAATTTGAATAGCGGCCCTAGTGTGGACAGATCTCCAGTATGTATCGAATCATTTTAGATCAATGTTTTTATGTAGTAGGACTTAGTTGTTATTATGAAATAAATGTTTAGAGTAACATTTGCGTTTCCTTTTAACCTTTTAACCAATAAGTTGTCACCAAATGTGTTAAACTTAGGCTAAGTTCAATAGAAATTAACCCTTGGTATTGTCTTATCGCTGATCTGATCAATGCAACCCCCGTTGTTTGCTTAACCACTGATCAGTGCAAGGTAACATGATCAAGATTTTATTCGATTTTGAACTTAAAAACGAATCTGATGCAGTCAAAAAAAATTTTGTTTTTCAATTTGACGTTGAACGCGCCATAAGCGGATGCAAGTGGGCGACCCGGTTCAACATAATTAAATCTCTGATATCTGTACTTCTTTCTTATTGCATTACGATGAAATAAATCCTATAGACAGTAATTTGTTTGGCAATCTTGAAGACTAAGGATGTTGTCCGGCGACGCGGACGCTATCAGCAAGCAACTGTCGAACCAAGACGAAGTCATTTACCGAACGCAGAAGGCGATAAAGTGCAAACGAGGTACACTTCCTTTGCTCGCATAAATCTACTTGAAAAACCGGGCAAGAGCATGTCTGAGTTTAGGGTTCCAAAGCCGTTAATACGCAAAATTCTCAAAAATAACAAGTATGAACTAATTCTCTACTTATTTAAAGTTATTTGGTGCTGTCTTAGGGGATTTTAGTAGGTATAAGTAGTTAGGTCCGCGTCCGTAGACCTTTTTGTCGGGTCATAAATATCAGGCTGAAACTTTCTAAATCGCTTCATTTCAGTGAGTCGGACAAACTTTATATTTGACAAAAATCTCGGTAGTGGGGACTAATTTTGCTAGAGGCCTTGAAACATGTCGATAAGTCCGGGTGCCAAAAATTTACTAATACCAAGCCGATTCTTATTGAAATTTAAAGATTAATTTATGAGAAAGTCAAAAAGTAGATTGTCCGACAAAATTAATGGGGACTATGCGCCAGTCGGACATACTGAAAATGTTGGAAATTCCAACTCAAAAAAGTGATTAATATCTGGCTAAATTTTTTTTTATGGGTTAATTAAAATTAATATAATACAACCGTAACGTTGTCCGACAAAATTTATGGGGATATGCGCCAGTCCGACACTCTAAAAATGTCGAAAATACAAGCACAAAAAAGTGATTGATACTTGTCGGACAAACATAAGTAATTGTAGATTAGATCATTTATAACCGAAATATACTGATGTCCGACAAAAATAATGGGTCATATCGCTAGTCCGACAAGAATAATGTAGGTATCTGTCGCACTATATAGTATACAAGAGGTTTTAACCTCTCTACCACAATTAGAAGTTTGTGAATAAATGTAGCTGTACTTGGCTCAAGTTTAATGTATTAACTTTTTTTTAAGCTACCCTTTTTGTTTTTAATTAGATAATCTCAGAAAAATAATATAAATTTATGTTGCTTTGATGAATAAAATATTAGTTTTATTATCACACATTTAGAAGTTTTTCATAAGACTTGACTCAAAAAACTTGACAAAAATAAATTACTTCTCAAATTTACAAATTTTAATTGATAATTTTGAAAACTATTAAGTATCAAAGTAGTATATATAACAAATGGTTAAAGAAGGCTACGCCTTCTACCGCGCGTGGTTTCCACACGAAAAATTTTTTGCTAATACGTTATCTGATGGAGTCAAGCGATAAAAAAATTCTTGTTTTCCTCTAAATCATACATTAGACGTGTCAAAATACGAGCTTACAGATTTTTGTCAGGAGGATTCGTATAAAATTAAAAAAATAGAAGCTTAACTGGTAATTCTGCTTGTTTATATTTATGACGATGATACTCTCGAGCATTCTTAAACTTGTGACAATTTTCCAAAATATTTTTGGAGAACTTTTTAACAGTTTCTTTCACTTCTTTGAAATTGTCTTTTTGCTTATTTTTAATTCACACAAGAAACACTGCATAATGAACAATTTCTTCTATACAAGGGCAGCACTTCAACAGCTGAACGAAAAAAGTTTTTTTTTATTTAAATAAAGAAAATTCGGTGTGGGTTGACAAAAAGGATGGCGTGGCTGCGTGCATGTGAATAGGTTATGGACGCGGCCAGAGTTTGTGTTTGTAACTCGTAGTTGGGTGCGCTCTCTGCCCCATCATCTTTCTCACTCACTCTCATGCAGCCAAACACAGAACAGAAACACACAGACAGCGTTCAGGGAGAGAGGGGAGATATATAGGTATACTTAAATGCTGTATACAGAACGAATAATTTTAATAGATTTTTTTTTCGATTTTTATTAGTATTCCCCACATTTCTTGTCGGACAATCGTAGAATCACGTTTGAAACATTATTTTGTAACTGAAAAAATAAAAATTAGGTTGATATCAATCACTTTTTTGTGCTGGTATTTTCGACATTTTTAGAGTGTCGGACTGGCGCATATCCCCATAAATTTTGTCGGACAACGTTACGGATGTAGGTATTATATTAATTTTAATTAACCCATAAAAAAAAAATTAGCCTGATATTAATCACTTTTTTGAGTTGGAATTTCCAACATTTTCAGTATGTCCGACTGGCGCATAGTCCCCATTAATTTTGTCGGACAATCTACTTTTTGACTTTCTCATAAATTAATCTTTAAATTTCAATAAGAATCGGCTTGGTATTAGTAAATTTTTGGCACCCGGACTTATCGACATGTTTCAAGGCTTCTAGCAAAATTAGTCCCCACTACCGAGATTTTTGTCAAATATAAAGTTTGTCCGACTCACTGAAATGAAGCGATCTAGAAAGTTTCAGCCTGATATTTATGACCCGACAAAAAGGTCTACGGACGCAGACCTAAGTGTGTTTGTGCCGGTTCTAGACCAGGAGGTGGAGGCGAGGCGGTGAGTTAGGGTCTTCCCAAACCAGTCGACGCCGTTTCGGCAAATTGCGTACGGAAAAAGCTTTATGTCAACGCAATAAGAGCGAATAAGACGTCAATCGCCTCGGCGTTTTGCTGTAAAGCTGTTCGCATCTGAACGACGCTGTTAGCAGCCTTACGCACACGTTCGCATTCATAAATCTCCGAGTACCGCCGTTCGGTTCCGATCACGGCCGAGTACTTACGATAAAGACCGGTCAGAGCTGGCGGAAGCCGTTCTGCGTCTTCGACGGCCGAACATAGACGGCGACGGCCGAACAGAGCCGATGACGGCCGAAGTAGCTACTGATGCGTTTGTATTTAATTTATATTTGTATTGTATTTAATTATATGAAGGAAAATAATCTAACACGTCTGTCAGATTCCCAACTCACGTTGATACTAACAACCAGTCTCCAAAAATGAGATTTACGATTGCCGATCACCCGCTGTTACTACATCTGTTCATCCGACTCAACGGCTGTACGCGTACTGTCTGACGTCTCGACGCCAGTACGGAGCACGGGAGAGCCGATCTTTGGAGCCGATCGTCGCTTTACAACTGTTGCGATATTAAATCGCAGGCGATCGGGCGTCTCGACGGCCGCAAGGAGGATGAGACTGCTGAACGCAGGTGTCCAACCGCGCAGACGGCCGATCGGGTAAATACGAATAGTGTTGTGTAAAACACTCTGCGAAAGCCGACTCCGCGTCGACTGGTTTAGGGAGACCCTTAGTTCGCTATGAGTAGTAGTAGTAGCGCGCGTAGATGAGGTGGGAGCTCGCTTTTGTGTCGTAGTAGTTCCAAAAAAATCCGTAAAAGGCGAGATACGAATGGTGGGGAGGGCGCTGTACTAGCGTACGTAGGTGAGTTAGCTACGAGTCGTAGTAGTTCCATAAAAATCCGCAAGAGGCGAGAGATACGAATGGCGTGATGATAAGTCGATAAGTGGCTTCCGTCGCTGAACATCATATTCTCAAAACATCATATTCGCAAAACATGATATTCTCAAAACATGATATTCGCAAAACATCATATTCGCAAAACATCATATTCGCAAAACATCATATCGCACTGCTAGATCAAGACAGCATCAACTCAAAATCTTTTTTAGATTTGTTTCAAGCTCATAGACGTTGTATTAAAATTTATTTTAAAATACAGTTGTATTTTGAGTTACTCCTCTTTTGATCTGGCATTGCGATATTCGCAAAACATGATATTTACAAATAGTCGGGTTTTGTTATAAAATCGTAGGTAGGTTTAGGTTATGTCAGTTTTGCAGCTGGCCCGGAGGGCCAAATCACCCAGAAATAGGAGCTCCGCAGTAGCGGAGCTCCGTCGACACTGTCTAATTCATGTCTTAATAATAGTTATGTTTTGCTAATGTAATGTTTTGCTACTATGATAATTTGAGAATGTCATGTTTTGCGAATATGATGTTTTGAGAATATCATGTTTTGCGAATATGATGTTTTGAGAATATGATGTTCAGCGACGGAAGGATTCATTTTTGCTCGTATAAATTCGTTAGGTTAATGAGTTACAGGTAAATTAAATAACATTTGGTAAATCTATACATGAAAAATAACTTCAAACAGTTAATAGAAATTATTGATTATGAAACAATGCCGGTGCAATTTATTTATTTTGAAATTCCAGAAATTTTAGTAATGAATTCTATGATTCGCTTCGATACAACTGCGCTTCCATACAACTGAACAACAAAGCCGGTGTGAAAGTATAGGTAAATATCGATCCGAATTTCCGATCCCTGGTAATTAATTATAGGTCACCATCGCATTCATCTATGAAATAAAGCGCCTGACATAGATTTAAAATCAGCATTTTCAGCACTTAAAAAATTAAATATACTTGAAAAAGTCGTTACTGTTAAAGCTTACTATAGGGTTGTGAACAATCTCTAAAGGTACGCCCACACCAATGCTGAAAAAAACAGTGACGGGACGGAATCACAGTGACGCATCGTATGCGTACCGTTTTTATCGCATGTCCTCCACACCGCTGCTTAACGGTGCGTTTATTACGGTGCTTCAAAAACGGCGCCATGTTGTTACTATGACCCCGTCTTTTGTTTACGCAACGACATTGTTTTTTAAGCATCGGTGTGGAGGGCATGCGTCAAAAACGGTACGGATACGACGCGTCACTGCGATTCCGTACCGTCGCCGTTTTTTAAGCACTGGTGTGGGCGTTACTTTACAATAAGGCGCTGCAGCAGTAGGTAAATGAAAGACGATATGAGTATAAACACAGACTATATTTCATATCGCAAAAAAGAGAGCTATAGCATTACAATTTTATGAAAATAACATTTATAATATCATTAAAAATCAAGACATAAATCATTTATAGATCGCCAATGCAACAGATGTAAAATCAGCATTTCCAGTAAGTACTTAAAAATTATAGGAACTTGAAAGAATCGTTGGAAAAAGTTGTTACCTGAATAAACATCTTTGATCTTTTTTTTTTACTTTAACCTATTATTATCTAAATGGGTTACACATAGACATTCATCTAAACAACATAATGGACCCGATTCTATGTGCACATCGCTTAAATAGCCTAAAACTAACTAAAACGAAATTGTCTAAATTTAAGACATAGTTTAGACGGCAGATTTAATCAGTGCTATTCCAGAACGTCAAGCAGACAATGTATAAGACCGCCTAAAATAAGAAGCGTCAGATTCAAATTAGCGCTGTCATGGCGCTGTCATTTGATTATGACAGCTGCTCATAGAATAGCAAAGTGTTTTAGCGACACCTAAATAAAATTAGGAAGTTTAGAGGCCACTGTAGAATCGGGTCCAATACCTCGATAAATTTAGAAAAGCACTGAATCTATTAATACATTAAAATATAATATTTAAATAAACAATGAACATTTTATCGTTTTATTCTACTTAACCTATTAAGTATTATGAACTATTGCTTAGTCTAAATTAAACACCTAAATATTTAAATCCTTAACTTAATATATGAAATTGTTGACATATGAAAAGTGTTCTTGCGACGTTAACTTACTGAATAAACATCTTTTATCTTTTATACTTTAACCTATTATTATTTATACTCAAACTTACATCTAAACAACAACCATATGAGTTTATATAACGTAAAAAATGTCGCATTGAAGTAGTTTAACTAGAATCATATACACATACATACACATACATGCATACACACATACAAACATAATCATGTTACGATGTTTAGGTAGGTACTATTTTCTAATCCCGTCAACCACACAGGATCAGGGATTGGATACCGGTATTTTTATTCAAACCGGTTTTGGCTCTACACTCCAAACCGAAATTAATAGCGTTTTTGGTTTCGGTTACCGGTTTTATAACGGTTTATAACTAAAACCGTTATTCAGCAGGTTTCGTTCCTGTTGAACAAAATTAACCGGTTTTCTGCGACCTTCGTTCCCATTTGTATATAAAATACTTGGTTTACATGGTATAAGATCAGATAAGCGGATTATATCTAACTTGTATTGTTATTTAATCTTTAGGTAGATCTGGCGACAAGCCTTTATGTAGGTACTTAATTAAAATTATGTAATGGAAAAAAAATACTTATTTGTATTAATTTATCTTAACTTATTTCTTATTTTTAGGTGTATGCTTATTGAGGCAGGGGCCGGAAATGTGTGAAGACTATCTATAATCAAGAACTTTAATAACAAACATTAACATGATGCTTTATGAACTTCTAATTTCGAGCTTAGAAATGGGGTGAAATGGGCTAATTTTTAAAACGTAATGGCATTTATGACTTAATCACACCAAATAGGTGCATTATAATTATAACGTCATGCGATAGGAGTGCATTGCTGGTTAAAGAGACTATTATAGATAAGTAAATTAATTGACAAAGTATGTCATCTTATTTTACCAGTTCAATGACGTTACACGGAACGTTTTAAATTCCGTTCCTCTTGAATAACGATAACCGAAATGATTTCGTTCTTTATGAAAACGTTACTGTAGTATACCGGTTTATAAATGAACGAAAATTTGAACGGTTTACGAGCAATATTAAACGGTATTTTTAAACTAGGGCTCCTGGTCGTGTCCGTGTTTCGTGTACCCGTAGCCGAATCTCCGTTACCGAGTAACACGGCAACGGAGATCCGGCCCGTTCGACACGTGAAATTCGGCTACGTGTAATTAAGATACTTACGTAGCTCCGTGTTACACGGAGATACGTTTCTTATTTACACGTAGATCCGATCCGCCCGTGACCGTGACGTTTAATTCTAAGCTTTCATTCAATAACCATGCGGAGCGGAGCCGGAGCCGAGATCCGCAGATACGTAGCCGAACGCAGACACGGATACGTATCTTGGCGTGACCGTGTAGTTCGGGAACTTAGCACCGCCGGTGCTAAGATCACGGAGCTACGGTTCCGCGTGTAACACGGATATCAGGACCACTATTTTAAACCGGTTCCGATCCCTGCACATGATAATCTATTCATACAATATTATAGGAGAGGAATAGCTTTGATTAGGATAATAGATGGAAAACTTTAAAAATCGTCATGCTGAATAATGTTAAGTCACACTTAGACTTTCATCTAAACAACATAATACCTTGCTAAATTTAAAAAAGCACTGAATCTATTCATATATTAAAATATGATACTTGAATAAACAATAAACATTTTATCGTTTTTATTCTACTTAACCTATTATTATGAACTATTGCTTAGTCTAAATTAAACACCTAAATATTTAAATCCTTAACTTAATATATAAAAAAAATTGACGTGTAGAAGGGGTCGTGCGGCGGGCGTTTACTTGCTGAATAAACAACGAGGTTGACTGTACCATTGGCATATCCAAGTCTCGAAATCAGGAAAGAACACGGCTCACCTTCGATAGAATTCCGTGGTGTGGCGCACTTAAATATGTTCAGGGTTATACACTATATAACAGTCAGTGCATAAGCCAGACTTTTTCTCAAAAAACTGCAAATTATTATGTACTTCCCGCATCAATGAGAAACGTAGACACGTTGGAAGATTCAAATGTTTGTATATAATATTATTAGCAGTTGTTAATGCTGCTGTTAAACTTGATGATGGTTCACTTATTAAAACTATTCTCTCAGCTACAGCTTCGCAAATAGCTACTAATGAGACGTCCATCGCTATACCTCGCTAGGCTTAGTATGAATTAATAAAACACAAAGTTATACAATCACGAATGACAAACTTCAACACTCCCAACCACAACACCACTATCAACAACACCAATAATCAGCTAGCGTAGGATGCGGACGTAGGATGGCTTCCTACTAAAAATGATATGAAAAATGATATGAAATAACCGCTTATTTTTCATATCATTTGCATTATCGGCCCTAAATTCTACGAGCACCTACCCGCTTCCTTAAAAAATGAGTCCAGTGACGAAACATTCAAGCGTCGATTGAAAAACCTTTTGTTAGATAATGCATTTTACTCTGTAAGTGAATTTATGGACACTGAATTTTGACTTTATAATACCTATATATATAATTTTGACATTGTTTATTGTACTACCATTTGTATATTTGACTTTGTGACTCGTTTTATTATTACTTGTGTTTTATTATAATATTTATAATCCATTCATTTTTGACATTGGCTTTTGCTACATTACTTTTTTTGTTTTTACTTCTTTGACGATCATAATATGAATTCTGTATAAGTAATTGACATGTGTGCAATATAACTGTATCTTATATTATGAAATAAATAAATCTAAATCTAAATAACAAGCGTGTGAAAAAATACATTTTATCAAGATATACATTTTATACATTTTAGCCTACTATTCAAAACGTTGAAAACCTAACCTCAAATGGTGGGTAGGTACTAGGTAGGTGGCAGTGATGATAGGTGTAACGTTAGTAAGCAATATAATATAATCATACCTTTACGATATAAGTTACTCTGATTGTTGTTAGATGACGTTAACTCACGCAATCGTTTGTTCACCATCACATTGTTTATATACCGATCGGTGATTTTGAACATTCCTTGATTTGACGTACTACGAGTATTATAACATGACGGTATTTCAGAAAGGGTTCTACATAAGTGAGGGAAAACAGGGGTGTTAGACGCGCTGCCAGTGCGTCATGAGCAGCTTCAGATGGTTGTCAGCGTCGTGCAGACCACCGTCTTCCATTAGTAGACCCCGATTATATTATTATATTATTCCTCGCGCTTGGAACACCCCAGGGTTTAATATTGGGGCTATATTTGTTGATCGGATAGGTATCCTTATCTAGGCTTTATTATAGAAGCATCAAAGACTAGATTCACTTGTTTGATTTTCAGATGCATTAGAAACTTACTTGTGTTTCGTCTATAAAAATCCATGAAGATTTTCACAACTAAACCGCATCTCACCGTAAGGAAACATGCACAAGAAATTATAGAAATATTGTACCATGCGGAGAAATAGACGTGCAATAAAGAATTACCATATTATTCATAAACGCACAAATAACTACAGTATGCTTTGTCCTTATCTTTCATCGTGACATTTGAATTTGACAAAAAAGTGACGAAGCATAGTTTAATTTGGGTTTATTGTAAGTTTATGAATAAAGTGTTGTGTTTTCAATCCATCGGCTACATAAATAAGTTAACGCAATCGTGCTACGTCAAATGAAGTAGTGGATTGAAATCACTATAGCGTGCTACAACTACTAAACAAGGAAACCGTGCATTGCAACCCATTGCAAGCCATTGCTTTCAGCACAAAAATAACCCACTAAATTCTTTTGCATCTACAAAAGGGCATGGAGTCCCATACCTATCTAACCCGTTTAAAATGAATTTTACAACCCATATCAAATTAATGTAAGGTCATTGAATATTATAAATTATAATAGTGATAACATTATTCCCACCTCAGTAAACAAGAACTTCTCACCGCGATAACACCTCTTCACTTCCACACCTCAAATTTATTTAAAAAAATATTTGTGTGTGAATATGTAATCAACAATTTACGCGGGTGGATAGTGTGCAACGTCGGAGGAGGTTTACGCATGTAGGAGAAGGAGGAGCAGGCTTGAAATCAGAGCTAAATTGTTCCAAGTGTGATAAAACTCTTACGAGTCTAGACAACTTTAACCGTCATTTATCAACATGTCGATCGAGATGTATAAAGAGGATGGAGAAGCACCGCCGAGTCGGTGGCGGTGATGATGATGATGGGGGTGAACCAACTACTAAAAAGCAGAGAATTGTGTAATATAAGTAGGGTGGAATTTCCGGTTCTGGCCCACTGTTTATTTGCGGTTGGTAAAATGTGTTGTGGTGAGTAAATGTATGGGAGTTGTATGAGTGTGGTAGTAAGATAAGGTTTTCCCAGCTGCATAAAAAGCGATATTTTGGTAATTAAAAAATTCTGAGTAGGTATTTATGTATGTGTATGTAGGTACATAAGTATGGTTGTGTATGACGTAATGGGGGCGCCGCGGCCGCCGCCGCACATACTGGTATTTGCCAATTCTAGTAGGACAAAAGTCATTAAATCTAAATGGCTATGATTACTCTAAAATCATGTTCCAGGTAGACAGAACAAACCGACAAACAATGCCCAAGTCCGCTTCCCTCCCCTCTCTGTGCCCCGCGACCGCAACGTCAGTCGGAATCCGATAGTTCTCTAACGTGCACGTATCTGTTCTCGGCGCCCTTAAAAATCATCAACTTTGGCGTTTTTTTTTACTGTGTCTTTGTTCATATTCTGTAGTGAAAGCGATGGATTCTGATAAAGCAGGTAAGAGGCTTAAAAATTATGTTTTATGAATAATGATCAACTTGTTGTATACGGTTTTCCTTAAACTAATGAAAAAACTCCGTTTAAAGGTCTGATTTCGATTGAAATTGTTTTTGACTAGAGTTTTTGTTTGTGAATCGGGCAATACCCGGCTATTATTTTCATTTCACATTATTCTGTGTATCATTTTCTTTTAGAATTCATAGTAAACATGTCCGGATCCATCCGGATCAATCACTTTTTTTTAAATAAATTGTCAATGGTATAATAGGTAAAATAATGTTTTTTGTTCAAAGAAGGTTTTACATAGATTATGCTTGTGTTAGGTTCACCGTGTTCAGGAGCGAAGGTCGTGACCCGACAATACTTATACGATCGCATTAAAAACGAAAATTTGCCAAATTTGGATGCCAAATTGGACTTTTTGAGAGACCAGCTATTGTTAGGAGAGCCTTACAAAGAAGACCAAATTGTTATCTTAAAGCGTAGTTTTGCTCGTTTCAAAGCTGATTTTAAACAAAGATGGGTCAAAGCACACTACAAAGAAGATGTTTTCCTCAGAGCGAATGAAACATGGCTGAACGGAACCTTCGAAATACCTGTTACTGATACACAAAATCGGCCTGGTCGACCTTCAAAATCTTTTGAAGAAGTGTGTGAAAGAAGCAAAAGGCGAAAAACGGAGAAGCTATGTTCGAGTTTTGAAAAGGATGTGATACTTTATGCTGCACAATTGGAACTAAGAAAATCGGGTAAAAGAGATGCTTCGAATATCCAGAAAGATATTAACCGGTCTCCTAGGTGGGCAACTAAATACAAAACGGCATTTCATTGTAAAAACCCTTATAAATACCCATCTCCCTTAACACCCATGCAAGCTTTGCAAATGTTTATTGATGCTGATTTAACGCAATGGCAATACGAAAGAATTAGAAAAACCAATAAGAGTTTTTGTCCGTGTTATCGTCGCCTACAAAATGCCAAAAAGAAATATTATCCACCGGAAGAGTAGTGTACCATTACGAGTATGAGTGCTGAAGCCCAATTACAGCCTCTAATGGATATAAATAACCCTTTCAAGATTATTCGAGTACCTAGAAGAGGTATTGGCAACCTTAAAAAAACAAGAGCGTGAGACATTAACTCTAATTAGTAAATGGGGTTGCGATGGGTCGCAACAGGCTCAGTTCAAACAGAAAATAGATGGTGGTGACACTGATGGAAACATTTTTCAAAGTAGTTTTGTGCCGTTGCAGTTGGTTTGCGGAGACAACAAAAAGGTTGTATGGGAAAATGCGACACCCGCCTCGCCACGATTCTGTCGTCCAATTAGATTCAGATTTATTAAAGAAAGCAATGACGTAACTGAAGAAGAAATAAGGTATATTAACGAAGCCATAAGCTCCCTTACACCGACCAAGATAGACGTCCACGGTTTTTTTTTTGTCACAAAGCACAAGTTTGTTATGACAATGGTGGATGGGAAAGTCCGCAATGCAGCCACAGGCACTAAATCTACGAGCAGGTGCTATATTTGCGGAGCAACCTCGAAAGACTTTAATAAAATAGATTTCAGAAGAGGTGTTAATTTTGAGGCGGTTGAATTCGGCATATCAGTTCTGCATGCACGAATTCGTTTATTGAATCCATCCTTTATTTGGCATATAAATTACCGGTCAAGAAATACAGGGAAAGGAAGACCAAAGAAGAAAAAGACAAAGAAGACGACCGAAAAAAATACATTCAAGATAGGTTTCGCGAAGAAACGGGTCTAATAGTGGATAAGCCTAAATCGAATGTTGGAAACACAAATGATGGCAACACTAGCAGAAGGTTTTTCGAGAACCCAGCCTTAGCTTCCGAAATCACAGGGATTGATTACGAGCTTATATACAGGCTAAATGTCATATTAGAAGTTATTTCGAGTGGACACAAAATAGATCCAGCCAAATACGAAGACTATGCTAAAGAAACTGCTCGTGACTATATAAAAAATTATAACTGGCACCCTATGACCCCAACCGTTCATAAAGTGCTGATACATGGTTCCGTGATAATAGAAAAAGCTTTACTACCAATTGGGCAACTTTCCGAGGAGGCAGCTGAGGCTCGTAACAAACATTTTAGATCATACCGCCAACACTTCGCTAGGAAATTTTCTAGAGAAAGCTGCAACCAAGATGTGTTCTACCGTCTTCTTCTAAGTTCCGATCCTTTCCTAAGCAGCATGCGAGAAACGAAAAAAAGGAAAGCTGAAAAATTCCTGCCTGAAACCCTGGCAATGTTCGTTTCGGCGAGCCCAAATATAACTGCATCTTCAGCAGAAAGTGGTGATGAAAATTAAAAAAATATCAACTATCCTGCAACCTGTATCGTTGATTGTAATAAAAAAAACGGGATATTTGTTAATGAAAAAATGTTTATTTTCATTTTGTACATAAAAGTGTAAAATACCTAACATATATTATTAAAAACATTGTTTTCATTTTATTTTACCTAGTCAGAGTCCAATTAGACAAAAAAATAATTTTGTCCCGCTAGAATTGGCAAATACCAGTATGTGCGCCGCTGCCGTTGCCGTTCCTTGTTGTTATGTATTAAAACCATCGGGTGTTTTGTATGAGCAGTTCGATAAATTATTATATTTAATTGAATAAGTGAAGCGGTAGGATATGATTTAGATCATATATATCATATATATATTTAGTGCATATGAATATCGCTATCAGCCAATGTAGGCGGTTTCCTGCAACTAACAACAGTAGGGTATTATTAAGGGTTCTGGACCACTTCCGGTCTAGTGTAAGTAGAGCTCTGTTGTGGTGTGTGGTGTTGGGTGTGTATGGTTCAGGTTATAGTGGTTTTAGTGAAATAGGTATGTTTGAGGGTTCGTGTTACGTTGGTTGGTAGTTGTGTATAAGTTGCGTGGGTGAGAGCTCTGGTTGGATGCGTGTAGTGTGGGGTTTGGGTGTCAGGCGTGGTCGGTTGCTGGTCGGGGAGCGCTTTGTTTAGTCGTTATCTATAAGGGAAGTGTGGTAGGTAATGAAAAAAGATAAGACGTTAAACTGTAGTAATTATGTGGTCATTATTGTGAGAGAAGTCGAGTTGAGTGGTTTAATTAAATTGTAATTATTATTAATGGTAATAAAAAAATTAATGATATAATTACGTTATGTGTTGAGCGATGGATGTCGAACCGTGGGTTGACCTCCAACTTTAATGCATCGTCAAATTCAACGGAGAGTTTGAATATGTTTCAAAATATTGATAACAAGATACGTGAAGATGGTGGTGGTGAACAGGAGGAAAAAAACAAGTGGGAAGCAGCTCGTCTGTTGTTAAAGAATCGTTTGAGTGATGAATTAAACCAACACGAGTGCGTATGTTATGTGTGCACTCGGGGTATAGAGCGGAGGGGATGGTGGCGGAGATTTTAAGAAGGTGTAAGATACCTACATTACTTTTGGTTCCAGTGCATCAGACAACGCTCGTGTATAAAGACGGCGAGATTTGGGTGTGTGAGATGTTTACAGAGAGATCGGGAAGGGAGGTGCGTCTGTACACAAGAGACTCGGCGTGTGTTTTTGTTTTAAACCGCACAACAAAAACAAAACTAATGTCACCACCACCATCACCACCACCACCGTCACCACCACCACCACCACCATCATCACCACTCGACAATGCTGATATGCGTTGTGAACGAGAACGCTTCAAGACGTTTGTTACACTACGACGGCCTGTAACATTTCTTAAACCCGAGTGTTTAGCATACAATGGTTTTTACTACCTCGGACGTGGTGATCAGGTGCAATGTGCGTTTTGTAAAGTGCGAATAATGTCATGGGAGGAGGGTGATGACCCGGTCAAGGATCATGAGCGGTGGGCACCTTTTTGTCCCTTTATCAAGAGAAAACAATACAATATGTCACTTCGCCCCATACGACGTCCTATACATCCTAAATATGAAACGGAAGCAGCACGCTTACGTACATTTAAAGATTGGCCTCGTAGTATGAAGCAAAAACCTGAACAATTGGCGGAAGCTGGTTTCTATTATACAGGACACGGTGACAAAACAAAATGTTATTATTGTGATGGTGGTTTAAAGGGTTGGGAGGGGGGTGATGTGCCTTGGGAACAGCACGCACGCTGGTATGGACGACGATGTGCATACGTCGAGCTAGTGAAGGGTAGAGATTACGTGGAGAAACTGATTACTGATTGTGTCTTGGAACAACCTACCTCACAACCACTACCTTCCTCCTCCTCCCCTCCCCCCCCGCCCCTTCGTGACGAGTGCATAACTAAAGCAAATATTATAATATACGGTATACAATTCATAATACTAGTTATTTATATGTTAAATATATTTACCTTAAACAGATGTAAGTATAGTTTCTTAATCACACCATCCGCTTTACACATACACTTCTGTTAGTTAGATTATTAACATTCATCAGAGGAGAGATATATAGTACCTCTGATACTCGTATTGTATGAATACGTTGGTGGTGTTGTATGCTGCAATCGTTATACGAGTATGATGTTCCTTATAGATGAGCTCCACTCATCCTGCTGCAGTAGTTCTAAAAGTAAATATTTTATGACTAGTGACGTAATACAATAGTAATATAAATAGTACTTATATAGATAAATTATGTTTCAAAGTACCTACTTACTTTTTACAAGCGGGATACGATGAATTTTATAACCGGCTTTAGAGGGTGTGACTGCATAATCACCATTTTTCTTTAACCATATATAATATGTAAAATTCTGCGTAATCGCAGACACCCCGTTGACTTCACACCACATATTTTCCGAAGTCATCCATTTACCCTGATGCTGTATCAGCCTTCGGAATAACTCCTCACTTAGTTGCTCATAGTCATAACAAAAATCCTTCAACGATGCACCACTCTTTAGGGATAATTGTGTCGATGGAGATAGTTGGTACGACTTCCATGATGGCTGTAGAATGAATGATTAAGCGACTAACAGACAGCTGCCGGATGTGATAAGAAGCGAGTGGGAGGGTATATTTGTAGGGTTACTGTTTACTGCTTTTCGTTATTTCATACGGTAATTAAATGTATAGCTATATCAAATATATCTTTCATTATATCTATTTTCTTATTAGGTGTTTGAACTAAGTAGCGTTAAATAACTTTTTACTAAGCAGGTGGGGTGAAACTCATAAAATGAATCAACAAAACCCCTTTTATGCGGATATTATTTAACTGCTGTTGCTCCTGCTCACAGTTAATACGCATTGTTGAGGGTTACTCTTAGACGAATAGACATTGTTCAATAGAATAGATGAATAGACATGTAAAATACATCTCTGAAATCGTAGAGAATAAAGTATAATGCAATACTATTAACAGGTTCCCGGTGATCCCTGTCCCATGAGACATGAGGCACATGTGTCTCATGGTCAGTGATGTAAATTTATACTTAATACATATCACATACGATCGAGTGTTTAATGTTATTATTATAAATGGGGACGTGTGGAAAGAAGGTTGCACATTGCTTTGGGACTGCGAACCTGTTAAAGATGTGATTTAATAAAAAAATCGTATACTTATCCATTGAGGATCAGATAACCTAATAGTAGTAGTAGTAAAACTAGTTCTAATTTATAATAATAAGTAGCGTTATACAATATGACAGCCCCACAAATTACTGATAAACGAGTATTATACTATTTATGAGCGGATGAAGGATGTTGAAACTCCCGCTGATTTATCATTTTAAATGATTAATTAATTATTCATCCTCTAACACAAGAATATCAGCTAATAAAATTTCTAGTTAGATGCATTCCTTGAGATTACCTCCCTGGGTTTTATCAAATAAAAAAAAAAAATTGTGAAGTATAGTTATGTATATTATGAATAAACAATCTTATAAAATAGGTATACATTTTGATTATAATACCTAGTATGTAAAACATAATGAAAGACACACACGCAATCGCAATATGAAATAGGTATAATTTTGATTATAATATATGAAAACTTATGAAATAGGTATACATTTCGATTACAATAAATAATATATGAAAACTTGTGAAATAGGTACATTTTGATTATAATAATATATGAAAACTTATGAATTAGGTATACATTTTGATTATAATAATATATGAAAACTTATGAAACATACACTCGTGCATACATACACGATTAAAATTATATAATTGATTATAATAATGTGAAAACTTTATGAAATATGTAATCCAATTTTAATTGTAGTATAGTAGTAGTAGCAGCAGCCTCATAATAACAATAAATTTAGGGAGTTGAAAATATAATATTATTACCCACAACGCAAAATATAATATTGATTAAATAGTTAAAAGATTTATAGTTAAATACAACATGACATGACAATTGTGAGAATAATTCTGAATTTACTCCGATCAATAAAACTATCCAGTCTTGATAGTTTACATTAAGATCTCCAACTAACTCTTCAATTTCAGCATGTAATTCATCCCACATCACTATAAGTAGGTAGATGTACTCATCATCATCATTATATCTTTCGATATATAATCGCTTGAGCAGTATCTGAGTCATCGTCCTCTATAGTTCTACCAAAAACAGTGCTGCTCATTAGTTTATAAAAACCTTTTTCGAATGCGTTTTTAGCTTGCTCTTCGCACATGAGTAGATTTTCCTTATTCTCGTCTCGCTCGCACCTGCGCGCCTCTTGCTGCTGTTGTTGTTGTTGTTGTAGTAGGGTTTGGGTTGTTGAAGAAGTGGTTATGTTAACTCTTGCTGCTGCTGCTGCTACTGCTACTGTTGCTGGCACCACCGTTATCGTCATCGGTTTTGGTGATAACATCTGTAAAACCATTTAAATCGTTATTTACTTATCTTACAATTTAAATAGCATAAAACAAAATCGCTCTCACTGTCTGTTCGCTTAGATCGTTTTAAACTATGTAATAGATTTTCAACACTAGATGGAGTGATTCAAGAGGATGAGAAGGTTTTATGTATAATAAATTGGTACTTATAGGCGTTACAGAAAACCAAAGCGAAGCAGGGGTGGGTCGCTAGTAATATACATATATTCGTAACTGTAATTGAAACGTTTTTTAGTTTGATAAACTTTTATTTATTATAATCATACTCGTATGATGACTGGGTAAGGAGTATCTAATGAAAACTATACAACTAATAAAAAAAGTTTTAAAAAGCTTACATTTACAAGCTGCAGTAGAATCCATAGCTCTGTAGAGATAAAACATAGTTAAACACTTACATACTTTTACGCTGGTGGTATCGGTGCGGGTGGCCCGCGCCCGCCGCACGACCGCTTCTACACGTCAATTTTTTGTATATTTATATATTTAGGTGTTTAATTTAGACTAAGCAATAGTTTATAATAATAGGTTAAGTAGAATAAAACGATAAAATGTTTATTGTTTATTCAAGTATCATATTTTAATATATGAATAGTTTCAGTGCTTTTTTAAATTTAGCAAGGTATTATGTTGTTTAGATGAAAGTCTAAATGTGACTTAACATTATTGAGCATGACGATTTTTAAAGTTTTCCATCTATTATCCTAATCAAAACTATTCCTCTCCTATAATATTGTATGAATAGATTATCCTGTGTGGTTGTCGGGATTAGAAAATAGTACCTAAACATCGTAACATGATTATGTTTTTATGTGTGTATGCATGTATGTGTATGTATGTGTATATGATTCTAGTTAAACTACTTCAATGCGATATTTTTTACGTTATATAAACTCATTTATGGTTGTTGTTTAGATGTAAGTTTGAGTATAAATAATACCTAATAAATAGGTTTCAGTATAAAAGATAAAAGATGTTTATTCAGTAAGTAAACGTCGCAAGAACACTTCATTATGTCAAAAATTTCATATGTTAAGTTAAGGATTTAAATATTTAGGTGTTTAATTTAGACTAAGCAATAGTTCATAATAATAGGTTAAGTAGAATAAAACAATAAAATGTTTATTGTTTATTTAAATATTATATTTAAATGTATTAATAGATTCAGTGCTTTTCTAAATTTAGCGAGGTATTATGTTGTTTACATGAAAGTCTAAGTGTGCAACCCATTTAGATAATAATAAGTTAAAGTAAAAAAAAAACGATAAAAGATGTTTATTCAGGTAGGTAACAACTTTTTCCAACGATTTTTTTCAAGTTCCTATAATTTTTAAGTACTGGAAATGCTGATTTTACATCTATTGCATTGGCGATCTATAAATGATTTGTCTTGATTTTTAATGATATTATAAATGTTTTTTTCATAAAATTGTAATGCTATACTCTCTTTTTTGCTATATGAAATATAGTAGCCTGTGTTATCATATCGTCTTTCATTTACCTACTGCTGCAGCGCCTTATTGTTAGAGATTGTTCACAACCCTATAGTAAGCTTTATACAGTAACGACTTTTTCAAGTATATTTAATTTTTTAGGTGCTGAAAATGCTGTTTTTTTAAATCAGGCGTTTTATACCTATAATTACGGATTTTATGGATCGACTTATCATCACGCCATTCTCGCCTCTTGCGGATTTTTATGAAACTACTACGACTCATAGCTAACTCACCTACGTACGCTAGTACAGCTTCCCCACCATTCGTATCTCGCCTCTTACGGATTTTTTTAGAACTACTACGACACAAAACCGAGCTCCCACCTCATCTACGCGCGCTAGTGGCGTCCTCACACCATTCGTATCACACCTCTTGCGGATTTTTTTGGAACTACTACGACACAAAACCGAGCTCCCACCTCATCTACGCGCGCTAGTGGCGCCCTCACCATTCGTATCACACCTCTTGCGGATTTTTTTGGAACTACTACGACTAATAGCGAACTAACTCACCGCCTCGCCTCCACCTCCCTGGTCTAGAACCGTCGCCTGTATCCCGGGGATCATTCAAGCCTTCTTAGTCGTGATAGTTTTCCTTTAAAATTCCACTTTCCATACATCCTTTTATGAATTATTTGAACTATTTTTCTTTTGTACAATAAAATTACGATCGGTTTTCATAATACCGCGTTTCATTTTAATTTTAATATATAAATGTATGTTTTAAAGTATTTATAATCTTGGTTTAGTCATGAGTTTAACGGCAAATTTAAGGTGACCAATTATAATCGATTATTAGTTTTATAGTGACCAATACTACCATCTGGAGACTGCATTCGGTGCATTCCTAAGGTTGCATTCGACCAAACTGGAATAATCTTACACCTACCTAGATTAAACGCCGAATTTGTATAGACTAATCTCGGAGTAGGTCTTGTTCCAGTAACCCTGAGGACTAAGATGGAATGCCTCTGTGCCTACCATCACTAAAATTACTAATGTCACTAACTAGCTGTGACTGTCTTAGGTACGCGCGTACAGTCGAGAAAATTGATTCCTAGACCACTTTGGCCTAATATCAAAGTGACACTCTAAATAAAATCATTAGAAGTCTCTTAAGTTTTAAATTATTACGTCACTTTGACATAGCCCAACGTAGTCTAGGAATTATTTAAAGACAAAGATAAAGATAAAGACATGACATGTATTCAGTAAGTAGGCCGCTAAGCAGCGCTTCACAAGAGGAGACCACTGCTGAGAAGAAACGCCGCAAGAAACTCAGCAGTCAGTCATTTTTTTAAATATATTTATTAAGCTATTGCATAGCTTCTATCGCGGGCCTTGAGCGCGGGGACCGAATCCAGAAATTCCGTAACGAAAAAACCTCACGCTCCCCACTCCGACGGGCAAGGAGGTGTGGCTTGAAGGCCGTGCACCGTCTAACGTCGTTTCAGTTCGGCAGTCTTCGCCACGGCGTTGTGTGCGTTTGTACGACATGCAATAGCTTTACCGCGGCAGTCCCCGAGTGCCACACGTCTTTTTAATATTACAATGGTACTACTTAGTCTAGCATTATATAAATCTATAAATATTAAATTGAAAAATATATCAAATAACCAAGTTTCCGCAGGAATCCACACTAAAATCTTAAGAGAGAGATAGAGGGAGAAAAGGGAAAAAATAACACCTAGGTACTTATGTGTATATAAGACGGTGCAAGACGACCACATAAGATTGATATGTTTTCCTACATCAACGGTGTCCCCTAGACAAGATAAAGCTTTTGCATTTGAAAAAAATATTATTGAATAAGTTTCGGGTTTAGGCCAAGCTTTTTTATCTATTGGAAGTTCTCGATCCTATATCCTCGATACGCTTTAGATATTAACGACTTTTTCAAGTACCTAATTTTTAAAACTACGCCAGGTAATCTTCTATAATACATATAATAAAAATGAATCGCTAAATATGTTGCTAAGCGCAAAACTCGAGAACGGCTGAACCGATTTGGCTGATTTCTTTTTTGTAGTATTCGTCATTGTCAGGAAAAGGTTTGTATGAAAGAAAATAATGGAAAAATCCACCGGGAAAGTCAGAATTTTGCAGCGGGGCGAAGCCGCTGGCGCCCCTACTTTATTATAGAAATTAACGCATTGACCAACAAATGATTTATATCTTTACGGAGGCGGAATTTTCGAATAGCGATTTTTATTTTATTTTATTATTTAAGTTATGTAGGTATATCAGATTTTTTGTGTAAGAATATTTTTTTTAATAACATAAATAATAAACTCATAAATAAATTGAGACGCTACAGTTAAGACGAAGGGTAGGGCAAAATTACGAAATCGAGGTGTTTTTGGATAAATTTATTGGGAAAAATATAGGAAGTGGCAGTTTTAAATGATGATAATCTGAAGACATATATCCTCAAGTCTTGCTCTGGCTCATTTATATAGTTATCTAACTGATAGTAAGCTCTATATACCACTTTAAATGAACCGTTTTTAAAAAGTTCGTATTCGTTTTATTCCGGCTGGGCGATTTAGTTTGCAGCCAAACTTTCCACACTTCTTTTTACGGATTTAATGTGTTGCGTCAGCTTGAATATATTAGCTTTAATAAGAATTTACAGATTATAGACTCAAAACCTATGTGCTCCTAGTGAAACAATGAACTAAATGTTTGCTCTTAAACTATGACTAGGCGTTTTGAAGCTTTTTGTTGAATGTGGCCAAAAAAATATACACAAACTAAAATAAGATAAGATTTAAAATACTCAAAAAATAAACAAAACTATATAAAGAAAAAAAACAAATTGTTTCGAATAAAAGTTGATTTTAGTGTTAGATAATGGATTTGAACTTGCATTCACGTTGGATCAGTAAAAAATCATAAAAGTTATAGTTATAACTAGGTAGGTAGGTGAGTTTGTACTCAAAACTACAGAGCGATGAAAGCGACGTTGCGTGCTCGGTTTGGGTTTTGGCGTGTGGCGCCGGCCGCGGCGTTGCCAGACCGTTGGGTTGGTTTGGTTGATAGTTCTAATGTTTCGAACTTTGTTTTGCGTTTTGACTCCCACCCAACGGTCAGTATACGAGTACAAAGGGGGCGCAACTATATATAGGTATTTGGGGGGAGCGTGGAGGGGGTGTTGGGGGTGATAGGGGGGGTGGTTTCGAGAGGGTAAAAAAATTTTTTTTTTTCACTGGGACTTACAAAATTTTCGGTGTCGCAAAATTTAGGTCAATATAACACTACATTTTTATGAATGAATCCAGTAAATCATGCTAAAAGAAACATATTTTGCTCTTTCACTTTTTTTCCTACGATCCATATTTTCCGTATCTCCGGCGCTGCGGGAACAGCAGCCCTTCCGCCCTTGCATGACGACGCACGGTCACTTCGCTCGGCTCCGCAGCTTCGGCTTGTTGGTCGCCTTCGGCCTCCCTCCGCGCCTCCGGCTCTATTAAAACACTCTAGGGCGCGCAGTGTCGGCACGCGTCCTAACCAGCGAGAGCCCTAGATTCGTACTTGTGTGAAAATGTCCATTTAGGAGCCAATATCTCGGTAATGATCAATATTTTTGCGTCCTCTATACGATAGCATCATAAAAACTTCGTGTTATAATAACACCACTTCACTCAAACCCTAATATCAACATGCTTATTTTACCATGTTTTTATAGGATTTCTTGGGTCAATCAACTTTTCTTTGTAGCTCGTTGCCATGGTGACGTCTCCTGGGTCACTCTTTAAAACTATGATTTCAAAGGATATAAGACCACTAAAAAACTGTTTATTGGCAATTACACACCCATTCTTTGAAATGAAATCTTTATTTGCTAGAATACGTTACAATCAGGTCTTAAGATTAATAGTAGAATCAGTATTCTGTCGACATGCCATCGACATGCAAAATATTATGTATACTTATAATCTAAAAAATCAAATCAGACCCAATAATTTAAAATTAAAAATTACATGCAGTATTTTCGATACCTACTTAATATATAATTAGTGACTAGCAGGCTTGAGGTTGCAATCATAATTGTCATGTACCATTAAAATTTAAAAAATCCTTTACACTATAAAAGCAACGATGTTGTAGCCATTCGGTCAAATTCGTCTTAAACACTTTACCATGCAGCAGTTTAAATTTATCAGGAAGGTTATTATATAAAACTATACACATGTTATATGCGTTTCTCCTATAGATATCAGATCTACAAGATGGCTGATATAGTAGATTTTTGTACTGCGCACGTAGCTCTCCTGCGAACATTTTGTCGCGCCTCTTAAAATAATCTGGATGGTTTTTGGTAAATAGACAAATTTTTAAAATATACATAGAGGCTAAGGGGAGAACTTTAAACTTTTGGAAAAGTGGTCCACAGCTGTCGTCAAACCTAGCACTACCTACTGCACGTATACATTTTTTTTGCATCAAAAATGCCCTCTGAACGTCTACAGAATTGCCCCACAGCAGAAGCCCGTAATTTAGAGTAGACGACACGTAGCCATGGTAGGCGGTCAGCGCTGCCCCACCCAGCCCAGCCACCCAGGTCACCAGGTGCTGCTGGAGACGGAATTCCTGAGTTTCCTCAAGGCAAAAACAAACTTTGCCAATTTTGAACATACTGATTCGATATGATGTTTCCAGTTTAAGTGTTTGTCTATAAATAAACCCAAAAATTTCACACCATCAGTCTCATTAACGGGAGAGTTATTATGATTTACAATTAGATTTAATGGTTTTGAATTATATGAATGAAATTGCATAAATGAAGTTTTATTAAGGTTAATATTAAGATTATTATAATTTGTCCAAGAATTAATGTCTGCCAATGCTTTATTTATCTTTGATTCGTACAGATTCTTATTAGTTCCTTTAACTATTAAGGTAGTGTCATCTGCAAAAAGTATACACTTTTGCGACGTAGCTTGGGGAAGGTCGTTGATGTATAGTAAAAACAACAAGGGTCCTAAATTACTTCCCTGAGGCACTCCTGACCCATTTACACGATATTGAGACCTGTATTTCTGCCTTATAAGATTATTCCCCACTGTTACTACTCTAGAGATTTCTGTGCATTGTTTACGGTCAACTAGATAACTGCCTATCCAATCAAGAACATTACCTCTGATACCATAAAATTCAAGTTTTGAAAGCAGTTTTGAGTGATTTACAAAGTCAAAGGCTTTACTCATATCTAGGAAAATTGACATTACCGGTAATTTGTTATTAATAGCTTCTGTTATATCCTTGACAAAATCAAAACAAGCCAATTCTGTTGAGCGTTCCTTCCGAAAGCCAAATTGTTCTGGCAATAAGATACTATGCAAAGTCAAATAATCAATTAATCTCACAAACATAGCCTTCTCTAAGACCTTGGACATAGCTGGGACCATAGTAATGGGTCTGTAGTTGTTTGGATCATTGCGGTTACCTTTCTTGAATAAAGGCTTTACAATCGACAATTTAAGTTGTTCAGGAAAAACACCCTGACTGAATGAAAGATTAATCAAATGCGCCAACGGACGGCACAAATATATAGCATTATACTTAAGCATAATTGTTGATATATCATCATAGCCACAGGACTTACTATTTTTTAGTGACATTATAAGTTTCAACATTTCATTGCCATCAACAGGTCTTAAAAACATAGAGTGAGCATGATCGCATCTGATATTTAAAGATTTTTGTGAAGAAGTACTTGGAATATGATTATTAATAATGTCAATGAAAAAGTCATTCATAATATTGGATATGTCTTGAGGGTCACTGCATGTTGCATTATTTGTGGTCAAAGAGTTAATATCATTACCATGATTATTACTGGAGCAACTAGAATTAATTAAATTCCATGTCGCTCTGCACTTATTCTTATTACACTGAATGTACTGATTATTCTGCAGTTGTTGAGATTTATAAATACATTTTCTCAGAATATGACCATATCTTATTAAAAAATCTTTATTTTGTTTATTATGTTTACTTTTGTTCCTACATGCTATATATAACTTACGCTTCACATTACAAGATCTTTTAATCCCTTTAGTTAACCACTTTACATTTTTCCGTCGATAACTGACTTTTACTTTTATTAGCGGGAAGCACAGATTAAATAAAAGGCACAACAGGTCATAAAATAGTGCAAAAGCATCTTGCAAGTAACCAGCATTTAACACATCAGAAAATGACAGGGCAGCCAGACACTGTCGAAACTTACGGATATTGTCATTACAATAATCTCTTTTGTACGCAAACCAGGTTATAAACGAATTACTCTTCCTTATATGAAACGTCAATGTTTGAGCCCTGTCATGGTCGGATAGAAAGAGACTGTGAGTCATTGCCTCGACTTTTTTTATGTTCGAAGCAATCTGATCTAAGCAAGCGTTAGCTCTAGTCGGCTTGTGAATGTGCATAACCAGACCATGAGTCAGTAATGTACTCTTAAGATCCTTTGAGAACGAGTTGTCCTTCATAATGTCAATATTCCAATCACCACACAGTAATATTTTTTTATTCTTAAATTTGGTAGTTAATTGAAAAAGCAGTTTGTCAAGTTTGTGAAAGAATAAACCTATGTGTGATTTGGTTGGTTCGGGTATTCTATAAATAACTACAACTATAAGGGCTAAGCCCAAAATTTCTATTCCACAGCATTCAAATACAAAGTTCGAAGCTAATTCCGACAAAAAAGGGATGGGTTTCACCTCCAATATTTTCCTAACCAGAATAGCTGTGCCACCTCTGCCTTTCTTTCTACAGTAAGATGAAGCCAATTTAAAGTTTTCAAGCCTAATATTATTTTCACAGCCCAACTTAACAAAAGTCTCGCTTAAACACAGTACATCAATTTCTTTTTTATTATTATAGAATTCCTGTATCGTTGCTTCTACTAAATCAAGCTTACTTAGCAAGCCTCCGATATTTTGATGCATTATTCTAAATTGGTCCGATGTTGAATTTATGATAATTAAAGATTCCTTATTGACGAAAAAACTCTGACGATTTGTGACAGGAGTTATTACAAGTACATGAAAATGAAGAATTAGGTATCATGTTTTCTGCCTCAATTATCGTCATAAGTTTAAATATGTCATGAAAAATCGACCTAATGCCATGACTATTAACCTTACCTGACCTTTCATTAAACATATTATAGTCATAAGAAAGATTTCGGTTGCTATCAAGCAGGTAAGCATATTCATATCCAGAATTATCAGTATATAATAAGTGGTTAAATGTTTCAAGTCTCCAATTGTACACATTAGAAAAATTACCTAAATTATATGTTGGATAACAGATAATTATATTAGTATGCAGTAAATTAAGCAATCTATTTCTAATGAACAGTATCAAGTTGTCATAGTTTTGTGTTTCTTTAAAGTCTTCTTCTCCTAAGAAAATTATGCAATAGTCTATTATGGCCTTTCTCCTGAATGTGCTGGAAGTATATATTATAACATTTTTTCTAAGAAATTCTATCACTGTTGTCTCCTGGCTTACGGGACAGAATAACAACAACAAAAAGTTGATCCACCCTCTTAACAAAAATGAGGGGTTATACTGACATCAATTTCACGACTCCAAAATTTTAGCCCTTCAAAATTACTGACCTTTGAACCCCAATATCTCGGTAAATATTGGTCGGAGAAAAAAGTTTATGTAACAAAACATGCTTATTTTACCATGTTTTATAGGATTTATTAACAAAAATGAGGGTTATATAGACATCAATTTCACTACTCCAAAATTTTTCTAAGTCCTAGATCCCTTCAAAATGACTGACATTTGAACCCCTAATATCTCGATAAATATCAAGTTTAGAGAAAAGTTGCCTATACAAAACACGCTTATTTAAGCGTCTTCTATACGATAGCATCATAAAAAATAGGTGTTATAATGACACCACTTCCATCAAAAAAAAAATAAGTCTTGCGCCCCCTTTGCTATACCCCAACCCGAAATTCTCGACGAATCGCCGCCTTGTCGTAGACCACGTCGAAAATAAAATACTTTAATACATTTAAAGTAGTATTATTGAAACAATTTAATCCCTATGCTTGTCGGGTACGGGCTAGCACACCTTGTTTTTTCTCGTTCACTTACGGCCAAACCCTATATTCAAACCGCGGACATTTAAGGCTTACTTCGGGTTAAAATTTGACATTTGCCCTTACAAAATGTGTCAAATTTTAATCCGAAATAAGCCTATTTATCCATGGTTTGAATATAGGGTTCGGCCATTAGTGCGTCTGTCTAGTTAGAAAGCAAAAAACATGACGCGCGCAAGTTATGCTAGCCGCCGGTGATAGTAATCCTAATCAGTAATCACGTAGGGGTCGTTTCACAAGAGCTGGCACGAAACGATTAAATGGGGGATGAAAGTATGTAAATAATTAAATTTTTGGTTCGAAATATAAACTGTAACTGATAGATAGCACTCACACAATCCTAGTAGACCAAAGTTTTCATTGATCTATTCGTGCCATCTATTCATGAAAAAAACCTTTACGTGTTAAATAATTAACTATTTATGTATTAACTTATTTGTTTAAAAGCAATTTTGGACATTCGTTACTGAATTTGAGATAGTATTTAGAAAAACACAAGTGTATCATATTGGTCGATCTAATCAAGCGCCATCTAACGGTAAATGCATGCCTGACTGTTTGACAAACAGCATTATGCGGTCGATCGCAGAGTTTACTTGATAGATGGCGCGCGAATTAAAACTTTACTCGTCTGGCCGAATGAGCAAGGTCAATTGCCCGCCCCGTCGCCTCCTTAAAAAGTTCTCTTAAGGGCGATTGTGCACTACAAGGAATTTTAATGTCCGGCAGTCCGATTTTGCACAAACTAGTCTTATGGGTTAGTATTTATTACGTAACCATAAAAAACCGGACTACCGGACGGTAAAATTCCTTGTAGTGCACAATCGCCCTAAGGCGACGGGGCGGGCAATTGACCTTGCTCATTCGGCCAGACGAGTAAAATTTTAATTCGCGCGCCATCTAACAAGTAAGCTCTGCGATCGACCACATAATGCTGTTTGTCAAACAGTCAGGCATGCATTTACCGTTAGATGGCGCTTGATTTGATCGACCAATATGATACACTTGTTTTTCTAAATACTATCTCAAATTCAGTAACGAATGTCCAAAATAGCTTTTAAACAAATAAGTTAATACATAAATAGTTAATTATTTAACACGTAAAGGTTTTTTTCATGAATAGATGGCACGAATAGATCAATGAAAACTTTGGTCTACTAGGATTGTGTGAGTGCTATCTATCAGTTACAGTTTATATTTCGAACCAAAAATTTAATTAATAATAAAGCATAGGGACTAAATTGTTTCAATAATACTACTTTAAATGTATTAAATTTTGACGTGGTCTACGACAAGGCGGCGATTAATCGAGAATATCGGGTTGGGGTATAGGTAGCAAAGGGGGCGCAAGACTTAATTTTGTTTTGATGGAAGTGGTGTCATTATAACACCTATTTTTTATGATGCTATCGTATCTAATAGAAGACGCTTAAATAAGCGTGTTTTGTATAGGCAACTTTTCTCTAAACTTGATATTTACCGAGATATTAGGGGTTCAAATGTCAGTCATTTTGAAGTGATCTGGGACTTAGAAAATTTTTGGAGTAGTGAAATTGATGTCAATACCTATAACCCTCATTTTTGTTAATAAATCTTATAAAACATGGTAAAATAAGCATGTTTTGTTATATAAACTTTTTTTCTCCGACCAATATTTACCGATATATTGGGGTTCAAAGGTCAGTAATTTTGAAGGCCTAAAATTTTGGAGTCGTGTAATTGATGTCAATATAACCCCTCATTTTTGTTAATAAATCCTATAAAACATGGTAAAATAAGCATGTTTTTTTTGTTATATAAACTTTTTTTCTCCGACCAATATTTACCAAGATATTGGGGTTTGAGTGAAGTGGTCTTATTATAACACGAAGTTTTTATGATGCTATTGTATAGAGGACGCAAAAATATTGATCATTACCGAGATATTGGCTCCTAAATGGACATTTCCACACAAGTCCGAATTTAGGGCTCTCGCTGGTTAGGACGCGTGCCGACACTGCGCCCTAGAGTGTTTTTATAGAGCCGGAGATACGGAAAATATGGATCGTAGGAAAAAAAGTGAAAGAGCAAAATATGTTTCTTTTAGCATGATTTACTGGATTCATTCATAAAAATGTACTTAGTGTTATCCTTGGTGTTATATTGACCTAAATTTCGCGACACCGAAAATTTTCTAAGTCCCAGGTAAAAAAAAAAATTTTTTTTCCCTCTCGAAACCACCCCCCCTATCACCCCCCCCCCCCCCAAATACCTATATATAGTTGCGCCCCCTTTGCTATACTCGTATAACCGTATAACCGTATCTCACCGCATAAAACACGAAGTTCAATGTCAATAACAATAGGTAACAGGATATTAGGTATAATAACAAAACAAATAATTAACACAACAGAAACAAAACAACAACGCCAAGGCCGAATTATAAAACAACTGCAGTAGGTAGTTACTTGTTCGCACGGAATAGTAGAAACGCAACTGATTCAATTCAACTGAAATGACAGTGACTGACCGTTGGGTGGGAGTCAAAACAAAGTTCGAAACATTCGAACCAAGGACCATAATAATATATAATATATGGTCCTTGATTCGAACTATCAACCAAACCAACCCAACGGTCTGGCAACGCCGCGGTCGGCCGCCACACGCCAAAACCCAAACCGAGCACGCAACGTCGCTTTCATCGCTCTGTAGTTTTGAGTACTTACCTACCTAGTTATAACTATAACTTTTATGATTTTTTACTGATCCAACGTGAATGCAAGTTCAAATCCATTATCTAACACTAAAATCAACTTTTATTCGAAACAATTTGTTTTTTTTCTTTATATAGTTTTGTTTATTTTTTGAGTATTTTAAATTCTTATTTTAGTTTGTGTATATTTTTTTGGCCACATTCAACAAAAAGCTTCAAAACGCCTAGTCATAGTTTAAGAGCAAACATTTAGTTCATTGTTTCACTAGGAGCACATAGGTTTTGAGTCTATAATCTGTAAATTCTTATTAAAGCTAATATATTCAAGCTGACGCAACACATTAAATCCGTAAAAAGAAGTGTGGAAAGTTTGGCTGCAAACTAAATCGCCCAGCCGGAATAAAACGAATACGAACTTTTTAAAAACGGTTCATTTAAAGTGGTATATAGAGCTTACTATCAGTTAGATAACTATATAAATGAGTCAGAGCAAGACTTGAGGATATATGTCTTCAGATTATCATCATTTAAAACTGCCACTTCCTATATTTTTCCCAAAAAAATTATCCAAAAACACCTCGATTTCGTAATTTTGCCCTACCCTTCGCCTTAAGGAATTCCTCGATTCGACTTCCTCGACTGTACCTATTTTTTCTCTAAAATCCGTTGATAACAGCAGCCCACACGTAATAACCAGGTTGATCGCCGGATGTCACGGTTTACGTACCAGCTATAGTTATCATCACGTCATATGCTACTCTTCATATGTACCTAATTGAAAATAATCGTCTGGAGGGCAGTACACAATACTGCTCTTTAGTCCACCGTATTAGTTGCCTGGTATCGTCAGGTAGATGGAAGCTGAGTTTTATGGTCGGTTTTTAACTCCCGACGGAAATTATTAGTTTGACATGTTTGTCTGTGTGACTGTGTATCTGTTTGTCAGTGTACCTACTTGTGTGTTTTTATGTTATTGTTTCACGACGCGCTGGCCTAGTTGGTAGTGACCCTGCCTTTGAATCTACCGGTGCCGGGTTCAAATCCCGGTAAGGGCAGATATTTGTGTGATGAGTGCGAATATTTTTTCCTGAGTCATGGATAGGGGTTTACGCCGACTGTGACTGGCACTACTAAATCGCACTACTCACCAAAACTAGTATTATTAAATATTTATTTATTTAAACTTCTTTGCACTAAATACAATAAAGTACAAATGGCGGACTTAATGCCCAATGGCATTCTCTACCAGTCAAACAGTAGGCGAAACAGAAAAAGAAGATCGGTGCGAAGAAAAAAAAGCGTTGAAAAAAATCTGTTAAAATAAAATACTTATATACAAGATACGGGTATATATAAGATATAAATATACGTAAATACATAATGTAAATATAATAATACATATAAAATATATAAATAAACAGATATGGCGATTAGGGCTTGAATTCCGGAATTCCGGAATTTCGAAATTCCGGAATTTCGGAGTTTTTTTCGATATTTCAATTCCGGAATTGAGCTACACTCAATATCGAAATTCCGGAATTGAACAAAGACAGTTTTAATACTTTTAATTGTATTAGATGTTTATTTAAAATCATTATTTTACGAAATAACCACAACAAAAAGTAGTTCAATTGCAAATATTTTTATTTTCGGCTCCGCTTAATGTTCAGGTAATGTTTTATGGCCCTAAGTCAGAGCGAGACGAAATCATTAGAACCCGTTAAAATCCTATTTCTGTCTCACATTGTTCTTTCACCTAAACAATAATAAATACAATCAGTTCCTAGTGCAAACCTGTTAATGAAAGTTGTGTTGTAAGGTTGTGACTTGTGGCTTCGTGACAGTTGCGAGAGTATTTCATATTTTAAGTGTGTGTGACATGCGTGCGGCATCAAAGAACAATGTAAGAATTATTTACCTTGATTATTTGCAAAACCGTTATTTTTTTGTAACTACTTATTTATTGAGGCATGATTATGTTTTAAACTATATAGCATTTAAAATATTTCCTTACTGACGATTTCTGTAGTCAATCTAAGTTGCATGTGTTATTAGTACCTATTACACAACACACACTGTATATTAATTTGATTGTTTGATGATGATGTTTTGTAGGGTCTGTATCTAAGTAAATAAAACTAAAAATAATTAAATGCTGTCGAGTCCTGGCCTGGGGCCCGTTTCACGAAGCTACTTATTTAATATGTACCTAATCGTAATTATGTTGATTAGTTTTGCCTAATATTAACACTTTTAAATAAATAAATAATAAATATCAGGGGACAATGTTACACCACATCAATTAACCTAGTCCCAATTTAAGCTCTAGGCTTGTATTATGGGTACTAGACAATGATATAAATACTTATATAGAGGAATATATACTTAAATACATAGTAAACATCCATGACTCAGGAACAAATATTCGCGCTCATCACACAAATATCAGCCCTTACCGGGATTTGAACCCAGGACCGCTAGCTTCGTAGGCAGGGTCACTACCAAGTAGGTACTACCAACTAGGCCAGCGCGTCGTCAAAACGTTTGTAAATTATTATAATAACTATATGTTTTGTTTGAGTGAAAATGTTTGTGATTATTAATTTTGTTTTAAGAAAAAAACGACTGATTACGCCTGTTCATTATTAGTACATAAATGTTGATTACAATTTTTAGTTTTATTTTGCCCTACATTGAAAGAATCACAAAAAAGCAATGAAATCATCAATTCCGGAACTAGTTCCGGAATTCCGGAATTGAAGGCTAATCTCGAAAATCAATTCCGGAATTGAAAACCGTCCGATATTGCATGCCCTAATGGCGATGTGTGTTAAATCGATTTACGACTGCGCTTGTTCCAGTAGATGCTTATGAAGCATCCGCTTGAAAGCTAACTTGCTTGGGGCTTGTCTGATGCTCAGCGGGAGCTCATTCCAGAGACGGATCGCCTTAAGGGCAAACGAATTAGTCATAAAACCAGTATGGTGGGGAGGAATAGAAAGTTTGAGAGTACGAGAGGAACGCAATTCACAGCCTGGACGGGGGGTATTAAAATTAAATTTACATTTAAGATAACCTGGAGTAGAAGGCTCGAACAGGATAGAAAAAAGAGTGCATGATAAATATGACAAATATGAGGTAGTATGAGGTAGGTTAAGGTCATGTCAGTTGCTCAACCGGCCCGAAGGGCCAAACCATCCAGAAAAAGGAGCTCCGTGACAGCTCCGTCAAGGTCGACTCCGTTAAATTTGAATTAAAATTTAAATCATTGGTCAGCAATGCGGCTTAGTAGTGTCGTGGAGGGAAGGGGAAGGAGGGATGTTTTCTTTGGATTTAAGTGTGTTTACCGTTGTCTAATACCCATAGTACAAACCGAGAGCTTAGTGCTGCTACAACAAAAAAAAAATAGAAAATAACTTTTACTTCACAAGAAGGTACGGAACCCTCCGTGTGCGAGACCGACTCGCAATTGATCGATTTTTGTAAAATTGTTATCACAATAAAATATTAGGCTCAACATAATCACATTGTAATATAGATATTTCCTTGTAATCTGATACTGGGGATTAAGGGTGTTCGCGTCAGTTTCCGCGCACGCGCGGAGGTGTGACCATGTTCCGAGTGGCGGCGTGGGCGTGCGTGCTGGCGGCTGCGCTCGCGCAGGATGAGTTCGAGCTTAACATTATACACTTCAATGATTTCCATGCACAGTAAGTATATCTTATATCCTACTACTGGTTCACTAATGTTTGACCAAAAAATTATTGACAAATGGTCATTTGACAAAAAACGTTTCACCAAATGATCATTTGGCAAACGAGACATTTGACAAAAGTATCATCTTACAAAAACTCACTTAGCTATTGATCATTTAGCAATTAGTTTACCTATTTCTGGGCAGAAAAAAAAACAACCTCGAAGGCCAAAGCTGCGGCCAAAGCGGAGCTTGGCTCCCGTCTTTGCCTTCTAACCTAACCTATCCGAGTCGGTTATGCTCTGACTCGTGTTCCTCGTAAAATGTAAATTTAACTATAGATCATTTGGAAAAGTAAGTCATTTGAAAAAGGACTAGTAGCAAAATTATCAATTGACTTAACATTTTTTTGCAAAACGTTGTTTGTCAAGTGTAATTTTGCCAAATGACTTTTGGTCAAACGGCAGGACACCCCTACTACTACCTACCTACTAGTAATTTTGGACCATGGAGTTTTTTTTTCAGGATGGTAAAATTGACTTATGTATTCAGGGTACGTAGGCTATCGATAAATCCTTCCTTCCTTCATTCGAAGGAGTAACAAAACTAACCACCAAACTAACACTTACAGTGAGTTTTGTGTCTTTGTCTTTGTATTAGATTGAGTGTCCAATGACGTAGCAGGTAGCCTAGGTTGCCTGCGGTCCTCGGCAACGACGAGGTGGAGGGAGATTCGCTAGGTTTATAAGAATAAGAATAAGAATAATCTTTATTGCCACAACCTTAAATTTTGCAAATACAGAAGAATAAAAAAAAAAATAGGCTAGTTTATGAGAAACAAATAAAAACTTATACTTACCTAGTAACTAAGAAACTAGGTTGAACAATGGGCCCCAATCTCAGCATGTGCTAGGCAGGGCCCGGCGCTGGTTTTCAGACTGGTCCCTATAAACGGGACGGTCGGAAACTGATACAAAAAGTACAATAAAAAGGTCATGTTTCAAATGGTAAGTGAAGAAGGAGTAAATTACTAATAAAGACATTTACTTAGGTGAAGAATGAAAAAAAATGAATGTATAGTGGGTATTCCTGTCACTCTCGACCTTTCTGCTTCAGCTGACCCAGGTGTTATGCGTAAAAGCATTCCCAGCGTGAACAAAAAGTGTGCCTACGAAAACCGATTTCGAGCTCGGTTCTTGGTAATGTCAAAAACTAGTGTGTAGCGCTTCACAGTCAATGGGCGCTAGCCAAGACGCTGACGCTACTAAAGTTTTTCTTTTCCATCGGTAAAATTGTACGGGATGACATTCTCGTGCGTAATGTTTTTTTTTTTGTATGGCATAGGAAGGCAATCGTGCACACAGGCCACCTGATGGTAAGTGGAAACTGTGACCCATAGACATTCGCATTCACAATACTGCAAATGCACTGCCAACCCTGAGGACTAAGATGGAATGCCTAAATAAACCACGTGGTCTACAGTCAACCCATAGATTTTGAGCCATAGAAAAGAAAAACTTTAGAAGCGTTTGCATCTTGGCTAGAACCCAATACTAGAACACTGTTTAAACTACCTGGTTGACTTCTTCTCTTTGACCCTGACCCTCCACGCTTGTGTGACACTGCCTTAATTACAATGCATATTATGACAGTTTACATGAGCAGAGATATGCCCCTACAATTACGTTTCAAGGACTCTAAATACGAGGCTTTTTCCAGCTTCGACGAGATCAGCCCCTCCGGCACTATCTGCAACCCCGGAGATGAGTGCATCGGGGGCTACGCGAGGCTCTACACAGCGATCAAGGACGCCAAGGAGGCGGAGCCGGACTCCATCGTCCTGAACGGAGGAGACACGTTCCAGGGCACCATCTGGTACAACTTCTTGAGGTGGAACGTCAGTCAGCACTTCATGAATCTTCTGCCGCATGATGCTCACGTTAGTATTGCTACAACGTCAGGAATAACCAACACTACCCCTACCATGAGGTACTATTGACGCGTAAAAATAAATACCTAACTTCATCCCTATAACGTAAATGAAACTATTTGATTGAGAAGGACAGTGGAAAAATACATCGAGTGTTTTTATGTTGTAATAAAAATTAATGTTTAATGTTTATTTGGGCACAAACGGTACAAGTAAAGAAAACCAAATTCTCAGAAAAACTTTAAAAATTAACTAATACAGTACAGAGTAACACGTCAGAAAAAATGTGTGCTTACATTATATTAAATTAAATTACACACTTCACTTAATGTTTAGACAACGCAATCTTAAATCTAAGAAGGGAAAGACTAAATATATCTAAGTGAGAAAATGTGTTATTATAGTTTTTAACATGATTAAATAGTCATAAATACAATTGTGGCTTATACATCCGTAAAAGAAAATCGTCTCAATTTGTAATTTTTAGAATTGAGTGGTGAAAAAAAAAAGTGATGCTGCCGTGATCCGTATTTTGATTGCAATTAAGCTGTATTTAACTATAATCATTTTAACGCTTCTTATTTTTTTTATTTGTACTAGTGAAAACATACCTAAACACCCGCCAAATGAAAGCAGAGCATCCTGTGTGTAATACTTCGTCATTTTGACGTCATCGGCATCAAAAGTAGGTACGACCTCTGCTCCTGTCCTTCACAGTATTCTTAGGGAAACAGCATTCGGCTCTCATCCGACTAGCAAGACCGGTAATTGTAAAGCTCTGCACCATCGACGAGGCCGTGAATAATAGTATATAAAAACATATTTACAAATGTTATATATTCTAATCTAAAACCGCCAAGAAGAGAGTTCCGATTGGGAGTTCTAAAGGAACAAGGAACCAATTCTAGCGAATGTGCTCAAGGCTATCAGCACGAAGTGCACAAAATATACAAAGCATAATGTTCATAAATCGCGGGAACGCGGTGGATGCGAAAAGTACTTGACCGGTCTGAGTGGAGAGCCTTGGGGGAGGCCTATATCCAGCAATGGACGTCTTTCGGCTGACATGATGATGATGATGATGATTCAAGACTTTCAAAGTAGGTTTGTTGTGTTATCACCGTTTCGATTAAACATTAAGCTGAGATAATGACTGATTGATTTATGTCTGACTAGCAATCGGAGTTAATAAGATCTTATCTATTTGTTTAATCTTGTTAAGCCAGACGATAGCCACTGAAACTGTGCTCTGATAAAACAAAACATAGGCCCGTATTCATAACTCAAGATGCGTGAAAATTACAGTTTTCTATGGCTTGTCGTTTACTCTGACGTATCTTGTGACGGACATCTCAGTCAAGTTGAGTTTATTAATACGGCCCTAAAACCGGCCAAGTACCTAAATAGTTACGACTCGTGCATGTAAATCGTCGATCCAAAATTGGTCCAGATTTAATTATTTAACAAACAGTAACACAAATCTAGGCTGATGATTAAGTAGTATACAGTGCAACAAGTTATGTTATTGTGCCACCAACACCGTTGACCACAAATTACTACAGAAAACATAAGTTATTATTAGATATTCGATTTGGAAGAGGAAATAGAGGAATACGCAATATCAGGAGACAATCTTGTAATACCTAGTCCCAAACTAAGCTCTAGGCTTGTGCACACTATGGGTAGGGTAAGATGGGGGAATGGCAGTCAGCGGGCAATGCCGGTCACGTCAAAATATAAAACTTCCTACAACATTATGCAATCGCTACTAGTGTCGCCATCTAGTATGCGGCCGAGTAAACTAATTTACCGAGCGGCACCATTGTCTTTCGCGCGCAGTGAGTGTGACAGCTGTGTACAGGTTCGGACGTGTTTTGTTGTAATAAAATCGAAAATTTGATGAAAGGTAACCTTAAAGTGATTTATACCAATTAATATCTTTCTTAAAGTTAATTACTGTACGTTTGCAAGTGTATGTACTTAAATGTATGTAGTATGTACTTGTGGGATTTTATGAAAGTTATTTACATTTTTCGTGACTAAGCAAAAAAACCGTTTCCATATTTTGGGGTTATGGCAATCACTCTAAGCGGGCAATACCGGTCACTGACCGGTATTGCCCCGTATGGAGTTATAAGACAATTTATTATTTGTGTGGTTGTTAAAATAACGTCTCATTACAATTAGACGTCTTAATCTTTAATTTTGATTATCCAAACATAAATAAAAAAAAGTTGATTTATCTAAAAAAAAATTAATAATAATAATATATATTTTTTTTAAATAAAAAAGAGTTAATTTTGGTTAAAAGATAAAAAATGTTTTGGTTAATTTTGGTTAAATAAAGATAATATTAATAAACTGTCGTTTTATTTCGTTTTGATACATTTTAGAAGCAACCCTGTGTTAATTTTGAATGACCGGTATTACCCGCATTTGCGGGTAATACCGGTCAACGAAGGGTTTCACAAAATGATCATAAATAAGAAACCCGTAATATATTGATAATGTATTTCATATATATCAATAAACTACTATATAAGCTATGTAAAAAGTTAATTTCCGATACCGTAAATCATAAAAATAAAATGAAAAATTAATAATTGCTTAAGTGACCGCTATTCCCCCATCTTACCCTACTAGGCATCGATAAAACCACTAATACTCGTCTAGAGTACGTCAGAAAACATCCAAGACTAGGAACAAATACTCGCGCTCATCACACAAATATTTGCCCAAACCGGGAATTGAACCCGGGGCAGCTCGCTGCGTAGGCAGTCACTACCAACTAGGCTGAAAGGCGTCGTTAACAGTTATTCATACATAGGTATAGGTAGGTCATTTTACATACATACAGACCTACATTAAATCACGCCTGTTTCCCAGAGGGGTCGGCAGAGACCACTTCTTTCCACTATTATTTTACATATAAAATAAAAATAAATACCAGGGGACAATGTCACACCAATTGACCTAGTCCCAAACTAAGCTCTAGGCTTGTACTATGGGTATACGCCCCTACCGGGATTTGACCCCAGGACCGCTAGCTTTCGTAGGCAGGGTCACTACCAACTAGGCCAGCGTGTCGTCGAACATATCGCTCATCCAATAGAATAATGACATAATTGCAAAAAATCGGGTTTTGAGATTTTACCGTCGTAAGTGTTCTAAAGGTCAGGTCTATCGCGTGGAACAATGACATAACATGCATGCTAAAAATGCAATTATGTCATTATTCTATTGGATGAGCGATATGTATAGTGCAGTTGTCCCTTTCGTGCTATAATCGGCCGCTAAACGCTTGCAGAGCGATAGCAAGATAGTCGATGTTTTATAACAATACAAGTATAATAATGTTTTCACACCACCTGCTCGACAATGCCAAATTACATATCATGCAAACCTTACGCAAACCAAGTCATTAAAGCCCTTGGCTTTAGCCGGGGTGTAATGTTGTACTGAATCTCATTATAACCCGCTGGGTTGTAATATTTTCACTTTTCATAGTTCTTATTACAATGGCCTTAAAGTCTAATTTCGTAATAAAAGATCAAATATTACTCGAAGGCCGGGCGCGGCGCCGCCGCCACCGCCGCGTCGAACCTATTTTGAAAATCGAACATTTTCTAAAATCGAGCTGGCCACGGCAAGCTGAATGGAACACATTTGAAATTAAACAAAAGCCGCGAGTATTGTAAGACGCTGCAATAAAATACATTGGTGATAACTGCAAAGTTTTAAATAAATATATCAAAATTGAAGAAAACATCTGTTAAAATGTCGAGTGACGAAAGTGATTTAACTCCGGAGTCCATTAAATTGGATGCCTTAGGCATTGTTCATAATCTACTCCCAGAGAAGTCAAAGGAAAAATATAACTTTGTCTTTCCACAACTGGACTAATGTCTCAAATATCAATTTTCACTTTTAATTTTAATTTACTATAATAAAACGCTGTTTTTAGTAGACTCGCTTTTTTATTGTCTCGCAAAAGGTGAGAAAAGTAGAGTACACTCCTCGGGGATAAAGCTGTTTTCGTCTTGGGCGCGCTTGAACCCCTCACTGCGCTCAGGACTCTTCTTAATTCCCTCGCTTCGCTCGGGAATTAACTCGTAACACCCTCGCTGCGCTCGGAGTTAAATCTGGAGTCCTTCGTTACGTTCAGGATTCAATATCGCGCCCGTGACATAAAACTGTGGTTTATCCCCTCGGTGTATAATCTACTATTTCACACCACATGCTCAAAATTTCCAAATTATATATCATGCAAGCCTCCCCTAAAGTAAATCATTATAGCCATCGGCTAACCAGCGGGTTATAATGAGATTGAGTACCTACAATATAATGACCCGGCGGGTTATAACATGGTTCTGAATTTCGTTATAACCCGCTGGTTAATAATGAGATTTAAATTCCTATTAAAAATTTGTACGTATTTTTTTAATAAGGTACTTTTAGTTTTAATAAAACGTTGTGTTTCTAGTAAGTAGCTTTGCTTTATATTGTCTTGCAAAAGGTGAGAATAGTAGAGTATTCTCCTTTGGGATAAAGCTGTTTTCGTCTTGGGCGAGCTCGAATCTCTCGTAGCACTCAGGTCTCCGTTTTAACTCGTAACATCCTCGCTACGCTCTGTAGTCCCTCATTTGCTTAGGATTCAATATCGCGCCCGTGACATAAAACAGTGCTAATAACCGTGGCCGTCATTGCCACCCATCTAATTGCATGATGATGGCGGCACGATTCCTTAACTTAGGGCATTAAAAGTACAAAGCGGCAACAGCGCGCAATGCACAACGTTATTCTGAGAGCCTAGACAAGATACAAATGCTTCCAGGCGTTTCTCTTTGTATAAAATTAAAGGTCTAAGCGTTTCTATCCAAAATGTGCTAGACAAAATTAATTAGTATAGGGAATTGTGCTGTCGATGCTACGATGTCGGTGTTCTTACGATTTTGATTCCGTTGGGATGTAGCGACATCAACAACAAACACGAACACGACACGACACGTACGTGTTGTTGTATAACATTATTCATGTCAGCCGAAAGACGTCCACTGCTGGACATAGGCCTCCCCCAAGGCTCTCCACTCAGACCGGTCTTGTGCTTTTCGCATCCACCGCGTTCCCGCGATCCTTACAAGATCGTCACTCCATCATGTTGGAGGCCTACCTACAGCTCGTCTCCCGGTCCGCGGACGCCACTCAAGAACCTTCTGGGTCCATCGGCCATCAGTCCTGCATGCGATGTGCCCCGCCCAATGCCACTTCAGTGTAGGCTATGTCGGTAACCTTAGTTCTACTGGGGATATCATCATTTCTGATTCTATCACGCAAAGAAACCCCGAGCATAACCATCTCCATAGACCTTGAGCTTTCTTATGAGGCCCATTGTTAGCGCCCACGTCTCGGATCCGTAGGTCATCACATTAACATTATTTCAAGTAATAAATACTCAAATGTTAATACGGCCTATTTCCCCAGGTGCTGGGCAACCACGAGTTCGACCACGGGCCCGAGGGCCTGCTCCCGTACCTGGAGCTCCTGAACGCGCCCATGCTGGCGGCCAACGTGAACACCACGCTCGAGCCCTCGCTGACGCCCCACCTGCTGAACCACGTGGTGCTCACGGTGCACGGGAGGCGGGTCGGGGTCATAGGGGTGCTGCTGCGAGTGGTGAGCTTACATACACACATACAAATACAATACTTCCTTCCTAAATAAAAAAGACACATGTGCAATTCGATAGTCAAAGTAAATTTAAACCCCTATCTTAAGAAATAGGGTCACTAATATATACTCGGTTCTATAAGATATACACCCTTTTTTCCAAGGCGGGCAGAATACTACAACAATAGTCACTTCACGGTTAGGCAGGCCTATCTGCCGTAAGAAGAAGGCTATAATGTAGTTGTCGAAGCATTCTGGACTTTATTGGCAATCAGACCTATAGCCTAAGATTCGGTATTAGAAATATATGTACCCTCACGTTCATAGCGCTATTTTACGATGACGTTATATCGGCATTATTGCGCTGTAAAATTATTATTACGTTATATAACTCGGATCCATGGCGGTATTTATATATCGGTACATAATAACGATATAATAACGTTATACGCCACGAATTGACCTGGTCCCAAAGTAAGCCTAAAGGCACAGCGGAAGCTGAGCGCAGAGAATTCACTTCTCGTCTTTGGACGTGTTGTGAATTTCCATCAAATTTAAACACGGCCAAAGACGATGATGCTTTGGCAATGAGAAGTTATCTTGCATGCGCTTAGGCTTGTACCTACATACAGCTAATCCTGTGTTCGGCTACAACTTGTGATTCTGGTGCAGTTCTCAGCACCGATCGGCGGCGTGATCATGGAGGACGAGGTGGAGGCGATCAACCGGGAAGCGGCCATCCTGGCGGAGCAGGACGTCGACATCATCATCGTGCTGTCTCACTGCGGCTACAGTAGTGACGTGTCAGTATCTATAGTATCCTGAATTTATTTAACAGGAGAACTGGCTGACTATCAAACCCTAAACTGAGTAAGCTAAGTAGATACATGATCGGGGTCTATATTTCCTGATGATAATAACCAGTGGTCTTAAAACATCTGCTGCGAAGCCAATGCATCTTATCCGTACACGGAAACACAACAACGTGCTTGACGGTAGTTTAAAAAATGACATGAAAATGACTGGGTATTCGATACAAACCTTTTAAGGAGGCATAGTAGAGCTCATTCGAAGCCAAAAAGGTCACGTAGTACCCTGACCGAAAATTATTCGTTTCTGAGATATTTGAGATTTTAGTTTTTTTTCGAAATTGCGGAACGAAGATCAAAAAAAATATTCCATCTTTTTAATGCTCTTTAATGTATTTTCTGAAAGCTAAAATGTCAGCGATTTAATTTAATGACAAAAATATAACACATACTTAATGCTACATTTCAAGTTATTTAATGAAACTCCAATAAAAATAAACAAAAGTAATTACCTTATTATGAAAGAGTGTTATTTTTTTAATCATTGTACGACACGCAGCGTAGGTACACATTGCTGGAAAATCTTTCTCGGTTTACTAGCTATCCAATTAGATACAATTTAAACACGAATTAATACTAAGAAGTATACTTTTTATGAACGTCGTTTGTATGGTACGAACTCCTCAGAAATCAGTAGTTATCTTCAAATGCATACCTACTTCAATGATTTGTGAGGAGTTTTTAGAATTTTCGGTCAGGGTACTACATGACATGACCTTATTGGCTTCAAATGAGCTCTACTATACCTCCTTAAAAGGTTTGTATCGTAGTCACCCTGTATAAGGTCCTACCATCATTAAAATTGCCTGATTCTACCTGGTTGCAGGTCGATGGCTGCTCGGATCTCTCCCGAGGTGGACATCATAGTGGGTGGTCACTCCCATACGCTTCTCTTTAACGGAGAAACTCCCAACGGTGATTCCGCCGCCGGGGACTACCCCACGGAAGTGGTGCAGAGCAATGGACATCGGGTAACAATTGTTACAACTCTAAATTACACTAAAATTCTATGGCCAATGCTCTCCGCAAGAAACTCAACATTGTCTGACACAATGATAATACTTAACATGGATTTAAAAAAAAAACACGAAATCGAGCAGGAATAGTACATTACCGTTCGTACCTGTTCAGGCCGTGAAGGAATCCTCGGTCGGAACAGGGATAGCAGAAGTCGTTTTATTCGGCCTCGACTATGAGTCGTCCAACAATCCCTGTTCCGGCCTAGGATTGTATAGTGCTTTTCCCAAGCAATGTGAGGAAATTTTAAAATTAAAAAACTACCAGGTAATCAAGTAAAAATTGTTTAATTTGCCGCTTTTTTTTACTTTTTAAACATGCCATTTGAACAAGTTATTCGAACACCATGTTTAACTGCACATAAATATAGTACCATAGATATTTTTTATAATGTCGCAAGTATGGTTACAGAGTGTAGTTACTTAGTTAGTGGTGGTTGGCAGTATGTAATTTTTTCTTTATCAGTTTAATGTTAGTAAGCCTTTTAAATAGAGCAGCGGACAATAATGGTTTTTCTTACATTACATCTTCATTTCGTGATATTAAAGCATACATTTCCGAGCATGTTTGAGAAAAACCTATTTTATTTACCCATGTATACCTAGTCTATGGCCTGGCAATTTTTTTTAACTATGGCAATAATTAAAGCTTGCTATGGAGTGTAAAACGGAAATTCCATAGTAATGCACACTACGCATGCTACGCATGCACGCACATCTGGATAAATTCACTTCATACCAAATATTGTAGATACGCCCACACCGGCACACGCACGAAATGACGTCTGTGACACACTCTTAGAACATTTACCGTGCGTATGATCCACGTGGCCAACGTGTGTAGCGTGCGTGCGGAGCGTGCGCCGCAGTGGAATTTAAGCTTTATATGCGTGTTTCTCCAGATTCTGGTGGTGCAGGCGTCGTGCTACACGCGCTACCTGGGCAACATCAAGTTGTTCTTCGACGCCGGTGGAACCATCACCGGCTGGGAGGGCGTACCCATCTTCCTTGGGACATCTATTATCCAAGGTAACTAAAATGTTTTTGCTTATGAACAAAAAACTGACTGATAATATAATATCGAAAAAAGAGTGACGTGGTGATGTGGAATTGCAATATTCGGAAATGGCAACCAAGCATCAGATGTTGGCTTAAAAGCTAAGCCTTCTGTTTGTCAGCGGGCCGTATCTTATGAAGCGAAACAGGTAGACAGTTGAATTTTTCATAATTTGTATTTAACAACATATTATTATAATAAAAAAATTAAAGTATCGTTTTAGGGGCCCATATAAGAATGGAACCTACGGTGTGCAAACTCTTCGTGTGTGGGTCTGTCTGACTCGCATTTTGCCGCTTTTTCAAGGTCTTTTTTGGCAATCTGTGCTATAAGTATTTAAATCTTCGAGTTGCGGAAATTCAGCCCTCTTACCCATCTACGTTTAACCCAAACCGCTAAAGTAAAAAACTTTAAATTTTACTTTTCTTCTGTAATGTAGAGCAACTAAATACGTGAGTATTATTGTATGAAGAGATGTTAACAGAGAGATCTCTCTCCAGACGGGTGTTATGCCTGGGGACCGAAGTCCGGTGGGATGAAGTTGGAAGTGGTATATATGTCAACCGACTGTCGAAACTTCGTTAGCGCGATGTAGGATCCTTAGTTCCGCTGTGTGACGCTGGGGGCGCTAGCGAGTTGGTTGATACAAGTTCCCGTCAGATGTCGCTAGGCCGCCCATGACCAGCGTGATACTTGCTAAACTGGCTAACAAGGCTTATGGAAAGAGGTGAATTATCTTTCAATAAAATAGTATATTTCGGACTAGTTCTTATAAGCTTCGCTCTCTTATTCATACACGAACAGCAGCTAAAGAATACTTTAAATAGTTTTGTCCTGTAAAAGCATTACCTATTTATTTGGTTAATAGTACGTTTATGAACGGGATTAGACTTAAGGTGGATTTGGCTTTGGTTTAGGTCCCATGTTGGGCGCCAAATACCGTGTTAAGAGGTACATTTAAAAAAAAACGTATTCCATTCAAATAGCGTCATTTATTTCCCACTTCATCAGAATAACTTGAAGATTCAAACATGCCTCTGCGTCAGACCCTCAGATCATGGAGGAGCTGGCGCCCTGGCGGGAGGAGGTGGACGCGGTGGGCAAGGAGGTGCTGGGCCGCATGCTCACGCCGCTCAGCCGCAGCTGCTACTCGCGCGAGTGCAACGTCGGCTCCTGGGCTTGCGATGGGTTCCTGCACCAGGTAAAGCCGGAGACTTCATCGACTAACTGTCAGATTCAGATTCAGATTTTATTACTCAATATATCACAGTATCAATTTAATGGCATGTCCAATTATATGCAGTTACATTGAGGTCGTCAGAAATAGAATTAAATGATAATAGTAAAAGTCAACACAAATACAGAGTACATTAAAAATGTCTAAGTCTATCTTATTTATATGTCAAGTTCCATATACTCATTCACCGAATAGGGTTATCCAACAAAAGATTCTTAAGCCGGCGCCTAAAAATTTCGTCAGACTGATGGTTCGCGTTTGAGTTCGGCGGGTAGACGCTCGTAGTAGGTGGGACCGACGACGCGTCAGACCTTTGGTGTGGCGGGTTCATGCACCAGGCTGTACCTTTCGTGGTTTTTCTGTCCTGCCTACATATCACCTGATCAATATCATTATACAGGGTGAGCAATTCGAATGAGTTAGTATAAGAAATTGTGAAATTATAAACAAAACGAATAGTTTATAGAAAAAAACAGGCATCATGTTATTGCTATGATAGATAGTGTAATTGGTTAAGTAGCACAAAAACCCAAAAGTTCTCTAAAAAGAGAGCGAAATCAAAATCAAAATCAAAATATTTATTCGGTAAATTGGCCACATACGGGCTCTTTTACTCGTCGGTAATATAGAGTGAATCAAATAGCGCTTCGGACAAGACCATCATTGCGGAGCAGAAGCGCCGCAAGAAACTCCCAATTGCAGCAATTGCTGGGTACAATTCCGGGTTAGCTCCTGTTCCATTTGAAATCTTTAAATGAAGGTTTTCCCTATTCCAAAAGACCTTGGTAACAGATTACCCTAACTCCGAAATTTCCGAATTTCCCATTCATGTAGCTAAACCGACTGGTCCTTGTGGAAGCCTTGAGGGAGGCGTATATCAAACAATGGACAGCTTTCGGTTAAAATGATGATGACTTGTGTAATGTGTTGCAGCTGATGGAGCATAGACAGGGCTCCGCGTGGACCGGCGCGGACGTGTGCCTGATCAACGCGGGCGGCCTGCGCGCTGCCATCGACCGCGGCCGTGAGTATTGCTGACATTCGTAAAGCTTTCAATAATTTTACTACAGCATAACTATTAAATGGAACGAGGTCATACGACATAAGACTAAGGTGACTGATAGTGTCCAAAAATGTAGCAAGCTGAAGTGACAGTGAGCTGGCCATGTCTGTCGCAGAACCGACGAGAGGTGGAGCAGGAAGGTTCTCGAATGGAGACCACGCTTAGGCAAACGTAGTGTAGGACGCCCCCCGGCTAGATGGACCGATGATGAGAAGGCAGCTGGCAGTGACTGGTTTCAAAGGGCGGGAGATCGTGCGTTGTGGCGCTCCTTGGGGGAGGCCTATGTCCAGCAGTGGACTGCAACAGGCTGATATGATGAACTATTAAATAGATACGACATTCGAAATAGTTGCGACCCTTCCTTCAAAGCCGATAACTTTGGCGGTTGGCGCAGACATAACCGCTCGGCACCGGATCTGCTCAAAGTGAGGCATTGAAGAGGGAGCTTTGATTTGAGTTAGTACGATATCTTTTTTTTAAGTTAAATGTAAACAAAAGCCGGGCGCGGGCCTCGCGTCGTCCACTGAAAAATGTATCGTACTTACACGAATGAAAGCTCACTTTTCAATGTCTCACTTTTCAATGTCTCACTTTGAGCTGATCCCGTGCCGAGCGGTTGTCTGCGCCAATCTTCAAGCGGCTCAACAGAATTGTATCATCCGTTTGAAAGCTAAGATACGTTAAACTTGTCCGTTTGTGTCGAGGCTTTAAATACGCTATTGATCGTGTTCTCGTGTACAACCCGCAGAGGTGACAACCGAGGGTCTGCTGATGGCCATGCCGTTCGAGAACTACGTGCAGGTGTACGACCTGAAGGGCAGCTACCTGCTGGAGGCGCTGGAGTTCTCCATCGGCGTCTCCATGGCGCCCGGGGACTTCTACAGTGGCCGTATGCTGCAGATCGGCGGTGAGATACCCTTATAGTATTTTTCATATTTTATAGGGCCTGTGACAGTTTAAAATTTTACATTTCACGCGAACGTTGCTCCAACCAATTGAGCACTCAAATAACTTTTAAAATGTATAGTTAATTCGTTTCAATAAAAAAAAATGCTTTAAGCATTTTTTTTTAATAATTGAAAAACTGTGCACATATTTCATAGAACTAAAAACAAAATAATTAAAATACTTACTTTTACTTCACATAAGCGAAACGGACCGTTATGATTTTTTGACAATAACCTCGTTCTTTGACCAAATCCATCCGCCGATATGATTTTTCACATAAAAACACGTAACTAGACTTTACCATACGATGGCAATAAGTTCTAGCGTGATATTAGACTATGATAGGTACCTTATTTTATAGTACGTAGTTAATAGTACATTGTTGCCTAGGCGCGGAAAGTAAGGGTTTTCCTGACGAGGTGGTTAGCAGGCCGAGCAATAGCGAGGCCTGCTAAAATACGAGTCAGGAAATCCTCGTTTCCGCCGAGGCATACATAATGCTTTTCTCAAACATGTGAGGAAATAATACAAATACATTTCTAAAAAGCAAGTAATTTAATTTACTTAGATTTAGCGGGAAGCAGTTTTGCCAAACCGAGGCAGCTTCAGATTTTAATATAGGCGGTGTGGTACCTATTTCGTCGCTTTCGTCGCTTGAGCTCATTTTTTATAGTAGGTTAGTATTTCACACAACAAATAGTTTTTATCAAACATGCTCGGAAAAAACGGTTTTCCGATTGAAACACAAGGACGGAAAGAGCCTCATTTTACTCCTAGGAGTAAAAAAACCATATGAAAACACTTTCCGTCCATGTCCATATATTTCTTAAAAATGCTGTCAATTTGCATACAAAATCAAAAGGACCAAGACAAAAATTCCAAACAGCCAAGGTAACTGCTCGCTTTTTCAGCACAGTGCGTGTGTTTCTTTTTGAATTTGCATTCCAATGTCTATGGTTAGTATTTAAAAACAATTGACAGTCTGTAAAATTCGTTCATTCTGCATAATATAATTGTGAAACCGAATATTAAACTATTTGTTGTGTGAAATACTTACTATTAAAAATGAGCTCAGGCGACGAAATAGGTACCACACCGCCTATATTAAAATCTGAAGCTGCCTCGGTTAGGCAAAACCTGCTTCCCGCTAAATCTAAGGAAAAATATAACCGAACTTATGACCAATTTATGCTGTGGAGGGCAAACAAAAATGTAAATAGCTTTGCTGAAGGTGTATTTGTATTATTTCCTCACATGTTTGAGAAAAGCATTATGTATGCCTCGGCGGAAACGAGGATTTCCTGACTCGTATTTTAGCAGGCCTCGCTGTTGCTCGGCCTGCTAACCACCTCGTCAGGAAAACCCTTACTTTCCGCGCCTAGGCAACAATGTACAGTCAGCTGCAGAGAAAAGGTACCCCCCCCTTCATGATAAGGATTGTTTTTTTTCGAATACCTATGGTTAGATTATAATGATTTTGAGTTAATGTGTAGACAATAGTAAAACCTTCAATTCACCGAAAAATCATATAAATTGAACCACAGGTTTTTGAAAAAAAAAACGATCCTTACCAGGGGGGGGGGGTACCTTTTCTCTGCAGCTGACTGTACTATAATATTCGGTTTCACAATTATATTATGCAGAATGAACGAATGTTACCGACTGTCAATTGTTTTTAAATACTAACCATAGACATTGGAATGCAAATTCAAAAAGAAACACACGCACTGTGCTAAAAAAGCGAGCAGTTACCTTGGCTGTTTGGAATTTTTGTCTTGGTCCTTTTGATTTTGTATGCAAATTGACAGCAGTTTTAAGAAATATATGGACATGGACGGAAAGTGTTTTCATATGGTTTTTTTACTCCTAGGAGTAAAATGAGGCTCTTTCCGTCCTTGTGTTTCAATCGGAAAACCGTTTTTTCCGAGCATGTTTGAGAAAATTAAATTTTCTAACTGCTCTCTTTTTTAGCACAGTGCGTGTGTTTCTTTTTGAATTTGCATTCCAATGTCTATGGTTAGTATTTAAAAACAATTGACAGTCGGTAACATTCGTTCATTCTGCATAATATAATTGTGAAACCGAATATTAAACTATTTGTTGTGTGAAATACTTACTATAAAAAATGAGCTCAAGCGACGAAAGCGACGAAATAGGTACCACACCGACTATATTAAAATCTGAAGCTGCCTCGGTTAGGCAAAACCTGCTTCCCGCTAAATCTAAGGAAAATTATAACCGAACTTATGACCAATTTATGCTGTGGAGGGCAAACAAAAATGTAAATTAAATTACTTGCTTTTTAGAAATGTATTTGTATTATTTCCTCGCATGTTTGAGAAAAGCATTATGTATGCCTCGGCGGAAACAAGGATTTCCTGACTCGTATTTTAGCAGGCCTCGCTGTTGCTCGGACTGCTAACCACCTCGTCAGGAAAACCCTTACTTTCCGCGCCTAGGCAACAATGTACTATTAACCAATTTATAGCAGAACATGATGTATAACACAATAACTGAAACCTAAAACTAAGCTGATATAAAACGAAATCTATGATATAAAAATAAACTAAACCAAAGAAACTGGCAGCATTTCCTCGTCGAATGGCTAAACTAATTCGTTCCAGCCAGCCAGTTCTTTGATCTCCAGTGACGACAACGTGAAAATAAGTTCATACTTGTTGATTTTATGTTTGTAGGAACGGGTTGTGAACCCTACACCGAGCGTGGTCCGACATGCCCTTACCCGGTTTTTCCTTTTTCCTGGCAATGTTGAATCGTATCAGTCGATGTATGAATGTTGAAGAAGCGAAAGAAATTTGTCAAGATCGTAGCAAGTGGAAAGAAGTGGTCTCCGCCTACCGCTCTGGGAAACAGGCGTGATTTAATGTATGTGTACAGTCTGTGAGCACTCAGAAGAGGCTTCGGTTTAGTACTTCTCTCTCACTCGCTCTTAATAAGATCGTATGAGAGCGAGTGAGAGAGAAGTACTAAACCATAATGTATTGAATCGTGTGTTGCAGGCATGAGGACCGTGTACAACGCGTCGGCGCCGACCGGGGCGCGCGTGGTGTCGGCGCGCGTGCGCTGCAGCGACTGCGGCGTGCCGCGCTACCGGCCGCTCGACCCCGGCGCCACCTACCGCGTCGTCTCGCAGAACTACATCGGGGACGGCGGCGGCGGGTACACGGTACGATATACTCTCACGATGAGTCCAATAGAGACACTCAATTACGAAGCAAACTAAAAAGATAAAAAATCAAAAATCAAAAAATCAAAACATGTTTATTCAGTAAGTAGGCCGCACGAGCACTTTTACACGTCAAAAATCTACCAGCGCTTCACAAGATACCACTGCTGAGAAGAAACGCCGCAAGAAACTCAACAGTCAGTCGTTTTTTAAATATTGCTTACAGTCAACTCTCACTCGCTCAACAGTCAGTCGTTTTTTAACTATTTTTGAATTGTGACATTATTGCGGTTACAATTAAGTTCTAGATAGATTCCTGTTTTGCATTGTGGCGCTGTTGGAATTAACTTGCATTATAATCAGAGCTCGGCAGAGATGACATGTTTTCAGAGCTTGCATAACATAGACATACCTATAATTTAATAACGGATGAAATTATTTTATTTAGGATGCCTTTCTGCTACGATCTTTACGTCGTCGCCATCAAAACAAATGAATTCTATAGAACGCTTTTTTAACAAACCTCTTCAAAGGAACAGATGTGTACAATATTTTAATGTACGATTTCACTCCACTCATGCATTGAAAATTGAAAACAGAAAAACTTATAGTTATTTATTACAATGACAAAGAACATTTTAGAATAAATAAAAAAACTTAGTACTTACTCGTTTTGTACTTATTGTCATTTAAGTTTAATTATAATTAATAAAGTTTAATTTTCTTTTAATATTTATTTTGAGGTGTATCTATATTAATATCTACACTTGAAATAAATTATATCAAAACGGCTCACCCCTGCCGAGCTCTAGTTATAATGTAGATTGTTGCACCAAGTAGGGGTCTTTTTATAGGCGTGATTATTATTTACATCTTTAATATTTGAATAGCTTAGTTTTATTTTAATTTAAATAAGTTTATTTTTAACTAATACGCTGGTAAACATCTTAGCCTGATTTTGCAAAATGTGGTTACAGAATTATCAACAAGTTTTTAGAAGTGTTGGTAATTCTGTAGCTCTGTTGGGATACCACTCTGGGAATGAAGGCGTGAGTATGTGTGTATGTATGTAGTTTTAACTTTTAATTGTTAACAGAAAAGAAAAAAAGATGTAAAAGTAAAAAAAGGAACTAAAGAAAAAAAAAAAACTACTAGCTGTGAAAATCAACCATGTTTCTAAGGCGACACAGAGTTGCTTTGAGTACCGCCCTTTCGGTGTATTATCTATCACTCATCAGAGCTTGCAATCTATTAGTTATAATATAAACTATCAACTGAAGCGTTTTTCACAACGCTTAAAGGCGAAGGGTTAATTTTTTAACCACATTTCTTAAAGTTCCGTAGTCAACAAGGTACCCTGGTAGTTTCGCCATGTCCGTCTGTCCGTCCGCTATAGTAAATACAGTAGTGTTTTAAATCTCCCCCTGAAAGCCCTTCCCTAACATCCAATGTACTGTTCTGTGGTTTTTTGTTTGGTTTTCAATAAAGTGTATTTGGATTGTATTGCATTATATCCTAGTCCTTTGACGACGCGCTGGCCTAGATGGTAGTGACCCTGCCTACGAAGCTAGCGGTCCTGGGTTCAAATCCTGGTAAGGGCAGATATTTGTGTGTTGAGCGCGAATATGAGTCATGGATGTTTACAGTGTTTACTATGTATTTAAGTATATATTTCTCTATATAAGTATTTATATCGTTGTCTAGTACCCATAATACAGGCCTACGGCTTAAATTGGGACTAGGTCAATTGGTGTGACATTGTCCCCTGATATTTATTTATTTATTATTTTATCCTATACAGGGTATTGTGTCATTAGAGGTTCAAGATCGACCTGTATATAGACCAGCCATTGAACTTTCAATACAGCCTAACATGAGCCCATCGTCGTGTAAAAACTCGCTATTTCGATATTCCGCATCTGGTTTCAGGTTATTTATACCATTTTCACAATTCACGACTTTTCAAAAAATCACATACGACCGCCGCCGTGCAATCGAAATCAAAGCGGACGAAGTTGCGGGCAGTTCTAGTACAGATGTAATGAATAATATTTTGCCATCGCTTTTTGTCGGAAAAGTTCGTTTTCATCTTGCCGTCTCAGTCAACTCTAGTACCCACCGATAAGCTAATTGAGAAAGCAAGATCAATACGAACTTCCGACATAAAACGATGGCAAATCATTATTCACTACATCTGTACATACATGTGTAGATGCTGTCAGAGAACCGCGAGAACCTTGTGAACCTCGACCTGGACTACGTGATGCTGCAGAGGTACCTGCGCGCGCAGGGCGCCGTGCTGCAGGACCTGGATGGAAGGATCGAGATCGTCTTTTAGATCAGACAGAAACCGCCCAACGGAAAAAGGCAGTATAAGATCCATGAACATATAGTCTGTGTCAATTAAAATTGCCAAAGATGTAAATAAATTAGAACTGTTTGACACATAACATCAAATATTCACCTATTTTTCTTTATTTCTTTATTTAAACTAACAATACACAAAATAGGTACATACGGCGGACTTAAGCAGTCAACCAATGGGGTTACAAACAATTTAAGGTTGGTTGGTAATAATAAATATCTTTTTTTGTCACAAAGAAATTAATAGTTATTTAATCTTAAACTTAATGTGAATGTAAAGATAGAGTGTATAAATTATTGCTAAGACTTGCTTGATCTTAAGCACGTGATTTTAGAGTAATCTTAAATTGGTTAGTTTGGTCGTGTTTACATCTTTGCCAATCTTAATTAGCACAGAGTATACTGCCATTTTGCTTTGTTTGGTAGACAATGATACAACTGATATACTTAACTTGCTCTAATACCCAGTTGCATAATATTACATTAGCAAATATTATTTTTACATAACAAAAATGACTTTAATGTCCCATTAGGACTTTGGTCCCTTTCCAATTCACAAAGGTACAATGTGAATGCATGCGACTTGAAACTTTTTAAGGCAAACCTTTTTTTAAATAGAAGACAACTTTTTGTTATCGTTTATAAACCAAACTTAACCTAACCTACGTATGCCATTTAAATTATGCATTTAATCTACAAAAGCTCCAGCGAAACATAGCTTTCGGAAAAAATAAGTCGGAATTTCAAGGTGTTCCCCGGGGCACATATAAACTGATCTCTACCGATACATTCCGTGGTGGTCGTAAATAGAATGCTGGCGTTTTTTGACCACCAATCAAAAAGTGCTCGACCAATATTATTGCTATATTAAGTAAGTTTGTGAACTACTGTTTAAAAACTGACCTTTTAAAAGTAAAGTGCTGACGCGAAGTTTTTTTTTCTCAAATCTCAGATTCTTATATGAAAGCTAAGTTTTTAACCGCGATTAATTGTACACAATTATAACGCTTGGTTTACTAGTTCTTTTTATGTTTACGAGAAGTGAAACTATAAAATTGATCAAGAATTTTGTGAACTTTTTAATAGTGATACTTTCCTATTTGTAGACAATTGTATGAGAAAAACGAAGCATTCACGTATATGTATACTATCAGTACTATCACTGTATGTCATGACACAGGGTGTAGAGTGGCAAAGGCATGTTGTGGCCTTGTAACCACGCCCATTTCTTTTCTCAAATGAAACCTGTAAATATGGTATAAAATAAAACTATTAAATCAAACAAAATGCATTTTATTTTGTTCATTTCACCATTATGTATCGTACGTAACAAAATTACATACAAATTCGTTACATTTTATTTACAATGCACCCCAAAATCCATTTCAGGGTTCAAATTTTACAAAAGATATTTGCTATTTTTTGTATAAAATAACTTTTATATACATAAAAATATTATAGGGGGTAGGGTATATTTAAGCCATTATAGAACCAGCAATAAATTTACAGCTTGGTTACAGAAGAAAAGTTTAAGCCGTTCAGTCAAAATACATATTTTTTAAGAGTTAACCTAGTTAAACCTTAATTCATTACTTTTAAAAACCATACAGTACTCGTATTGCATTAAGTCACTGTCTGTGAATAAACAATTTGAGTGTAATACATGCGTGTCAAAAAATAAATGATCAAAAATTATTGTCCATCCAAAAACACAAACTTTGCATTTATTCTGAATCCAGAAAATAAATAATTAACTCTATAATTTACAAAACGAATAATCACAATCAATTAATGCAACCTTTATTTCATTGAATATTACGAGTGAAGAAAGTGGATTTTTAAATACCTATGTATGTTTAAATTTTTACGCTAAAACTTGTCGTCGTAGTACTTTAGTGTTTTTATTTTTACCCTTATACACGTGGCTGCTAATCTGTGGTGCATTCAATTTAAAAATATTGAGAACAAGACAGAAAAAGGTACGTCTTTTAGTTTTTCCTTACTGTACATCTGAATTTGACAAAGTCGTATATCTAATGAGTTTGTATCAAGTAGTATTTGTGCTGCGTCAAAGAAATTATAATACACGATCATATGGGGTATGTATATAATGGGTCATAAGTACGTAATGGTTATTTTATGAAACCGTAAATGTAAGCATTGTTATAATATAAAACAAACCTAACTTAGGTTTCTATGCAATGGTTTTTAAAAAAAAACCTGGAATGTTTACGGTTCCAAAAATAAAATCAGTATATATTAATACTTCCAACTACTTTATTTTGTAACTTTCTTATTTATTTACTTTCCATGCTGTTTTTGTATGTGATGCTCAATAAATAATATTTTTAAACCGCTAATATTGATATCGTTAACGGTATCAGAACACCACCTATAGCGTAATCGATGCGGGAAAACAATTCTATATTGAGCGTTGCGATGGTAATATAATAACAGTTCCATAATAATTATTATAGCATTGTTATTACGATGGTTACGTTCATTCCGGATATCTGTCTTGACGTGAACACTTGTGATCCTAATTTATATAATAATAAATAATAAACCATTAAAAATATTTCAATTCCTAAAAATAGATGGAATCCATGGATTTGTTTTTGGTCACCATGGTTACGTTCAATATGGATATCAACAAAATGGCGTTTCGTTTGGCATTCCAAATTTTGTGATAAATTGTCAGAACTGTTTTTACTTACTATTAAAATCGCAACTGACATTGGCACAAGCCTTGTGGCTGCCACTAAAGAGAAGAAGGAGAAGAAGAAGAACTATTAAAATTTGCATTAAATTTGTTTACGCCAATCGGAATAATGAAAATGACTTCGCTGACAAGTATTTTATTCTAGCAGAAAAATCGAGAAAAGTATACGAGAAAAGTTAGCGACGGTTTATTTTTGTGATTATCATTTTAAGCTTGTAGACAAAGTTATGTATGTAACGGTTACATAAATAACTATTATATTGTATTGTATTATGACCCATTATTTATTGTGAACTTTATATTGAATGTTGCAATTTAGTTAATAAGAGTTGAGGAGGTAACCCATCCTCCTGGAGCCGGGCCCCGGGCGCTAGCAGGTGGCCAGCTCGACGTGCGGCAGGCGGAACAGCGGCAGGCGGCGGCGGAAGGCGGCCACGTCCGTGACGAACGTGGCGCCCGAGTCGCCCGCCGTGCCGTCCAGGTACGTCAGCGAGTAGTTGCACGGTTGCTCCACGTCCGACACGTTGCCGTCTTTGGCTGATTCGTGACCCATCACCTGAAAGTGTATGAATTAAGGATACTATGTTCTTTTGGGATATCAGGGTTAAGTCCGGGGACTCTTGCGACCGAGGAGAGGTAAATGCATCATTTAAAGTTTCACGTTTTATGGAGAGATGGATACTATGTTCTTTTGGGATATCAGGGTTAAGTCTGGGGACTCTTGCGGCCGAGGAGAGGTAAATGCATCATTTAGATACTAATTTAAGTTTGACATACTATGAATTTATTGACATACCTACTATTAATTACTTTGTTTAAATTCTTTGACAATATCCTCACATTTCCTGTTTCACTTGTGTTGGTTTCACTTGTAACTGGTTATTGATTTATGCATAAATTTATGATGTTTACTATTAAGACTCATTGTTATCAGACAGAAAAAATTGCACGTTGGGATCTCGGCAGAATAATATGTTCCTAATATGATTACTGTATTCTACCTTTTCAACAAATAAATACCTAATCATTCAATTTCTAAAATTTCAAAGAAATAAAACTATCTAAAACTATTTTTGCTTCCTTTTATATAAATTTTGGTACTTTAATTACTATAAATAGTTGATTGTTCAACAAGGAACTAAAACAAACCATAATGACACGAGATGTTTAGCCACGCGAGCGAGCGAGCGAGATTATTATTTATTTATTATTAGTTCGAGTGTTGCTCTCGCGTTAAACAATCTACTTTTCACTTTGATTGCGAGAAAAAAAATGGCGTTCTGTACAAAATTACAATATTCAATATTTAACAAAGTTTCTGACAAATATCGTGTTTCACCAAATTAAACTTTTTTAATAGTATTTTTGCACAGCTGTCATTTTGAGATTATTTTCAGCCTCAAAATGGTCCATAACAGTCACTGAAAATGGCGGCAATCCTCCATTCAAAAACACCGTGATTTGTTATTTAGCGGTTTCCAAAAAACAAGAATACTTTAAGCCCTAGAGATTAATAAGGAGCTTTAGTCCCGATGCGCAGAGACTAAAGTAACATTTTAAAAGAATGAGAAGTGAAAAAATATTTTTAAAACGTTGCATCCCTTGGAAAAAAATAATGCAATTACCCCTCGGTCGGCATACCTCTCCTTAAAGGTATATAAAGTACAGTATTAAAGGGAAACTCTAACGCGTCTGTTACCTGTACAGAGAGCTTCTTGAACTGTGACCTGTTCCCGGTGGAGAAGTGGTTGTCCACCCAGTTCTTGATGTCGGCCAATTTGATCTTCTCAATGGCCTCCGCCTGGAACATTGTTCATTTGTACAGTCGAGTGCAAAAATAAGTAAACATGTTACGAATTGTGTTCATTTCACAACTAACGTTTCATATACTATAAATTTCACAAATATATTGTTTTACAAAAGTATCAGATTAAAATACACCGTTTAACAACTAATCATATAGCAAATAGTACACTTTAAAAAGTTTTGGGGTAAAAACATGGCTTTTAAAAACTCATCGTTAAGCAAAGATTACATCTACCTACTTTTGCATTTGAATCGACGGCTCCCCGCTATGCGGGGCCCCTATATCTGGGCGGTTTGCCCTTCGGGCGTATACAAAAATTAACCTAACCTATTTGAACATCTCAGTCAATTTTGATTATTTTGGGTTCAATTTGGGAAAATGTATGTACCTAATTTTGACAAATGATGCGATATAAAATGAAAAATTGTTAATTCATATCTTTAATTGATAATATATTTAACAATTTTTTTTTACAAGTAATCTGAGTTCATCTTTTGGGTGGCAGACCACGTACTAACTACGTTCGGAAAGTATTATCCGTGAACCCTCACCTCAAGGAGAAGCCTCTGGAACTCGTACTCCCTGCTGACGATTTCTCTCCAATTCCTTTCAACCTGAAATTTATATAATGTGTGTTATAGTATGATATATGAAAATGAACGCTCACTCCCGAAACACCATAATTTGAAAATACCAGATTACACTTTATACCAGATTCCCAAAACAACCAGATTCAAAATTTTGAGTAAGTACAATAAACTAATCCTTATTTCGAATCTGGTGTTTTAGAAATCTGGTATAAAGTGTAATCTGGTATTTTCAAATTATGGTATTTTGGGAATGAGCGAAAATGAATCCCTGTTTCCCTTGGTCACGGTATAACTCGAGAATGGCTAGACTGATTTGAATAAAATGATCAGGAATGTATGAAAAAAATACACCCGGTCGGCACCGGGCACGGACAGCTAGTAGTAGCTAGCATTATAATATTTAAGAGGTTATGAAGCTGAAATTTGGGTAAGGACCAAAAAGTTGGACCATAGTTAAACGCTGTTAACGATACAAACATGGAAGTCGAAAAAAGTTCCGTTGTGCGATGAAAAGTATCCTTACAATTTGTATGGCTAATTTTCGTATCACAAAGGAAAAGTTTAATAGAAGATTTAATTGTGTGAGTTAGCATGGCTAACTTTATGGTCCTTACCCATTTATATTCAAAATGCTACCGATAAAACCAGTCCGATATTTACGATTTTAAATATGTTGTATTTAACCTCATAAGGCCCTCGTCAAATTTCGTTAGTTCGAAAAATAATCTTGTGTCGGTCGAAGTAAGTCAAAATTCACTTTGACAATTTTATTGTCCTAAAGGCCGTGCCAGGATAAGCTAAGAGATTTTGCCCCCCTTGAGTTTGGGGTTGTAATTTTTATAGATTGTGTGGCTCTGCATTAGTAATTGTTTTGCCAAATTTGAGCACCCTAAATATCATAGTTTTCGTTTAAAAAAAAAAAAAATATATTTAATTTTTCTTTGATATTTTTTTTTCCTGTTAACCGATTTTAATGAGCTTGGCATATAATGTACATTTAACCAAGATGATCAAATGGCCATAATTATATTTTCATTATGCCATAGAAAAAAAATTAAAAAAACCCATTCAAACTTTTCAGTTTTTTTTTTTTATCACTTCCATGTTAGAGACCGCTCTAATTTTTTCACTGGTAAAACTCCCACTAACGTCCTATAATATGTATTTTTTTCAAAATTTTTGCTAAGGGAGAACATGGAGTTATCTTGACATGAAATTCTTTACATGAGCATTTCTAAAAAAGTTTGTACATTTCATTCACGACTTTAATTTGCAAAAAAAATTGCAGGTTGGTAGAGTGAATGAAGCTGAGCCTAAATAACATAGTCTCCCAAAATGTCCTCATACATTTGTATGAAACTTTCCTTTTTTGTTACCATGAACCAAAGAAAGTTAGTAACAAAAAAGGAAAGTTTCATACAAATGTATGAGGACATTTTGGGAGACTATGTTATTTAGGCTCAGCTTCATTCACCCTACCAACCTGCAATTGTTTTTGCAAATCGAAGTCGTAAATGAAATGTACAAACTTTTTTAGAAATGCTCACATACATTTCCTAGAACCGCTATAATTTAAATCGGAATGATTGCAACCTCTTTAGAGGAACGTACATGTTGCATATGAAATACTTACTGGCCACTTACATTTCAACTTTTTAAAGAAGTAAAAAAAAAGACAACAAAAAGAACTCCTTCCAATTGTCGTGCGTTGGTAACATAATATAAACCATTCCAATATGAATTCATTATCAAAAACCACTGCAATACAACGCGTTTTCCGTAAAAAAGTTAAAACGCTGTATTGTCTCGCAATGAAAACAATTCTGCAAAGTATAAACGAACAATACGATTTCTTTAATAATACACTTCCAATTTTTGATCAGGTAAATGTCACAAAGGCATATTGTGCATTTGTATAGTAATTAATGGGTACTTAATTTTAAATAGGTAGTTTAAATAATTAGTAGTAAAAGTAGTAGTAGTAGTAAAACTCTTTATTGTACGTACAAACAAATAATTACCTATGTTTATCCACGGATATGTAATTTGGGAGTCTCAGGTAGTATAACTTAACATGCATGTCTTCAATCTAAATGATAAAAAAACATAGGTAATTATTTGTGTGTACTTACAATAAAGAGTTTACTACTACTACTACTTCTACTACTAATTATTTAAACTACCTATTTAAAATTAAGTACCTATTAATTACTATACAAATGCACAATATGCCTTTGTGACATTTACCTGATCAAAAATTGGAAGTGTATTATTAAAGAAATCGTATTGTTCGTTTATAGTTTGCAGAATTGTTTTCATTGCGAGACAATACAGCGTTTTAACTTTTTTACGGAAAACGCGTTGTATTGCAGTGGTTTTTGATAATGAATTCATATTGGAATGGTTTATATTATGTTACCAACGCACGACAATTGGAAGGAGTTCTTTTTGTTGTCTTTTTTTTTACTTCTTTAAAAAGTTGAAATGTAAGTGGCCAGTAAGTATTTCATATGCAACATGTACGTTCCTCTAAAGAGGTTGCAATCATTCCGATTTAAATTATAGCGGTTCTAGGAAATGTATGTGAGCATTTCTAAAAAAGTTTGTACATTTCATTTACGACTTCGATTTGCAAAAAAAATTGCAGGTTGGTAGGGTGAATGAAGCTGAGCCTAAATAACATAGTCTCCCAAAATGTCCTCATACATTTGTATGAAACTTTCCTTTTTTGTTACTAACTTTCTTTGGTTCATGGTAACAAAAAAGGAAAGTTTCATACAAATGTATGAGGACATTTTGGGAGACTATGTTATTTAGGCTCAGCTTCATTCACTCTACCAACCTGCAATTTTTTTTGCAAATTAAAGTCGTGAATGAAATGTACAAACTTTTTTAGAAATGCTCATGTAAAGAATTTCATGTCAAGATAACTCCATGTTCTCCCTTAGCAAAAATTTTGAAAAAAATACATATTATAGGACGTTAGTGGGAATTTTACCAGTGAAAAAATTAGAGCGGTCTCTAACATGGAAGTGATAAAAAAAAAAAACTGAAAAGTTTGAATGGGTTTTTTTAATTTTTTTTCTATGGCATAATGAAAATATAATTATGGCCATTTGATCATCTTGGTTAAATGTACATTATATGCCAAGCTCATTAAAATCGGTTAACAGGAAAAAAAAATATCAAAGAAAAATTAAATATATATTTTTTTTTTTTAAACGAAAACTATGATATTTAGGGTGCTCAAATTTGGCAAAACAATTACTAATGCAGAGCCACACAATCTATAAAAATTACAACCCCAAACTCAAGGGGGGCAAAATCTCTTAGCTTATCCTGGCACGGCCTTTAGGACGTTGGGCCTTACACGGTTAATAAAAAACTAGGTCTGTACGTTTTTCTTACCAAAAAAATAATTGAAATTAAACGTACAAACCGAAGTGCCAAACCTAAACAGAAATAGAATCGTGGAATGGGACAAAATGCGACTAATAAAATAATCTTCTGGTAATCACACCGATTAAAATAAGCGCGTTAATTATATAACGCTACAAGAAAACCAATAATTAAATTAGCTATAATTAAAAAATGCTTTTGTGAAAATAACCTAAAAAATCCCAAACGGATATCAAGCAGGGCCGGTATTCTAGGCGGTTAAAACGATATCGTAGCTAATCTGTTATGGTATTGTTATGACGTCACCCGCCCTTACTGTCATGTAAATAAGAGCTATCAAAACGGTAACAATACGATAACAGCTCAAACACGATATGGTTTCTACCGTGTTGAATAGAGGCTCTGTGAACGTTAATTAGTGACCCATTTAAAAAAAATATGTTTGAAGTCGTCAATGTCATTAGAGATACCAAGTTATTTGCTATAGGAAACTCCACCTTATTGTTGAAGAATGTCAGATTGACTTTGGACCTAAGGCCCAAAAGCTTTTTTTTTGCTCGTTTTAAGAATTTATTCATTATTTATTACTTAAAATAACTTACTTTTAAGTATAATTATGTTTTTAAGATTGAAAAAAATGACATTCTGCTGAAGTTTCTTGCGGTGCTTCTTCTCCGCAATGATGGTCTTGTCCGAAGCGCTGGTAGATTCACTGTACATTACCGACGTGTAAAAGAGCCCGCATGTGGATAAATTACTGAATAAATATTTTAAAATCGAAATATTATATTATATTTTATTATCAAATCGGAGAAATACTGGAAAAGGGCCGAATCTTAAGTACCCGAAACCGACGTGCATGAATCGATGTATGAATGTTGAAGAAGCGAAATATATTTGTCAAGATCGTAGCAAGTGGAAAGAAGTGGTATCTGCCTACCCCTCTGGGAAACAGGCGTGATTTAATGTATGTATGTATGAGTTTTGTTTTTTTTTTGTTTGAGTGTACCTCCTCCTTGAGCTCGTAGTCGGTGGTGTGCTTGAGCTGCACGAGGCTGCTCTTGGTGGCCTGCAGCGTGCGCTCGCTGAGCCGCCGCATGTCGCGCGCGAACTTCTTCAGGAACGCCTCCACGCGGCTGTCCACGTGCGAGACACTGCAACACACGGTCATTTACGCTGTTTTTTTTAAAAAAGAAACAGAAAAAAAAAACTTTACAAACATTAGTGAACACATAAAAAAAAATTGGAAACATGCACAGTTTCTCACAAAACGGTCACAACTCAGCGTGATGCCGGCAGAGCCAGCGCTGGTCTTCCGTTGCGACCATTTGGTGAAGTCACGGCGCAATGACGCCACGATCGGATACGAATCAAACAACAAACCACTTTTATCTTCTGCCCTTCAAAAATCTTTATTTTTGTTATTTAACTACCAAAATAAGTAGCAGCTCCTACACCTACACTCCAAATTTCATCAATGTACCTCTTGTAGTTTTCGAGTAAAATGCCTGTGACATACGGACGGAAGCACAGACATGACGAAACTTCCGGGTTACGTTTTTGCCATTTTGACAGAACAGTTTAATTTTTACCATATTGTATTTTATAACTTAAGATATTATGCTCTAGCTACTGAGGTGAAATTTGTATGGCTAACACAAGAGCAAAGTTATTTGCATCTCGTGTGTTTGAATCCCTCGCTGCGCCCAGGATTTTAACCTACAATCACTCGATCCCTCACTTACTCGAGATTCAAAATCAACAGTCGCATTAAAAACCAACTTTGCTCCCTTGTTGCGGAAATAACTATTTATTTAGATGAACCAGTTTGAAGGTTTAAAACACAAAATGTTGCCGCAGGAAGAGTAGCACTGTTTGGATCGATGATGAAAATAATTGTTTTTTTTTTATGGCATAGTGTAATAAATGGCATCTGTGATACATAGACACATGCATTCTCAATGTGCCGAGCCTTATCTCGAAGACCCATCAGTTGAACGCAGCGATTGTCTTTTATCCCCTAATAAAGATTTTTCGGCTTGTAAACAATATAAAATGATTAAATGATTTATACTCGTAAGGGCCAGTGTACAATAGGATGTACATAATCAAGGCAATTTACTTTGAACTCTGTCGCAATAAGAATAAGGTTTATTTTACTATGTTCATTAACTGAAAATGGCATTTGCGAACAATCGCAATTGAACTTTATTCCCTTGATTGTAGATTCAAAGTTCCAGTTACAAAAAACTCCCATTTTTCAGTGTGGGGGGCCTTACGAGGTTAAGTAAACCCTAAACAAGGATTCCACATTCGATTAAAGATAAAGATAAAGAGATAAAGAGACATTTATTCGCAACAATACAAAACCACATTAGGTACATAGATACAAAAATAACAAGACAGAGAAACAGTTGCGAAACGGTCCCAACTCAGCATTCGCTAGCCGTAAAGCCAGCACTGGTCTTCCGTTGGAACCGCTTGGTGAAGTGACGGATAGTGACACACTTAACACAAAATAACGTAAAAATTAAAAACATGAAAGATTAAAATTAAAATAATTTGTTCGAGATTATCTCAAACGACCATAAGAGTAACACCCTGTTAAGGTTGGCAACACTAAGGAAACAGAAAACAAAAGACTAGTCTATGGGAATGTAAACACAAGCCATGTAGGTTACGTAACAATAACAAAAATTGGTACACTTTTAAGAAACTGAATAAAAACAATGTTTTGTTGGTTTTACATATACAAAAATTAAACTACTGTGCAAAATAACAAACAAACAGTCTACAGAGTGACAAACGGACGGCAAGAAAAGGAATACAAAAACATAGCTACTGAGTCGTAAAAGGATGAACACAATAGGTGTACTATGTACGCGGCACATTATATTTTATCCGAAATAGGAAAGAAGCCAAATAAAGAAGGAAACGGACACCAATGCAAATGGGAAAAACAGCGAAGGTAGGTTGACCGAAGAAATAACATAAATATAGGTATTATAATATAATCAAAAACTATTTCCTCTTCTCCCGTCATATTGCACTCGTGTCATGCGCAAGCGTCCCTTGGCTGACTTGATGGTTAAAAAGGAAAGTTTTGAGTTTCTTTTTAAAATTAAAAATATTCTGCAGGTTCCTGATAGGTGGTGGAATGTTGTTCCAGCATTTGGTAGCCGAATACCGGAAACTACCCCGAAAAACCGCAGAGGCGTGGCGAGAAGTAGTTAGCTGCACTGCACATTGCCGACGCAACCCACCACTACGGAATGTCAGCTTTTCATTCAAATAAAGTGGAGCTTGGTATTTGATAACTCCAAAAAGCAGAGAAGCGAGGTGCAACTTACGTCGGTGCTGCATTTTCAGCATAGAGTGTTTGTTAATAAATGGAGTCACGTGGGCCCTGAACGGAATGTCAAAGCAGAAGCGAGCACAGGCATTTTGTACCCTTTGGATGAGTCTCTTGGTTTTTGCCAGGAGACGTGGACCAAAGACCACATCCATGTAACTTAATTTTGATAAGACGAGAGACTCAACCAGCTGTATGCGCAGACTTTCACTTAAGAAAGATCGAGCCCTATATAACACTTTTAACATGTAAAAACAGCTCCTTACCACATTTGATACATGCTTCTCGTATCTGAGCTCACTGTCCATAATAAGACCCAAGTTGCGCGCTTCATATACCCTCTCAATAGGCTTATTAGACAACTCTACTTTTACAGTGGGGTTATAAGAGGTGAGCTGTTTTTTACTACCTAATAACAAATATTTAGTTTTTGATGGATTTAGCAGTAAACTATTGTTTGAGGCCCAAGTTGATATTCTCAAAAGATCCTCATTTAGCTTACAGACTGCATCGTCAACCTCGGATGGTTTACAGGATATGTATACTTGCATATCATCGGCATAAATATGAAACTTACAATTAAGAATATGAGATTTTATGTCTGCTAAATATAAAATAAATAGGATAGGTCCAAGAATGGAGCCCTGGGGAACACCTTGAGTGACTGCCATCCTATCAGAAACAAGTGTGGATCCGTCTTTCTTTGTTACCTTCACATATTGATAGCGATTGTTGAGATAACTATCAAACCATCGCACAGCCTTGCTATCAAACCCATAATAGCTTAACTTAGATAAAAGCAAGTTAATATTAATGGAGTCAAATGCTCTGGAGTAGTCCAACAAAACTAAAAGAGTACACATTCCTTGATCCTGTGAGCAGAGGATATTGTCGGTTATGTCCAGTAATGCTGTCACAGTGCTTCTCCCCTTCCTAAAACCAGACTGTCTTTCAGGTAGTATTGCATTCTTTTCCAAGTATTCTGTCAACTGAATGCAGACAGCTTTTTCCAGGACCTTGGAAAGGCATGGAAGTATGCTTATGGGCCTAATATCTTTCAGCTCGACAGGATTATTGGTTTTAGGTAAGGGATGCACAATTGCCAACTTCCAGATGTCAGGCACTACTGATGATTCAATGGAGGCATTAATCAAGTTCATTATTGTGTCCAATGTATATGGGAATGTTAATGTCAGTAAATCCAGATTAATTTCATCACATCCTACAGCATTAGACTTAAGGCTCTTAATGATCTTACTAACCATATTCAAACTGACTGGATCAATATGGAATACCGAGTTACTGAATCTATCAAACTCAAAGTATGTTAATTGCGAAATTGATATCTCATTTACATTAGGTAAAATTAAAAAGTGATTATTTAATGCATTTAGATTATAGAAACATATAGGTAAATCAATATCTTTCTTAGGTAATAAATTAGTTTTAAGATTTTTCCAAAGTAGCTTAGGGTTATGCATTTTATTATTAATATTATATTTATAGTAGGCTATTTTTTCCCAGTAAAGTGCTTGGTTGACTACTGCTTTTAAAGATTTATAGTAATCTCTTTTACTGTCTGATTTAGTTCTATGATATTCAGCTAAAGCCCTATCCCGCAACTGCATCATCATTTTAACAGTGGCTGTTATCCAGGGGTAAGAGCGGTCTTTAATTGTAGTAAGTCTCTCAGGAGCATGCTGGTCAAACAAGGATAATATGCGCAGATTCAGTTCACTAACCATATCATTTACATCATTTAAATCAGATATCGAACCCCACTGAGCAGTCTGTAAATCTTTGTCAAAATTACTAGGACTAATATTTTTAATTGGCCTGTATGTCACTGTGTAGGGCTTAAATTTCAAGCGTTTTATTCTAAACTCGCATACAACAAGACAATGACCATGTAGTGACCCCACATGATCCACAGTAACAGAAATCGCCTTCAGGTCGGTGCACACTACATCCAGCAGTGTCTGGCTGTTCTCAGTGAAGTGAGTAGGCTCTGTAACGACTTGAGATAGAGTGAAGCTAGAGATGAAATTATTGAACTTAGTGACTTTAGCTTCTTTTGCCGAAAGTAAATTTATATTGAAGTCGCCTAACAATATTAAATTGTCATATTTATGTAATGAACTAACAGAATCACTCAAAGCATCAAAAAACATGTCAACGTCCATCCAAGGAGGGCGGTATGCCGTGCCAATCACCAACTTCCCTCCGTTGAGGACCAACGTGGCCCACATTTGTTCAACCGATTTATGCAAAGGGTCCACAGGGTATGATACATGTAGTATGGTCCATTAGATATGATAGTACTTTTTACTTCATTATTGTGGTCAATGCATCCTTCTATTCGTAATGTGTTCTATTAAATAATATTACGTATCGTTATAAATTGTATTAAATATACGCAATCGGTTTGCGGTGAGGATACTTCTATATATGAACCTTTTTCCAAACACTGCTCGGCAATATTGCCAAAGATGGTCCGGTTTGGGGCAGCAAAACACTTTGTCTTTGCCATTGTTTTGCAAGGCTGAGAGCTAATGAAAATCAATGAATCTTTTTTTTTGTATTATATCGTTGTTTTGGTGGAGAAGCCAAACGAGCACACATGCCAGCTAAAGGTCTGGATTCTGAGATAATGGAAATTTCAAGATAACAATCCAAAGACGGAATGCCTTTATGCTAATAATTTCACTGGTTGTCTTATATATTGGCTTGGCTGTAGGTCAATGGATAACATGGTAGGTTTTTCTCCGTCAATGTATTACCGGCGTTTTTCAACAAACTTTCAAAGTAGACAAGAATTAATTGGGACGATGACAGATATTATACTCAGAAAAATGGAATGAAAAACTGGAAATTATCACGGAGTGAGACATCAAAGTTTCGAGAATCTCGGGTTTTTTTTGATCGAATAGGTAAAAAAATGGCCACATCAGACAGAACCCTTCCCTTTAACCTTTTGAACGCCTTACGTCGTATACAAGATGTGTCACTCACACGCCAAATATTTTTGCTATGCCATGCAAATTACACCTTATTGATACGAAATAAAGTCTCTTTCGATCATGAACTTGTGACGGCTGTAGCCGTCGTGACCATTTCGACGCATACTGCCAGAAACGCAAATTACCTGATACGCGGATGACCATAAAATAAGTAGATATGTTTACGTTATGTTAGTATGATTTAATACTAGGCAGTGTTAAAGGCAGTTCTGGGTGGTTTGGCCCTCCGGGCCTGCTGCAAAACTAACATAACCTAAACCTACCTACTTATTTTATGGTCATCCGCGTATCAGGTAATTTACGATTCTGGTACTATGCGTCCAATACCTCGTGGCGTCAGGGGCACGACTTTACGTTGACGGCCAGAGCCGTCGGTGGCGTTCAAAAGGTTAAATAAAAAATAGTTAAATGGAAACTATGAACTAAACGCAGTTTTTAAAGACAATAATTACAAATGACTTGTTGCCAGACTAATGGCTACCAGGAGACAGTAGAGCGATCTGGACTAGCGGCTAGTAGTAGACAGTATATCAACCTGAACTTGTCCGCCTGCGTGTTGACGGTGACGCTCAGCCCCAGCACTCCGAACGTGTACCGCATCATGCTGAACACGCTGTAGCCCAGCTGCTCCTTCGTGCGGAGCGCGTCGAACACCGGCTCTTCCATTATCATCTGAATATGAGGAAGGGGATAAATAAATGGCAAGGGGAGAATCTCATATAAATTGATCTAGTGTAATAAGAATATGGCTACTACGGCTGTCTGTACGTTTGCGTACACACGTCAAATTAAGTAGCAGATTTGTGGCATTGTTTTTATCATAGCTATACAAACCATTCTTAGTTTATTAGAGCTATAAAACAAATGGAAATTGAGTAGTTTACAGATTTTAATGCCAATTTAATGTAATCCCTCCTCAAACATCACACGGGTATGTCTTGAACGTGTGATGAGTCTTAAAGGGATAAAAAATCAAGTTTTCGCACTGACGAAGTCAGAAGTCAGATCAAACTCTATTTACTGATAAGGAGGTTTGGTTATGTTATAAGAAGGTATTTTTTTAAGAAAATTTCTCTTTTTCATATTTTTATAAATTTAAATGTAAAATAACCTAACCATATCTACACGTACCTACATTTTAACGATTCCAGCGATATAGAAACTTCATGACTTTCAATAATCACACACACATTTTTATACAAAAAAAACTGAGGTATCTCGGAATCCCAGCTTCAGCTTGTTTTATTCCCACAGCAGAACAACAACGCGAATAAAGGTTAGCGCAAATATAACCACTCGACACCGGATCAGCTCAAAATGACACATTGAAAAGTGGGCTTTCATTTGTGTTAGTACGATACATTTTTCAGTGGACGACTTCTGGCTTGTGCCGAGGCGAGGCGAGTGCTTTACAAAATGGAGTTTCATACAAAGAATACTAAACGGCTAGGGTTATTCCCACGTGTCACCACTAATTTGTTACCACTGGTAACAGCTGGGATTTTTTTTCCCACCTGTTACCACTAAAGTACTCGGTGGTTACAAGTGGGAAGATTTTCCCCATTTGTTACCACTAAAATATTTGGCGATAACTACACTTAAAACATTTGGTTGTAACAGCTGGGAATTTTTATTCCCAGCTGTTACCAGTGGTAACAAATTGGTAGTAACAGGTGGGAATAACGACTAGGGTTGAGGTGGTGCTGCATTGCCGATCTGGTGCCGAGCGGTTTCGTGTGCGTTAATGCTGCTTGGCGGTAGGTTAGACTGGTTGTCAAGTGTAAAGAGTTAAATAAAGAAAAGTACCCTCTCCTAACTGCGAAACTGTGTAAAGTTCCTGAACATGTTCAACATATTTTAATGGGATGTGCTCGGAAAGAAGCAGAAATAACAGCATTGTTTACTACTTTTAAGGGAAATATATCCGATCTTGGTGTATTTCGTATTTTGGCTTTTCCAGGCTCGGTAGAAGGGGTGTGAGGGGGCAAACGCACATCTTCTGCCCCAAGTGCCCACCTCACCTGCCCGAGGTGCACCCTGCTTGACAACGGACGAGGCTCTGGCGACCGAACCGTTGGCGGTATAATCGACTAAACGCAGAGCCAAATATCTCTGGCCAGTGGCGGGCAGCAGCGTCACTGGTGCGAGGCTCAGTGCTGCGCTCACCAACCCGCTTGGCCAGCGTGGTTAGTACGGGCATGTCTACGGGCATGTTTGTCATGTAGTAGACAAAAACCACGGCCCCTAGTTCCCGGCCGCCCTACTATTGTGGGTCACGGCAGCGGCCTCGGTTACGGTAACACAGGGGGTGCGAAGAATCCCCGGGCTAAGGACGGCTGCCACAAACCACTGACCTTGTGATATATACGAAAAACAATAATCACGGGTATGTCAGTATTAAACTAGCTACCGACCAGTACGTTTCTTCATTTGCCTCCTTGCGCCACTCCATCTGGCGACGACGCGGATCTACCCTCGTTTTCACCACTAATGGATTATTTTTGTCAAAAAAAATAAAAACAAGATAAAATATGTAATATAATCATGCCGTGTGGTTGCCGGCTTAGAATTGTGCCACTCCATGTCTTCCCGTGGAAGTCGTAAGAGGCGACTAAGGGAATAAAGGCTTGTAGTACTGTTAGGGGATGGGCTTGCTACCTGTCACTAATATACACTATTAAACATCTTAGCCTAATTGTGCAAATTGTGGTTACAGAGTTATCAACAAGTTTTTAGAGTTGTTGGTAATTCTGTAACTCTGCCTACCCCACTCTGGGAATGAAGGCGTGAAGGTATGTATGTATGTATGTAATCATGTATGAAAAAGAAATGTTTTTTTTTTGTTGAGGAATAAATAGGCTATAATATTATTATTTTTGGGCTAGCTATCCAGAGAGGTAATGCAGCCAGTGTCATATTGACCATTCCGCGAGCGGAACTGTTAGAGGGGGTGTTCTTTTTAGAGTGGTGATTATTATTTACATCTTTAATATTTGACTCTCAACTTTTAATTGTACTTTAATAATAAAACTAATTATTTACCTAAACCTAATCTACGGGTGCCGCCAGCAGCGGGGCAGGGCTCAAGCTACCGGTGGTTAGGGCTGCAGAGAGAGGAACCTCCTCACAATGCGTGCCGTGTCGAGGAGTACTGCCTTCTGTATCTGGCCCTTGATCCAGCCATCTAGCGAGAGTCTCTTGAGGTGTTGCTCGAAACTCTTCGCTATAAGACCGTTTGCCGAAACAACCATCGGGACAATGATCGTCGAGTCAACATCCCACATGGTGGTCACCTCGTGAGCAAGTCAATGTACTTGCTGAGCTTATCCTTCTCGGCCTTCACGAGGTTCTCGTCATGCGGGACGGTGACGTCGACGAGCACTGCCCGGCGTTGAGTTCGATCTGTCAACACGATATCAGGCTTATTGGCGACAATAGTCCTGTCGGTAGCACGACCATTTTCGAGAACTGGCGCCGGTGTGTACTTATAGTACGGCACTTCAGACTGAACAAGACCGTATTGAAGAGCAAGCTGCTGATGAATGATCCTGGCTACGAGGTTATGTCTGTGCAAGTACTCGCCGTTGGCCAAATGCGAACAACCGGAAATTATATGTCTGAGGGATTCGCCGGGACAACGGCACGCTCGACAAATGTCAACCGTGCCATCCCTCAGAATATATTTCCAGTAATTGTTCGTCATTATGACCTCGTCAGCAATTGCACAGGTAAAACCTTCGGTTTCCCCAAAGAGGTCACCAAACCGAAGCCAGTTCACGGACGCTAAAAAGTCTACGTCGGGCCTTGTTAGGGCCCGGTAGAAGCGTCCGTGTAGCTCCTTGCTCTTCCATATGTTCTTGCGGTCTTCAGTGCTTAACACTGTTGGTCTACGCCAGTTTTCGTTTGCCAAGGAGAGAGGCGTGAGGCTCCTGTCTACTGCAACCACATCACGATGCATCCCACACATTGCCAAGGAAATAATCCCTGAGATTGCACACCTCGCGGTTGTGGAGATTCTTAGCATTTAAAATGCCTCGACCTCCACATTTCCTCGGGATGTACAATCTCATGACAGATGAGCGTGGGTGCAACATGCGATGTGATTTGAGCAGTAGACGGACCTTCCTATCCAGGGCGTCCAGCTCAGTCTCAGTCTCATATTATTATTATTATTATATGGCCGTTTTTCCAGTGTAAGACTGATTTGGAATTAGTGGACGGTTTCCTTTTTCGTGGACATAGAATCGTAATTCCATTTGTTTATCGAGAGACTATGCTAAAAGAATTGCATTCATCCCATTTAGGAGTCGTAAAAACAAAGAGCGCGGCACGAAGTTGGTTATGGTGGCCGGGCGTCGACGGCGGGGGGGGCTATTGAAGCGTGAATCCCAAACGTAATTATGTCTGACAATGATGTATAAATTAATTTATTTTTAAATTTAATTTTGAAATTTAAATTTTGAATTTAAAGTATTCTGTAAGGCTAATCATTATTTAACCTCACCTCTTTATTATCCTCGCAGCGTTGGCCAAGCAGAAAATTCTGTAAAGACTTGTAAGAAAATGCTTAAATGTTTAGTCTCTGGAGCGAGTCTTAGTCAACATGCACTGCAAGAAAAGTTGCTGGGTTTTCTGTTTGATTATAGGAACACAGTACATTGTGCCACTGGTAAAACGCCGGCTCGACTGATGATGGGCAGGAATTCGCGATCAAGGTTAGATTTAGTTTTGCCACATAACAAGAATTATAGTAGCGAAACAAATATGGATGACGCGGTGTTGAAACCGAGTCGATGTTTTAATGTAGGTGAAACTGTATGGGCTAAATGGTTTACTGCCACGAAAGGTGTTTGGAAACTTGGGGCTATTGTTAGTGTTAAGAGCCAGCGAATTTATGAAATTTTGTTTAGCGATATAAACGACAAATGTAAAAGATATGTTGACCAGATACGAAAATATACTAAACCAAGTCAAGTACTACCTAGTCTAACAGAAGGTAGCGATTCTGGGCAGTATGATCCGTATCTTGAGCCGTTCATACCCGTGCCAGAGCAGCCTCAAGAGCGCGAGGCCGCGACCTTGCCTCAGCCACGGGAGCGCCTGCGCGCTCACCACTCGCGTCACCACCGCCCTCGCCTGCAGCTACTTTTGGGTTAGTGCCCACAGAAGGTGAGGGTTGTGGTCGTTTTGATGATAACAATCAAAAGTCTGGGACGGAGAATGAGGAATGGGCGGAAGCTTGTGAGGTCCTGGAGGTCGGGGATACTGCTCAGATCGCAGATGACGAGTCCGAGCCTGTTGCTACATCGGAAGGTGTAGGTGTTACTGGAGCCGGTGGGGCGTTCTAAGAGGCCCCGAAAAAAAGTTAATTATAAGTTTTAAGTTTTGTGTTAAGAGATAGAATTAGTGGGTTCTATTGTATAATACCTAAGTAATATTTGTCATTTATTTTTGTATTGTGCTCAGATCTCCAAAGCAAGGGTGAAGAGATGATATGTAATGTAATGTAGGAAGACAGGACAATAGAGAGATCTCTCTCCAGGCGGGTGTTATGCCTGGGGACCGAAGTCCATTGGGATGAAGTTGGAAGTGGTATCAACCGTCAACCGACTTTAGAAACTTCGTTAGCGCGTTGTAGGATCTTTAGTTCCGCTGTCTGACACTGGTGGCGCTAGCGAGTTGGTTGATACAAGTTTCGGTTAGATGTCGCTAGTTCGCCACAGTAACAATAATCACGGGTATGTCAGTATTAAACTAGCTACCGAACAGTACGGTCTTTCATTTGCCACCTTGCGACACTCCACCTTGGCAACGTATAACGGACGTAGTCTACGGCTGGATGAAGGCCTGGTCGAACTCGAGGAAGAGCTTAAAAACATCAGATGGCATATTCTAGGGTTGTCAGAAGTTCGAAGACAGGGGGAGGACACGATGACCCTGGCATCTGGCAAGCTAGGGTAGGTTTCCTTGTCCACAAAGATCTCCGTGACAACGTGTTGGGAGATATCCAGCGTGTCGACCCGGGTAGCGTACCTTGTACTAAAACTGACCGAGAGGTACTCCCTCAAAGTCATACAGGTATATGCGCCGACGTCGACAGGGCATTCGTATGACGCGGTCGAGGCCATGTATGAAGATATATCTAAGGTCATACACCATACAACCAAGACCCACTTCACCGTTGTCATGGGCGACTTCAACGCCAAAGTAGGAGTACAGGAACGCGACGAATCGTGTGTAGGACGGCACAGCTATGGAACCAGGAATCACAGGGGGCGAATGCTGGTAAACTTTCTAAGTATGCAGGGGCTCTTCTGCATGAACACCTTTTTCCAGAAGAAGCCCCAGAGAAAATGAACCTGGCTAAGCCCCGATGGTAATACGAAAGATGAGATAGACTGCATCATGACGGACAAGAAGCATATATTTAGGGATGTCTCTGTGGTAAATAGGTTTAACACCGGTAGCGACCACCGTCTGGTAAGAGGCACCCTAAATATCAACATTAAGCTGGAAAGAAGCCGCATGACTCGACCTTCGTCCGACACTGGTCCAGGCCGGCCAAGACTCCAAACATTCCAGTTGGAGCTCCGAAACCGATTCGCTGCTTTGGAAACTACTGAGGACGTGGACAGGGACCTTGATGGTGTGATTGGAGTCATACACGAAGTGGGAAACAGGCACGTTAAGGGAAAGTGAACGTGCCGAGAGGCAAAATTTTCGAGCGAGACTTTGGAACTGATAGAGAATGCGATTGAGCAGAATGGGGGTCGAAAGTCTTCACTAAAAGATTGGGAAAAAGCCACCTGACAAAGCTGAAAACCTCGGATGGCAGAATCATCTCATCGGTTCCGGAGATTCTGGCCGAAATCGAAGGCTTTTTTTTACGGGCGATTGTACGCATTGCATTCTCTACAGCCGCAGCCCGACGCGAACGACCCAAGAGCCAAGCTTACCCGCCACTTCACTGAAGATCTCCCAGACGTGGAGGAGGATGAGACTGAGGCAGCCCTCGGACAGCTTAGTAATGGGAAGGCTCCCGGCGAAGACGGAATCACATCTGAGCTCTTAAAAGCTGCAGGCCAACCTGTGCTAGGCGAACTTAAGAGGCTCTTCAGTTCCGTCATAGCCAATGGGACATCTCCGGAAGCGTGGAGTGGGGGCGTGGTGGCATTGTTTTTCAAGAAAGGAGACAAAAGTCTCCTGAAAAACTATAGACCAATCACGCTTCTGAGTCACGTTTACAAGCTGTTCTCGAGGGTCATCACAAACCGTCTTTCCGCAAGAATTGACGCTTTCCAGCCACCGGAACCGGGTGGGTTTCGCAAAGGTTACAGTACCATATACCACATTCACAAGGTGCGGCAGATTATACAGAAGTCCGAAGAGTAAAACCAGCCCCTGTACCTGGCAAAGGACCATGAGAAAGCGTTCGACTCGGTCGAACCCTGGGCTGTTCTGGAATCCTTGCAGCGATGCCAAGTCGATTGGCGGTACGTGAAGGTGCTAAGAAGCCTGTACAGTATGGCATCAATGCCCGTCCAAGAACAAAACCACGGAACTAAACCCATCCAGCTGCTCCGAGGTGTTAGACAGCGAGATGTTATATCTCCGACACTGTTCACCACCGCACTGGAGGATGTGTTCAAGACGCTGGATTGGAACGGACCGGGCATCAATGTAAATGGCGAATATCTTACGCACCTTCGCTTTGCCGACGACATAGTTAAAGCCTGTACCGAAAAGTGTTTTTACATACCATATTCACGATAACAATAAAACTGTAACTAATAGTAAAGATATTTTATTTTAGTTATAATGAGTAATTGTGCCTTTTTACAATAAATATACACATTTTATGGTTTGAGGGTTTGGCGGCTGAAGCAGCGAATTTTTTTCTTCAAGCCTGTCATTAATTTCTGCACAGTTGTTTCGGAGACTTTGGTGGCATGCTTTTTCCATTTCTTTTTAAAATCTCCTCTGATACTGTTGGAGCACAGTTTTTACTTAGTTCCGCTTTTACTAACGCCCAAAACCGCTCAATGGGTCGTAGTTGGGGGCAGTTAGGGGGGTTAATTTCCTTTTGCACATATTGCACATTATTCAAAGCAATCCTGTGTTGCTTTGGCATAATGTGAAGTATCCAGATCGGGACAAAACAACACATTCCGTTCATGTTTCCTTATAAATGGTAATAAAAACCCTTTTATACATTTTTGAACATTAATGTCACCATTTATGGTCCCTTTCGTTATAAATGACCCCGTGCGTTTGCCACAGGAACATATTGGAAATATTTTTCTCCGATTTTTTCCATATAAGTGTACTTATTCTTATCGCTAATATTCTCTTTATTCTCGGTAGTGAAGAATTGGTCACCTGGTAAAGTCGAAAAATCCTTTTTCACATATGTCTCATCCGTCTCATCGTCCAAAAGAACGCATGTTCCACTTAAATTGCACAGCAGTTTGTAAAGTTTTCGCGACCTTGTTACGGAGGTATTGTATTGTTTTACCGACTGTTTAGGGGCTTTTACTTTTTTGTAGGTTTTTAAATTCTGACGCTGTTTTGCTCTTTGCACCATAGATGCACTTGTTTGAACTTTTTTTGCCACATCTCGCACAGACAGATTACAATTATTTTTGTAAGTGGACACTATTTTCATTTCTAATTTTTTATTTGAAGGACCTGTCGGTCGTCCACGCCGAGCTTATTCTTGGATTCTATAATCGTTTAAGTACCGGTTAACAATATTTCGAACTGGGGCACGATTCATATTTACTCTCTTTCCGACCGACGCAAAAGTGGAATTAGGATTTTCCAGGTAAAGTCGCAGAAAATTTTCTCTTCGAATTATTTTATCGTCCTGCATTTTAAATAAAAGCGATATTTTTTCGGAGATAATTGTGTCGGTTGACAGTTCAAAATGACAAAAACGAAGTCATAAAATAAAAAATAAAAAAACGATTACTGACCTGTACCATATCATGTGCAGAGTTTGTAAAAAAACTTTTCGGTACAGGCCTTATTATGGCAGAATCGCTGCAGGATTTGCAAAAAATGCTGTACAGTGTCAACGCTGCCTCGAGACGTGTGGGACTTGGGATGAATTTGGACAAGACAAAGGTAATGTTCAACGAACATGTCATCCCGGAACCAATTTCCGTCGAGGGCACTACGGTCGAAGTTGTCAAAGAGTACGTCTACCTTGGGCAAGTACTACTCGGTAGAGACAACTTCGAGCAGGAAATCGCCTCCCAGCGTGCAGCTTGGCTGGGCAGCATTTGGGAAATTGCGTCATATCTTCACGTCGACACTGCCGCAGTGGCTGAAAAGCCGGGTGTTTAACCAATGCGTCCTACCAGTTTTAACCTACGGAGCCAAAACGTGGAACATGACAGTCTAGTTGGCCCACCGACTGCACGTCATTCAGCGTGCTATGGAGAGGTCTATGTTGGGGATCTCATTAAGGGATAAAATCCGGAACGAGGTCATACGACATAAGACTTAAGACCACGCTTAGGCAAACGTAGTGTAGGACGCCTCCCGGCTAGATGGACCAATGACCTGACTACGTGTGTGTGTGTATGTGTGTGTGTGTGTGTGTGTGTATGTGTGTGTGTGTGTGTGTGTGTGCGTGTGTGTGTGTGTGTGTGTGCGTGTGTGTGTGTGTGTGCGTGTGCGTGTGCGTGTGTGTGTGTGCGTGTGCGTGTGTGTGTGTGTGTGTGTGTGTGTGTGTGTGTGTGTGTGTGTGTGTGTGTGTGTGTGTGCGTGCGTGTGTTTGTGTATGTGTGTGTGCGTGTGTCTGTGTGCGTGCGTGTGTGTGTGCGTGTGTGTGCGTGTGAATGCGCGTGTGTGTGCGTATGTGAGTGCGTGTGTGTGTGCGTTTGTGTGCGTGTGTGTGTGCGTGCGTGTGTGTGTGCGTTTGCGTGTGTGTGTGCGTTTGCGTGCGTGCGTGCGTGTGTGTGTGCGTTTGCGTGCGTGCGTGTGTGTGTGCGTTTGTGTGCGTGTGCGTGTGTGTGTGTGTGCGTGTGAGTGTGCGTGTGAGTGTGCGTGTGAGTGTGCGTGTGAGTGTGCGTGTGCGTGTGAGTGTGAGTGTGCGTGTGCACGTGTGTGTGTGGGTGTGCGTGTGTGTGTGCGTGCGTGTGTGCGTGCGTGTGTTTGTGCGTGTGTTTGTGCGTGTGTTTGTGCGTGTGTTTGTGCGTGTGCGTGTGTGTGTGTGTATACGCACCATGAGCACCTCGAGCGCGGCGGTGTCGGCGCGCGTGGTGGGCTCGCCCTGGTAGTAGTTGGTGACGATGCTGTTGGTGGACGCGGGGTTGAGGCTCAGCACGCGCAGCGTGTGCGCGCCGCGCGGCAGCTCGTGCACGCGGAACTGGACGACACACATTATATTGTACACCATACACGTACAGTTTTGCTTGTATGGAGATGTACACTCACCGACTTTTGTTCATTATAATAAAAGTAGGTCCAAAATGGCCGCCAAATGTTCTTCTTAAAGGTTGTAACTCTTTCCGAAGGAACCCAAGAGAACCATAAATTAGTAGTTTTGTATCCTTTGAAAAAAAAACACGGACTTTAAAAAAACATTTGTAAGCCATTTTGGACCTAGGTTAATTAGCAGCAAAACAATACAATCTACATCGAAATTCGTCCAATATTTTTGAAGTTACTCACAGATTTAAGAAGTAGTACTTGAACAACTGTATGAACAGACGGGTGGGCGGATCTTTTTACCGGTGAGTGTATATGAAGTTATATGTACGGTCTTCATAAGTCTTTGCTCTATGACTGTATTATACTAGGTAAAACCATATATCTTTTGACATGTTATCATGTTTGGCGATGGGCTTGCAACCTGTCACTAATACGCTGGTAAACATCTTAGCCTATTTGTGCAAATTGTGGTTACTGAATTATCAACAAGTTTTTAAAGTTGTAAGTAATTTTGTAGCTCTGCCTACCCCACTCTGGGATTACAGGCGCGAAGGTATGCATGTATGTATGTTATCATTGTCAACTTAAGCTCATATTTACTCGACAATAGTGGTGAGTAAAAAAAAAACTAAATGAAAAGCAAGCTTTACAAACCCGACTGTATTTTTTATATTGTGGTTGATATACCTTCCTATATTAATAATTATTACTAGACCTAGAGATTTTCCTAGCACGAACGACGTGTTGTTAGTGCTTGACACAGTAAAAACATCGACAATCCTGCTATCTATAACCACTACTTCATCGTCATAGAGGAAATAATTGTACATCATTATAATATAGTTATTAAGAAAATAATCAAAATTAAAGCTCATTGAAGTGCCTAATAAGAAAATAGCAAAATCATTTCTATAAGGAAAAAAATACAATCATTATGTCATATTATATACAGGGTGTCTGGAAAACCTTTGGAGAAATTTTAACTGTAGATAGGGTGGATGATTTGGATCATCCCTATATTGGTAACTTTTGTTTAAGTTAATATTTGACTGAGTTACAGACAGATTTATCATCGACTTTCCTGACGATGCTCTCAGTGTGCCCCATCTTAACTGATTCATTCATAATATCGGCGGTGATACTGCAAAATCGCGTAAGTAACAAATTTATGATAGAGCAAAATAAACCTTACGGTCTTATTAAAAAGGTGCATTTTGCTCCTTATTTAAAATGTCACTTACGCGGTTTTGCAGTTTCACCGACGATATGTGTCACAACGTAATGTAAATAAACAAGTTGTTCCTTATGAACAATGTTTCCAATCATGGTCAAAAGCTCCATGGAGTTTAGAAAACTGACACATTATCCTGTAATGTGAATGAAAAGACGGTGTCTGATAAGGGCTATTATGTGAAATAATCTAAAACTGAAACTTACGATTATGATTTTTACTTTTCACTGATTCTTTCTCACACTCACACGGCTAAAATAGCACTTGCACTCGTAGGCACATTACTTATTTTACGAGATCATGAATCATGGCTGTATTTCATTGATTTGTACCACTATCAGGGCTTCCGACGAATAAAAAACAATAATTAATTATTGACAATTTGACATATTATCTTTTTAAATCTTGGACCATTAAAACTCTTTATGAAAAGAGTTTTAGGTTTCATTTGTAAACAAAAAATCCTACCTACACGTTACGTTTTATCAAATAGTACATTGTGTATTAAGGTCGGTAAGTAAGGAATTACGATCGAGGCTCTAGTAGAAGCCCGAAGTCGAAGACTGAGGGCTTTCTGAGTCGAGGTACGTAATTCCCGTACCGCCCGTGAAACATACAATGTTTTTCATCACATTTGCGAGTAAATAAACACACAAGTCATCACAACTATTATTACGAATTACTTGAACTTTTTTTAAGCGGATGGCTGGCGGATTCCACAGATGCAAATGTTTCGTTCAGAAACGTTAAGGGCAAATACTTACGTAGGTATACATACAGCCCTGAAGGAGTGTAAAAAAAAACGACGTTTGTTACAGACAACTATTAAAATCGATTATTAAGAATATTAATTGAGTATTTAAGTAACATGTAGCGAGATTGCAATAAAATTCCTGTTTAAATAACATTTTAAGACAATTTTACAATTGCGTGTAAACTCTTTGCTTGAACTTGCATGACCTGTGTGCTGTGCTATAAATTAAAAAAAAATTACTTACCGACCTTGGGTTTCATGGTAAGAAGAAAGGTCGAGGGTTTTATATGGGGCATTGCGGTCAAGTTAACCTGTATGTTTAGATACTGTTTACATGCAAGTGTGATGAAAATTACATTTAAAGCTGGCATCATACATGTTGTTGCTAGATATTCGTATCATAGAAGAAAGAGAAAAATAGGATCGCTTTGTAAGAAGAGGTCGACGTGATTACACTCTGTGGTAAAAACCCTTAAAAGAAAAAGGCCACTAAAGCCGGCTACTCACACACCTGCTGCAGGGGCAATATGGGAATTGGACCCTTGATTGCCTCCTTAATTGTGATGTGTGTAGGCAAGCAGGAGCAATGTTTAGATTGGGCCTGCGGCAGGGCGGCAGGGGCGCAAGACCTTCCTAGCTCCCTAGATTGTGTCTACCGCCCTGCAAGGTTGCTGCGTGTGTAGTAGGATTGGGGCAATTCCAGTCAGTTCATTGGTGACAACCGAGCGGAGTGGACAAAAATGGAAAAAATGGTGTTACCATCAGCCAGGAGATCTTCAAAAGAATCAATATCCATTCGCAAAAAGTTTCTAAGATCATCTACTTCCAATTCTTTCATAATATTCATGTGGCACAATTTGCTTCGTTTCTGCAACCAATTCTTCACCCAATATCTTCTCTTTCTTTTTTTTTTGGTAGCACCACAGAAAGTGCCAAGGCGATACCAATCCTCTGGTGTTTCGTCAATACAGGAGGCTTTCTCGTGGACGTGCGTTCAGCGGGACTATCAGTTACACACTGAACGGCAGGCTAGTGTGTAGAGAACAGCCTAAAATTGGTCCAACCGCCGTGCGACCGGTATTGCCCCTGCAGCAGGTGTGTGAGTAGCCGGCTTAAGGAACACCCAGAAAATATAAAACGTGGACTACAATCACAATCAGTCAAGGAAGCGATGTCACAAGCGAAGCGATGTTTGGTTTGGGGTTTATTTTGTTTACTTGCATGTGATGTGACTTCACATCACACTCACAGGTTATAAAGTAATTCTAACATCACATAGCGTTTTTGCCACAGATTAAATTTCAAAAAAAATCCTTATTATTTCGTGTAATTTCCAAAAAAATAGACATAATTTAATGTGAAATAAAGTGAAATACGTTATTTTACGCTAGTATCAGATAGGATGACCACAATTTGTAGTATATTTTCAATGTTGTCAAATAGCCTATTATAATCAACAAAATGTTTTGCACTTGGACTTTTGGCTACTGCCACAAATACCATGCGGATCAAAAGGAAAGAACCAGCAGCCAGCAGCGCTTTCTCCCCGTTTGGCTGCCCTGAAAATCAGCGCGTGCAGCGTCACGGCATGTCTGACACTATGATGCTGAGTAGCACCCAATTTGGTGCATTATTATTTTATAAAATAGTTTTAAGGTTTTGTTTTAAATTATTTTCTCACTGTATTTAATTTGATTATTATTTTTCTGTAGTTTGCACCAATAAACGATTTTCTTTTTCTCCTTTTTTTTCTTCAATACGGAGAGCAATAATCGGATCGTTCAATCCGTCTATTTGAACTTTGAGAAGTCTATGAATTTATGGCTGTCATTAGATGTCAGTGTTAAATTATGTTATTTTCAATATTCACGTCTTCAATATTTTTGCTGTAAATCAGTTATATGGGCTACTTTAGAGCAGAAAACAATGGTAAATGGTTAAATCTCGACAGTAAAAGACGGACGATATGATCAGTCTCGGCAAAACATGAACAAGAGACCTAGTGATTTCACATTTAAAACCAATTAGTGTTCAAATTGCAAAAACGAAAATACAGTAAGTTGCACTAAAATTACTCATTTATTTTTATTATAATGCTACCTTGATTTTTGTTTACATGGAGCGAACTGTTTGTTTACATGGAGCGAACTGTTTGTTTACATACCATGTGACAACGTATGGTCTCAGGTCATTGACCTCGGACATTGAATTTTGACGTAAGATACTACGAACTGTTGGAGTAGTATACTATCAACGTCAAAATGTCAAGGTCGAGATATCGGCTGCGATACATCAAGTAACAAAATGAATATAATTAATCCTTCTTTTTTTTTACATTAACAGAAACAAAAATGAACCATACCCCCGTGATCAGAATCGTGCCAACTATTACCCCCCCAAATTTCTCCGAAGGTTTTCCAGACACCCTGTATAACAATGTGGTGTGTTTTAAAAAGTAAGATAAGAATAATAAGTTAATAACAAAACTTTCAATTTACTAATATTTTAGGCACATACTTCGATGAAAATAGCTCGATGACATTGAAGTGGACTTATCGATAACAAGATGGTCGATGTTTTTATTGTGTCAAGCACTAACAACACGTCGTTCGTGCTAGGAAAATCTCTAGGTCTAATTATTACTATAGATTGAGAGTATGTTTTTTTTTTTGATACATTGAAATATTAACAATAATACAATACTAAATAAAAGTTACTATATAAAAAATAAAAATACTCACAACGGGCATTTCGTCTTCGGAGAGCGCCTCCCAATTGAGGGTACTTCGGACGTTCTCTGCTATCCAGAACGCCTGGTACCACGGGATGTTGCCTTGGATTAAAACCTGTACAAAAAAAACATACAAGAACATAAAACCTCGTATTTTTTTGAAGTCTAATTACAACATGATATGTATATTATGATATGTGTAGATAAACTGCTAATTATAAACTATACCAGGGTCTCTATTCTGCTCAGTAAAACCTTATTACTTCTGACATGCTATCGTATTTGTCAACGTTATGATAGTTCTTATTCGATATTATAACATGTCAATAGCAACAGAGCCACTGTACAGTAAGGGAAATGGATTCCTAGACCTCTTTGGACTACGGCAAAGTGACGTAACCGATCAAAACCTAAGAGACTTAATATCATTGTAATTTACAGTGTCACTTCGACATAGTCCATAGTGTTCTAGGAATCCATTTCCTTGACTGTACACGCACATGTTACTAACGCAAGCAGAACCGGCTTAACCAAACCGCAATCACCATCCCTCTTAATACGGTCATGCTTGTAGCGAGTAAGCTGCGATTGGCTGAGCCATGTCAGCTGACGTCCCTTACCCGTCGTAGGCCATAACATATAAATAGTTTATCATTTCAGAAACATAACCCATTCATAAATTTGTTTTATTCCATCGAGCTCCACAATGGCGTCTACCACAACAGCCTGTCTCATAATATACGCATTGTTCACTAAAGTGGGGGCAGAATTAGCGGAACAAGATTTTCAAAATAGCTCTGCATCATTGACTCCAAAAAGATTCCAAATAAATTTCAACAGACCCATCGGAAACTTTAAACCAAAACCTTCATGGCGTTTTGGCAACGGAAACCCGCCAGGATCACCTCAAAGTCAACCTTCCTTTCCTAGATCCAACGGTCTATCAGGCGCTGGAAACCGCGTGACAAAGCCTGGTGACTCTTTAGGACCACCACAAAGTCCTAGGCACCCAGTCGCTGCCAATTCATCAGCTACTCGATTCTCTTTGGGTGAATATCTTAATGATAAACTCCAGCCCTGGTTGAATTACACACAAGAAGGTATTTCAGTCATGGAATCAGTGATTGGGTTGCTCGAAAATCGAACCAAGCCACAACCGAACGAGCTTTGCAAAGGAGTGCTGCACGAACGGATTTCTATTACGGAAGTGGATATAGACTGCCGCGTGATAGCTTATTTTACTTCGAAACCATATCCCATGGGCAATGGTACTTTAGCTGCAATGAAAAATAACGTGTCGTGCACAGTGAAATGGGGTAAAATACAAAGTCCAGAAGAAAAAACCGTGGATTGTGGACTCTTGAAATCGCTTGTCAATTTCCCCAACTCCGCATTTAGAATTACGTCGCCAGTGACAGTTATATTATTGTGTTTAGCCATTTCTTGTTTATTTTAAACGGACAGACGTTTTTGCGGCTAACACGTTAATTAACTAGGGACTTCCTGCCGATATTAAATTTAAAGATAAACTGTTTCAAATACTTACTTATTTCAACTTGACATTTCATAGTAGTTGGTATTAAATTCACCGGATAAAATTGAAATTAACTAAAATACTGATCACTACCCATCGATGTTTTAGTATAATAATATATAATATTCAATTTAAGTACTTCATAGGCATCAATTTTCATAAACATAATTTTATTTCCATACAAAGTAAACTGAAACCAAAAGTACCATGCAACAAAGGCCTATTTAGGTACATTGTGTAGAATAAAAGTATACTCTAATATAATAGGTATGCAAGTTGCATGTTCATATTATACGTTATCTCATAGTCATAACTGTCTAGGACAATTTTATTCTCGCCACAAAAACTTTCAAGTCTGATTATAAAGCTACCCGCACTCGCTTCGCTTTGGTTTATGAGTTTTTCGTTATACCCGTACATAATCCAGGATTCATTTTACATAAAAGGGTCATACACAGATTTAGGTTACCGTCTTTCCTGAGGGGATGTACTATCAGCCCATTGGAATTCGGACCCACCATAGAACGGTGTCACAGTGACATTATAATAGTAGTTTATGAAATTGTTGCATAAAGAGGGGTATTAAAACACGAGTGTGTGTTTAAGAACCGAGCCGCTAGGAGAGGTTTTTAATAATTTCACACGAGTGTTTTAATACCTGGTTATGTGCAGTTTCATACACTACTTTATCTACTCTCATACATTGCGATTCAACCTACTAAATAAAATATCAACGTTAATAAAGTAACTACAGCAAAACGTATTCAATGAATGGCGCCAAAACCTAGCACATCACCGCGCATGCGTTAAAGCGGGCGCTGTCACAGACAAGTAAAAATTGGAATGAAAACTTTTTGTAATTCTGTAAAAATGACGCGAACCGCATGTGCGTTCCATTATAAAAAAATAAAAAATATGGAACCTCGTTGGTGACATTAACTTTTTGGATTAACTTGTATCGTAATGGTAAAAAAATTACTTTATAACATTATTTTGTTAGAGAAATAATGTTATAAAGTGATTTTTTAATTTTTTTTCGGTATTGTGTTTATAAAGTATGCCAATAAAAATTCGTTTTGAATTTTATAATTCGAACTTTACGATATGAGAGTAGATAAAAATAATTTGTTTGACACTTCTTATGACTTGAATCATAACGTCACTGTGACAGAGTTCTATGGTGGGTCAGGGTTCCAATGGGCTGATAATATATTGGTTGGTCCAAAATTGTTTAGCCTATATTTGTTTCGCCACATCCTGTTTTGCATACCAACGCGGCAACGTTTCGTCTAATGATTTAAATGTCGAAAATTGTTTTGCATAATATTGTTTGGTTGAACAGATTTTTAGTATAAAAGTTTGGAATAACTTTTTTGACTGTAACATCAGAACCCTTCTCTTTAAATAAATAATAAATTGTATAGCAATTAATTACCTAAACGCACGACCATACCATACCTACAAAAACAAATAATTTGTAAGAATTACAAATTACTTGTTTTAACCATACCATCGATACAGCATTGCTCAATTGCGACGTCATAGGTGAGTATCAATTTGTATGGGGCGTTTTCAACGCTTCGTAGGATCGATGGATTTTGACTCCTATTTCTGACATGTGATCCTTCCAAAAAAGAGTCGATATAACAATAGTTGTAGTTGTACGGTCACGGACGTTAATTGTTATGCCACTTGCCACTGTTCGTATTTTAGCGGTGTAATACAAATCGGGTTCTGTCGGTTTTACTCGTATATCGAGATAATGAAATTCGCACGTCTTCGTATAATAGAAGAACAAAATGACATGCAACATTAACGATTGGCTAACCTGAGACCCAAGTCTACCAATCAGAGCACAGAGTGAATTCACCCAAAGTCAAATTGCATGTCTAGTTGCTATGGTTACAGCTACTATTGGTGATATTACAACGCCCAATCAGCTATTCTACTGAACACAATCGTTTTTGTCGTTTAATAGGGTTGCTATGGCCACGTTTAAACAACGGCTACTATTGGTGATATAGAATAAAAAATTGGCATCCATGACAATGTGATAACTGTTGCAAATATCTGAATATAAATAACACGCCAAACCCCGCCATCTTGAAAATAATTGATTAGTCAGCGTGTAAGTCGAAAGACTAATCGTGGCAATAAATAGTCAAACTTTTAAAAATATTTATTCTAGTATTAAATTTACAAATTATTAAATATTCTAGTTCTTTTAGTCTCTTTCTGCATAACTATGGCTGATTGAAGCATTACAGTCAAGGACTTTAATTGTTATGCCACTGTAGAACCCTGTCATAATGACAGCGTCAAACCACATGAAAGAAATTACGCCGAAATTAATGATTAACGTTATGCGACAGGGTTCCATAGTATCCATTTAAAGTCCTTGACTGCCTCACAAGTAGCGTAAAATTTAATAAAATAAAAACGTAAAATACATTACATAATGTTTTAATCGGTCAATCATTACATAGTATGAAACAAAGTCGCTTGCGCTGTCTGTCCCTATGTATGCTTAAATCTTTAAAACTACGCAACGGATTTTGATGCGGTTTTTTTTAATAGATAGAGTGATTCTTAAGGAAGGTTTATATGTATAATACATTCCACGCGGGCGAAGCCGCGGGCGGGTCGCTAGTAAATTATAAAATACAGGTTTAGTGTATATTCCGCAGATTGTTGAGAAGAAGCAGCATGAAAGAAATCCAGCAATGTGTTTGCACGGTTTTGTCAGATTTTTTGCGTCGGGCTGTTAACGACCACCTTTTTATATGTTCAACATACCGCAACAAACAAATATAGAAGTAACCAACCCACCGATATTAACAACTGTCTTGCTATTGCTCGCAAACTTAGCCCTTCTTGGTGCAAAGTCACAATCATGTGACGAGTTTCCGTAGAAATTGCTAGTGGCATCTTATTTTCTTAAGATTTGCTTATTTATAATAATGACGTCTTAACTTGATCTGTATGTCATTATGACAACGATCCTGCAATATTTCTAAAATGCCAGGTGTCAATATTTTAATCACGTTTAACCTATAACCTCCTTGTGATTCAAACTTTTCAATCTATTTATCCGTCATCTTATTATGTAGTTCCCGCGGTGTCATGTATTCGTGATTAATCGTGTAATCTCGTAAATGCTCGTGGATGCCATAATACTGCAAATTTAAATAACTTCACAATGGCACAACAATTAAAATCCGTGACTGTACATCGTTGCTATGGTGACGTCTCTTGGATCACTCTTTGAAACTATGTTCAAAGGATATGAGTCCACGAAAAATCAGTTTTACTTACAAACCCATTATTTCATGGGTATTTGGGCGCTGGAAGAAGCTAAGTAATATACCACATTTAAAGAAAATCTAACACTGTTGCCACCTTACGGGACAGACAGAACAAAAAGTTGTTTGACCCGTCTATCCTATCGTATGCGAAAAGGCGTCTAGTTATATGACCAACCACCAGAAGACCAGCGCTGGGTTTAATGCCAGCATCACGATGAGTTGGAACCATTCCGTGACCACAATTCTTTTGTCTATGAGTTTTGACACATTTTCCTGCTCAGCTGCGCATGAATGTATTTATTTTTTGTTTTATGTGAGATTCATTGTTTTATATAATGCTAGGTTAAGTTTATTATTATATAAGCAATATTTAAAAAACGCCTGACTGTTGAGTTTCTTGTGGCGTTTCTTCTCAGCAGTGGTCTCTTTTGAAGCGCTGGTAGATTTTTGACGTGTAAAAGTGCCCGTGTGGCCTACTTACTGAATAAACATCTTTTTTTTATCTTTTATGTCAGTATATTGGTCCTTTCTGTCTGTTGGCATGTATATATTTTTTCTTTTTTCTTTCTTTCTTTCTATGCACTGACCTGTACGTATAGCCGGCTGAGCAGTTGTTCGCTGAAAGCCATCAGTTCCGCGAGCGTGATGTCGTGCACTATGGCCGCCTTGTCGCGTGGGGATATGTACGGTTCCAGCAGCACGTTCATTCGGACATCTCTGCAACACAAGTTTAATGTTATTCGCAGGTCAAAACTAGATATTTAAATATCAGGAGGACCAATCTCACACAAATTGACCTAGTCCCAAATATATATTTTTTTGTTTTAATTTTAATATCATTAAAAATGGCATGACAATGTAAAAAAATGCCAAATTGACCAGAACAAAACAAAATACAGACGATTTGAAAACCTTCTCCGTTTTGAAGTTAAAGTAACTTTTTATAGTATATCTCAGGAGACTAAAAAGATTAATTCCACCACTTATGACATAAGTAGGTATTTATTGCAGAAAGCTCATGTAAATCTATCATTTTATACAATAAAGTTATTTCATTTTCATTATGTATAATTAATTAGCCTTTAGCGCCCCTAGTACGGTTGCGTTTATCGAGTAACAAAATGTGGATAAAACATCCGTCACTCTCGTACTTACATAATATACAGGGTGGAAAGTTGAGATGGGGCATTAAGGGCAGCTACCAGAACCCTTGCTGCCACGCGGAAATGATCTTAGGAGACCTCACCCAACTTTTTGAGTGATGACAATCGACATTCACAGATTTTTGATCAAAGGTACAGTCAGCGAGAAAATCGTCAGAAATTAGTTTTTTTTTTTTAATGCCAATCGATCCCATTTCTCATAAGGATTAAAACATTCTTTGAGACCAACTGAGGTTAGAGTACTAGAACACTCACAAATCAAAGAAAACGTTTTCCATACATTTAGTAGGGCAAACCCAAAGTAGAATTTTCTTTAGCTTAAAGACTATTAATTTGTAAGGAGACTACTTCAATTACATACATACATACCTCTTACGCCTGTATTCCATCAAGTAGTAGGCAGAGCACATGAAATTTCATTGCCACTTTTAGCAATTACGGGGTGAAAGAAGCATAACATGCGCAAGAAAGGGTTAGCTTGTGTATTCGACAATGTGGCACCATTTCGAACATTTATTGTCGTAAAAGTGTACGCTATGTTATCTTTCTTCACTTTTTCATTATTATAAATACATTTAAAAGTTAATGTTGTGTTTTATTGCTTGATCTAATTTTGCCAATGTTTCATATGCTATAATTATTCGTCATAAAGGTATCGTATTTTATCGAGAATTGTAGATTTATCACAATTATAACAAAATAAATCAAACCTAACGGCTTCTGCGATAATTTTTACAGTTTACGATGAAATTAACACATTATGGCCTATGAAATTCAGGCATAGGTACACGTACCTATGTGTATTTTTTCATTATTAGTAATATGGTTCTCAAGACTCTGTTCGATTTGTAGTTGTCTTTATACTTAACATTCTTTAAGTAAAAAGGACCGATATGCGTAAAAAAACAAATGCGAAAAGTGTTCTCAGTTATTGCCCTACTAAATGTATGGAAAACGTTTTCTTTGATTTGTGAGTGTTCTAGTACTCTAACCTCAGTTGGTATCAAAGAATGTTTTAATCCTTTTGAGAAATGGGATCGATTGGCATTAAAAAAAAAATTACTCATTTCTGACGATTTTTTCGCTGACTGTACCTTTGATCAAAAATCTGTGAATGTCCATTGTCATCACTCAAAAAGTTGGGTGAGGTCTCCTAAGATCATTTTCGCGTGGCAACAAGGGTTCTGGTAGCTGCCCTTAATGCCCCATCTCAACTTTCCACCCTGTATACCTGTCAGAAAGTGACGGATGGTTTATCCACACTTTGTCACGTAGTAAACGCAACCATATCAGGCCCCCTGTTGTGTTGTACGAGTGTATGTACAGTACCGGCCAATAATATAACATCACCTTTGTACTTACATCTCGTACGATTACTTACAAATATGACTTACTAAAATTGGTAATCAATCGAGAACTAGTTGATCAATTGTATTGCTATTATTCAATTCGTTAGCTGATTAGATAAGGTTCAAAGTGGTATATAATAAATTTTTGTACATATAGTAATTTATAAAAGTGTAGTAATTAAAAAAACCATTGCCGGCGCGCTCATACAAATCTCGTAAATTTTGGTAAGTAATTTTTGTACGTAATTGTATGAGATGTAAGTACAGAAGTGATATAATATTGGCCGGTATTGTAAGTGAATGGATGTGGTCGTTACTTGGCGAGCTTGTGCGGCTTGATGAGCACGTTGTGGTAGGTGCGCGCGCGCACGTCGCGCACCGCCTCGAACAGCGGCTGCGTCAGGTCGCGCGCGCACTGCGACATCTCGCGCGATATGAGCTCCACCAGCAGCTAATCAACAACAACAAACCACGATGTCACAACATATTGTAACTGGAATCATTTTAGGAATACACTTGAGAATTTAAACAAAACAAAGTTATGTCAATTAACATGTTTGTGAATTTCTGGACACTTTGTCTGCAAGAGTTTATCGAAATTATTAAATACTAACTGTTGCCCTTGACTCCGTCCGTGCAGAAAAATAAAACAAAGCCTATGTTACTCAGGGATAATGTAGCATTGTAATGGTGAATGATTTTTTGAAATCGGTCCAGTAGTTACAAACATACAGTACGGGCAAATAATATATCAAAGACTTACAAAAGAATACTCTTGGTGATCACACAAATATTGGCAACACCGGAAATTTAATCCGGGACCGTTAGTTCTGTAGGCAAGGCTAAACACGTCTTATATTAGGAGACGTATAATTTATACGAAGTCGATACAGTGAGCTGATACAGTCGAACAGAACTGTGGCCCAAGACATGCGTGGCGAGATCGTCATCGTTATCGAAAATGTATAGGATTGAAGTAAGCTGCCAAGCCTGCTGTCAAGCGCTTATGTCCGTTCCATACGATTTGAGTTTTCGAAAATCGATTTCGATAGCGATAAGTAGAGTTAGGACTTTTTGTGGCACATCGTGGTTCTAGAATCCATAGAGTCGCTATTTCCTAATTTTTATAATACATATCACTTTGATTTTGAACTTCAGTATTTAATAATATTTCAAAACTCATTTTCTTATTTATATCGCTAAACCAATTTAAATGAATTTTGGCATGGATGATGTCTCTACTGTAAAAGCGTTACAATTACAAACAAGCAAATGTTAGTAGGTTTAGAATAACCGAACTAAAATTTGATTTAGTTCATTTTGAAATACTTATACCAGAGATCCTACTGAAGGTCAAAATCAAAGTGTCAGGTATTATAATAATTAGGAAATAGCGACTCCATGGAATCTACAACCACGATATGCCACCAAAAGTCCTAACCCTAGCGATAAGCATTTTATCCAGGGCCATAGGGTTGAGATTCTGGCGTCACTGTGTGCGCGTGTGCGGGGCAGCACCAACACTCTCCTGATGGTGCTCGCTGAAAGGATGGACAGTCCTATCCTCACACATTGGATGTCCATCCACGTAAACCATAAAGAACTTTTTAAATGTTAGTAACTTAGTTTAAAAGTCTATGTTACTAACACTATGTGATATGATGATTATGGATATTCTTTGTCCGAAATAAAATGTTTTTCATTTCATTTCTGAACGCTAAAACCATATTGTGTTTGAGCTATTATCATATTGTCAACGTTTTGATATTTCTTATTTACTTGACAGTAATGCTGCCCACCTAAGCAGTAAGTCAGATAAAACTCCTGTAGTAATATCAACCTTATTACTAAGAGAAGAGAACTAAAACTGCTTTGGTTATTGATTTTGGGATAATGCTTATTTGCTTAGGAGGGCAGAGTGGTGGCCGAGTTAAAAATACCATAACATGTCAATGACAATATCCCCGCCCTCCCCCTCCTGTCCACTTGGCAGAACTTTCGTTTCATAGAAAGCTATTTTCTGCTGAACCCGTGTAAAATATGATCCACGTAGGTTAGGTTAGGTTATACTTGTAACCATCAGGTTCCAACGGAAGACGAGCGCTGGTTTTAACGCCAGCATAACGCTGAAATAAAACCATTTCGTGATAACAGGTATTTTGTATACAATCAGTATTTTGTAGAGTTTTGTTTGTCTGTTTTTCACCAATAAATGTTTTTTTATTTATTTCTTTCTTTCATCACAAGATAACCTGAAGTCAACACGGGTCCAGCAGAAAATAGCTTTCTATGAAACAGAAATTCTCCGAAGTTATACGTTTTACGAAATAAGATTCGGTGAAGTATCCGCCCTTTTTTATAAGTAATACGACTCACGTGTATGTTTTGACTGTAGCCAGACACTTTTAGCGTCAATCCTTTGTCGGCTACGTACAGCGAGTGCGTCAGGTCGGCCATGTTTGCTGGATACACTTCTTCCTGAAACAACAGCATCATTTAACCTTTAATTGACGCGGTGGTTTCAGAGCATTCTCAAAGTAAACCTCAGGCCATGGCAACTAAGTTCAAAATAATAGTCATAACGTCTACCACGGCAGTTAAAGGTTAAAACTAGTTAGACTATCTCTGGGAAAGCATACGCGGTATGGTTCTTCGGTAATGTAACCACCGTCAGTATCATACTCATCTCTACTTATATTCCAGGGATCGGAAATTGGGATGCTTTTATACCTAAACTTCGGCCTCGGTCCCTAAACCGCGTTGATGTTAAGTAGTGTGGAGGCGGACTCAATTTAATTTTGCTAAAACATTTCGCGGGATTTCCCGGAATTACGGAAATTAGGGTACTGTATATATACCCATTAAAGTATTTAAATAACATATTTTAGTTGTGCTAACGGTACCTACACTATTCTTTAACATCAAACTAAATTAAATTTGTTAAGTTACATTTTTTTCTTATGTTTTATTCTTAGGTTTTCCTGATGTTTTATACAATCCCGGCATCCCGGAACTTAAATAAATAAAATAATATTTTTAAGAAGCCGACTCCATACTTGCCGAGCTTTCCCAAGAATTTGCTAATTGAAGGTATAAAAGCACCCGAATTTCAGATCCCTGTATAATACAAATATAGTTCCTGTCAAGTAACAAGACTAACGTAAAGCAAACGTTAAAACACCCGACTGTTGCGAACCAAATTTAAACCGTTATAAGTTATATATCCTAAATGAACATTCAAAATGAAAAATTATGAAATTACACCTATTCAATGATGCAGATGTAGTGCATAATCCTTTCCCATATTTTTTTGGCGGAAAATTTCGTATTTATCTTGCTTTCTCAGTTGGCTTATTGATGAGTACTGAAGCTAATTGAGATAGTAAGATAAATACGAACTAATCCGACAAAAAAACGATAGGAAAGGATTATTCACTACGTCTGTACTTGTCATATGTTGTCGACTTTTCTTTTTTCTTTTTGAGAATTGTCATGACTTTAGTGACACATGCAATATTAAGACGAATCGATTGACATAAAAATCATCAAGATCGGTTCACGCTTTTTGTTTCTAGAGCGCCACAAAGAAACATACATACATATAATAGGCTGATAAACCTACCTAACTACCTACCTTCGGCAGTCGGGTATAAAGGCTGCGGCCTTTTCACATGACGGGATCTTACGAAATTAAGTTAATTTGCCTCTCTGTTCGTTTGTTACGCAATTCCCAGGATAAAAACGATAGACGTCTCTATCTATCTAGCCTCGTTCTAAGAATATTATTAAAACAAGACAATCTGATTTAACCTTTTGAACGCCACAGTCGGCTCTGGCCGACAACTGAAAGTCGTGCCACTGACGCCACCGACGGCCACAGCCGACACAAGTTAGAGATTAAAAGAGACTTTGTTTCGTATGGATTAAGTTGTAATTTGCTTAGCATACCAAACATGTTTGGCGTGTGAGTGACGCATTTTGTATTTGACGTACGGCGTTCAAAAGGTTAAACACTGATAAAAAATAATGTGACTTACTTTGAGTCCTTGTTGTAAAACATCCGTCCAGAGATCCAGCAGGCACAAGCTGAAAAAATACTGTATTGATATTAAGTTTTCAAAGAATTCCAGAATCTAAATATGTCGAATACCGGTAAAGACATTTATTCAGTAAGTAGGCCGCACGAACACTTTTACACGTCAAGAATCTACCAGCGCTTCACAAGAGGAGACCACTGCTGAGAAGAAACGCCGCAAGAAACTCAGCAGTCAGTCATTTTTTAAATATATTTCCTATTACAATGGTACTACTTAGTCTAGCATTATATAAATCTATAAATATTAATTTGTCGAGATCGTAGCAAGTGTAAAGAAGTGGTCTCTGCCTACCCCTCTGGGAAACAGGCGTGATTTAGTGTATGTATCTATGTAAATATTTAATTAAAAAATATATCATATAATCTGCGTAATTTCCGCAGGAAAACACACCAAAATCTTACGAGAGAGATAGAGAGAGAAAAGGAAAAAAGAAACATAATATATTAAATAAAGATAAATCAATTCCGACACATGTCATTCTAGTCCAAATTATAACCTAAAACCCAAGAATTACATAGGTATTATAAAACAAGTGACTTTCCGCGTCTCTGTCTTTCTGTCTGTATATCCGGTAACTCCTCCTAAACTACACAACGGATTTTGATGCGGTTGTCACCATCAATTAGAATATCATTATATTCTCGAAAGTTTTTAAGTATGGATGTTTGTTACTCTGTCATGCTGCAACGGCTGGACGGATTTGGATGAAATTTGAAATGGATATAGCTTGCTACATTTCTATAGGATGCGCACCCGGCACGCCTGCAACGCTCCTACCACCAGAGCCATCGCGCTACTTAACGAGTTCCTTGCTCAGATGCGGGAGGCCGCCGTGTTTGCGGACGAGTGGCCTGTCCTTATAGTGGCCTTAAGCCGCTTCCTAAATTTAAATAAGCTATAGGGTTATGTCTAGCTGTGATGTTCCCTGATTGATTTATGAATATTGAACCCCTTTTATGTTTTTAAGTAAGATGTGTAAATGTTATTTCTAGTCTTGAATTTTTAGCTTTTAAGTTATCTTGCTGGGCGCTTTGGCTGACGCTGTAAGTCCACAAGACATTGTTTAAATAAATAAATAAAATAAATAAATTTCATCCCGGAAAATTTATAAGTTCCCAAGGGAATAACAGTATTGGTAATCTACGCGGACGAAGCCGCGGGCTGAAGCTAGTGTATAATAAATTCTGGTTCATGTACGGGAGTTTCAGAAAAAACACATAAACCGAAGCGAAGAGTTTTTAATGTCTCACTTTGAGCTGAGGGAGTGGCGAGCGGTTATGTCTGCACTAATCTTAACTCGTTCCTTTTTAAACTTGTGTAAAGTCTTTATTATTTCTACTGAGCCGATCTTCTACACAAAGGCCATTGTTTGTAAACAATACCATTGTCTTTCTTTGTGTCCGTAACACCAAGCCGATTACATAAAAAAAAGTTAGAACTACATTGAATGTACATTGAATTATCAACCCTACTCTCTTAGTCAGTAGGTTTAAAATGTAAAGTGCCAGGATACAGATATAAATCTTTATTATTTGAACTGTGCTTATTCTTTACACAATACTATCATCTACACAAAACTTATATCTGTATCCTGACACTTTACATTTTAAACCTACTGACTAAGAGGGTAGGGTTGATAATTCAATGTACATTCAATGTAGTTCTAACTTTTTTGTATGTAATCGGCTTGGTGTTACGGACACAAAGAAAGACAATGGTATTGTTTACAAACAATGGGCTTTTGTGTAGAAGATCAGCTCAGTTCAAATAGTAAAGACTATACCTATATGAAAAACAGTCACTAAGGAACCTTGTTGTGGTGTGTGGTGTGTTGTGGGAGGACCTTGTGCAGGGTCCGTCCGGGTTAGTACCACCATCTTATCCATTAACCTACCGCCAAGCAGCAGTGTTCGCATTGTTGTGTTCCGGTTTGGGGATAAGACAGCCGGTGAAATGACTAGCATAGAGGCATTCCATCTTAGTCCTCAGGGTTGGCAACGCATTTGCAGTCTTAGGATTGCGGTCTTGTAAATGCGAATGTCTATGGGTCACAGTTTCCACTTACCATCAGGTGGCCTGTGTGCTCGATTGCCTTCCTATGATATATAAAAAAAAAAAACCTACTTAATATTATAAACGCGAAAGTTTTTAAATATGGATGTTTGTTACTCTTTCACGCTGCAACGGCTGGACGGATTTGGATGAAATTTGAAATGGATATAGCTTAAACCCAAAACACTAAATCAACACAAAATGTATAAGAATAACAGTATTTGAAATCTACGCGGACGAAGCCGCGGGTTGAAGCTATTGTATAATAAATTCTGGTTCATGTACGGGAGTTTCAGAAAAAACACTGAGCTGATTGAGCTGAGGAAGTGGCGAGCGGTTATGTCTGCGCCAATCTTAACTCGTTCCTTTAACTTTTGTACCTATATGAAAAACAGTCACTAAGGAACGATAAAATCGTCACTAACTGACTCTGAGTGGGTCCGATCGAAACTGTATAGAAAAATCAACGGATTCGCAGTCTTAACGATGCAAATGTCTACGGGCCTCTGATCCTACTTACCATTAGATGGCCTGTGGTTTGCCTTCAATATCCCATAAAGCAAGTCTAACAAAAATCAAGCTTCAAAATACCCGACTGTTGCTTCACTTAAAATCGTCGTAAATCCTAAATGATCAGCAGGGCTCGGATTTTTCATCGCACGGTAAGATGAAAGATAACTATGGAGTCGATATTAAAATAAAATCTTAAGTCATATTCATATTCATACTCATTCATTTAAATAGCACTAAAAGATTAAATTATAAATAAAAATGTTAATGCCACGTCATGTTTATTACATTATGGGCCAAATAATAAATATAATATGAACATTAAGTAAGCTCCTAGTTAGTAATATCCATAGAGCATGTAGCTACAGGAATTAGTGTTTCAAAATCTTGACAAGGTATGACGTGTGGATTGTCCATTTCAAAATCACAATTGTAAAATTAATAAAATGTTCACTTAATAATTCACGCCGTGTGCACCGATTGCAAATATAAATAAATGACATGTCAAAGTCGTTAACGATTGACATGACACATGACCAGTGATCGGATCTCGGATGCAATTTCCCGGGATTTAAGTCCGTTAACTTAACATGGATATGACTTACAATCCCGCGAGTCTCTTTGATACCTACATTTATAAAAAGGTGAATAACTTTTAATTGTAAGTAGTTTACTCTATAAAAGTAATAAAATAATATGTAGTTAATAAGTTAATAACAACATTTTTACAGTACTGCATAGAAGAACTGAACGTAACGTGTACGTCTTATCTTAATAGTCTTTTCATAAACAATTACCACTTATCAACCTCTTTTATTAAATGATATGGCTACTTGAAATAAGCACTCGATCTGAATGACAATGTCTGGACTGACATTGTCATTCAGATCGAGCTCTGCTTATCATATCACATTCTCATTAACGACAAATAATAATAATTTCAGGTATAAATAACCATTACTAATAGACAATTCTAGTGTTCGTTAAGTGTGCACATATTAAGTGACGTATTTTTAATTTGACGACTTTTTGGATTGTGGTGGTTTCTTAGAAAAAACGTACCTAGACAAGTAGAAATTAAAATATGGCGTGGCAACCTAAGAAAGAAACTATTCTAAGTTGGATTAAATCGTATCCTGACTTAATGTTCGAATCAACTAAGCGTAGTATATATTGTACAAAATGTGAAATTTATATTGGGTGTCGAAAGAGTACGATTCAGAAACACGTCGAAGGAGCTATACACAGAGGAAGGTGTTCAAAGAAAAATGAAATTGAAGACTTTTACTTTGATCTTATAGAGTTTCTGATACTATGCAATATTCCATGGTTGCAAATTGAGAATCCAGCATTTTTATCTTTTTTCGAAAAGTATTCACACTGTGCTTGTGGTAATCGGCCGTTCCATCGCTTACCTAGTGAGTCAACAATTAGAAAAAACTACTTGGATAAATTTTATCAAAACCGGATTGCTGCCATACACGGTAACTTGGCAAATAAAAAAATATGGATATCGCTGGATGAAACAACAGATTTACTAGGTAGATATGTAGTTAATTTCTTGGTGAAGCCTTTGAATTCGACTGTTTCCGAAAAAACTTATCTAGTAGCGTGTAAAGTCTTGGAAGTAGTTAATGGGGAGACCATATCAAATTTTGTTATTGATTGTTTAGAAAAAATATGGGGTGAATCTTACGAAGACAAAGTTGACAATGTTCTTATGTTGTGTACAGATAGTGTTGCGTATATGTTAAAGGCTGGACGAATTTTAAAAAGTGTTTTACCAAAGATGATTCATGTTACGTGCTTAGCTCATGCTTTGCATCGAGTAGCTGAAAACATTCGATCTCAATACCCTGATGTAGACACTATGATCGCAAACTTGAAAAAAATATTCTTGAAATCTCCCAGTCGTGTAAAACTGTTAAAAGAAAAATACCCGAATTTGCCTTTGCCTCCTCAGCCAGTGATAACTAGGTGGGGTACTTGGCTCTCTGCCGTTTCTTACTACGTAAAATACTTTAATGAAATCAGTTCGGTTTTATCATGTTTAAGAGCTTCAGATTCAGTGGCGATTAGAAAAGCTAAGCAAGTGTTACAGAAACCCGACCTTAAAAAAGATTTAGACTTCATAGACGAAAACTTTAAAATCATCGAGGTAGTTTTAATTCGCCTACAAGAACGCAACACATCAATCGTTGATGCATTGGTAGAATTTGATCAAGTGAGGATAGTTGTTAATTGGTGTTCTAGTTTACCTATCATAAACAAATTAGAAGCAGTTATTAATCGAAATCCTGACACTGTGCGGGAATACGCAGATCAGATGTCAAATGAATCTACAAGTGACGAAAATTCTATTTACAAATTCGCTTCGCTTACATCAGTAGAAGTCGAAAGGTCTTTTTCCACTTACAAATGGATCTTAGATGTTAAAAGAAATCGATTAACGCCTGAAAATATTGAAAAAATAATAGTATGTTACTTTAATTATATAAACACTACTAAAACATAGTAGTTTTAATTTCATTTTATTTTTAGGTTAAGTTTTTGTCATGTTACTATTTCTTTTGTCTAGGTATTATTGCAAGGGATATAATTAGTATGCTATTGGGTTGCATGTTATTAAGATGTTTATTTTTAAATTTTGTTTCAAAAAGTAGAGTTATTTTATATCTAAAATATGTTTTAAAAGTATGTGTCAAATAAATGACCTATTATAGATAGATAGCGAACATTTTCATTTTGTTTATTTAGTTTAACCCTCGACAAAAGTTATTAATTATTAATAATAAAATAACCCATTTCCCAAAATCCCGGGAAATCCCGTGTCACATCCATGTTAAGCATAACGTTTGAGGTCGTTCACCCCAAATTGCATCCGAGATCCGATCACTGCACATGACGCACACGATTAAATTTGATAAAGCGGCCAGTTTGATAAACGTCTATCGCAACAATATAGTCTGTATGTAAAACTAGGTACGTAATTAAGTTTAAATAGTTACAGCGTGAATGTGAGTGAGTATGAGTATGAATAAGAATAAAGTTTTTATTTTAATATCGACTCCATAGTTGTTTTTCATCTTACCGTGCGATGAAAAATCCGAGCCCTGATGATCAGTCAAAATGAAAAATGAAGAAAGAAAACAAGAGACCATTTTTAAACTATTCAGTGATACCCCACTTGTCATAGTTAGTTGACTTTTTTTTTACAATATGGCGTCTGGTGGCCGCCATATTCAATTTTAATTACTGTCATATCTTTAGTGACATTCGCAAGATTATGACAAACCAATTCAATCATCAAAATCGGCCCACGCGTTTAGTTTCCTGCACGCATATACAGGCTGATAACATATTAGCCTCCTCTTTCAGTAGTCGGGTAAAAAAGAATAAATAAATATCAGGGGACAATGTCACACTAATCGACCTAGTCCAAAACTACGCTCTAGGCTTGTGCTAGACCACGATATAAATATTTATATACCTACTTAAATACATTCGCGCTCATAACATAAATATCTGCCCTTACTAGGATTTGAACCCAGGAGCTCTAGCTTCGTAGCCAGGGTCACTACCAACTAGGCTAATGCGTCTTAAAATGCAACACAAAAAGCAAAATACTCACTCCCTTGGCGACTTCAGGCTCAGAGGCGTGATGAAGTAGAAGTAGAGGAGGGCCGTCGGGAAGCGGAACTTGAAGTCGGGCCGGTACCAGAGCTCCATGTGCTTGTTCTTGCGCAGGAGGTTGGGCTGGTCCAGCCTGGGGACAACAAGAGGAAAAGAAAATCCCCGACATGCTCGGAAATGTTAACCTTAAGAAAATGGTGAAGCTAAAAAATTCCATACAAATTGCGAAGTTTTTCGACCCTAAATCAAGTCCGATTTTATCGATTATTGAATATGTTCAAATCAAAAGGAAAAAGCGCTGTGTACGTATTAAAAAAAAGTAGTACAAATATATCATTGCAATTTTCACTTGTCACCCATCATTGTCAGTAGGGTTCCTCATTCATTATACTATACTATACTATATTAGCTAGGTAGCTATTCCAAGTTTTTTTTTTTATAAATGCTTACCTTAATTGATTAACAGTGGCGATGAGATCCCCCTTAGCGAGCACGGCCGATCGCTCCCCCTTGGCCAGCGTCTTCCTGTGGATGTCCTTGAGCAAGCTCTGGCGCAGGTCCACCCCGAGCCGCGCCGCCTCCCCGGTGACAATGACAGGTGACAGTTGACAATTCAGCACACATGAGGTAGCTTTTGTGAGTGATCTAGTGAGGCTCGTTGAATTTGCAATGTATGACAAATTGTCACCTGTCACCCATCCTGGTCAGCAGGGTTCCAAGTATTTTTTAAATAGATGCTTACCTAAATTGGTTAACAGTAGCGATGAGATCCCCCTTAGCGAGCACGGCCGACCGCTCGCCCTTGGCCAGCGTCTTCCTGTGGATGTCCTTGAGCGAGCTCTGGCGCAGGTCCACCCCGAGCCGCGCCGCCTCCCCGGTGACAATGACAGGTGACAGTTGACAATTCAGCGCACATGAGGTAGCTTATGTCATTGTGAGGCCCGGTTGAACTTCCAATGTATGACAAATTGACATCTGTCACCCATCATTCTCAGCAAGGTTCCTATTAGCTATATTAGCAAGGTAGCTAATCCAAGTTTTTTTTAAATATATGCTTACCTATATTGATTAACAGTGGCGATGAGATCCCCCTTAGCGAGCACGGCCGACCGCCCGCCCTTGGCCAGCGTCTTTCTGTGCGTGTCCTTGAGCAAGCTCTGGCGCAGGACGACCCCGAGCCGCGCCGCCTCCCCGGTGACAATGACAGATGACAGTTGACAATTCAGCACACATGAGGTAGCTTTTGTGAGTGATCTAGTGAGGCTCGTTGAATTTGCAATGTATGACAAATTGTCACCTGTCACCCATCCTGGTCAGCAGGGTTCCAAGTATTTTTTAAATAGATGCTTACCTAAATTGGTTAACAGTGGCGATGAGATCCCCCTTAGCGAGCACGGCCGACCGCCCGCCCTTGGCCAGCGTCTTTCTGTGCGTGTCTTTGAGCAAGCTCTGGCGCAGGACGACCCCGAGCCGCGCCGCCTCCCCGGTGACAATGACAGATGACAGTTGACAATTCAGCACACATGAGGTAGCTTTTGTGAGTGATCTAGTGAGGCTCGTTGAATTTGCAATGTATGACAAATTGTCACCTGTCACCCATCCTGGTCAGCAGGGTTCCAAGTATTTTTTAAATAGATGCTTACCTAAATTGGTTAACAGTAGCGATGAGATCCCCCTTAGCGAGCACGGCCGACCGCTCGCCCTCGGCCAGCGTCTTCCTGTGGATGTCCTTGAGCGAGCTCTGGCGCAGGTCCACCCCGAGCCGCGCCGCCTCCCCGGTGACAATGACAGATGACAGTTGACAATTCAGCACACATGAGGTAGCTTTTGTGAGTGATCTAGTGAGGCTCGTTGAATTTGCAATGTATGACAAATTGTCACCTGTCACCCACCCTGGTCAGCAGGGTTCCAAGTATTTTTTAAATAGATGCTTACCTAAATTGGTTAACAGTAGCGATGAGATCCCCCTTAGCGAGCACGGCCGACCGCTCGCCCTTGGCCAGCGTCTTCCTGTGGATGTCCTTGAGCGAGCTCTGGCGCAGGTCCACCCCGAGCCGCGCCGCCTCCTCGGCGTAGGGCGCCGCGGGCGGCACCAGGTGGAAGTCCGTCGTGAGGTAGATGTTCCTCTCCGGGAGGTGGAACTGCTCGTACGGCTTCGCGTTTAGCCAGTTTTGAAGCCATTCGGGGGGGATATCTGAGTAAAAAAAAAATATATGATTGATTAACGATTAAAAGCACCCGAAACTGACGTATGTGCACTCGAGATCAAATGTTTATATTAAAAAAACATACTGAATTGACGATTCGAGTCGATAACTGTTTTAATATCTATGAATACTAGATAAGAGGGTCTTCTTGAGTTTTGACAGCTGTTCCAAATTTAAACTCATAACATTACAAAAATCAATACTGTAATAACGTTACAGTACAGATTTTGGTGTCCTGCCGTTTGACCAAAAATCATTAGGCAAAATTCCACTTGACAAACGTTTTGAAAAAAAACTACTAGTCATTTTACAAATGACTTACTTATGCAAATGATCAACAGTTCAATTTACATTTTATTTTTCGGTTTTTTTTTCTACCCTGAAATAGGTAAACTAATTGCTAATTGATCAATTGCCAAGTGAGTTATTGTAAGATGATACGTTTGTCAAATGTCTCGTTTGCCAAATGATCATTTGGTGAAACGTTGTTTGTCAAATGACCATTTATCAATATTTTTTGGTCAAATATTAGTGAACCACAGATATTACCTACGACCACAGACAAGAAAGTTGTCATAGTAAAATTGGTTATAATAATGCTGGTCATTTCCTACGGGTTGTGAACGCATAAGAGAGACTTATGTGTGTAGATAAAATGTATTCCACTGACCTGTCCTCCGGTACTCCGTTCCGAACCACTTCTCCTTGGAGTCGTACTGTATCTTGGTGGGATGCTTGTTGGACATGATGATGATGTTGACGCTGTCAGCGCGCATGCAGTCCAGGACCGATTCAATGCCCTGCAATATAAATAATAACAATAAACATCGGAGGACAATCTCACACAAATTGGTTAGTGTTTTTTTGAGGTGTATAATAAATAGTCTTTGGTATATAAAACAAGAACCTAAAGTTATTTATTTTTATCTTTGTAACAGTCATTCATAAAAAAAATGTAGTGTTCCGAAGCCGTAACTACAAACACAAAATCTATCTCAAAAACTACGAAAAAATTGCATCAGCACAAGAGCGTAGGTATATTCTTGGCACTTACGTCCTTTTGTTGAGAAGCGCAGTTTTTCGGTAATGGTATATCCGATCATGTTGAACGTATTAAGTATTACCTTTCCAATTTATTTTTCATATTTTTGGACATACGATTTAAAAGGTAAAGTGGGCCGAGTTGAGTTAAGAATAAGAATAACTTTATTTCGTTTAAAATGTGGTAGGTAAATGTATTAAAATTAATAGTCTCACACATTTCACCAGCTGCTGGCATGCAAAAAAAAAGCAGATTATTTATAATAGTCAAAATATTCATTGACAGAATAAAAGCACTCTTGAACAAACCATTTTCTGAGTGCACGCTTAAACCTGGCAGTTCTTTTATCTCCTCGTGGAGTCTGTTGTAAACGCTATCCGACATACTGTTAACATTCCTACTTGACAATCTTGTTCTTTTTTCTGGTATAACCAATTTGTTAGTGTACCTGCAACACACATGCAAGTTTCTTTGCCTGTTTTAAACAAGTTGGGCTGTGTTTTTACGAACAAGCAGATTTCATAAATGTACATACAAGGGACCGTAAGTAGCTTTAGTTCTCTGTACAATGGCCTGCAGGATGTTAAAATGTCTACATTACATATTGCCCTGATACATTGCTTTTGTGCTATTAATGCCGCATTAGCATGAAAGGAGTTCCCCCATACAATAATACCGTACCTAAGCAAGGAAGACACGTACCCATGGTAGGCTTGGATGGCAACATTCCGCGTACTGATTTTTGTTAGTCGCCAGAGAGCATATGCGAAGGAATTTATTTTACTGCATATATTATTGATATGATCATTCCAGGAGCATTTGTCTTCCAAGGTAATTCCCAAAAACTTTGTTTGAGATGATTCTCTGATAACTTGATCACCATCACTATTGACACGTCATCGGCAAAAAGTGTACAATTTAAATCCGTTATATTTAGGAGATCGTTCACATAAAATAGGAATAATAAAGGTCCCAGGATGCTACCCTGTGGTACACCAAATCCATTTACTTTTGTAGAAGATCTATAAGCAGTTAATACATTATCAGGATCGATTTTTTTTATTTCTACAAACTGAGTTTTTCTTTGAAGGTAACTTTTAAGCCACTCATTTGCGAGGCCTCTGAAACCATAAAGCTCATATTTGGCTAATAGTATTTTGTGCGATACACAATCAAAGGCCTTGGTCATGTCAACAAATACTGTTGCAACTGACATACTCTTATCCATGCATTTAAGAATATTATTGATCAAAGAAAACGCTGCTAAAGAGGTCGACTTTTCCTTCTGGAAACCAAACTGCTCCTTTTTGATTATATTACTTATGTTTGTTAAGAAAACTAGTCAGACGCTCGTTTATCGCCTTTTCAAAAACTTTTGAGATTATAGATATCAAGGAAATTGGTCTATAATTTTCAACACTATCCTTGGCACCCTTCTTATAAAGGGGTTTAACGATGATTTTTTTTAAAGGTTCTGGATAGACACCACTGGTGAATGAAAAATTCACCAAGTAACTTAATACTGATGCGATTTCAGGCTTACATTCTTTAATTATATGAGTTTAAACCTCGTCATGACCAGTTGATTTTGTAGAATTGAGGGAATGGTTATTTTTTATGATCTCATGTTCATCCGTAGGACCTAGGAATAAGCTAGCATTTAAATAATTCATGTTCAAGGTGTCAGGTTTGTGATGATTATTAGTATTAGAATTCATATAGATATCATATTTATGTAGTAGTTATTAAAAGCATTTGCGATGTCAGTTGGATTAGTTGAAACTTCATCATTAATACAGGACTAGTTTTGGTCACGTTTTTTATAACCTCCCATGCCGCTTTACATACATTTTTGGACTGTCTAATAATACTGGCTAATTTTTGAGATTGGTGTATGCATTTTTCAAGGAGCTTAGAATATTTATTATATTTGCTTTTGATGCAACTATGCCCCTTGTTTTGCTGGTTTTATAATAGGTAAAGCGCAGATGTCTTTTTTTTAAATTGATTTTTTATGCCACATGTGAACCAGTTTTCCATTTTCGACCTTGCTGTAAGTTAAATTATCTTTACTGGGAAACACAACTGAATTATAAAACAAAATAAAAGTACCATAAAAGCTATCGAATGCTGTGTTCATATTCGTCTCATCATATACGTCAGACCACGATAGCGCATCAAGGCATGTTACAAACTTGGAAACATGTCCCATATGGTAGCCAAATAATTTTGATTTAGGTTTCTTCAACACAGTAATAGCGATGCTTTGAGCAGTCTCGTAATCCGATAACCCCAGTTTATGAGTTGCACTCTGGGCATCGGGGATATTTGAGAGAATTTGATCTAGGCATGAATTTTGACGGGTAGGGCACTATTTTTTTATTTTTTTTATTGCCTTGGAAGGCAAACGAGCACACAGGCCACCTGATGGTAAGTGGAAACTGTGACCCATAGACATTCGCATTCACAAGACTGCAAATGCGTTGCCAACCCTGAGGACTAAGTCCCCTGCCTCACCGAGACGCCATGGCGACGTCGCCGGCCACCGTAGCCAAATAATTAATATTGAAAAGTAGACGGCCTCACTCACTTGGCGACGGTTTGGCTACGTTAATTTGTAAGGGATACGTGGCCAGCGACGTTGCCATGGCGTCCCGGTGAGGCAGGGGACTAAGATGGAATGCCTCTATGCTAGTCATTTCACCGGCTGTCTTATCCCCAAACCGGAACACAACAATGCGAACACTGCTGCTTGGCGGTAGATATATGCAATTTAAAATTATTTTTTGTTACGATTCTAGAGTTGTACCGAGTAACGACGAGGCAGGACCAAAGAACTTGCAAAAGATGTAAACAAAACCAAACAAACCAATTCACCATGATTACTTGATAATCACGTATTTTTAAAGATCAAGTGAGGTCTTTGCAATATGAGTAAGATAAGAATTAAAGATAAGTTTAAGATGAAATAATTCATTATATGTTATATTTGATAAAAACACGCTTGGTGAATATTTGAGGTAGATGTGTCAATCAATACTAATTTGTTTACATTGTTCCCAAGTTCTATTGACGGCTACTTTAGTCATCATCAGACCTAGAGATTTTCCTAGCACGAACGACGTGTTATTAGTGCTTGACACAATAAAAACACCGACAATCCTGTTATCGATAACCACCACTTCAACGTCATAGAGGAAATAATTGTACATCATTTTATAGTTATTAAGAAAATTTTCACAATGCCCTAAAATTCGTTGAAGTACCTAATAAGGAAATAGCGAAATCATCAAGGAAAACAAAATCATATGTTTCATAAAACAATGTTATGCGTTATAAAACTTAAAATAAGGATAATAAATTAACAACAAAACTATCAATTTATTAATATTTTACATACTTCAGTGAAAATCGCTCTATGACATTGAAGTGGTACTTATCGATAACCGGATTGTCGATGTTTCTATAGTGTCAAGCACTGACAACACGTCGTTCGTGCTAGGAAAATATCTAGGTCTAGTCATCATTCTTTATGTTATTCGGCTTACATCAGCGTCGTATCGGTAGTACAGCCGGTCCCCCGTGATGTAGTGCTCCGGGGGATAGAAGTGCATGTTCTCTGCCAAGTTCTCCACGTAGTCCGCTGGCTGCGACTCTTCCTCGAAACGGAAGCTCGTGTCCTCAATGGTCTATGGATAGAACTCTTTGAGAATAAACTTTTATATACAGGGTGGAGTTTGAACTCGAACAATATTTTTAGAGGAATTTAATGTTGTAAAGTCAGTTGTAAAACAGTGTTTTTTTTTGATGATACGGTATTAAAAACTATATTATTGTAATTCGGAGCCTGTTAGAGGGCCAAGTTATAGAGCGTTTTCTTATCGCTTCTTGTTTACTTACAAGCGATGATTTTAACGAGCGATGTATTCAAAAATTCGATTCAAAATTTTAAAAATGAATCGGCCAAAATACGGTTACGTAAGTTTATTTAAAAAAACGGAAAACAAAATTTTAGAGCCTCGCTATACCTTAATCTTATTTGATTTTTTTTATTTGTCCCTTACCTTTATTTCCTCGTAAATTCTTTCCGAAGGTCCTAATTTTTTCAGCATATTGATGTATGAAAATACCGCTTCTAATACCTGCGAAAAAGAACTATACTCAGTGGACTTAAACGATATAATAATTAGGCATCGGAGTTTTTGTCGCACGGTAAGACTAATAGCAAGCTATGGAGTCGTCATTTGCCATAAATCTAAACTCTTATTCATATTCATACTCATTTATTTAATTTATCTTAAAATGCCTCTATAGCGGTCGGTCGTGTATAATTTATCTAGGCCAAGTTATATAAATAAAAAAATCTATTAGATTATAAATTCATAACTTGAACTATTTTAACATACAATTCGCCACTAGTTTGGACTAAAATATTCCCCTCTGTCGTGTTTTAATGTATCTTTTGTTTGTTTATAAAATTTCGTAATTAAATCAGTATAAAAACGATAATTATTTTTTATTGTAATATTTATTTTCCAAATATAACATTAAATAATCGTTTCTTAACTCGTCAACGTTGTTGTGCTTGATTATATAAAAAAAAACTGAATACATGAGTATGAATATGAATAAGAGTTTAGATTTATGGCAAATGACGACTCCATAGCTTGCCATTAGTCTTACCGTGCGACAAAAACTCCGATGCCTAATAATTATTATTTCACACATCCATCGTTAACTAATACAATTTAATCATTTCAGCTGTAAAACAATCTTAATGTATAGGGTGTTCACCTCTTCGACGTGGTTTAGTCCCTCTTGCGTGAGCACCACTTGTGTCGAGAACAGACTGTACATGGACGTATAGTCAATTCCGCTCTCCGAGTTGCCCGTATAGATGCCCAGCGCCCACACCCTGTATACAAAACATATATCATACCATGTGTAAAAGACCACTTGATGTGAAACGGACTATAAAGCTCATGGATACCTACATCTGGGGCCGTAGTGAAAAACAGTATAAGTCGAATTAACACGTACTAAAAAAGGGTATATACATAAACGGAGTACAGCAGACTTAAACCCTTTTTCACCTGATCTTCAGGAGAGTTATAATTTGTTTCACTAGGACCCCAGAAATATAATCTCAAGATTGCATTTTAAATACTACCTGGGCCTCTATTCAACACGGTAAAACCATGTCGTCCCTTTGCTTTCCTAACGTCTTATCTGATGGAATATTAGTTGGAAAAAACACTTATATTCCAAGGTGTATAAAGACGAGTTTCCTATCAAAATATTCGATCAGATAAGAGGTTGAGAAAGTAAAGGGACGATATTTCCTTTGACGTGTTACCGTATTGTCAACGTTACCATAGCTCTTATTTACTTGACAGTAATGGCGGCCGAGTTATAAGATAGGTCTCGGTGATGGTCTCGGGATTGCAGTCTTAAGAATAGAAATATCAATGGCACCCAAATGTTGGCTGGAAAAGATCCCTTAAAGGGATATGTTCGCCTTCGTTGTCCCAATTAGGTAAATACTAGCTTTTGACTTCGACTCTTTCCGCTCTTCCGCTTTTCTTTAAAAGTCCAGTCCAGAACTATCCATTTTTACGAAATAAAAACTATACTATGCCCTATTCCAGAAAATATCCTATACTATATGTGTGGCAGGTTTCATCCAAATCCGTCCAGCCGTTGTAACGTGAAATAATAACAAACATCCATACATACAAACTTTCACGTTTATTAATAAAAAGTAATACATACCTAACCTGTGTGATCGTCTGCCTTCTCATTGCTATTATTAAAAAGGAGACTACAAATGTCATAAATGCGGTGCCTACCCTAAGGTGATATCATCAGTACTCACTTCTTCCTCAGGTAGGAGAGCAGGCTGCCCTTGCCCTCGTGCCCGAGCAGGTACGAGATGTACTGGTGCGGCTTAGCCTCGTACTCCGATATTAACGAGCGCATGCACCATGTCAGGTGCAACTGAAACATGCACACTTTCTTTGTAGCGATCATTTGTGGGCGATCATTCGGGACATCCAACAGCTTGAAACATCAGCCTGTAGATAGTGCGCTGGTAACATGTTGGTTGTCATATAATCAGAGGGCGGAATTGCTCATGGCAAAAATCAAACGGCAATAGAGTTGGAGTGTTGAATTTTATCGACTATCGATTAAACTGAAATTATATTTACCTAGCGTATCTATATTTATTTATTAACAAAACTAAACCTCAAATCCATAAGCAAACAATAATAGACTTCATATGAACATTACGGAATAACATTTAAATAAAAGACAATATAAAACGATATTTTTTTAAACTACTTACCTATCTTAGTACTGCATTATTAAAACTACCTAAGTTTCAATAATACAACCTAAGGATTCAAATCCGGAAATGTGTTTTTTTTTCCATGGAATGTTGCAAGAAACGAGAAATACTATCAAATCTACATAAAAACTATTATCGTTCTTTACCTCGTTAAACTCAGGTGAATGTGTTTTACTCGTTATGTGAGTTTCAATGTAATATTTTTTAGTTGCTTCAAGTGAACCTTACATTTAGAGCAGTATATTGTTGAGTTGTTTTCGTTGTAAGTAAGACAACGATACTTCTTTATCCATTTGTCAATTGTTTTTCTTTTTGAATTAACCATTTTTTACAAACGTGGATTAGTTGCAAAAGGACTTGTGGCAGAAATGACAGTTAACTGCCATGCAATTTACTTTTAATCTAGTCAAAAAAGGTCAAAAGGTCGACTAGCTAATCAAAGAGGTTAATGTTAAAGTCAGAAATGTAAATGGTGACTGAACTTATCGATAGCTGAAAAAGTCGATAAAATTCAACGTTCCAACTCTATTGACGTTTGAGTTTTGCCATGAACAATTCCGCCCTCTGCATATAATCAAACACCGGATTGACGGGGGCAAAAATGTACCTGTGCTAGTGATCCATTAAATGTCAACTTAGTTTATCGACATCGATAAAAAACAATTTTTAATCATCCATCATTATCATAAGTAATGGACAAGTTTGAATACCTTTTAATTATGTGCAAACCTCTTTTATTCATACTTTTCGCATCTTTAAACAATTGGTATCTGATAGTGACCCTGTAATCGAGTCACTTTTGACAACCATTGAAATTACGTTGAATAACCAATTCATTCACTACAACAATATTATTTAGCATTCCGACGAATTGAGGAACTTTTTGTTTTTTCGTCATCGGTTAAAAATGCCTCGAAAGAAAAAATATTGTTTATCTTCATGGAAAGCGGCTCATTCAGATATAGAAGATAAAGGTACGACTTACTTTTGCAAGAAATGTAAGATCCATATGTCACAACAAAAGTTGTCGATAAACTTTGTCGATATTTAATGAATCACTAGCACTGGTACATTTTTGAGCCCGTCAATCCGTTGTATGCATATAATGATGTCACCTACAGGCTGATTAATTATTGGTGTTATATTGGTTAGCGACTATGTCATCTACGGCTGTTATTAGTTGGTGGTTAATAGCTGCTGTCTGGTTCACCTACCTCAGTGGTATCGCTGACAGGCTTCACATAGTAAATACTCCGGAACTCCGGCGTGAGGCGGTCCGGTTGGAAGCCAAATGAGCTGAAGTCGTCTGCCGGCAGCTTGTTGGTCGGGATCTGTCCGAATGTGTTCACCACGTACTGCTCTAGTGTTGGTAGGTCCATGCGAGCCTGCAGGGATAATTTAGATAAACATTGATGATTGGAAATAGTAAGCAATTTACCTACGCATTTTTATCACAATACGGAAGGCGCAAAAAAGCGCTTCGCAGATTGTACAAAACGCAAAATTTACACTACACGCAAAATGTGCAAATAGTTAAAATGTACATACGCAAAATCTACAGGACACGAAATGTACGTACGCAAAATTTACTTAAGCTGAAAGCACATAATGCAAAATGTGTAAAAAGAAAAATACACATTACGCGAATTGTTCAATGCAAAATGCACAATCCGCAAAATGTGACAAAAGCAAAATGTTCAATCGCCAAACGTACAAAACGTACAAGTGTACAGTAAGCAGGGTGGTTTACAAAAACCCCGACGCAAAAAGATCTTTGCTTATCAATTATTTATATATCTTGATTGTCATCGATGAGCCAGTATCAACTCTACAAAGTATGTACATTTTGCGTATTGTTATTTTTTCGTTATGTACAATTTGCTTGTTGATCATTATAACTTTGTACATTATGCCACTATCACGTGGAGTACATTTTGCATATTGTACAATTATCACATGTACATTTAATTGTTTGCACAATCTGCGTACTGTACGTTTGTCTTGATGTAGATTTTGCGTATGTACATTTAACTGTTTACATTTTGCGTGTAGTGTACATTTTGCGTATTGTATATTATCAGCCGAAGCGCAAAAAAGCACACAGGGCCTTCTAGTAAGTGAGCTCTAACAGTACCCACCTGTACCGCGACCGTCATCCTGTGCGCGCTGTAGTGCCGGCGGCGGAATTCGTGCGCGGCGCGGTGCAGCTGCTCGTCGTCCTGCACGTCGTCGCGCAGGCTGCGCAGGTTGCCCCACGTGAACGTGCGCGCCGGGTGGCCCTCGGGGAACAGGCTGGACAGCAGCTGATCCTTGCGGTTGGCGTCCGATGGTGATGCGATCGCGAATTCTAGAAACGATACTCAAATTTCATGTCTAGTGTCTAGTGTGTTCAGTCGCTGACTACTTGTTTAAAAAAGAACTGCAAAATACTCAGCGTCGTTGGAGAAAGCAGGACTAGCGCTGGGACCTCCTACACTATAAGAATATCTCACCAGACTCAATGGCCTCCCGTTCCCGCTGCATGGCCTCCTTCTGCATTATCGGGCTGACAAAGAACTGGCTGAACATGTCCATGGCATGCGGGAGGTGCTTTTCTTGTATTTCGAAGTAGAACGTCGTCACCTCGCAGTCGGTTGACGCATTGTCCGAACCACCTTTTTTCTGAGAAAAATTGTTTATTTTTATGGCATGAAGAGAAAAAGGCAAGCGGCACCTGAGACAAAATAGACATTAACAATTGCAGGATTTCAATAAAATTATTGTAAGGGCTAAAAAGCCGTTGAAAACTGTCACTTTTGACACATCTTGAAGTTTATGAACACGGCCCTGTGACACGTCATGTATGGAAAGTATAATGCTGGGGTCCTAGTGAAAAAGTGTATAAGTCTTCTGAAGATCAAGTGAAAAAGAGTTCAAGTCTAGTATACCCCGTACATGTATATACCCTTTTTTTTATTACGAGTTGAATTGACATGTACCTCTTTTTTACTAGGACCCTAGAATTTATGACGTATCTAATGTTATAATATAAATTATAACGGGCACCTCAGTCAAGAATTTATTAAGACTGCAAATGCTAAAAAAGTTTAGTATTTGCAGTCTTGTCAAATTTAGAATGAACGCGTCGGCAATGGTTTTTCAAATACTACATTTTTTTAATACGATATGTACAAACATTTGTTATATACCATTTTGAACCTTATTTAATCGGCTAACGAATTAATTAATAGCAATACAATTGGTCAACTAGTGCTTGATTGGTTGTCAATTTAAGCAAGTAATATTTGTATGTAATCGTATGAGATGTAGGCAAGTACAAAGGTGATACATTATTTGCCGGCACAGTAGCAAGGGTGATAAAAGCTACCGCCTCCCTGATATGCACTTGTAACAGTTCTGTTTTATTTAGCACCCCAAATTTAAAGCGAGGTTAAGACAACCAATAAAAATTGCAGAAGTTGACTGCTGTCTGCTGATGAGAAAAACAACGGTGAAATGCCTAGCAGAATGGAATTTCATCTTAGTCCTCAGGGTGGGCAACGCATATGCGATCTTAAGATTGCAGTCTTAACATCGTAGTCTAAGAGCCGTATTAATAAACTAATCTCCACTGTAATGCCCGTCTCAAGATGTGTCAAAAATTACAGTTTTCTATGGCTTGACGTTTACTTTGACGTATCTTGTGACGCGCATCTCAGTCAAGATGAGTTTATTAATACGGCCCTTTAAGAATGCATGCCTGTATGGGGTACGTGCTTGTCTGCCTTCTTCATGTCTTAACCTCGGAAGGCCCACCATACTAAAAATGGGAGTTTTTCGTAAATGGGACTTTGAATCCACAATCAAGGGAATAAAGTTCAATAGCGATTGTTCGAAAATGCCATTTTCAGTTAACGAACACAGGAAAATAAACCTTATTCTTATTGCAGCAGAGTTCAAAGTGAATTGCCTTGGTAATGTACATCCTATTGCACACTGGGCCGCGACGACGATAAAGAAACATGTTTACCTTGATGAAGGAGTCGAACTCGTTCTCCTTGGGATACTTGTCGCTCCCCATGAACACCATGTGCTCGACGAAGTGCGCCAGCCCCTGGATGTCCGCGGGGTCGCTGTAGCTGCCCACGCCCACGCACAGCGCGCACGCCGCCTGCGAACAACGGTAACCATATGTCATAACCATCTATTCTACAGCTAATCTCTCCCAAGTCCCAATGTGCCACCATCGACCAGAAACAAACTCCGTCCGCGACAACGCCCTCTATTTACAGTTCCCAATAATAGCACTGTAGCTTTAGCCACTAGTCCCCTGTATCTTGCTCTCACACACATCAACAACACCCTGCTCTTCGACGCTACCCTTGACTTGTTCTCCCAGTCGGAACCGAGGTTCCTGGCGACAGCCGCGCGGTACCTGGAGTTCTAATTTGTATTATTTGTAACATGTGAATACTATACTGTATGTAAACCTATCACTTATATTTGTGGCATGTCTGTTAATGTAAGAAAGTCTACCTCCTAAGACCCACCATACAACGAAATTTGCCAGTGGAAAATAAACTTATTATGATTGCAATAAAGTCTATTGTCTAATTTAATTAACAGTCATAAAAACAAGAGAAATTCTACTTTATCTTCTTTACAATTGATATTTTTCTGTTGATCGGTGAAACTGCAAAACCGCGTAAGTAACATTTTAAATAAGGAGCCAAATGCACCTTTTTAATAATTGTGTAAGGTTCATTTTGCTCTATCATAAATTTGTTAGTTACGCGGTTTTGCAGTATCACCGACGTGTTGCTTTTAAAATTATCCTTTAATTAATTTCTAGTTTTGTCAAGGCTGTATCTGTATATCCGTATTTATGTAGGTATGTGTTTAGATATATATTTTTTCCATTTATTTCTCCTCTACTAGTTTTATATAACCGCGGACCGGGACACGAGCTATAGGTAGGCCTCCAACAAGATGGAATGACGACCTTGTAAGGATTGCGGCGACGCGGTGGATGCGAGAAGCACAAGACCAGTCTGAGTGGAGAGCCTTGGGGGAGACCTATGTCCAGCAGTGGACGTCAATCGGCTGACATGATGATGATAATGAGTTTTATATAAGTAGTTTACAGGTATAATATAGTATGTTGGTACAGCGTTTCGTGAGTCACTGCCGGGACTGGCTGAATATCAGCGCTGAAGGTGTCTGACACCTCAGCATTTTGCTGAGCCAGTGTCCGGTTCACTGCCGCGAGGAGACACATTACGTGCTATCCCTGTTACCTTGTCTGTTTTCTATAATCATTTGTATATATTTGTGTGTTATGGTTAGTGACAAAATGTTATTTTCGTTCTTCGTTTTCCAAGTCTACTGCTGGACATATGTCTTCCCCAAGGATCTCCAAGACAGTCGGCTTTGTTATTCTCGCATCCACCGGCTTCCTGCGATCTGCACCATCGACCGTCCATCTTGTGGAAGGCTTTTAGAAATGATCGGCGACCATCTCATACAAATAGGCCTAGTCCCATACTAAAGTTTAGGCTTATATTTTGTATATATTAGACAACATTTTTTTTACAATGGTTTACTCTTGGGAAGCGCTGGTACACACAGACGTGAATCAACTTTTAAGTTACCTACTCCCCATTTCACAAATTATATATTTTTAGAAAAACTTTATATTTGCCAACGACGTAGCTTACACGCTTATTAAATCAGACAAATAGGCTAACATTTGAAATGATTTGATTTAAATATACTTGGTAACGCAGCGGACGACGTTGTTCCTAGGTATTGTATGGAAAATGTGCACTTTCACCGGAGTTACCAGGTTTTTTCGAAGATTAAAAAATATTTGAGGGTGTTTAACGTGTAAGGTCCGTAAATATGGTGGTCTGATTTTATTATTCATACATTTTTATTAATCATAAGTCACCAGGAAAGTTTTAGTATCTCAAAAGGAGTACCTTACAAATTGATTGACACAGAGACGAGTGAAAGTTCCAATATTTACTTTTACCACAAACCTGTAGCTACTTAGTTTAGATTTGGGCTTTAAAACATACTCCATTTGTTAAGGTACCTTGTGCTTTAATGAATATAAGCAATAAAAAAATTCAAAGCACGTGGCTATGGGTAAACAGCGAATAAAAACTATTTCGATGAAATTAGACGTGTTAGGGTTTTGCTTTTTGGCTGACGAGGTCACCTATCGATGTTTTTAATAACTTTATTCCGCTGTTTCGTTTGTCCGAAAATATTTTTTCTCTAGTAAGGTTACTTTTATAAAAATCCAGGACAATAAAGCGGTTTCAGACAAATGAAAATTTCGGAAAAACGAAACAGCTGACAAAAGTTTTTAGATATCCGTCTGACGAACTACTTGAGTATATCACTTTTATACGTTGCATTTAATATACAGGGTGTTTGGTAGAGCGTTGTCTAAAAGAAACAGGCGAATAGAAGAGTCCATTAGCTATCCATTTCAGGTACTTTAACCCTTTATTTGTCCAGGGGCTATTTAATACCGATTTATTAAATTAAAAGTTACCAAAATTCGACCTTGAAACCCCGAAAAAAAAGGAACTATTTGATGTATCCACAAAATTATCATTTTGTTAGAAAGTTAAATGTTGTAATGTTTGAATAAAAGTGTAATTAGAAGCGCATAGCAACATTTAAAAAAAATGGGAGCTCTCAAAGTTTCAGAAATCAGTAAAGAAATTTTTCAAGATTAACTTTACAACGAAATTTAAAAAAAACGAAAGTGATTACAACTCTTCAAATTTCCTAAAAACATCTCCAGTTTATGCCGATTCTAATGGTGTGCCACATGCATTACAAAACTCTTAATAATTTGAGTTATTTGCTAATAACTTCCACCCGGCCGTGAAGGTGGCGATTTTTGGGAGAATTAACTTCTCTATTCAGTTACCACGTCTTACGCAGTTAGATGTTTTCACGTTGTTAATACACATATCTAAGATGAGAATTAATTCATTAGAATTTTATAAGTAAAAATCTGAGGCTATTGAATCAAAATCCCCAAACTGGCACCTGCATTAGAGTTGCTGCTGAAATGCTTGACTTGAGCATCTGGAAAGTATGGTCAGTGCTTCGGGCTGATGGAAGACACGCTTTTCATTACACTCCTGTGCAAGGTATTTACAAGTTGTTCAAGATTAAGTGATTTGCGTTTGTGTTTTTTTCATTATTATTTTCTGTAGTGATAAATTTTGGCCAGTATTGTGTATTAAATTTGAAACATTTTTTCCATTTTTAAATGTTTTACGAGTGCCCGCGGCCAGCCTACCTTACCTCGGCTGGCAGGCCTATGTAGCTTTTACAAGACCATGTGTCCGATCATTAATTCTTATTCTTAGTTTATTTGTTTTAGGCCTGGAGGATAATGATTATAACAATATTCTTCCTCTTCTAGACTATGCTGACGTTGCTTATATGGACCTCTCAGAGCAGCTTCTTGATAAACTGGAGCGACTCCAAAACGTGTGCATTCGATACATTTTCGGCCTACGTAAATACGATCACGTCTCCCACTACCGTGCACAGGTAAACTGGTTACCTATTCGTTTTCGCCGAAACGTTCACATCTTGTCGCTGCTTTTTAATACTATTTTTAATCCTCGTGCTCCCTTCTACCTTTCTGAGCGATTTAGGTTCATGGCCACCGGCTCCCAAAACCGGTTGCGCTCAAAGGCCAATCTAACCCTCGCATTCCCATCCCACAATTCCAAATCCTATTCCAAATCCTTCTCGGTGCATTCTGTCAGATTGTGGAACCGGCTACCGACTGACATTAGGCAATCAATCACAAACGATAGATTCCCTAAAAGGCAAATTAAAGAAGTTTTGGCTTGACTCCAGCTCCTAAATATCAATTATCCTCTAGGTACGTAAAATGTAGTTTATGTATGTACATTTAACTATTAGTATATATTTCTGTATCTATTTATGTAGGTATTTGAATGTAGTTTTATTTTAATTTTATTTATATAAGTTTTATTGGTTACTTAATGTGTTATATTCTTCTTCTTGTACACTTGTTTACTCGTTGCACAACCTTTCACTCTTCTCAATGTCTCAAGGGTTAGCTGGAAGAGATCCCTTAAAGGGATAAGTTCGCCTTTGTACATATTTTTATATTATTTGAATTGTTCTGTTTGTTCTTTTGTACAATAAAGTGTTTACATACATAGGTACCTACATACAATACATAACAGACGTTTCGAGGTTTGCCTTTTGTTTTTGCACACGGACGTTTTACTTATAAAATTCTAATGAATTAATTCTCATCTTAGATATGTGAATTAACAACGTGAAAACATCTAACTGCGTAAGACGTGGTAACTGAATAGAGAAGTTAATTCTCCCAAAAATCGACATCTTCACGGCCGGGTGGAAGTTATTAACGAATAACTCAAATTATTAAGAGTTTTGTAATGCATGTGGCACACCATTAGAATCGGCATAAACTGGAGGTTTTTTTTTTTTTTTTTTTTTTTTTTCGTTTCGTTTTTTTTAAATTTCGTTGTAAATTTAATCTTGAAAAAGTTATTTACTGATTTCGGAAACTTTGAGAGCCCCCATTTTTTTTGACTGTTGCTATACGCTTCCAATAACACTTTTATTCAAACACTACAACATTTAACTTTCTAACAAAGTGATAATTTTGTGGATACATCAAATAGTTCCTTTTTTTTTTTTCGGGGTTTCAAGGTCGAATTTTGGTAAAATTTAATAAAATAAAAAATAAATCGGTATTAAATAGCCCCTAGACAAATAAAGGGTTCAAGTACCTGAAATGGATAGCTAATGGCCTCTTCTATTCGCCTGTTTCTTTTTGACAACGCTCTACCAAACACCCTGTATAAACAAATGGAGCTATTCATCTCTTTCGTGCAGCCCTTAAATCTGTTTTCGCGATACGGAGTTTCACGAAAATTCACGGTTACCAGTGTTATAAAAATGGCTGCGTCAGACGTTATGTGTCACCAAACAATGTACTCGCCGGCGCATTAGGTAAGCGGTAACATAACATTGGCCTTTTATAATAGCTTGCAGCTGCGACCGCGGATATTGATAAAGTAATAAGGTAATCCTACTTCCGTAACGATTACTGTATAACTACGAATAAGAAAGGGTAAATAGGAAATGCAGAGAAAACTGGTTTACGCTGGCCTAGTTGGTAGTGACCCTGCCTACGAAGCTAGCAGTCCTGGGTTCAAATCCCGGTAAGGGCAGATATTTGTGTGATGAGCGCGAATATTTGTTCCTGAGTCATGGATGTTTTCTATGTATTTAAGTATTTATTTCTCTATATAAGTATTTATATCGTTGTCTAGTACCCATAGTACAAGCCTAGAGCTTAGTTTGGGACTAGATCAATATGTGTGAAATTGTATATGATATTTATTTATTTATTTATTTACAAGCCTTTATTTAACTAGCAATGTATGTTTGAATGTAAGGATCAAATCTTGCAAGTTAAATTTGACCACATATGTAAACCCGATTACAATTCAATATTATGATATCTAAGAGCTGATCTGATGATGGAGTCGGAAGGTGGCGACAGGATCTCCGCTATTCTTAACGTAGACCCACCGTGTTAGAACTCAATAGTTTGGTCTTGATAAGCAGATAAAGAGTTCGCAAAAAAGTACAGTCGGCAACAAAAGCTTGTCCAAAAATGAAATTTTTGACAGAAACTTATACATATAAAATTGTTCCTGGCTGACAGAAACGCACAGCCTAAACAACTGAAATTAGGGACTGGAAATTTAGAGATTATATTGCTCGGATGTAAGCGGCGCTGCAACAGTCCTCCTTATGGCCCCCTACACGTTGTCGGATCACGGGCGTGCGCAAGGGACGGAGCAATACGTAAAAGTGAGCAACATATTCTTGCATCTCACTCTTACGTATTGCTCCGTTCCTTACGCACGCCCATGATCCGGCAACGAGTACTGCCGTCCGCTAACTAAAAAGTCGCTAAGCCACAAATCTAATTTTGTGGATATGAGCGAAAAACGTGGGAAATATTTTAAAAATATGCTACTTGATAACCGTATGTTTTACAAAAAAAATATTAATGTCCAAAGATTGCATGTCAAATTTACTATCAAATAGCGATAATCTTGATTATAAATAACTAGTCCTAAGTTAAAAAAAACTGTTTTTTTCCTTTTAGCTGCGCATAATTTTGGTGAATTAATAAAAAATACTTGACTAGATAGTCACTAAGAACACCTTAGCGACCTTATAGTTTAGGATTCCTACGTAAAAACGTAGATATTTAAAATAAAATAAAAACTATTAGAAATTACTTAACTAAAATGACGTTATGTTACTCAACGGCTATTTAGTTATGTATTGCAACTTTTCATTTAACATTAATTCTTAACTATATCAACATAATAGTATTTTAATGTCTTTTTAGGTAAGCTTTTTGAATGTAGCGTCTTATTGTGTTTTTGTAAAGGAGTGTTTTATCTAACCTTTACTACACTTAACAGCCGTTAAACGTTAAACCTTTAAGTATAATGGTGTTTTAGTTATGTATTCGGGATGGAATATTTCAAAAGAAAAAACGAATTGCATCAAAGTTGTTTAAGTATTAAAAACTTGAAAGTAAGGAACCAAAAATGCAACAAAAACCTTTCTTGAAACATTAACATAACAAAACATAAGGACCCTAAATTGCGAAATGATATATTAAGAAAACCGTACATAGTGGGATAAATTCATCGAATTACAATGGCACCATCAAAGGCGAAATCGACTTCAACAAATGCAGCGGCGGTTACCAGGTTGGTGGACGTCATTTCAAATTTAAAAACGGAGATATCGGAGATGAGAGACGATATTAAATGCTGTCATGATGTTATACATGAACAAAAGAGGCTACTTAGACATCAAAATAGATGCATAGACACAATCCTAGCGCCACAAAAGCCACAAAACTTGTCACTCAACGAGTCCGGCCCTCACGGAATGGTCTTCATAAGTGATGTGCAGGGAGCATCCTTGCCGGTAGCCAGCACTGCCGCACCGTTGTCGACTCCTGCGCCGCCGGTACCGGCAGAGACGGAGAATTGTGTGGCACCCAGAAGGCATCCGTCTCGTTTGCGCTGTGTGGAGACAGCCGGGGCCACCAGGGATGGGTACCATGGAGCCGCCGCCGGCTCTTCCAGGGACATTTCAACCACGAGCCCCCGGCCTCGTGGGACTCCACGCGGCTGCCCCGCGAGTCATCAGCCTGCACGTCTTCAACCTGAGCGCCGACACCACTGCTGAGGATGTTGTTCATCACGTGCAGACTCAGATGGGCGTCGCGGCGCCAGTGTGCGAGCAGCTGGTGGTCACGCGAGGCAATTACTCGTCGTTTTGCCTGGACGTCCCGGCCGCACAGTTGAAGATTATCCATTCAATGTTGTGCAAGCAAAAAACTTAGAAGCGAAACGAGTAACATCAAAACTAAGGCAATCACAAAATTTATAGTTATTCACCAAAATGTAAGATCACTATGCGGTAAAACATCACTATTAGAGATATTATGTAGCACAGAAAAACCGGATGTAGGTACTTGGTTTGAATGAAATTTGGTGCAAGAAAAGTGAAATTGAACGAGTGAGGTTATGTGGGTACGCGCTGGCTAATATATAAATAGGGTATAAAAAGCGAAACGACCTGCAGAATTTCTCCGTTCAGTATCACTTCGAATGCATAGCAATTGAAATTATGAATAGTAAATTGATTGTTACAGTTTATAGAACCGGAAATGGTACATTTGACACTTATTTAGATAAATTGGAATTGTTACTGCGTAAATTAACTGACGAAAACAAAAGATTTCTTATAGTTGGTGACCAAAACTTTGGAAAGGAATTTATCAGACAACAGTCTGAGACGGCGGGTCGACTACGTACTAACTAGTTATGGTTGCATTAACAAAGTAAAGAAGTGTTTCATTCCATCATGAAATCACGCACCACTGCTGACATATATGACATATCGCCAAACATACTTCTTTTTATATGGCCAGTAATCTCTGATATATTAATTGTTTTAATCAATATTATTTTCGACACCGGTGTTTACCCTGACGTGCTTAAGAGTACTAGGGTGTGTCCTGTCTTCAAGGGGAAGGGTGACAAATTTGACGTTAATTATTACAGGCCAATAACAATAGTTCCCACAGTTTCCACTGGACATAATTTAAAAAGTAATGTAACATAATTAAAAGTAAAGCAAATAAATTCTTTGAATCTTTGAATCTTTGAATCTTTGAATTCAAAATAGTTGAATCCATCCTATCGTCTCATATAATGGGCCACCTTGAAGGCAATGACTTGCTGACGGACTTCCAATTCGCATATAGGCAAAAGATGTACACTACTGCAGCGGCGCGCCAAGTATTCGACTGTATCGTTTCTGGTCTTGACGATAAAAATAAGATGGCAGGTATATTTTGTGACTTATCCAAAGCCTTTGACGTAATAAACCACGAACTGCTTTTGGATAAGTTGCATTATTACGGTATACAGGACACCTCCCACCGTCTACTTACGTCATTTCTGTGCGACCGGAAACAATTAGTCAAATTGTCTGCGGGCGGCAAGAGACTCGAATCTGATGTTGGGACCGTGAGAATAGGGATCCCCCAAGGATCCGCCTTAGGAAACACCCTATTTCTGGCTAACGTCAATGATCTGCCGACCAGCATCAGAGCCGGCGTTTCTGTGCAGTTCGCAGACGATACGACGGTCATAGTTGGCGCGCGCACGTATGAAAATTCATGACGCATATGATCAACTGCAGAAGTGGTTTAAGTGTAACGGTTTGCTCCTAAATATTACCAAATCAAGCGTCATGATTTTCTCGGGGCGTAGTGTTCCTGTTCCTCCGTGCGTTGCAAACAGTCCGATGCCTGTGTGCGATCAGTGTAGGTTTCTCGGATTCACTCTGGACTCGAATCTTAATTGGAAGTGCCATGTTGACCTGTTGTGTGGAAGATTGAGTAGTGCGGTGCGGAAATTGCTTATATCTGACGATGCTCTAAGACGGGTCTATTATGTACATTTTCACTCACTGATGTCGTACGGCACACTCTTATGGGGAAACTCTACGGATGCCAACAGGGTAATGCTGATGCAGAAACGTGCCGTACGTACGCATTTTCACAACGCAACGCATAATGACGCACTATTCACTTTACATATTCGAAATTATTATGTTTGTCCGACCAAATATATCTTCGTTTGCAACAGTAAACGTCGTCGGCAAACAACTCCGCCACACAGGGACTTTGAGAACTGTTCCTCGTCGCATGGCACTTGCAGGTAAGAACCCGCGCGTCATCGGTCCCACCTACTACGAGCGTCTACCCGCCGAACTCAAACGCGAACCATCTGACGATATGTTTAGGCGCCGGCTTAAGAATCTTTTGTTGGATAACCCAGTCTATTCGGTGAATGAGTATATGGAACTTGACTTATAAATAGGATTGACTTTTAATTTTTTTAATGTACTCTGTATTTGTGTTGACTTTCTACTATTATCATTTAATTCTATTTCTGACGACCTCAGTGTAACTGCATATAATTTGACATGCCATGTAATTTATACTGTGTTATATTGAGTAATAAAATCTGAATCTGAATCTGAATCTGGTGACCCCACCAAAACCGTTGACTACGCGGGGGTGAGGGGCGAGAGCAGATTGCGTCTTTTTAGCTAAGTTTTGTGGCTTAACGTACTTCTAGCGGAGGATTTCTACCATAATCTGAGTTACTCAAGGCGGTTTGATATTTGTGATAAGTATTTCTTAATTTAAATCTTATGAATCCTACTTTAAAAAGACGTTAACTGATGTTAATGTCCTTTTAGTGTGGTATTTTCATAAAACGCCCTTTTAGCCTAGGATATCATTGTAAACTACCCCAATAAATCTTGGCTTGAAAGTAACTAAAGTACCTTCACGACTTTCTTGTGTAGTAGTGTGGAAAAGCGTCTTTTTTGCTAAGTGAATATTAGAAATATTTTCGAAACATTATGGCGTTAAGGGCTGATTGTGTCCTTCCAGTTAAATATTGATGTTTAACGTACTTTTAGTAGTGTAAAGTATTAATATCTTCGTGATTAACGACCTTTATGCAAATACTATTTCAAAAACTATAAACCTTACAAATATGATTCCTATACAGATCGAAAGAGTATTTTTTTTTACATAAGATGCCATTAAAACATAAAATTTGACCCCCTGAGGGTTAGCGACTTTTTAGTTAGCGGACGGCAGAGTAGACGGGCCTTAACATGAAGCGTCAAATTTAGCACACTAGGTTTTTGATGACAGGTTACTAAATCTATATTATTATATAAAAATCTCGTGTCACGGTTTTTATGTTTTTTTTAAACATATTGAGTTTGTAAGTTTGAAAAATCAATTAGACCCGGGCGGCGCCGGGCGCGGACAGGCAGTAGACTATACCTATCTATTGTTGCTTTTTTCTTTTATAATTTGCGTTGCCACTATGATTTCACGAATGCCAGGTTTAAGGAAGGCACACGTTTACGGAGAAAGTGATCAGTATTGAAATCGCAACAGGCAATTCGAGCATTTATTGACGCAACCGCGCAATGACAATTTGAGTAACGAAAAAAAAAAACTAAAAACCTTTATTTCGCGAAAATGCACACTCACCCCGTTACTTATAAACGTAGAATAAGCTTGGACTAATTTATGCCATGCTTTGTCCTTATCTGTAATTGTGACATTTACGTACATCTGACAGAAAGTGACAAAGCATGGCATAAACAATTCCATGCTTATTCCACGTTTATAACTAAGGTGGTAAGTTTATGCGTATGGCACATTTAATATCAGCATTTGATATGATCTTTATCGGCATGCATCACGCTGCATCAAGAAATCGATAAGCAACAACTTCATACGTGGTTTATTATACCGTTCACCATGTATTGAACGTGCCGGTATTCCTAACACGTAACATACTAGTCCCGCAGCTATTGTTACACGTATTAACCGACATCTTGTTAGGTTAATCATTTGATGGAAGCGGTATTTGTGTGTAGTAACTAGAGGTCTCGATACACGTGTTACACACCGGCACGTGTATTAAGCGTCTGGACTACGCGCATCCGTTTAATATCTGTGTGCGCGTGTGTGCGTGTTAGCGTGTGCGTGCGTGCGGGTATACCCGCACGGAATAGGATTCATCCTATCGATTTTTCCAATATCTTTTGTCCGCTGTTTGTGTATCCGAAATTTAAAAAATGTTTTGATATTCCTACAGAGCCTGTAGGTTAGATTAGGTTACGTTTTATAAAAACCTGGGAAAAAGAAACAGTTTCAGAGAAACATTATTTTCGGACAAATTAAAAGTTAGGTAACCGTGCGTGCGTGATTGCATGCGTGCGTGCGTGCGTGCGTGCGTGCTTGCGTGAGTGCGTGCGTGTATTAGTTGGTCACTTCTTCACGCTGCAACGGGTGTACGGATTTGGATGAAATTTGAAATGGAGATACCTCATACCCTGGTTTAACACATAGGCTACTACAGAAAAAAAAAAGTTCCCAAGGGAATAATAATAATTAATAATCTAAATCTATGCGGACGAAGTCGCGGGCAGAAGCTAGTCCACAATATATACGTAACAACCCACATCACTTATTCATAGCTTTTATATAATTAACGACTTGTCTGAGCGCTACCCTACCATAACTCTAAGATCTGTTAGTCCGTGACCGGGTATAAACACGGCTACCCGAGTACTAAATGCACGGGTGGGCACCTGAATACCCGTTCGTAATGGATTATAAATACCTGTTCGTGTAACCACATCACCGTGCTTTGAAAATCGAAGTTCGGAGTTACGTTAGTCCCATCCCTGCCACTCGTCATTTGAGACTAAATCGAGAGAAAGGGATGGAGCTAACTTGACTTCCGCAGCCTCATTCGCATTTACTATTTGCTCAGTACCACCATTTTTATTTAGGTATTTGTAAATATGGGCCCTGTTGCATGAATTAAAGTTTATTCTACCCAGTTCTTTTATTTTCATAATAACCAACGGTTCTATAAAGGTTCACTTACACGGAGACATTCTAACAGTATACTCGTAATTGTCACTTGTTTCACATACCCGATAGATATAAACGTTGCCTACATACTTGTGTATGTGTGTGTGCAAACTCAAGATCAAATTGGTTTCTCTATATTTCGACATACATGCCCCGTCCCCCCGCCAACTATTCCCACCCCGCAGGAAGTTCGCCACTCAGGTACGAACTTGTCTGCCTCTATTAAACTCACGAGATTACGTCAATTCTAAACATCCTTTCGATTACCACGAACAGTTGGAAACTTAGAAAAAATGCAATTTAATCTGAAACTACTGATTGTAAATACACGTTAGGGGCTACTTTAAATCGAAATTTAAAGACTTTTGTCTACGGGTACAACCATATTTTAACTGCCCTAAAATATGTTACGAAACGTTAAGCAAATGGCCTATATTAAGAAACCTGTATCTGTCGTTGTATTTTAAAGTTAACATTAAAATATTGCATGTCATTAAAGTATGGTTATCGATGTGGTTGCATCTTAATGTTCACATACCGATACTTTACTGTAAACATTAAAATACAGGTAGATTAACCCATTTGGACCCAAATACAAACAAGAATTTATTTGCTGACAAATACTTTATTTTCGTAACTATTGGGGACTAGTAAGATAATCTATAACAAAAAAACTGAAAAAAACTTTCACATATCTGAAACTCATTTAAAAAATTAAACGATCGTTTAGACATAGTTTTATGCTAAAATGAAGCCTGCAAATATAAAACAAATAAAAATTAAGTAATCCGCCCATTGGACCCATTTGGGGACACCATACTATGTCAATCACCCCATTGTGCCCATTCAGGGACACTATATCAAAACACATCTATTTACGATAGGATCTTCGAAAATACTTGTCATTATAGCAAAAGTACCTAGTAGAAACTATAATCAAAAGGAATATACAAAATAATGCAATACATTTTCACGCAAATATAGAAAAATATAACTTACCGTTCGTTAAACAGTTTTTACTTCAATGACGTACATAAAGTATATAATTTAGTCCAATGTGTCCAATAAATCACAAAAGTGTAATCAGTAGTACAAAACCGCACACTTTAGCATTACTAATTCACCTTCGCATATCGAATAGAACAAATATTTTTGAAAATGGGGGTACTTATAGAAATGTCCTCAAATGAGGACAGCGGGCGAGAATGGGTCAGATACAGCTCCATCACAGATAATGGTTTCTCACATATATTGTAGAAAACATGATAAGCATGTAAGCTACAGATACTTAAATAGGCATTAAGAAAAATATGGGTTTGCTCCTGACTAACTCTTGTCCTTGACGAAGATTAGGTTCAGATGTATGCACTCGGAAATACCCACGTCGGAAGTGGATTCCCTCTTTTACAGTACGCATTATGAAGGATGATGTAAAGCAATTCGTTCGAAAAGGAGGAATTTCAACCAGGTACGGCCGATGTCAGAAATGAGACGGCGGTATCTCATGGAGCACTTACTTTAAAGGATACTTTAAGGTGTACTTGAACGAGTAGTTTTTTGAGCAATAATTCCCCGTCAAAGCTATACTCTGATGACGTTCGTCCTACAATTTAAATTATAAATCGCCAATTTTTAAACACATCGTTTATGAGAGTTGTGAGTATAGTAAGTGATTGAAATAACGAAATACGGCTGTGACAGGCATCATTTTAGAATCATCAGAGTATAGGTACAGTCAGCGTCATAAAGTACGTAGCAGTCAAGACCACCAAATAGTTGGAAGCCTTCGGCGTTCTCGACGTTGCTGTACGACGACGACTTAAATGTTACCAAGTATTAGGCGTTGCAGGTGCTCCGGTATATTTGAGCACTTTGGATGACCTGAACAATTTGATCACTTACGCTGCGTCAATGTTAATAAGCATTCTGGATGATACCAAATATTTGGTGGTCTTGACTGCTACGTACTTTATAACGCTGACTGTACGGGGTCTTAGTCTATGACACAAAATTGAAAAATAAATTCCCGGATGAATTATCAAAAGTTGCCCGTGTAAATGCACCTTAACAATAGCACACGACTGCCTAACCAAGTAACCACACACCTACGCTTAAAGGCGTTGTTATGAAACAAAACGCCAACCAATTTCAAATATATCCTTGAGGATACAAGAAAGCCTTAATACGGTACCTATTCAGCAAAACCAATTGTATTGACACAATGTGAACGAATGCAGTGCCGTGATTATAGGCGGTAAGTGACTATAGACGGTAAAAACCTGATCGTTTTTTTGACGTGTTATAAACAAAGCCTTTGTTTTAGCGGTTGAATTTTCTCGCTTGTCGCTCAGTGCGTCTCTATCGTTACTGAGTAGATAGAAAGGGAGATCCGAGCGACAAAATGGTCGCGGGCAACTTGTGCTAGCCGTGAAAGGGCAAGAGTCAGACAAGAGCCAATCCATTTTCCATTAAAATAACTAGCAAAATCTACGAAAGATATACTACGAGAATAGTTGTCAGCAACATCAAGGATCTGCTAGGCTTTCAGCGATTCTATTATAGCCGAGTTTATCGATCTGGACAAACGCGGATAAAACATCTGTCACTTTCTGACCAGTATGTGAGTGCGACAGGGATGGATGCGAAAAAAGCGACCGTAATACGGGGCCAGGTTACTTATTTGGCTAAAGTAGTGCCATCAGGGCCGGATTGGTCTTGTAGGAAGGGGCTCGTCGTACAGGCAATGCAATTCTAGCAAACCTCTTTACCCTTTTAAAGTACCTAAACATTTTCGTAGGAGCGCGGCCCGTTGCCGATACAGGACCCCTGGGCAGTTGCCTACACTCAGGGCTGGGCAAAATACACACCTTGCTTTAATTGAAATACAAATTACAAATTACTTTTTCGCATGTAATTAAAATATGAAATATAAAATATTTTTTAGACGGGTATTTGAAATATAAAATACAAAATACAGTATTTTAACCATTTTTAATTAAAATACAAATTACAAAAATACAAAATACATTTACACGAGCGTTGCGCCAACGCGAAAACGTGCGTTAGTGTCCAATTCAACCAATCAGGTAGCACATAGCACTAGCAGCAATTTGACACTAGTGCGCATTTTGGCGTTGGTGCAACGCCCGTGGGAATAAGACCTAACTGCTCTGGGTGCTAGTGTTTATAGTCTATGTACGAATCAGCTAATTTTTATTATCAATTTATCATTTATAATAAGATCGCTAAATGTATTTGTTAAAATGTATTTTGATGCAATAAGTATTTGAAATACTAATTACAAAATACCTCGGCGTCGGGTATTTAAAATATTAAATACAAATTACATTTTTAGGTAGTAATTGAAATACAAATACTAAATACGCATTTGTATTTTAAATACGTATTTCAATTAGAAGTAATTCAAATACTGCCCAGCCCTGCCTACACTGCCTTATGGATAATCCAGCCCTGAGTTCCATCAACCCCTGACGGGAAATAGTCGCATACCACCTATAGGGCACTGTATCCTGGATTCGCTTCATTATTTTATGCTTGCTTGTTGAAATATGACACCTATTCTTCCTCTACTCGGTACTTTTGTTACGTCGTAAGTGCTTCATTTATGTTTAACTAACTTAACCCTTAATTTGGCAAAAATAAAAAAAGTCGGGAATTCAAACACTTTTTGATTTTGAATCAGCAAAAAAATAAAAAAACATTCCGAACCTTAAAAGTGAACATTATAGTATGTTGACTGTGGCATACACTGCCAAATTAAGGGTTAAGTTACTATCTGGTTTACAAATAACATTTCTTACAAAACGTTAACGAAACAAAACCACACGAAGTTTCTAGTTTTAATTAAAAAAACACAGTGGCGAATTGCCGGTGATTTGTTTTCATAGTTAAGTACAAGTAAATTCTGTAGTTACAAACCACAGTGGGTACATTCCATTATTTTTAATTAGGTAGGCTTGCAATTTTCCGATGCGCGTGGTTACTTTGATCACAAAACATAAATACAAACTTCCGCCTAACCTGTTCATCAGACCTACCTACAATAATAACGCTATAATCTGCAGCAAGGCTGAAACCTACTGCAATTTTATGACAACTAACGACTTAAACTACCTTAAACAACAATATGAATTGTTTATAATGTTATGACTTTTTTTATCAGCCCCCCATTAAAATAAAGGTGTGTAATAACATGCCTACGTCTGTCTGTCTGTATGGTTTTTTAAGATAATTTCGTCATAGTACTTAACGAGTTATCACCAAATGCTACTACACAATTAATACATATTTAGAAGATAAACTATTATAATTGACATTATTAAATTGAATATATAATAAAACTATAATAGTAACATTAAAAAATGATCAGGCAAATATAATACAGTGAATTATTATACAAAAACAAATATTGATGACTGAAACAAATACCTGCCGTAAAAAATAGAAATAAAATTAAAAATCTTATGACAACATGTCTGTTTACTTATAGCAAAAAATAATTCAAAATACTTTGTGCAACAAATTGAATGTGTATTATAATGAGATAGTTTAATAATATCGATAACTATACTTGAAAAAATATAATAAATATAATAAATAGTAGAATAATTATAAATAATTCAGTGATTAAAGTGCAATTAAAATTAGTAAATAACAAATTATAATATTATAAAGCTAAGCCCTCTCCTCTGTTTCTGTTGTTGTGCCCAACAGGGTCCACATACCATGAACATGTATATACCTATGATTACAACAACATCTGTAAAATGTGGAACGCAATAAATATATTGAGTACCTATTGAGTATTGAGTTAATCGTTAATTTACCTAATTGCGTTTCTTCATGTAGCGATTGTATAGCGTTATTTAATATTCGGTGATTTTGATTATTCGCATTTTTACCGTTGGTATTTTTTCCCATCGCTATTTCTTCCAATATTAATAACATCGTAATATAAGAAGATAAGTTAGGTTGGGTTCGTATTTATAACAGGTCTGGAGGGTCAAAACGGATTACTAATGTCTTGCACAAAATTTATTCGCACATTTTCGTTTCGCATAGCAACCATTGGCACAATCATCATTTCGCACAATTCCTTTTTGCCTAAATTTCTTCGCATACTGTCATTTGGCACAATTGTCTTTGGCAGAATAGTACATTGGCATAACGTTGATTAGAATAATAGTCCTATGGTAGAATAATTGTTTCGCCGAATTTTGTATGGCATACTATGTAGTTGGCATAAAGTTATAAAGCAGAATAATATTTTACTAGGTACTTCATCCTTGATCGTACGCCTACTTATTTATCCCACTGCTCCAATTGCAATGCGGTCATGGCGCTTCGCCGGCCGCTACTGCGGCACGCTCGCTACGCTCGCTCGGCTCGCGCGCTGTTATTGTAGAACTTCTAACCTAACCCAACCTATTTTACTGGAAGCAGTTCGTTACTAATTATTATGCTATGGTACAATTATGCCATAATAAATTCGGCGGAAGGTATATTCTGCTACATAAAATTCTGCGAAATTAAAGTCGGCGATATTAGTATTCTGCTATTCAAATTTGTGCCAAATGAATATTATGCGACATAATAATTGTGGTAAATATATAATTATGCGATAGTATCATTCGGCTGAAAGTAATTGTGCGAAAACGGTTATGCGAAGTGTATTTCGGACAACAGAGATTGTGCAAGATAAGGGGTACCCGGTCAAAACAATCCAGAAATAGAAGTTTCGCGTAGTCAAATTATATTAGGAATAAATGCGACATCTACTGGTAATTTCAGCAATTAAAACGATCGCAAAATGAAATAACGCTATATGAAAAACGCTACATGAAGAAAACCCAATAAGAAAATTCGCTCGCTACTATGAACAACTGCTTCTTATGAAAATGATCTAACAAATCATCAATCAGTATGTGGTGTCGAATGGATATATTTTAAAGCATTTTTTTATTATAAGCTGATGTAATCGAAGTGGATTTCAGCTAGATTTGAAGAAAATTTATTCAGCTTTCAAGAGTCTTCAGCTCTGAAAAGGATCGTCATATTAGGAGTTTTTATCTATTAACGATGTTAGTCAATAATACGTCACACGCATTTTTCCGTTCCCAATTTTTCAAGTCGCATTTTTTTTTAATACTAATTACATCGTCCGAAGGTAGGTTAGGTTCGCCTTTTCTTTCCTTCAGACTCGGAAGGCCAAATCAACCCAGAAATAGGAGCCCCGAGAAGCTGAGCTTAGGTGACTATCGAATTGGAATAGGAATAAATACGACTAATATAATATTCTGGTAATAATTTCAGTGATTTAAATTAAATAACGCTATATGAAGAAAAGTGAACAAGAAAACTGGCTACTATGAAAAAATGCTACGTGAAAATTGGCTACTATGAAAAAAATGCTTGTTGTAAAAATGATCTAGCAAATCGTCTGTGTGTGGTTTCGAATGGATCGATTTCAATGCAGTTTTTTTTTAATTAAATGCTAGTTTAATAGAGTTGGTTCTAAAGTTTTGAATAAAATCGGTTGGGCTGCCAAGACTGTTCAGGTCTAAAAGGGATCGCCATATTGGGTTTTTCAATCTATTTACGTAACGTTAGTCAACATGTCATACCGTATCAAGAGAGAGATTATTAAAGAACATCCTGCTTCGTTTTCTGGTTAGTCTCACTTCATTAACGTGTGAATATGGCGTCTGAAGTTCGGACCTGCCGAGATGCATAGCGTTATTTAATGTTCGGTGTCTTTTTCTATTCACATTTTTCCGTTCCCAATTTTTCCCGTCGCATTTTTTTCCAATAGTAATTACATCGTATTACGAAGGTAGGTTAGGTTCGCTTTTATATCAGACTCAGAGGGGCAAATCAACCCAGAAATAGGAGCTACGAGAAGTGGAGCTTAGGTGACTATCGAATTGGAATAGGAATAAATATGACTAATATAATATTCTGCTAATAACTTCAGTGATTTAAATAATCGCCAACATTAAATAACGCTATATGAAAAACGCTACATGAAGAAGTGAATAAGAAAATTGGCTACTATGAAAAAATGCTACGTGAAAATTGGCTACTATGAAAAAAATGCTTGTTGTAAAAATTATCCAGCAAATCGTCTGTATGTGGTTTCGAATGGATCGATTTCAATGCAGTTTTTTTTTATTAAAAGCTAGTTTAATAGAGTTGTTTCTAAAGTTTTAAATAAAATCGGTTGGGCTGCCAAGATTGTTCAGGTCTAAAAGGGATCGCCATATTGGGGTTTTTCAATCTATTTACGTAACGTTAGTCAACATGTCATACCGTATCAACAGAGAGATTATTAAAGATCATCCTGCTCCATTTTCTGGTTAGTCGCTTCATTAACGTGTGAATATGGCGTCTGAAGGTCGGCACCTGCCGAGATGCATAGCCTTATTTAATGTTCGTTGTCTTTTTCTATTCGCAGTTTTCCGTTCCCAATTTTTCCCGTCGCATTTTTTTCCAATAGTAATTACATCGTATTACGAAGGTAGGTTAGGTTCGCTTTTATATCAGACTCAGAGGGCCAAATCAACCCAGAAATAGGAGCTACGAGAAGTGGAGTTTAGGTGACTATCAAGTTAGAATAGGAATAACCAAAACTAATATAATATTCTACTGGTCATTTCAGTGATCAGAATAATCGGCAACATTAAATAACGCTATATGAAAAACGCTACATGAAGAAAAGTGAATAAGAAAATTGGCTACTAGGTATGAAAAAATGCTACGTGAAAATTGGCTACTATGAAAAAAATGCTTGTGGTAAAAATGATCTAACAAATCGTGTTTATATGGTTTCGAATGGATCGATTTCAATGCAGTTTTTTTAAATTAAAAGCTAGTTTAATAGAGTTGGTTCTAAACTTTTGAATAAAATCGGTTGCGCTGCCAAGAATGTTCAGGTCTAAGGGATCGCCATATTAGGTTTTTCAATCTATTTACGTAACGTTAGTCAACATGTCATACCGTATCAAGAGAGAGATTATTAAAGAACATCCTGCACCGTTTTCTGGTTAGTCTCTTCATTAACGTGTGAATATGGCGTCTGAAGGTCGGCACCTGCCGAGATGCATAGCGTTATAAAAAAATAATGAGGTGAAAACGTACGTTAGTATAAAAAAAAAAATTACTTTCTGAGACAATCATAATTTAAATCTCAATTATGGTGATTTTCCCTAATGTCCATGTCACGAAAAATGCCTAATATCATGTTTTATTTCGGAAGTTTTAAGTGGTATTTTACATTATTAGATTCATTACAAATCAGTGTAGTGAAAAACAAAAACGGGAACACCTAGCATGGAGAGAAAAACTGGAAACTTGATTATAAAAATACGGAAAAATGCATTTAAAAACTTCACTCATTTGTAATGTTTCTAATAATGTAAAATAAAATCTAATACATCAGAAACTAATAATTTTCGGCCAGGGTACTACATGACCTAATTTGTTTCAAATGAACTCAAATATGCCTCCTTAAAAGGATTGTATACAACATCCTTCTATCATAACTCTATAGCCGGAAACAATAAGTCTTACTCTAATTTTGTGTAAATGAATAACACGTCCTGTTAACGGGCACATATTGCTAAAAAAATTGCCCGTTCAAGTGCACCTTAAGGATATGAGATTGTATAACACAAAATTTAATTATATTATTCATATATCATTATATTTTTCTTCGTAAGTAATAATTTTATTTCGTTAGAAAATCTGTTTTCCTTCCATGATACTGAAAATAAATAAAAAAATCGAAAGTTCCCGTCTTCTTTGCATGGAGGTGTGGTTTTAAAATGACAAACAAAATGGCGGTACACGTGATTTTAAAAAGTGAAGCCCGAAGCACATTGTTAATTTTATGCTGATATGTGTTTAAACTGCATGTTTGTACTTAAACATACTTCAACGAAGGTCATAGATACCTAGCGCGATAGAATGCGTACGAGCTCGGGGCCCGAGTTATAATTGCTAGTCAGGGACGCAGTGAACAGCGATGTGTTCTAAGACTAGTCCACTAGAGCGAGAAAGCGGACCTCATGTGTCACCTACTTCCTAGAGGCGCGAACGTGACGCATATAAATATGAATATGATATTAAATAGAGAGAAGCATATAATGGCGACCCCTTCTTTCAAATATATATCTAAAGTGGCCCAACTCATGTTCATAAAACGTAGCTAGGAACCATCCTGCATTGACTAGCTTTCTCTAAGAAGCGATCCAGTTTGGGAGCTACTCAGACATACATTCACACGTAAAACTTATTAAAGGGTGGCTGACGGATGCAAAATGGACGGATGACGACGCGCAGGCCTAGGTGGTAGTGACCCTGCCGAAAAAGCTAGCGGTCCTGGGTTCAAAGCCAGGGTGTATATATACAAATATTGGTGTGATGAGCACAAATATTTGTTTTTGAGTCTTGGATGTTTCTTATGTGTTTAAGTATATATTTCTCTATATAAGTATTTATATCGTTGTCTAGTACCCAGAGTACAAGCCTAGAGCTTAGTTTGGGGGTAGGTCAATTAGTGTGACATTGTCCCCTGATATCTATTTATTTATTTTCCTTACATAACATAGTGTACTATTTATGTTTTCTTATAAAACAGTACATCCAGTTCCAAATAATGGTAGTATCACTTTACGAATACGCCCCTCTTACGTCTGTAGACGAAGAACTAAAAATAATGAACTGATAATTCCTAATAAAGAAAAAATATGATTGAAAACTCTATAACTTTTAGCAATGATGTTCTGTTTTCTAAATCAATTGTAGTCATATCCATATTTAGGATATCGTTTGACGTTATTATGACGTAATTTGCATCCGTCAGCTGCCCAGTTATAAGATCTATTTTCGAAAAACATAACACCATCTTTTTTTTCGGGTTGAAATTCGTAATGGCTTATATTTGTGTGATGAGCGCGGGTATTTGTTCCTGAGCCTTGGATCTTTTCTAAGTATTTAAGTATATATTTCTCTAGATAAGTATAATTACCTAAGTCTAGTAAAAATATACGAGCCTAGAGCTTAGCTTGTTACTAGGTCAATTTGTGTGAGATTGTCAAACAAACAAAAAACATAACACGTCCCAAAAATATTGCTGCACTTTCACGGCGGGCGATTTCACTAGATTTCAGGCAGAAGTTAGTACAAACATAGGTACGATAGGAAAACACTAATAACTAGGTACAGAATATCTAAACTTATCAGATTAACTTATTGGTTAATTTTGTATAATTTGCTCATACACTATATTTTTATTGGTACCTTAACCCGTTCGTTGTTCTCTAATACGATAAATTAAACATATGTTAACCTCAGTTGAGTCACCATAAAAACTAGTTTTAGTGAAAGCAGCGTTCAGCAAATATTTAGATAATTAGCATATTAAAACACTCAATTAATTGGCATACAATTTCCATAATTAAAAACCAGATTTGTGTTTAAATGTACCTTTTTATTAATAAAAACAAAGTTCATTGCCGGAGCGGGCAGTGAAGTGTGTCGCGGTTCCAACAAGCCGTGACAAACAAAGCAGACATTCTTGTTGAATCGGTATTAAATCATCGTCACGAACTAATAATTATGAAGGTTACTTTGTTATACAACTTTCGATATGGACTGAACGTAATAATAATTACTGGCTTCTTCCGCAGACCGAATTCCATGTACTATTATCGGTAACGGGTATTTAGCCAATATACTTACTCACCGGGTACATAGGTATGTACCTGTATAAATACCAATTTTTTAGTTGAATACATACCTACACGGTGTCATAGTATAAATAGAAAAGTAGCTCGACTCCGGCCCTTTAGGAGATTCTGATAGCAATTGCCGCTCGGGCGTCAGGGTTGTCCAAACTTGTTTTTCAATTTAAGTCACCTACTTGGCCATACTTTCTATGATTTATAAGAATATTAATTTTCATAAATTACACAAACTTAAAGTAAGTATAAATATTGTTAGGTACAGTACCCCAACGAAAATGTTAAACACTTGAGTGCGTTGTCATAGTAAATTTCAAACAGAACATCAAATGACACACATGACAATGACTATGACATTCACAATGACAAGGTTCTAAGTATGCTCAACATTTTTATTGGGTGACTGTACCTAAGTACCACATTTAAATTATTTTACTTATATAATTTTATCTGTTGACACTGTTGTATGTGATGGATGTGATATGTAAATTCCTTTTTGACCTTTTGATAATGCCGCTTTCGCGCAAGGCGGTTCCTTTGACTATTTACGACATTGTATTGTCGCTCGATAGCGATAGGTAAGTACGCACACTACCAACAAAACGTAACCGAGCGCAAGGACGCCGCAGCTGCGCAGCCCCGACTAATGTACACTCGTAGTATCCTGAGATTTAGTATAAAGTGGGAGTTTAGCCCCGCCCACCGCCGCGAGCCGCGCGATGTACCTTTGTTTGAAGACGTTCTACTGTTCTTATACTGTGACGGTGTCTCCATCTCTAGTCTTATCTTATCTTACAGATGGGCCCTTTCGGATACACTTCGACCCTTCAGGATCTTTTGTCCAATTACCTTCTTACACACTAAGCTGTTGAATGCGCAGGTTTCCTCGCGATGTTTTTCCTTCACCGTAAGAGCATCGGGTAATGCACTTAAGTTAGAAAAACTCATAGGTACATGGAGACCGCGTGGGTTCGAACTCGGTACCTTACGATCACGAGTCGATCCCCTAAGCATCTCCATCTCTAGTCTTGGTAATGTAACCGAAATATTATAGAGCTAGCTTCTGCTAGCGACTTCGTCTGCGTTGATTTCGAATATTGTTATACTCTCGTGAACTTTTAAATTTCCGGTATGAACAGTAGCCTATGCGTCAATTCAGGGTGCAAGCTATCTCCCTTTCAAATGCATCCAGCCTTTGCAATGTAAAGTATAATATTAGTAGGATAGGTTTAACAAAAGTTAGTACTACTTATACCGTTTCTAGTCCTTCACTCTTGGATGGGCTGTCAGAGTAATTTGATCTTTATTGATAGGTACATAACTATTAAAAAGATAAAAACCCCCGATTTCCCTATCTGCCTATTTGTGCAAAATGTGGTTACAGGATTATCAACAAGTTTTTAACGTTGTAGGTAATTCTGTAGCTCTGCCTACCCCACTCTGGGATAACAGGCGTGAAGGCCTGTAACCTCCCAAAACCAATCCGACCCTGCTTTCAAAACTGATAACCAGACCTAGGAATATGCGGGGCAAAATTAAATGACAGCTAGGGATTGCTTATATCGATAAACTTAACTATCGATGCTTTTCCCATATACTAGTGATCGCTACAAGTTTTGCTTGTGAAAATAAAAATGTATTGACAGTATGCAAATGAAACAAAATAGCAATATAATTCTGGTTATTCTTTATTTTAAAAGGATTTTTTAACCACCACTCATCATTATCATATTTTTTTCCTTAATGTGTATTTCAGTGCTTTTCCCATTTAGGTTTTATGGTTAAAATTAACGATCAGAATTTGTTAGGAGTAAAAAAAAATGATGATGATGATGACTGAAGGTTAAAAAAATATTTTAAAATAAAGAATAACCAGAATTATGTTGTTATTTAGTTTCATTTGCATACTTTCAATATAATTCTATTTTTCAATCAAAGCTTGGAGCGATCACTAGTGTATGGGAAAAGCATCGATAATTGAGTTTATCGATATAGGCAATCCCTAGCTGTCCTTTAATTTTGCCCCGCATATTCCTAGGTCTGCTGATAACTCTTAAAAGCCTCAACAGATTTTCATGAAACCTAGCTAAGAACCACCACAGCTGAACTAGCTTTCTATTAAAAAAAAAACCGCGTCCGAATCAGACTATCCGGTTAGGAGCTGCGAAGCTGCGATGCCACAGAGAGTACAGATACAGTGGTAGCTAAACAATTAGGAACGCTTGCATTTTTCCATACATTTGCCTACAACTATGACTTTTCAATTTTGACAACCAATCTTCAAAAAAGGAAGAGGTTATACGTTCTACTGTATTTTATTTTATTTTATGTATGTTTACCAATTTCTCCGCCAATTTTTTGGTTTGATATAATAGTATACTTCGTCGTTCGTTGTATTAAAACTCAAAATAAACTTAAATAATCAAACAATACGCTATTTGACAACATTGAAAATATACTGCAAATTGTGGTCATACATACATACATACCTTCACGCCTTCATTCCCAGAGTGGGGTAGGCAGAGCTACAGAATTACCAACAACTCTAAAAACTTGTTGATAGATAACCATACCTGGGATAACTCGGGGCAAGTTCTAGGGATTTGATATCGATAAAAAAGATGTCGATATAATATTTATATTTAAAGCGACGCGTGACATTGTATTTTTTCGGGAGAAAACTGACATTTCATTTAGAGCAAAATAATTTTGACTCACGTAGTTGTATGTCAGAATATTCACTAATCCACGAGTTAATATAATATTCGCGGGGGCGTGAATGTTTCTTGGGTGGCATGGTTATTTTGGACTTTGTAACAAACGTAGCGGAATATTACCTCGTATATTATTCTTACTCTAAGATATGAATGGTACTGACAGTAAATGGTCATTTTGATTGAAATGATATCCCCATACTTTTATTATCTTAAGAGGCTCGATTTCAGATATGACATCGTACCTCTTTACAGTAATCGAGACTGTTCAATGTGCACATGTATTTATTTAATTATATCGACATCTTTTTTATCGATATCAAATCCTTAGAACTTGCCCCGAGTTATCCCAGGTATGTTGATAACTCTGTATCCACAATTTGCTCAAATAGGCTAAGATGTTTAACAGTGTATATTAGTGACAGGTAGCAAGCCCATCGCCTAACAGTACTACAAGCCTTTATTCTCTCAGTCGCCTCTTACGACTTCCACGGGAAGACATGGAGTGGCACAATTCTAAGCCGGCAACCACACGGCGACACGGCTCACGCCTTCGTTCCCGGGGAGGGGTAGGCAGAGCTACAGAATTACAACAACTCTAAAAACTTGTTGGTAAATTGGGTATATTTTTTCGAAAATCACCTGAACAACATGGTAATATTTTTTGTAATTTTATCTGTGGCAGAAACGCTATGTAATTGCAGCTTGCAGATGTCACACGCAAGTAACCACAGATCATAATGGTATATCTCTTCAAATGATTGTTTATTGTTTACTTGCGTGTGACATCACGTGTGATTTTTATTGATAGTAACGTAGAATCTCAAGGAAATATCAATGTACCTAGTGCTTGTTATGTAATAAATAATCATTTAAAAAGGTTACCTATAATTCGTCAAATAGCCTATTCAGCATATAACACCAATTATACCGGTAGTAAACCCCGGCTTAACAAGGCGAGGAGTGAAACTCAAACGATATGTTTATGTATACACTAGCCACTACGCGGTCGTGTTCGCCAAGCAACTGACGTCACGTGGGAAACTCGTATATCAAACAATAACAACTCGAAACATCTATAGGTAGGAAGATAATTAATTTCTTATAGGTTATTGGCCGATATTATGTTAATTCGGTTTTAGGATGATTTCCTAGCTTTATGAGCCAATATCAATAAGTAGAATCAGTGCCTTAAATCGTCCTTCGTATGGCTGTTTGACGCTCCGGTGCGTCATGGGCGGGAAATATTGTAACCCAGTTTGAAAAGACACTGATGTTTATATGTTTTAATCTTAACGACCATATACTTGTGCCGTGAGCATGTCATGAGGATTTATTATTGAGGCTTGCAAGATTTATATTATATTTTGTACCCATAGAACTAACAATGCGTAGTTTGGGACTAGGTCAATTCGTGTAAGATTGTCCTTTACAGATACTTAAAAAAAGTTTGTGTCGAAAATTTCATTTTTACAAAATCTTTATCTGCTTATCAAGACCAAACTATTGAGTCCTCACACGGTGGGTCTACAGTAGGAATAGCGAAGATTCTGACGCCACCTTCTGACTCCATCATCAGATCAGCTCTTAGATACCATAATCCAATCCATCCAAATTTCAGCACATTTTATTGTAGGGAATTGGGTCAACTTGCAAGATTTGACACTTACACACATGCATACATACTTTGAAAGATAAAAAAAAGCTTGTAAAAAAGCACTAAATCAATAGGTCACTGGTTCAATCCGGTTTGAAGGACCAAAAAGATGTACAGTTTAATTTTGATATAGAGTATAGAGTCTGATATGCTTGATTGATTTATTTCACACTGAACTATTCTAATGATATAATAGACGATATGTTATGAGTCGTCCGCGATTGAATGTAGACTGACAAAAGGTGTTTACTTATAAAATGAAAATGACACTAACAATGAACATGCATTATGTATACATACATACATATGTATACAAACTTAGGTACTACAAAATGCAGAAAAAACCACCTATTTATGCACCAATAAATAACTTATTTAACCTGAAGGTCTAAAGTGAAAGCTATTAAATAAAGAGATACTTCAATAAGTTTTTATACACTTTTAACAATACAAATTATTGCTCAACATAAATTAGCTTCCAACCTTTATTAGAGTGACCTACATATAACAGTTGTTCTGAAAATGTCAAAGTAAAGACCTAGTTATCTAATTAACATAGCCAGCTTGCAGAACTGTGTTATAAAGTTATTTTGTTTTAAGAATGTTTTGAATGACTGGCTTTTTTTTAATAGAGTTGAAGACAAGTGTTCCTGATAATTAATGCATGTACAGTCAGCTGCAGAGAAAAGGATATCCCCCCTCCAGGTAAGGATTGTTTTTTTTCGAAAACCTGTGGTTAGATTTAAATGATTTTGAGTTTATGTGTAGACAATAGTAAAATCTTCAATTGACCGAAAAATCACATTAATTTAACCAAAGGTTTAAAAAAAAAAACGATCCTTACCAGAATGGGGGTATCCTTTTCTCTGCAGCTGACTGTACCTATTTTAAATAAAGGTGACATAAATAATAGTAGTTTATGTAACTGGTGCATAATGACAGGCATTAATACACACGTATTTTAATGCGTAATTATATTCGCATACTTACATAACTTTATCTACATGCATATTATTAGTTGCCCTGTATCTTAATGTTTACCAATACTTTAATATTATTCTTTAATTGACAGCGTATGTTTATACCACTCTAATACTTAGGCCAAGGCAACATAGAGTTCAAAATAATAGTCATGACGCCTGTGAGACATATACCACGTCAATTAAAGGTTAACATTAATTACAACAACACATACAGGTTTCTCAATATAGGCCATTTGCTCATCGGTTTCTGAACATATTTTAGTTAAGTTATGATATGGATGTAGATAAACAAGTATTCATCACTATTGAATAAAAACTTTTCAAATTCTTAAAGAGGTTGGAGAGAACTTACAATTAGTAGTTGCTGTTCATAGACAAATTGGCAACTTGGATCAAGTCTTAATTCTTACCCAAAAATTGCTGCAAAATGAGATGGTTGCCAATCTAAATATTTATTTAGTATTATATTAATAGTATTGAGTATATTTTATACTTTTTATTCACCAAAATATATTTGTTTTACAATGAGAAATATGTTTACAAATAAAATATATAAAGGGACTTGTCAATGGACTGTTACCATTACAGTCAGTGCACATAATGACAATTTGTTGAATGTTACAAAAGAAGATTTATAGATATATTTAATATGCTGCTTTTGAAAGAGTTGTCACCAGTCAAAAAAGTTGATTTAAGTTCAAATAACTCAAGGGTTGACGTAAGAATTAATTACTCCAAAAAATTACTTTAACCATAAATAGCCGGATTATAAAAAAAACAGTTTATCTGGTCTGTTAGAGCACCAAAAGATCTAAAAACATTTTGCCATAATTCACCTCTAGGTGTTCTCAATAGACCATCAATCATCAGGGATATTCCAATAGGATGTTAATAAGAAATTCAAAATAAGAACATGAGATGAAAAAATCTGATGTACACATAAAGCAAAAAACAACTTACCAGTTTCTCCTCATCAAAGTCCATACGACGCTTAGTTCCATGTTGGTCACTGTTACCAGAATGTGTAGAGTGGCCTCCGTCACTCTCTGGGTTTGTACCCGTATCATCAGTACCACTGGACTCTGCCTCACTCGAGCTCTCGTCATCAACAGTGATCTTGCTTGGATCCGATATAAGCAATGCTGTCAATCCATTTTCTAACCTAATTGTCCTGAAAAAAATTTTGGAAAATACTTATTTCATGATAAAAGAAAAACCAATAAGAAATGCAGATTTTAAAAATTATTTTATTAATTTGTTTTTTTGGCAAATGCAAAAAATAACAGGAAATATTTTTATTACAAAAAAATATTGCTCTATATAACAAGCCTTTGCATATGAAAAAGCACTAATATTTCTAATAAAAACAGTAAAAGATGCACGGTCTTATACTTATAAAGCTTTTCATCAGCTTCAGATTTGATGGGTTGTGCAAGAACTTCGACTTTCTGATTTCTGAACATAGTAGTAGCAGGTTTTGAATGACTGTTGATCACTTTCACTTCAGGCTTAAATTTAGTAGCTCTGTGTATTCCACTCCTTTTAGACATCACTACAACACTGCGTTTTGGCCGCAAATAACAAGACGGTTTTTGAATAAAGATGGACAAGAATTTTGACATTTAATAGTAAGAGCATGGAGTAGGGTTGCAACGCGATAAAAGGTGACAGAAACAGTAGTTCGTGTAAGGAGTAAGTTAGAAAACTATAAATTTATATTAAAATATGTGTAATTAGACTATACTTACTTATATTTGATAAAACTTTCCGTAAATCATATTATTAGTTTAGTGTCTTTGTAAAAAAGTAAGAAAAAAAATATTCAAGTTTCGAAATCCTTTATTATGTTGCAATGTTGGTACACTTAAATATTACCGGGCAGTCGGCGATCCTATCACAAATATTGCGTTATCTGTGACAAAATGTTGCCAGTCCATGTCTTCTTAAAGTCTGAAAATTTAGTATTTCTTTAAACAATAAAGTCGACTAAATTTACGTTTTTCTGTTTGATACCATTTGACTGCATACAACTCTGGTGTGTATGTCACTGTGTTAGCAGCTATAATCTGGAAAAAAGTTTGCCGTAGTGACAAACACGGTAAGCCACAGGTTCTAGAGTTGAAAAATATGATTTCGCAAATGTTTTATACATTTAGTGAGAAAGAATCCACTTATATTTAGAATTCCGTAAAGAAATTGGTATTTTTATATTGAACTCCCACATTTTTTTTTGTCAACGGGAAACACTTTCCCACGCTGCTGGTGTCAAAATACCTGTCAGTGTCATTGTCATTCAAAAAGTTTGTATTTGTAACGATCTTAGGCTAAACTTTGTTTCACGAATATTATCTTTATTTTTTAAAGCTTAAAATGAACTTGTAGACAATCAATTCAATGGATCAGTCGTATTCTGAAAGCGACAAATCACTGTCGCCGTCGCAAATACTGCAGCGTTTACACATGTTGCGCCAACTGCAGTTGTTGCAACAGGGTAAACTTCAAAAGCAGCGTATTCAGTATCAGGAATCGCCCCAGGGCTCGACTCTCACGGAGCTCGTCAGTCAGTTTAGTGCCAGCACCGGTTTTAATACGTTCCGGAGCATTCTAGAGAGTCCGCACGACACTTCTGATGAAGCCACGCCGCGGATCGCCGCGAGCGACGAATCACCGCAGGTAACGCCACAGGACCTTATTGATGGCGTATCAGTCCTAAATCTTTCTGAAGAGTCAGAATTCATTGTTAATTCGCCTGTATCTAGCAGAAGCAAAGTATCTACCACATCCAAGGCAATTACTAATGATAATTCACCAGGTAATAAAAAAGAAGTTGTATCTTTGGCTGCCAAAAAGATATCTTTAGATGACATGCCTATTCTCTCTCCTAGAAAAGATTTCGAGGCGCTCATTATAGAGAAACTTAAGAATGAAATAAATGAACCTAAAACAAAAGTTCCAGTGAAAGGAAATGATGTTCCTAAAATGACTAAAAAGCCTTTTCTGAAGAGAGGTGAAGGTATGAACCGTTTTGGTATAAAGAAAAATGATCTTGTCATACAAAATACCCAAACTTTACCCTGGAAACAGAAGTCAAGCAAAAGAGCAATTGTTAATAATTCTCCTAAAAATCCTAAGAAAAATGTAGACATTGAAATTGTTGTTACTGAACCACAGCCTTCAGTGAAAGATATTGACCGGTCTCCTAAGGAAGTAATTAATAAATCCCCTAAAAATAAAATAACATCTACAAATATAACTAAAGATAGCACCACTAGTAAACAAACAACCCTACATTCAATTGATTCTAGTAATTGTGAACTGCATGCTCCAAAGCCAGTTTTACCAAACATAGAAAAAGTCAAAATACAACACCCTAAAGGTAAACATCCGATGTTGAATAATAAAGGAAAAACTTGGGCTGCGGTCTTTACTAAGGAACAAGATGATTTTTTGCGGCAACTCAAGCAAAGCGATTATTATAAGAATTTCTCATCCCCAACCAGAAGCGTGCTCTCTGATGTCAGTTGTGATGACAACCTTTTAAGATTGAGGCAGGATAGAGAAATGGCAGAGCAGAATATGTTTGATGTACTTGAAAACAAAGTTAGTCATGATAGTTTTAATATTAACAATTCATTTATCGGACGGTTTTTAAAAGGGAATGATATGGAATGTTCCCGAGAAAGCACTCCTCTAATAATGCAGAGATGCTTGGCAAACCATCCAGAGTTAATGAGAATATTTCCAGATATACATAGAAAACGGAATGCACATTCACAGAGTGACGCAGGGACCTGTGACAGTGAGTTTACAGACTGCTGCAGTGAAGATTGCGCATTCGACTCCAGTTGTTGCTCATGTGCTACTGTTGAAACTCCTAATAAACCAAGTAAAAACATCCAAAAAAAAGTTGTCCAACATGACAAACCAAGCAAAGTAAGAAAAGAGGCCAAAACCCAACCAGAGACTGAGTCCTGCCAGAATGACAATGACACTGACACTATGAAAGCTAACATGGCAGAGATGAATGCTAAATTAATAGCTACCAGTGATCTATTAAAAGAGAGACTTAAGGAATTAGAGGATGAAATTGAAACTTTTAGAAAAGAAAATGCTAGTTTGAGTAAAATGCGTGAAGAAATGGATTCTGAACGACATAAGTTTTTTGAAGAAAAAGCAGCCTTTGAACAAAAGTTTAATGAAGAGAAAATTTTGTCAGAGTATTATTTAGCTGAAGAAAAAGAGAAACTGACAAAGCAAAAGCAAATTTATGATAGACAAATAAGAGAAATTAGAGGCAGACTGAACAAGAAAGATAAAGATGAAGTTGTTATATTGAAGAAAGAAATAAATGACTTGAAAGAAGAAATCAGGATAAAGGATGCAAAGACTACTACTAATGCTGCAAGACTGCGAAATCAATTGAAGATAATAGAAAAAGAAAAAAAAGACTTGCAAGATGAAGCAGAGAAGTTAAAAAAGGAAAATCGTAGGATACTTCACAGCAACGACGTGACGCGGCGATTGACCAATATAAAATACTTGGAAGAGATCAATAAAAAATTAAATAATCACAAAACTAAGAGTGCACAATATCCAGTTGAAATTGATGATAATGTAAAATATAAAGCGTTCGAAATAGAGAGACAAAGCAGGAAAAGAAGAGTGGAGCCGGTAGTTAGAAATCCACTCCGGATAAGAGCAAAAAGTGTTCCTAATCTAAATATAACCTCTCGGTATGCAAAGTATTTTAGTCAGCGTGATGCGTTAAGTTCAACTGACAGAAACCATACATCAAATGTTGAAACATACACTGAAGATCAGTTTTTGAATGAAGGTGACAGCATAGTTGATGCAGAATCTTTACAAGACTTATCTGACAATGAAAATGATAACAGTTTAGAAAAGATATACCTGGAAAGGTTCCAGGACCATTCAAGAGATGTTGTTCAGCCTAATGTTGATCAAAAATCAACCCATTCCAATTCTAGACATAGTTACGAAAGTGATGGTGCCAAAAAAAATCCTGATGGATTTTTCTTTTCTAGATCCTACCCTAATTCTGTAAGAGATTCAAGATCTCCAAACGAGTTATCTCCTCACTACCAACTAAATGGGTCCAATGTGAACCGATCTAAGTCCCCAGTGTCAATACTAAGTCACAGGTCTTCTGGCAGTCGCAAATCGCCAGTAACCGTCACAAGAGACATTGAGAAACCAGATTACACATCCAACTTTTCCAGATCAAGTACAACACAGAGCAGATGTAAGTCCCCTGTCTCAATACTCAGTAACCAATCTTACAGCACTCAAAGACAAGCCACAGTCGTAAATAGAGATCACTATGACAACAAAATGGCTGTCAGCCCTGAGCCAGCTGTTAGCAAACTGAGCGTAGCAAAAACAGACCTTAAACCTATGGAACTAAGGAGACCAGATGGTACCAGGGAACTGAGGTTTCCAAATGGAAATGTAAAGTATCTGTCACCTGATGGGAATTATAGCAAGTTTGTGTATTACAATGGAGATGTGAAGGAGAACTTTTATAATGAGGGCAGGATAAAGTATTATTATGCTGCAACGAAAACCTGTCACACTACCCACCCGGATGGATTAGAAGTCTTGGAGTTCCCTGAGTAAGAATTAATTTTGTTGGAAAAAACAACAGCTAATATATTATTATAATTATGTAACATATAATATATAACTAAAATGCCAACTATATATTCATCTTACTATCTCATTTAGCTTATCAATAGGTACTAAAGCTGAGTAAGAAAGCAAGATAAATTAGACATCTGTATATATTTGTTTACTTATTTGGATCACCAACAGTGGATACAATGTTTAAATAGCTAATTACATTAGAATTGGTTTAAAAATATTATTGTTCCACCAATTACAGGTGAGCATTTGTCTGAAGCGCCAGTAGATCCAATCCGACATATAAAACAGCCCTCATGTGGCCAATTTACTAAATTAATATTAGTACTACTCCATGTTTTCCCGTGGATGACGTAAGAGGCGACTAAGGGAATAAAGGCTTGCAGTACTGTTAGGCGATGGGCTTGCCACCTGTCACTAATACACTGGGAAACATCTTAGCTAGTGGTTCCAGAATTATCAAGAAGTTTTAAGACTTGTTGATAATTCTTTAGCTCTACCTACCCCACTCTGGGAATGAAGGCGTGAGTTTATGTTTGTATGTATGTCATATTTTGAATTTTGTCATTCCAGCGGCCAAGTGGAAAAGCGTTACAAAGACGGTTCCTCCGAGATCCGGTTACCGAACGGTGCGGTCCGCTACCACGACCCGCGCAGCGAGACGGCGCGCGAGGAGTGGCGCTTCCCGGACGGCGCCACGCTCACGGTGGCGGCCGACGGGGAGCGCCGCGTCGTCTTCGCCAACGGCCAGGTCGAGGTGCATGCTAAGGACCATAAGGTGACACGCTGCCGATATTATAAGTTCATTTTGCCATTGCCAAGCGTCCTCAACCGCACATTGCCATGCCATGGGCGTCTGCGGCATCCAGTCGATGCTTAATGTGACGCCGATCGACGTCCGCAGAAGATTGATTCCTTTTTCGGTACATTCCTTTTTGGACATATTCCGTTTTCGGCATATTATTGTTTCGGCGCATTCCGTTTTCGCCAAAAATCATTATATACCTACAACAAATGAAATGAATCCTATTTTTTATTTTCAAGACATAAAATATAATATAAGCATATGAATTTAGATACCTAGTTGTTTATCATTAGTCAGTTGCCCAATTATTTTAAGTAATCAGTGTAGGAACTGTTTAATTTTTGTCTTTTATTTTTATTGATTAAAATATAATATTTTACTAATACATATTATTTTATTTTATTACGCAAAGTCACAAGTATTTCGTAGTATAATTTATTTACTAAAATGTGCCGAAACAAGAATATGCCGAAAACGGATTATGTCCAAAAAGGAATGCGCCGAAAAAGGAATCAATCCGCAGCAACTGAGAAGGTTCCTTTAATCGTGACGCCGATCTGCGGCATCCAGCTATAACCAAATGTGACGTCTGTCTGCGTCATGGCAAAGAAAGTCGCCTATCCAAAAATACATACAGGGTGTCCCAGAAATAGCACGTCACAGTGACACTGGAGATTTCCCAGCCTCAGACGAACCAAACCAGCCTAACATGACCTCAGTAAAAGTTGCACCGTTTTCGAGTTATACCAATTTAAAGATTTTTCCAATTGTTCACCTCTTTTGACATTGTAAGTGCTCGCATTTACTGGGATAGCTTTAGAATTTAGTTTTTTTTATTTGTGCGCGTTTATGAATAGTTGATTAAGATGATAGAAGCATTATTATGTCAATAACTAATGTACAAGTTGGAAAAATACTGTAATGAACTTGACTTAAATTATCATCAACATAGTAATTTAAACTTTGAACACCTGACATTACTTTTTTTTACTAAAAATGAAATGAGCAAATAACTTTAAAAACATGCGTGTTTTATGCCAATTCTAAAATGGTATGACACATGATATCTTAATGCATAAAAGTAGGAATTCGTATGACATTTGCCAATATGGATCCTCGGAAATCAATGCTAATCATCTAAAAAAATATCTTGTACTCTACGATATCTCATTTGTTTGTGCTCCTTTGAAGAATATGATTGATTTTTGGTTGACCTTGGTTCAAAGATAATAAAAAACGGGTTTAATTTTCATTAGTTTTTACAGTAAATGTTCGAATTGTTTCCCTCCGACTCTAAGGCACAAATGTCATCTTTGAATAAAATTTCGGTTTAATTTTCGTAAACTGGTTTCCGATATGTCTCGGGCTGCATTGAAGACACGTCGCCGTAGTTCCTCTTCGTTACTTATTGGTTTTAAATAAATATTGTCTTTCAAACATCACCAAAAAAAAAACATTCTACAAAGCGAAATCAACTTCCGTTAAGAGTGCCGAGTAGTCGTTTCAGTTCCACAAACAAAATCAGAGTCCAGAGGAATGCCAAGTCGATTTAATTCAGGAACACCACAGGAAAACGGAAGCAGTGAACATGGGTGATAAGACAAGTAATGACATAATTCAAATCAATAAAAATAAAACGTACCTAACTAAAAAGTCGGCTATTAAAACGAGGTTTAATATTAATCAACGAGTATAGCACGAAACGGAAGGTAACGAACTATGAGTAGTTTGGGTCACAGGGCTACAACAGAACTGCAATAAATTAATAACTATCCTACAATTATTTACATGATAAACTTGCAAAGCGGCTAATCGCGTTTCATTTGTTAGTTTGGTTTCCGGGATCCTTATTGGCAAATGTGATACGAATTCCTACTTTTTTGCATTAAGATATCATGTGTCACTGCGATTTTGTTTGTGGAACTGAAACGACTACTCGGCACTCTTAACGGAAGTTGATTTCGCTCTGTAAAATGTTTTTTTTTGGGTGATGTTTGAAAGACAATATTTATTCAAAACCAATAAGTAACGAAGAGGAACTACGGCGACGTGTCTTCAATGCAGCCCGAGACATCGGAAACTAGTTTACGAAAATTAAACCGAAATTTTATTCGAAGATGCCATTTGTGCCTTAAAGTCGGAGGGAAACAATTCGAACATTTACTGTAAAAACTAATGAAAATTAAACCCGTTTTTTATTATCTTTGAACCAAGGTCAACCAAAAATCAATCATATTCTTCAAAGGAGCACAAACAAATGAGATATCGTAGAGTACAAGATAATTTTTTAGATGATTAGCATTGATTTCCTAGGATCCGTATTGGCAAATGTCATACGAATTCTTACTTTTATGCATTAAGATATCATGTGTCATACCATTTTAGAATTGGCATAAAACACGCATGTTTTTAAAGTTATTTGCTCATTTCATTTGTAGTAAAAAAAGTTATGGCAGGTGTTCAAAGTTTAAATTACTATGTTGATGATAATTTAAGTCAAGTTCATTACAGTATTTTTCCAACTTTTACATTAGTTATATATAATAATGCTTCTATCATCTTAATCAACTATTCATAAATGCGCACCAATAAAAAAAACTAAATTCTAAAGCTATCCCAGTAAATGCGAGCACTTACAATGTCAAAAGAGGTGAAAAATTGGAAAAATCTTTAAATTGGTATAACTCGAAAACGGTGCAACTTTTACTGAGGTCATGTTAGGCTGGTTTGGTTTGTCTGATGCTGGGGAATCTCCAGTGTCACTGTGACGTGCTATTTTTGGGACACCCTGTATAAAGACCTCTCCACATGTGGCGAATGCGCCACTCGCGCACTATATGCAATTATGCACGCTGCACACGTGTAGTTATTGTAACTGTTTGCGCATCTGGTCAACTCGCGCAATAAAGCGGGCGTGCAGTACTCCTCACGGTTGGCAACGCAGTCTTGATTGTTTTTCATTTTGCAGCGGCGCGAATTCCCTGACGGCACCGTGAAGCTCCTCTACAACGACGGCACCTCCGAGACGCGCTACGCGTCCGGCCGCGTCCGTATCAAGGACAAGCATGGGAGCCTCATCATGGACTCCGTCTCGGGGTGAACTGGCCGAGTAGTCACATAAAACCGCTGGGGAACTTGGCATTGTATTAGTTTGTTGTTGTGGCACTAAGTGGCAGATGTGGCCATTATAATGAGTAGAGGATCTTAACATTGTCTCAGTTTGAATTGGCAACTGTGGTCAATCTTTATATATGATATATTCTTAATATGATTTTTTCATTTTTTGTTTGTTTGTAATATAATGTACATTCGGATAAACGCAGGTTGATCAACAATAAAAATAAATTACTTGTATAATAATAATAAATCAAGTTGCTCTGGAAGCTTTTGTGTAAAATAAAAATGTTCCAACTATGAATTTCGCTAAGTTAAAATGTTAGTTATTTTTTATAAGGACAGAAATTTAATAAAATATGATCTTTGCTATATAACTTATTTCAATTTGAATTTTATATAGGGATATAGGGATATGTGCGACATAATTAGAAGCTCATATCGACACTACATTTTAATTCTTATTACAATTTAAAGTACATTTTAACTAGCTGATATTTGGTATCTGTCTTGGGCTGAAGGCTTGGGCATCCCCTGGAGCTGGAAGTTGATTGGTTTCATGTGGTCCTCGGTGCCGAATATCTTCTTGAGGGCTTCTCGCGCTGCCATTTCTTTTGCGGTGGCTGCATTTTCGCCAAAACCTAGCGAGATATATTTTTTAGTCAGAATTAAACAAAATTAATAACTATCACAAATAAGATCAGTGCACAAACCTACAAACGTGAAGAAGAGGATATAAAGTGTTTCTTCGATAGGAAAGTATTCTTATTATACCTACAAAATATGTACTGATTTATAACACATACTGCATATACACATAAATAGCACTCGAAATTTTATAAAAGTCCTATCCATCTTGTGCTTTCGTCACCATATTGCATTACCAACAAGGCTAACGCGTCGTCATAAAACTCATGCTAAAGATGATTTGTTTCACAAAAGCATTTTTTCATAGTAGCGAATTTTTCACATTGCGTTCTTTCATGATGAAAAATTTAATTCTTCGGCTTTTTTCATGTAGCGATTTTTCATAAAGCGTTTTATAATGTTCGCGTTTATATTCTTCGCATATTTTACCAGTAGATTAGTTTATTAGTCGCATTTTTTCCCAACCTAATTTGACAGTCGACATATTTCTGTTTTTTTTGGTCCTGCGGGCCTGATATAAAAACGAATCTAACCCAACCTACCTACGTATTACAATGCAATTACTAAGGAAAAATGGGACTAGTCAAATTATCTACTGGTAAAAAATGCGAAGAAAATGAGAGCATACATTATATTATAAGACGCTTTACGAAAAATCGCTACATGAAAAAAGACGAAGAATTAAATTTTCGATCATGAAATAACGCGATGTGAAAATTCGCTACTATGAACAGCGGAACAACCGATCTAACAAACCCTAAAGATGTCCACCGGAGTAGCGATACACGGGAAGGAAGAGGTAGCACCTTACAAGCATGGTGGAATGTTGCTAATACCTGATGAAATCATCCTCTTGTCGACGTACAGGCCGACTCTGCAGCAGGCCAGGAGGGTGCTCCGGCCGACTTCGCCGATGAGCCGGGGCTCCACTTCAAAGCCCCGACTGTCAAGGAGCCCCGTCAGCATCGCCCAGGGGTCCTCTATGTGCCAATACTCGTTCACGTCTTGACCTGAAATGTAACACAGGCCTTTGTACACAAAACGCCTAAACTTCATTTGTTGAGATACTTTACTAAAGGTTAACAAAATGCCCACGTGATGTACACTGACCCGCCAAAACACGACAACACAGTTCTGATTGCCAGTTTAACCAGAGCCATGTTCTTTTATTTTTTTTCATTTAGTTAAGTATCTAAATCACATCACATCACATCACATCACATCATCTAATTCACATCGCAAGCAGGACTGATGGCCGATGGGGTCAGAAGGTTCTTGAGTGGAGTCCGCGGACCGGAAGACGAGCTGTAGGTAGGCCTCCAACAAGATGGAGTAACGACCTTGCAAGGATCGCGGGAACGCGGTGGACGCGAAAAGCACAAGACCGGTCTGAGTGGAGAGCCTTGGGGGAGGCCTATGTCCAGCAGTGGACGTCTAATGGCTGACATGATGAAGTATCTAAAAAAATGGAGTAAGGCGATTTAGGTGACTTGCCCCCGAGAAAACTTAGTACTTATACTTTTACTTATTATTAGGTTAAATTACGAATTATTGGCATCCAATTGAATCTCCAATAAAAACAAAAATAAATATGATGTCAATAATTGATAAGGTGACAAGTAATAGGTCCTTTTACCCTACAGTTTTAAGTAGGTCAGTAGCAACTGTACCAGAAAGAAAAAATATAGCTACAAGGTTGTAAACATGAACTATAATTAAATTCTATAGTATAGGCTTGCAATTTGTTTCTCTCAGTTTCAGGTTTATTCTCGTTATAATGCCACTTATTTCCCAATCACTGTAAGCAATTTAGCTTTGAATTTGTACTTAAGATTTTAGATTTTTTTAGGAGAGACAGTAAAACGACCAAAGTAGCAAAGACTAGAGATAAGGTAAAAACTTAAGTTTAGGTGAGATGAAAGTAATGCGTGAAACTAGCGATGACCAGCGGGTGCCAGATCCATGTGACTAAGTACAAAAAAATATCCACCACTCGTACTGATCAGTTGGAAAACTGACAGATCCTGTACTGAGGAGCTAGCAAATAATAAAAAAAAATTAACCCATTACTTTAATTAAAATATACCCTTTGACATCCCCCCAACAAAGACAAATCTAACAAGCAATTTAGGCTGCAGAGCATGCTAATGAAATAGACATACATACCCTCGAAAAATATAACCCTCTTTCTGCTGCAGTTGGATAAAATATATATATCTCTTAACATAACTTACCTTGCAACTGTGTAATGACAAAGTCCCTCACAAAATGTGCTGCCCTCTCGTCTCCTGAAGACTGTAATAATGCACCTACTACTGCTTTGAATGCTTTGGCTAAAATGGAGTTGTCCACAGGATATTCCTACAAAAATTGCAAATATTAAATAGGTACATGTAATATGTGCGGTTTAATTTATGCTGTAATGTTACATGGAGTATTTTTTTATAAATAATGATTCTTACATCAGCTAAAATGATGTCCTTCATGCCAAGGTGGAGTGACACATTGGCCAGTGTTGCCTCACTGGTGAGGTGCTGTCGGATCCCCGCTACTCCTTCCAGAGGAAACTTGGGTAATGCAGTTTCCAAATATATCTGGGTGTATTCTTTGATAAATTTTTCACCTAAAATGCAAAAAATCAAGGCACTCATTTCTGAAATACTAGACTTTTTAAACAGAACAGAGTTACTGGAACCCCAAAATTCTACATTCAAATGAAGGTTAATTGTTTATTATCTTGTCCTAATATTTAAAATCTGGGTAAGAGTAACCTATATTGTGAGAACAAATGGTTTTATTTAGGTAAACCTTTGAACACCGCAGTTAGCAAGTTGTGTTAACAGATGTTTGTGCCATGGGCAACCAATATTATTAATATGTATTACATACATTTTGCATCAACTTTACTGGGGTATAGAAAATTGCTATTGGATTTAGCATTCACAAAGTTAAGTATTTTATTACTGTGAATCGAATTTTAAGTTTAATATCTTCAGATAAACAAAATGCAGACCAACACGAAAGCTACAATGAATACCTTCATCAGCTAATAACTTGTTATCCTTCATTTTCAAGGCAAATTCCATTTCTTTCTGCTTCATTTCCTCTTTAATAACATAACTTCTGTCGGTAAACGCTTGCAGTAACAGGTCAGAGTCAAAATCTTCGTTTAGACGCTTTCCGAAGGCGAACAACTCTGCCTCTAAATTCCATTCCAAAAAGGTATTACGGGGATTCGTTTTCTTTCCTCCGAGCTTTTTTTCTCTCCGTTTCAGTTCCATGAGCGTCGGAGCAACCCATCGGTGAATTTGTTGGGCTAAAATAAACATTATTAAAATATATAATATTACGGCCAAGATAACTTGAAAAAAGTTGAATGCAAATGCTTTACCTTGTCTGGCTAAAGGGCAAATTTTAACCGATCTTGTCAGAAGAGGCACACACAGCTTAACAAGTGCCATTTTTACACAATATGAAGCTTTTTTCAGATTTATAGCTTAAACAAATTCAAAACATATTTTTATTTTGACTGACAGCTGATAAATTTTAGGTTAGTTTACAGATAATGTCAAACAAAAGAGGTACTTGCTTACCATATAATAAGCTATCTTGAAAAGTAATTACCAACTTACCAAGAAAAATCGCGATTAAATTTTATATTTTCATATTTATTTCTATTTTTACTCATTTGTAGAGCTAGACCGGACTTGTTGAACTAAAAGTACCTCAAGTAGGTACCTTTATATTAATAACTTGAGTATCTTTACGTGAATTACGTATATTTTCATTAATTAGTATATTTATATTAATTCACTTTAAACATAACAAAGTAGTGTTATAAATAAGGAGGTTCTCAACTCGTCGGAATCGAATTTTTTGAAGTCTCTTTAACAGCCCCACTGTGCTTTTCCACAGATTTCAAGGGTCACAGACTGTAAGGTTATGTCTTGCTTTTTATGACCAATATGAGACGGGGTGGCGCGAGAATTCAAAGTAGGAAAACCATTTCCACGGAAGATATTTACGCGAGGATGGAATTGTTATGTGCCTAGTTCTCGGGCTGCTGAGTAAATAATAGCAATCTACCCTCATATTAAATCCACTGCTCGTATCTGTTATCAATACGTAGTAACTTTGTTACCATCTTACACAATAACAATAACTTATAAATGTTATACAACATTGAATAAACCTACCTTTCCAAACCTTAATCACTTATTGGCGAACTTAAGGCCTTTTGTTTCCGTAGATAGTTATGAATTATGAGATAGTTATCACCTCAGAAACAATAAGTTTTTTTGGATAAAAAGTTCTGTCTTTTTCCAGGACAAAGCTTAACCTTCATACCAAATTTCATATTTCTTAAGCCAGACAAAACTTGCTTTTACATGATATTTAGGTGAATTCAATCTTAACAAATAGTAATATGAGAGCCCAGCACTACATAACTGGAAAATAAATAGAAATACCCACATGCTGGATCCAAAGCCAATCAAACAGCCCAATGCTAACAGTGAAACCAAAATCAGAATCCAGGTACAACAAATAAATTATTTTATATATTATGATATTTTTATTTTTTGTATAATAAAACAAGTTTACACTTTAGGTAGGTACATAATTTTCCAAATTACCCACAAATTTATCATCATTGTGTGTGATCTCTCTCTTTTGCTATGAATAGGTATAAACTGCATTTGAAAAATATTCAATTTCTTTATTATGGATCTCTAACCTAACCCCTGTATTCAGAGAAATTTTAGAAAAAAACAACATGTTCCTTTTTCAAACATGTGTGCGAAATATTGTTACTAGGAATGACAGGTTGTTCACTCTCCAAAAGAAATGTATTAGGGTTTTAATAAATATTGCTTCAACAGAATCCTGTAGACCACATTTTACTTCCTTAAATACATTGACATTGACATCCATATGAAATCTGTAGACTTGTGAGAACAAATAAAGCTCAAATTAGACAGGATAGAGATAATAATATTAGCAGTAGGTGGTTCAACCTTAGAAAACGTAATAAATTAGTTAGTTCTTTCACTAATCTTTAAATAGTTAGATAAAGATTAAGATAAAAGATAAAATGTTTATTTATTTTTCTTTCTTACCTAGCTACAGACAAGGTTGAGACCTCCTTTTAAGTATAACAATACCTGTGTCAGGAGACCCCGCAGTTAGATCCCAGACACTAACATATGGCTGTGACAATCCATAATAAGTTACTTGTAACAAATGAAAATATTGTGAAAGAGATTCAGTAATTAAAATTAAGCTGGAAACTTTTTTAATTTCCAAATGTTTTTTTACTTTGCCAGCGTACTTTGACATTGAATAGGAATTATAATATTTATGTTTTTGTAACATGATTACATAAGTAATCTAATATTGGTCAATTTAAAACACATTATTGTAATTTAATTAAACAAGAGTAATTGCAGTGCCCTTACAGGGTTTATGTTGATCTATATGTATATATAATAGTATTTAAGATCTTTGTAATGAAAGTACCTAGACCATAAGGCATTAAAATATATGACTACAATGGGTGAATTACAAAAATTTGGTACATAGTTATGGGCTCATTTTTTTTTTCAACTTTTTTAAAACAATCCTTCATATAGTCATATAATCATATGGTTAATTTTTGTTACACTAACGTGGAAAAAAGTTGATATTAGGGTGGATCAACTTTTTTCTGTTATTATCATCGAAATATAATAAGTATGGAAGAGTAATCGACGCTCAAAATCTGCCCCACTGACTTAGTGCCGGCGGGGGTGGAGCTATTAATGAGTGCCGAACTGTCTATCAGTCGACTTTCTGACGTAGTGTCAAACAGTTGTTTACAATCACAAAAGAAAAAATCGATATTAATGATTACCGGATTTAAATGACGCTGCAACCATGCCAAGTTGCATTGTAAATTGGTGCAGGACCCACACAGATGCAAAACAAAGCGATATTTATTTTCATTAGTAAGTTATTGAATTTTTAATATTCCCATACCAAAATGTCATGGCCGATGTTATGCAATATATCTTTGAAAAATGTGAATTACAAGCAACTACTTCGAATGAATAGGAAATTAAATTTTACGTCATCTTTACTATCGTTAGTTTATGTACATAATAAAAAAAACGAAATATGACCTTTTTAAGTTTGGTGAGTTTTCAAGGAAAAAAATCAACACGTAGAGTTAATTAAAAACCGGCCAAGTGCGAGTCGGACTCGCGCACCGACGGTTCCGTACAAACCTTGATATGAATTTCAATTTAATACCTCGACGCGTTCCTGAGGAAAGGGGCAGTAACTTTAAAATTATTTATTATATGATGTAACTAAAAATATACGCTTTTCGCAATTTTTCCTTTATTTGTGCTATGAGACGTTGCTTCGTACCAAATTTTGATTCCCATGCGAGTTTCAAAAATTTGCGGCATAAACGGCTGTATCTTTTGATTGCGTTGGCTTGGAAGTTTGATTTTTTCACAGTTCCAAGGGACAGTAGACCTGAGTATTTGATATAAATTTCAGCTTGATACCTGATAAAGAGGGTCTTGACAGACGGACGGACGGACAACAAAGTGATCCTATAAGGGTTCCTCCCTTTTCCTTTCGAGGTACGGAACCCTAAAAAGCAATAGGCTTAATTAATTGATACTTGTACAATAATGGAGTAGGTAAAGCTAAGATTGTAAGGGCCTGTTTCACAATCGACAAGTAAATTTATCTGCCATTTAAAGTTGGCTCTCTCCTTGTCTATTTTCAAGTGTAAGAAAGAGAAAGGGCTACATTTATCTGTCAAATACGCTTTACTTGTCGATTGTGAAACAGGCGGTTAATATAAATTATACTCTATTGTATATGATCTAACTTAAGAGTTGGCTTCACATCTCTAACTGTAGAATAGAAACAGTGCCAAATGGATTATTTGTGATGTTTTCGTCTTACTACTCGTATAAAGTTAATTTTTGTCATGTTTTTTCGGCAGCATCAAATAGGCTGTACCATCCAAAGCGACTATATATATATAGGTATTATACTGTCACGTATCTTTATGCCTATAAGAATAAAAAAGGGGTTGCAATATATTTGGCACTTTAGATGCTAAAGACTATTTGACGCTGACTACTCTTACAACATAATATCTTCTGATATACTATTTTACAACTTTATAATAGTGTAACATAAGTATGTTAAATGATTCAAGGGGAACAATCATTCAATCATATAAAAAAATATTAATAAAATTCATCATTCAATTACTGTGTTGTTTTTGTATTAAACCATCCACGTCAAATGTTGAAAGACATGGCCGCGTTCAAATAACCCTTATGAAAAAAAATATTGACAAATGGAAATCTTGTGTCAGAGAGCTTGTAACCAATTGCAGATTTTTGTCTTTCAAACGGTATAAAACCTTACTGAAATTACTGTCTACTCAAACGTTATACCAGCATCTGACATAAATGACTTCATACCTTAACTCAATTAATATTTAGTTGATTATTGAAACCACTCGATACATAAGATCTTTTCATTTCAAAAAGTGGGCGTTTTGGAGCGGATTTGTCAGTCGTTTCTGTTAGACGTTACTCTTCCATACTTATTATATTTCGATGGTTGTTATTCTGTGCTGTAAGCCAGGAGACAACAGTGATAGAGTTTCTTAGAAAAAATGATATAATATATACTTCCAGCACACTCAGGAGAAAGGCCATAAAAGAATGGGTGTGTCATTGCCCATAAAACAGTTTTTTAGTGTACTTATAGCCTTTGAAATCATAGTTTTAAAGAGTGACCCAGGAGACGTCACCATGGCAACGAGCTACAAAGAAAAGTTGATCCACCCATTATCTCAATTAACTCCTTAACCCTGACTATAACTTAATTGTCATGTCATCAACAGACAAATTATTTTGGCAATAACTAAAAAAAAACAGTGTCTTGTAGTTATTTATTTAATTGGCGACTTAAACAGCTTAATATGTGATCATCAACCAATCCACAAGCTTGCATAAAAGCATAGCAAATAGTGGAACCAATATACTTGAAACCTCTGGCTTTTAAGGCTTTAGACAAATCAACTGAAACTTTTGTTTCTGTTGGGATCTCTTTATAGTTGTTCCATTCATTTATTACTGGTTTATGATGAACAAAAGTCCAGATAAACTCAGAAAAATCCTCTCCATCCGATTCCATTTTTAAATAGCATTTAGCATTATTTATAATAGCTTCTATCTTCCCCTTATGTCTTACAATACCTGGATCACTTAATAATCTTTGCACATCTTTATCAGTGAATTTTGCAATTTTATTTGGATTAAAATTGTGGAATAGTTCGCGGTATTTCTTTCTTTTTTTAAGAATAGTTATCCAGGACAGGCCAGCCTGTTGCCCCTCTAAACATATCATTTCAAATAGCTTTATATTATCAAACTGTGGTTTTCCCCATTCTTCGTCGTGGTATTCAATGTACAGAGGATCTTGATTCAGCCATCCGCATCGGACAAGCTTAGTGCCTTTAGTATCACTTGATTCAAGCATATTACAAAATACAGCCTTTTCACAGTTCCCAAAAGTTTCTGCCTTAGAGACGGTTTAAGTTAACTTATTGTTAATAAGAGCCGCACACTTCGCACAATGACGATGAAAGTGAAAATGGCAAAAACACTATGCAGTTTTTTTTTTTTTTTTCTTGTGTTATGGCTCTTGCTGCAAGGCACTTAGCCAATGTCAAGTTAGGCGGCTTGTTTAGCCATTGCCATATCGCAATATCGCAGTGATTGGTGGATGACTGACATTTGACATTTATTTAATTACTTGGTTCATTTCATAGGCTTATCTTATCATATGACGTATAACGTATTTATATCTCTTTATTTTGCGACATACGTCTGAGAAATTATTTAAAATGATAAGACGAGACGACTTTTTGATTGCTGTGGAGCGCTTACATTACCCCAAGAGAGAAACTACAATTCTTAAAACTAGACTTAAAAGGTACAACACAAATTATAATGTTAGGTAAGATTTTTACAACTTAATACTGTTTCTTTCTACATGTTTTGCTAAGATTTGTATAGAAAATTTATCAAAATTAGCCAAAATAGTATTGACGTTGGATGGAAGCTCAAACTTGTGTTTAATAAGTTGTTTATATAAACAAAACTGATTCAATTGACAGTTGAAAAACATATGGTTGATTGAACCCACCTCGACACCACAGTCACACATAGGACTATCTCTTAGTTTTATTTTAAATAAAAATTCCGGAGAACAGACATGCCCTAAACGCAGTCTAATTAATGTACTTGTCACTTTTTTTTTAAACTTGAATTTAAAAAACCATGGTTTCAATGGGATATCTCTCTGAATCCTATAGTACTGTGAATTATTGTTCTTTTCCCAGATATCCGCCCAGGATCCAAACATGACTGATGAGGAGACTATAGCCAGATCGTTATGATAAATGTGATAAATGGAGCGACTTCCATCCTGAACTGCAGCTCTAGCTGCCCTATCAACTACTTCATTGCCATTTATGTTCCTGTGACTTGGGATCCATGCTAACATCACTTCCATGTTAGATAAATGACAAGAAAAGAGAGATTCTTTAATTAAACATACTAGAGCAGATTTGGCAGAATTCCTAATAGAATTAAGAGATATAGCCTGTACAAAACTAAGGCTATCTGTAAAAATTACTGACTTTCTCAGGTTATGTTCTTTGATATACTTAAGAGCCTGTAAAATTGCTGAACCTTCACCTGTGTAGATAGATGTTATAGATGGTAACTGAAAACGCTGAATGGTTCCAGAATTTTCATGAAAAAAGGCACACCCAACACATTCATTGTTATTGAGTTTTGATGCATCTGTGTAGAATAAATCCCAATTCTGCCACCTTTCCCTTATTGTATCAAAAACATCTTTAATAACTGTTGATGAGTTTTTTTGGATACCTAAGTTAACCACTTTTGGTTGATAAACTAGAGCCTGAAAAGGAACTGTATATATAGGGAGGTTATTAAAAGTAACTAAAGGGAATTTAATACTTTCTAAACAATAAAGACTATTAACTAAATTTGGCTTTGATTTTCTAGACCAAAATGGGGTCTCTTCTGTCATATTTTTCAACAGCTCTAATTTAGGTCTAAGGGGATGGTTTTCTAGTTGAGATAATCGGAAAATAAATCTATTGGAGAGGTACTGCCTACGTAGATGTAGAGGAGGGTCTGAACATTCAACCTGAAGGGCTCGAATGGGAGATGATTTCATTGCACCTGTCACTAACCGAAGAGCCTTCGATTGAATTTTATCCAATTTTTTAAGATCAGCTTTCTTGCTAGGTTCCAATATAATAGCTCCAAAATCTAAATGTGATCTAATTAAGGCATTGTATAAAAGTTTTTGGGTGTAGGGATGGGCCCCCCACCAAGCACCAGACAGAGATCGAAGAATATTTATGTTTTTTTCGCATTTGCCAACCACATGATTAATATGGTCAGATCCTGACAACTTACAATCAAATACTACCCCTAAAAACTTAGCTTTTACTTGAATTGGAATAGCCTGTGATTTATAACTTATATTTAATGATGCTGGAAGTCTGCGCTTCCTAGTAAAAACTACAATAGCACTCTTGGAGGGTGACAAATCTAGTCCATGGGTCTCTAACCACATACCTAACGAGTCTAGTGCATTCTGAACAAAATTAGCAGCATCTTCAATGTTTCGATTCTGTGCATAAATAGCTATGTCATCCGCATATTGCAGTATAGTACAGTGTTGATTAATAGACTGGTTGAGGTCGGATGTATAAATGCTATATAATAAAGGACTCAAGACTGACCCTTGAGGTAATCCTTTCCAGACCAAACCCTTCAAATCCTTACTTGAATTCATACGTAAGCATATCTCTCTGCCAGACATAAGATTTTTAATAAAACAGACTACTTTCTCAGGAATACTCATCTGGCGCAATTTGCTGCTGAGTACTGAGAGCAGTACATTGTCGTATGCAGCAGAAATATCCAAAAAAGCAGCAACAACAGAGTAGCTTTGGGAAAACGCAATCCTTACATCAGTGGATAAAAGACAATGACTGTCAGTTACACTTCTACCTTTTCTGAAACCAAATTGGTTTATTGCAAGGGCACCTGAATTTTCCAAAAACCATTCCAATCTATTTTTCAATAGGTGTTCCACAATCTTACATAGAACGGATGACAGAGCTATTGGGCGGTAAGAAGAGTGATCTTCTGGGTCCTTTCCTGGCTTTAAAATAGGTATTATAATTTGTGATTTCCATGATGGAGGGATATCACCCGAATTAAATATTTTATTGGCAAGGTTAAGAAAAAAGTTATGGCAATGAGGTCCTGCTTTAACAAGAAAAGAGTATACAATGCCATCAAAGCCAGGAGAAGAATCCTTTAATGAGAAGAAAACTGTTTTTAATTCATTTAAGTTAAAATCTTTATCAAGCATATGGTCTGATGATTCAAAATGGTATGTTGAAGGTAATTCATTAAACAATGGGACCATTGGTGGAGCCAACTTATTAATAAAGTCATTAGTCCAAGATAGAGAAGAAGTAGGACTAGAGGCCACACAGCCCCTGCGAAATCTTTTAATATTTTTCCAAACAATTGAAGGTGGAGTACTAGGAGAAACAGATTCACAAAAAGATTTCCAACCATCATTTTTCTTAATCGAAAGAGTTCTGCGGCATCTAGCCCTAACTTTTTTAAAGTTAATATAGTTTTCTAAATTCATGTCCCTAACATAATTAAGTTCAGCTTGATTGCGTTCCTTAACTGCATCAGAGCACTCAGAGTCCCACCATGGCTGAGAAGGGCAGTGATGGGTGTAAGGTTTTTTCAAGGGGATAGCCTCTACTGCCGATTTATGAATCAAATCCACAAGAAGGTCTTGAGTATCCTTTATACTAACTTCTAAATCTAACACGTTATCGATACTTGCTTCTAAAGAAGAACTATAAGAATCCCAATCAGCTTTAGATAATCTATACTTTTGCAAAGGAGAAAGAGAGGGACCTAAACTATTTTTAACCGGAAAATTTATAATGATTGGGAAATGATCACTGTTATGAGAATTAGCTAAAATATTCCACTCTAATTCCGCATTTAATTCTGAAGAACATAATGACACATCAACCGCAGAGGCGTTTTGATTAGGGGCAGTTCGTCTAGTGGGTCTTCCATCGTTTAAACAACACAAACCTAAATCATCCATGATAGATATTAATTTGTTGCCATTATTATCCGATAAAGAGGAACCCCAAGATATATGATGACTGTTCAAGTCACCCATGATTAGAACAGGCATAGGAATATCTTTTATAATAGAATGAAATTCTGACAAAACTATATGAGAGGGGTACGGAATATAGACTGACACATACGATACGTCAAAAATGCGGACCGCCACCATAAAGATACTATTTGAATGAACTGGGAGGGGAATTGATGAAAAAGGAATATTATTATTGACAATCAAAGCAGCGCCATTCCATCCGTCAACTCTGTCATGTCATCTCGCAGAGTTGAATAACCGGGAAATTTAAAAAAACGCTGTGGTTTCAACCAAGTTTCCGAAATAGAAAAAAATATGGGTTTATATTTATTACATAAAAAGGACAATTCATTTTTTTTATTAATTAAACTACGAGCATTCCATTGAACGGCCGTATGCATTTTGAAGTTTTTTATTTAGAATATTACAAAGAGATTCAATTTTTATAGCAACGTTGGGCGGTATTCTATCGAGATTAAGGAGCATAATAACAGTATCCAAAAGAGAGTCTAGAACCTTTTCGTTAATCTGTCCATCAGCTGCATAGTCACTGTGTCCATGCGACTGGCCTGATATTGATTCGTTATACGATTGAATCTGATGCCCATCCTCTGTGGAGCTTTGCAAACCACATCCATTACGAGAAGAAGGAAAGTTATAACTGTTAATTATATCTTGATGAGCTCTCATATCATACCCTGACTGTAGGGGAACGTGAACCTTGCGTGGTAATGTAACTGTTTTTTTATAAGACACGTGACTAGGAGCAGATTTGGCGACTTCAGCAAATGACCGTCTGGAAGAAGGAATTAGCTGAGAAGCCTCTATGAAAGATATTGAATTTTCAGACATCGCCACTTTGATCTTAAGTTGTCGATCGAACTCAGGGCATTTTTTGTCAGTAGCTGCATGGGGGCCGGAACAGTTCAAACACGAAATTCTTTCTTCCGGGACTGGACATTCTTTACCTGTATGAGGCTGAGCACATTTTGAACACCGGGGCTGTGACCTACACTGTGATAGTACGTGACCAAACCTACAGCACTTAAAGCATTGAATTACCGGGTAGTTATACGCTTGGGTTGTAAAAGCATTGTGAAACAGATACATTCGGGGAGGTAACTTTTGACCATCCACAGTCAAAGCTACAGTTTCAGTAGGAACCCACTCCATTGCCAACGTTGTGTCGTTTTTTCGTTTAGCGTTAAGTCGCCGGACTTTAATCACTTTGCCAAAACCATCAGGCGTTGAGATATTGGCAACAATCTCCTCATTGGATAGGTCCTTAGGGACTCCACGAATTATACACATTTTACACACGTTAAATGTGGGAATAAAAACCGAGTACATATTATCTGATGCATGTCTATTCAAAAATGTGTTTGCTGCTATCATCGAGGTAAATTCAACAGACAGCCTATTCCGACCTATTTTTTTAATTCCCTCCGGTTTAATTTGAGCAACTCCATGTGAAACTAAAAATTGCCCAAATTTAACTGGGTTTAATGTGCCGCCGTTCAACTCCGAGTTTTTCTTAACGATGTGAACAATGAATGGACCATTATCCACCTGAATGTAGCATTGCCTAGTTATGAGAGGCTGAGGCGTGGCATTCATTTTTAAAGTTTTAGACGGTAGTTCATCGTTACAATTTGCCTCATGAGACGGCCTCTTCTTAGATACATTCGATTTTACACTATTTACAGAATCATCTACGGTGCATTCCTCATCCATTGCGATACAGGAAGCCACTTTGTCAATATCAGGTGGACTCTGAGGGGAATCAAAAAATTCTGAATTCCCCGAGAGCTGGCCGCATGGCAGGTTGGAACTACCCGCCATTACGGCCCCAACATTGCCGTTATCGAAATACAAGTTTGACTCGAGTATTTAACTACAATTATACAAAATAACACTTAATCATACAACTAAATATCAAATATAAACAATTATTAGGTACTGTACACCTATAATATAACTGTACAAAAGATAAAAGATATTTTAATCCTACCAGCGTTTAGAAGCGTCCTACCCTCCCGCGCTCCACAGACCGAAAAAAACACTATGCAGTTTATTGAACGGTACTCAAAAATACTAATCAAAACAAATGAAATGTGACAAATAAATGTGAGAAACGCATGATAGCATTGGCTTGGCAATAAATTATTTCGAATTTGAATGCATGTCAAACTTGACATATTGTTTTTGTCTAAATGTACCTAAACTTTGGCAGGCCACAGATAAAGACCCATTCATTAAAAGTGCTTGTACTCAATTTCAACGTACCTTAACTAGTATCACGTATCACACCAAATAATAAAATCACACTCGAATGTGGTCTATCTTCGAGATAATTATAAACAGATAGTATTATGTTTGTTAACCTATAAGGTATTTGTAAATGGGGCCTCACTGCCTAAAATTAAATATTTCTATTACGTACAATAATTTTATCTTGTACACTGATGCATATTTTGCCTAGTTCTGAACATCAACAATAGTACGTCGTTGATTCCAAACTAGATGTTCTCTACGAACTATCCTCCTACAATCTCCACCACACAGATCCATCATTAAGTAGTAGGAGGGACGGACGCTATAGGTACGCGTCATACTCGTGAACGGGTGCTGTTTGTGGGGTCCTGTCTGTTCACGTTTGCAAGGACTTGTTGTTCAATTTATTACCCTAGTTATATGGCTTTTGACGTACCTAGAGACCTCGTCGTGTTGTTCTCTTAGTCATTATTTTATTTTAATGTTACATTTGTAATAATTTTATTTTTGCTAGTTTTAAGAATTTATTGTTTATTACTTTATTACCTACCTTATTATTAGGTACTTAATGTAGTAACTTACTTTTAAGTATAATTATGTTTTTATGATTGAAAAAATGACCTTCTGCTGTAGTTTCTTGCGCCGGTTCTTCTCCGCAATGACGGGCTTGTCCGAAGCGCTGGTGCCTGGTAGATTCACTGTACATTACCGACGTTACACGTCGCGTCGAGAGCGCGTCAAGAGCCCGCACGTGGCCATATTACTGAATAAATATTTTGAATTTTGAAGTGTGAATTTTGCTATAAAAGTTATGACCAGACAGCGTTGCGAGGAGTAAAATAAAATAAAATTAAAACCAAATCAAAATATTTTATTGTAATGTAGGTATCAAGTATAATAATATTATACAGGGTGTCAAATAAATTTGTGTGAGCATCACATCTACCATAAATATGGTGTACAATAATTGGCATAAGCCAATAAACAATAGGTAGTTATACAAAAAGCAATAATTAATTATGCGTCATTTAGTAACATTAATTTTTATAAGGAAACTAGCGGCCTGCCAGCGGCTTCGCCCCGCTGCAAAGTCCTGACATTAACAAACACAAAAAAAAAAGAAATCAGCCAAATCGGTTCAGCCGTTCTCGAGTTTTGCGCTTAGCAACACATTTAGCGATTCATTTTTATTATATAGATAATTTAAGAGAAAAATGTATCAAACATTAAATAAAAAACATTTTCTGTAGTGCCTTACTATACTCGTAAAGACTACCTACATACCATACACCTTTTATCCTTTGTATTTACAATTTTTTCTTATATATAATAAATACATTATTTACTTTTTGGTGTTTTTATTTAGGTAATTAACATATCTAATCACATCATTTTCTATATCTATTGTATAGTGTATATTTTTATAACATACATACATACCGTCATGCCTTCATTCCCAGAGTGGGGTAGGCAGAGCTACAGAATTACCAACAACTCTAAAATCTTGTTGATAACTCTGTAACCACAATTTAATAATAACAATGTAATATTATTAAAGCATTCAAGAGCTGATCTCATGATGACGTCGGGAAGTGGCACCAGGATTTCGGCTGTGTACCTACTTAACGAAGATGCACCAAGCTGGTTTTCAATGAGGAGACGACGGTGCAGAAAAAGTACAGTTGGCAACAGACAGTTGTGAATTTTGACAGAAAATAAAACAATAATTTCCAAAAAAATATAATTTTGGCTAACGTGGCCAGGGCAAATATTGAGTGAAGTTTAAGTTCCCTTCAACTATATTATCGGATCTATCGGGTCTTCGCGTCTGGCTTGTGGACCTCGAACTGCAAGTCGATGCAAAACATTGGTTGATTGCGCATGCCCGCCTCAAGCCGCAACTCCGAGGTGCCGTACCACAGCGATTGTACCACAGAGTGCAAAATGGCGTCCATGTTCAGGTCGTGGAACAAGTATGTACCCTGAAGAAAGTAGCAGAAGTTTCAAAAAACGGTTAAAACATACACGCGCATACTAGTATAAATAGAAAAGTAGGTCGCCTCTGGCCCTTTAGGAGTTGTTGTTACCTATTGCCGCTCGGGCGCTAGGCTTGTGTCGATTCGCGCCGCCCGATTCAAGTCGACACACGTCAAAAGAGTCCTGAGCACCTACCTGAGCAGTGAGCTAATTACTGACCAAATTGGTGGGGGCGACTTTGCTGCCACGCTATTGGTTTGTCAGTAGAAAACATGCGCAAACATATTCCCTCTACTATTGTAGGGCCATTACCAACTGACCCCCGGGCCATTAATTAATTTTTATCGGACTCTCTCGCTCGTACTCGTGGGGCGTATGGCGAGCGTAAGGGATACAAGATAACGCTTATAGGTACTACACGCATCCCTTACGCCGCCATAAGCTCCACGAGTACGAGCGAGAGATTCCGATAAAATGATTATTTCCACACTGTAACCCTTACCGCCTTTACATTGCAGTTTTGCTTGTTGAACGGCACTACGATGGTCTGCAGGATCAGCTCGATGATCGCGTTGTGGCAGTTCTGGTTCTTCATGTCGAACACCTTGACCTTCTTGTCCTTCCCGTCCATGTAGTACATCACCACGCGGAACTGAGAACAATATCCATGTACAGTCGTCCTAATAAGTGATTTTTTAATCGACAAGAACTTTTTGTTAAATGATTTGAAAAACATGATTATAACGGTTTGTCTCAAAAGGATACTTTTTTTTCACTTATTTTTATTTACTGAAATTGTATGAACAAATTTCTTGAATTGGCTAAAGAGCGTAAACGCAACATGGTCTTTTCTACGTTACAGCACTAGCTGTAACGTAGAAAAGACCGTTATAATCATGTTTTTCAAATCATTTAACAAAAAGTTCTTGTCAATTAAAAAATCACTTATTCAAACTATCACTAGATAGTTTGAAAAAATAACCAGGCAAGAGCATGTCGGACCATGCTCAGTGTAGGGTTCCGAACGTTACCACAAAGAAATTAGACCTCGCGACAAACTTAACTTTGACGTTGCAAAACTGTTATCCCCATACATCGACATAGGTCGCGGTCAGTTTACCAACACCGCAAATAAGTTTTCGGTACCGTAAAACCTGGTAACTATGGTCCAGTACTTCAACTGTGGTCCAAGTCTAATTTCTTTAATTCCTCATAGATTACTTAAGTATAAGCATTTTAAAACTTTAGTCAACAAGAAATGTCTATAAAACAACACGTTTCCTTAACTAAAGATAATGGGAACTTGTACTTTTGGTCATTAATTTTGGACTATAGTTGGAAGATTTTGGACCATAGTTACCAGGTTTTACGGTAGGTAAATTACTGATTTTTCCAGGAAAAATAATATTTAAGTGTCATACTTTACAGTTTTAGAAAAAACATCAATAAACTTTGAAAATCTGTATCAAAATTTAGGCTAGTCAAAATGGACTTTATTGCATAGATAATAAAATTCATAACAAAATGAGTATTTTCTTTTGCGTTTTCCAACCATATTATCGTAAAAACGAACCCCTCGGTGCGCGAGTCCGACTCGGACTTGACCGGTTTTATTCCAAAGAAACTGCACACCTATTTGCTCTCCTGATTAAACTAACTTTACCAGCTAAGTACGATACCGGGTTTTAATATCATCATCATCATCATCATCCACTGCTGGACATAAGGCCTTCCCCAAGGATCTCCACGACGGCCGGTTTTGTGCTACTCGCATCCATCGGCTTCCCGCGATCTTCCAGGCCCACCTCCTTCCAGGCATGCCAACGCTACTGACAAAACTTCGCTTTCCGCAGCCGCCACTCCGACGTGTAAATGAGCCAACATGTGGCCAATTTCCTATTTTTTGTTAAGAAGATGCATACCTTCAAGTCCTTAACGTTCCTTTTGGAGGACAGCAGCCCCCGGATGAGGCTGCGCCCCTTCCTGGTGTACGCGCTGATGTTGGACCTGAACCAGCTCGGCTCGTCCACGCAGCTCGTCGTGTTCAGGATCGTCGTCTGGAAGGGGCCCTGGACAAGTCAGGACAGGCCTTAGTTATTTTTAGTAAAGGACGATGAGCAAAAATGTCCCCACCCACCAACAGAGAAGGAACATGTCCCAGTTTATACATCCTGGCAAATTGATGTATTTTTACTATGGCGACGATCGCCATATGTATGGGGTTTTCTTAGAAAATCATAATCTTATTATAGAAAAAACCCCATCGATATAGCTACTAAAATAGGTATTTGGTATTTTTTTCGGTCCTAACGACCATGTAAACATGCATCTTGTGACTGTTGAAGGGTGAGGACGTGGTCCATACAAAATTGCCCAACACCCTTAGGTACATAAATAATAGTAGTTGTTATTATTATTTCTTATGTTCTGACTTAGGTACTATGTTTTTTTTTAAATATGTTGATTTGGTTGCATGCTATTTTTAAGACGATACTTAACGGTGATAACTCCTTAGTTCTGTATTGTTATTGTTATCCTGACTTCTTATTTCTATTTTTGATTATTAAAAATGTTGTGTAGTATATTTTTGACGATTCCAGTGTAATTTCTTATACTTTTGACATAACATGCAATGTATATATTGTCTTACTTTGGAAAATAAATATCATTCATTCATTCATTCATAGTCATAATGTGTTTTTTGTACTCGTCGATTAAAATGTTTGTATTACAATTTCATAGAGAATACTGTAACGTCACTCTTTTCATCGTTGAATAGTCTATGTTACTTCCGAAACAACCGAAATAACTATTTCGATACGCTCTAGACAACCGAAAAAAATTTGAAAATAGAACTTCGTATTTAAATAATATGTGCCCTTGTTTAAGGAGACTCGATGCGGTACAAAATTTGCCAATATTGTATGGCGTTTTGGAACGTAGCAGCATCGCGTCATCTGTCAAAAATCTACTTAAACTTGCTGCTGTATCCAGGACATTAAAAAAAACCGGTGGTGTGATAACTTTTCTTTTAAAAGCCAAGAAGTTTACGTTTTCTCTGTGGAAATAAAAATCATCATTCATAAAGATTTCATAGAGAATACTGCAACGTCACTCTTTTCATCGTTGTTACTTCAGAAACAACCGAAATAACTATTTCAATACGCTCTAGACAACCGAAAAAAATTTGAAAATAGATCTTCGGATTTCCATATGTGTCCTTGTTTAAGGAGCCTCGATCCGATACAAAATTGCCAATCTGTGGCGTTTCGGAACGTAGCAGCGTCGCATCATCTGTCAAAAATCTACTTTTAGTTTTCTTATATACTCGTATTAATGACTTACATTATTAATTTTAATGAACTCGTACAAAAAGTATTGTTCACAATAGTGTCATAATTAAGCTTTTTAATCTCGTACCTTACTTAGGCCACTCAGCAAGCTTCGTGGCCTAAACACGGTACTCGACTAAAAAGCTCTCTATTATAACACGATTACGAAAAATACTATTATTTACTTAGGTCATAGGTATCTATCGCAAGTCATTCATTACGTATTTTTTTAAGAATCTTACTTTTTTACTATTTTTATAGATCAAACTAGAAGAAATTCTGTAATGTAGCGATATAAATCAAATCAAATCAAAACGTTTATTGCGATCATGTTGTATACAAAAGGTCTTAAGTATATATACAATTATGATTTATGACTATCAATAATTATGTCAGCAATGACATTATGACCAAAAAAATTAAGGAAAACCACTATTCGGAGGATCTAGAACTTCATTTTAGAAGGGGAAAGTGCTGCCCTCCTGAGCCAATAAACAGTTCAGACAAACAACCTCTGGTTGAAATTCCAAAGTAAATTCAATACTCCCCTATTATATTAGTGATAACTGTGATAAGGTTGTGATTGCTACAGAACTTTTATTTGGCTTAACAGGGCAGAGTGGAGGGTATGAAAGCCAAGTGAAAGGAATCTACAGATTTTTGGGTTCCGAAGTCAGACTATGGACCCTTATAGTGTCGCTATCTCCACCTGTCTGTCTGTTTGTCACACTTCGTTTTTCTCAGTAAGTATCTAAATTACAAAAACCGGTCAAGTGCGAGTCGAACTCGCGCATTGAGTGTTACGTATTTATGGTTCGGGCAAAGCGACACCAGAAACCACCGATTTGCACAGGTAGTGAGGCTTGTAATCACTCTAATAATAATGCAATTTATGTATGTATTAAATATGTAAGGGTCAAATCTTGCAAGTTAAATTTGACCCAATTCCCGTCAGCGGGATGGGGTGAGATTTAGACCACATATGTAAACCCGATGACACGGCAATATCATGGTATCTAAGAGCTGATCTGATGATGGAGTCGGAAGGTGGCGACAGGATCTCCGCTATTCTTACCGTAGACCCACCGTGTTAGGACTCAATAGTTTGGTCTTGATAAGCAGATAAAGATTTTGCAAAAAAAAGTACAGTCTGCAACAAAAGCTTGTCCCAAAAAAGATTTTTTTGACAGAAAATTATCTATTTCGAGAGTGGAGATAAGATAGTTGAGCCACTATGACGAAGCACATTGAAATTGTTTAAATATTAATGAATGCAGTATATGACATGAATTTCCCGCGGCGTTACTTGCGGCGAGTTTCTTATGTGTTATATTTTCTTATCAATTGAGAAGTTATGATCACTAAAAAGTATTAAAAAAAAAACATAAAATCCGCCTTCAAAAACGCGGAAAGTAACTACATTTAAAATGGTAATAGGGTCAGTCAAACTGAAGTCGACGTCCTGCAATATTTTCAAACAAAAGCCAACTTCAGTTTGACCTAATATTTACATAAGTGCATATTTATAGTGTACAATCACAATCATTAAGCACCTGATACTTTTCTATGCGGCGATCGGACCAAACATATAAAACTTTATTGTGTGTGACGTAGGGACGAGTATTTTTGACCTCTTGGGAACGAACGTGTATGGTAATTGATGATGATTTGTCGATGAAGAGACTAATGAGTGTGGAGGAAGGGAGGGCAGTTTGTCGGGATCGTAGCATGATGAAGGAAGTGGTCTCTGCCTACTCTACGGGGAAGAGGCGTGATTGTACGGTATGGTAAGTGGAAACAGTGACCCATAGACATTCGCATTCACAAGACTGCAAATGCACTGCCAACCCTGAGGACTAAGATGGAATGCCTCTACGCTAGTCATTTCACCGGCTGTCTTATCCCAAACCGGAACACAACAATGCGAACACAGCTGCTTGGCAGGAGGTTAATGGATAAGATGGTGTTAACAACCCGGACGGACCCTGCACAAGGTCTTCCCACAAGTAAATATGATTATTTAATTGAGTATGTATGAATTATTTATTACTTACCTCTTCAGATGTAAATGTCTGACCTGAAACGTAACCAAAACACATCACACAAGTTAGAACTCCTATCATTACGCACATCATGATATTTGAACGTAACAGGGAGAACTAAAATCAATATTTGAAACACGAGAACATTAAACCTAATTATTTGTCCATCAGACTACATAAATGTGATTATTTGAACCACCAATTTCAAAGTAAATCAGTAATTTTTTATTATTGTAACATTTGAAATTGTCATTATTTTTGCATTAGTAGTTTAGTTTGCGCAGTGTAGGTACTCGTATGAAGGTAGGCACGCAATTATCGTAATAACTTATGATTACGATAACATAGATCTGCTTATGCATAAGGAAACTTAGTTGGCAAATAAGGTTGATTGTCGCTGATGATTGAGTCGCTATTCATTTTTTGTTCTAGATAATATTAGTTTTTAAGTCAGCGTCTCTCTGAAAACCAGTGCCGCGGCTTACTGCGGTGCAAAGCTTAGTAACGACATGTCAAAAGTGTTGTTTTACTTGTAATTTTATTTTAAACTAGCGACCCGCCCGCGGCTTCGCCCGCGTGGAATGTATTATACATATAAACCTTCCTTAAGAATCACTCTATCTATTAAAAAAAACCGCATCAAAATCCGTTGCGTAGTTTTAAAGATTTAAGCATACATAGGGACAGACAGCGCAAGCGACTTTGTTTTATACTATGTAGTGATGTGTATTTGCGTTGATAAAATTATTTACAGGTTAAACCTTTTTGAGGCTGTGTTATGAACCAGAACAGGCAGCGCAAGCTGCGCAAGGGCTACTTATACGTCAGCTATTAGTGCTATTACTAGGTCACTTTCACTGCCTGGAGCTTGGCAGCTTACTCCCTCACTCCACTTGGTTCCACCTACTTGATCCACTAGTGGAGCGCACAGCGCTCTGCTGTCTACTGTAATCTACCAGTGGTCTGGGTAACAGGAGCTCCGCTAGTGGAGCTCCATCGACTATGTAGTTTTGATTTTGAAATAGAAACGCGAAAAGTTAACAAAACCACGCAAGTAGGACCACGGGCAAAAAAAATAGGTAAAAGCCTCTATTCCCACTAGTTAAGTTGTCCAGTTCAGTAGACTGAACTAGTGGGATTCTTTTTCTCGTTTGTTCAGTTGTGAAATCTTAGTTACGAACGCGGACGAAGGGGGTATATCCTTACAGTGTCGACGAAGCTCCTATTTCTGGGTGTTTTTGTACTGCTGAACATCTGAACATAAACTAAACCTACCGACCTCTCTTTTAGGATACACATTTTGGCCAGGTTCAGTCAACTGAACAAACGAGAAAAAGATTCCCACTAGTTCAGTCAACCGAACTGGACAACTGAACTAGTGGGAATAAAGTCTTCTTTCCACCTGCTACGATCCTGAGTCCTGACAAATCTCTTTCATTAATACTAGGTAGGTTTGTGTTACGTTAGCTTAGCTCTTCAAAAGTAAGAGGTCACCAAAAGAACTAAGGGCAGATTCGACCAAACAGGAATAAGGTCTTATACCTACATAATTTACTAGAGATTTTTTATAGACTAATCTCGAAGTGTTATTCTAGCTGGTCGTTTCGTAAGACGCAAATTGGGTCAAGGGTGTGTTGCTGTGATTATGTATAGAGAAAATTACCCAGTCACACTAATGTGGCAATTTGGCGTGACTGCGGATCGGTTGGGTTCCTTTCAGTGTCTATATCGGTATAGACACTGTGTCGTGGCTCTCAATATTAAGACATTTCGAGGAAGCTAAGCAAGCTATTTTAAGTTCTTCAACATGTTACCAATGAAACAGCAGATCTGGATATATTTTATTGACAACATGAGCGGACATAAACAAGACGTGGACATGGGGGGAGGGGGCATCAGCTCCGGCTGAGGAACCCCCGCACGGAGCATAAGAAGCCCCGCCGCATCCGACGCACGGGCAGGATGGTGTGGTTGCTGTAGAACGAGCCCGTCGTGTCATAGATGGAGGAGCTCATCTCCACCGCCTGCAAGGGTCAACTCTAGAGACTGGGAAGCAGTGTTCTTGAAATCAAAGCAAGAACGTAGTCACACCAATTTGCCATACTGGTGTGACTATGGTTCATTTCATTTATCCGTAGTCACACCAAGTAGGAGGTAGGTTTAGGTTATGTTAGTTCTTTAGCAGGCCCGGAGGGCCAAACTACCCAGAAACAGGAGCTCTGCGATAGCAGAGCTCCGTCGACTCTGTGGGTTTTGATTTTTAAAGAGAAATAGACGCAAATTCGGTCTTGGTGTGACTACGGGTAAATAAAATGAACCATAGTCACACCAGTGTGGCAAATTGGTGTGACTACTGATCGGTTGGGAAAGCAAGTCGTTATCCAAAAGATGCCAATGATGGGGCTAATGATAATGAGAAAGTGCAAGTCTGATTCGAGCATTGAGCATTCCGCGACTAGATACGTCTTATTTTTTTGAAATACTAGCTGTTGCCCGCGACCCCGTCCGCGCAGAAAATAAAACATGGCCTATGTAAACTCAGTAATAACTTAACATTCTCACGGTGAAATAATTCTTCAAATCGGTCCAGTAGTTTTTGAGTTTATTCTTTTCAAACATATCGTCGGTGATATTGCAAAACCGCGTAACTAACAAATTTATGATAGAGCAAAATAAACCTTACCGTCTTATTAAAAAGGTGCATTTTTCTCCTTATTAAAAATGTTACTTACGCGGTTTTGCAGTTTCACCGACGATATACAAATGATAACAGTACAAAGCTTTCCTTTCCATACATAATATTAGTGTAGACTAGCAACCCGCCCTCGCTTCGCTTCAGTTTATGCGAGTACACCCTTATATAGCCTCCTAAGGCCCACCATACAACGAAATTCGTCAATGGAATATGAATCTATTGTGAATGAAGTAAAGTCAATTTTCTAATTTGACCATTTGTCATAAAAACAAAAGAAATTACACTTTACTTCGTTTGCACTAGATCTTTATTTCAATGACCATATTATGTTCTATTTTTAGTACAAGAAACCTCAGGAGGATAGACCAGAATTGATTGTACATAAAACCTTCCGTGAGAAATGATCTAACTGATGGTGAGAACCGCTTCAAAATCCACTGTGTGGACAGACAGACAGACAAACGCGGAAAAAAACTTCATTTTATACATGCAAAAAAGATAAAGAAGGAAGAAGATTAGAAATTTTGCTGCTATTTTAGAAGCCATACCGTCACGGAGTATTTGCGATTCACGTCAATCATAGGTAATCAAAATTATCAAAATTATCAATTTTAAATTACAATTTTTTCATCTTTATTAACACGTTCACTACGGCATTGGGTCGAATATATCCGATGAAGAAATTTCCTCCGGTGCGGGGGAGAAATTGCTGTTCCTACCGTTGGTGCGAGACAGATATCTCAAAATTTTGCAGGAGTAGAAAAGGGACAGTTAGTGTTTTATCGATGTTTTTTTCGAAAATAGGCGGTTTACGTAATAAAAGCACATCGGATCTTTTCGACCCCATGACGACCAGACAGAAACAGTTTTCATCTAGTACGGCTACCGGGTCTTAAAGACGCTCGTTCCCATAAAACCATAATTGCAAAATATCTAATTGCCGATTTACCCGTTTTCTGAAATATGAAATACCCAAAATACCAGACTTTCTTTTTACCGTGTTTCTTTTTATATCGGATTGGCAAATCAACATGTTTTCAAAACATCATGTTCTCTTTAAAACCGAATTCCCATAATACCAGATTTTGATAACACTAGGCCGGCAAAACACAATGTACTTGAAACACCCAGTTTCTTAAGCTACCAGATACTCAAAATATCAGATTGCCATTTTACGTAATTCCCAACACACCAGATGCAGATAATACTTGATTTCCGAATGCCTAAATTCCTAAAACACCGGATTTTTACTTTGGTAGATTACATAAGTACGGTTAGACAACAAAACCAACCGTAAATTTCAAATTTTTATTGTCAACTATTTATAACTAGGTACTGAACTTTATCATTAGCAAATGGCAAATACAGTCTATGAATAAATTTTTACGTACTCGTATGTTACCTAATTAAGGTAAATGCACCGTCAAAAGGAGGGTTATTTTTTCGAGCGTATGTATGTATGTATGTATGTATGTATGTATGTATGTCTATTTCTGGGCACGCTCTGCAGCCTAAGCGGCTTGACGGATTTTAACATAAGAGGTGTCATTCGATTCGTCTTAGTTGCCGAAGTGACATAGGGTATGTAAGGTATGTAGGTTATGTAATATTTCAAAAGGCGTCCGCGGAAACAATAATGGAGGGGTATTTTTTTATTATTATTATGACAATATGCTTATCAAATGAAAGCTATTAAATAGACTTCCACGCGGACGGAGTCGCTGGCAAAAGCTTGTCTTATATTTATAATAAAGAGACCTGTCCTGACGGACTGATTCATCGTCGCCCAGCCAATACTTCGGAAGCTAGAAACATTAAATCTAGATTTGCTTTTGTAACGTAAAGATCCGAAAAGACGGGGTTTTTTGAAATTCAAACACTAAGTAGATGAAAGAGTTTTTTTTTGACCTATTTTTTTAATCTTGGATTGAATATCTCTGAATAAAATTCATTAGACATGTATTTCAGCATTTTTTACAACTCATCCCCAAAAGAAGAGAAAAGGAGTGACAAAGTTGGTATTTAACGCAAACGAAGTCCTGAAGCACCTGACCGTACTTGTTTGATATTTGATATTCTGGGGATCTGGTGTTCTTCAATCTGGTATATCGAAAATATGGTTTATCTGAAATCTGCTCTTTGAAAAATCTAGTATTACATGATCATACTAAGGCGAGATCAAGTTCTTTCGAGAAAATTGTGTTTTCCTAATCAGGTTTGTAAAGTATTTCAGTGTGTTGAGATTCTTGTGATTTCGAAATTTGATATTTTCGGTATAAGGTTTTATAGGGAACATGGTGTATTGAGAACATGGTATTTTATAAAACTGATATAAAAAGGAACATAATATATAAAAATATACTGGTATTGTGGGAATCTAATATTTTGGTAAGCATGTATATCGGCAATTAGATATTTTGCAATTATGGTTTAAAGGGAACGAGCGCTTAAAGATCCGATGCCCGGTGACCCGATAGCCGTACTGGATGAAAGTCTAGTTGAGCTAGTGACTTCCAAGTGTGTGGGTGGTTATTAATTACAGTGATTTACGAGTAATACAAGATAAGGTGAATTATCGATCATGAAGCGGTCATGATGTGCATGATTGTTACAATGTATCACATAAATTCAACAAGTTGTCATAAATAAAGTAATTCAAAATGTTATGTATCTCATTAATAGTCTTAGTTAGCCTATTAAAATTAATAACTATCGATATCGGTTTTTTATTTCTACCCCAACACTAAAACAATATCGACAATGTTAACATTCAGTGCAGATCTATATCGGGTCTAAAAGATCCGACAGATTGTTCTTTGTTTGCAATCAAACCATTAATTGAATCTACCTGCGTTTTGAAGATTGGTTTGGTTGTCTATGTAAGAATTTGTTAACATAAATATATTTTCATGAATGGCTACCTATAACTACGTACATAATCACAATTAAGCAAGAGTTTACCCAACGAATCTTTTAGACCCGTTAACGCACCACAGTAGTCGTCACAAAATTTCTTTGCCGTAGTGAACGTGTTAATTTAAGAGCTTTCAAAAGATATATTAGTTAGGTATGTCACCATTATGGGTAAAACATTTTTTAGTGAATGTTCTTTCGCCTTAAAAATAATTAATTACAAAATTTACAATTTCTAATGAAGAGACTGGTTGTGGTTGGCCTAGTAAATACTACCTACCAAAAAACATTCCAAATTTCAGCCCTAAAGCTTTAGCCATTCCAGAGAAAAATGGTCGGAGGGCTGGACGCGACGGACAGAGGGATAAGAAAGTAAACTTATAAGGGCTCCATTCGTAGTATTTGCTTAACTAAAAGTTTGTCCCACGTGTGTCAGAACTTAGAATCTTGTACGTATTTTGCGCTAGCAACCAGAGATCCTATTACACTTTTAAAGTACCATAAGTATCAAGTTAGCCTAATTGTGCAAAACGTGGTTACAGAATTATCAACTACTTATTTAAGAGTGCTTGGTAATTCTGTAGCTCTGCCTACCCCACTCTGGGAACGAAGGCGTGAATTTATGTATGTATGTATGTAAGTATCAAGTTAATAACTAAAATCTTTGCACCCGCACAATAATACGGTCCTCGTCTCCTAATAATTGAGAATCGAAAAGCAAAATCAAACTTACTCCCAACGAAGTATTAATATGATACGAATCCAGAGAACTGTTGATGCTTGGTTTATTAAGGACCGGGCAAGGTAGGAGCTTATTATTAGATGCCCTGGACGCTCTCAAGACCAGGCAGGATATAAGTCTTCGGAGGAAAGGTTTCTTGGGCTTGAGGTTGAGGTTGAGGTTTAGGTCATCGAAGCATTGGACGCGCGTATCGAAGCAGTCAGAGCCACCGTCAGCGCGGAGTGAGTATGCAGACGTGCCTAGATTTGGTGTATAAGATCTTCGGTGACCTGAAATCAGTGGTATAGAAGTAGTAGGTCCACATGTCGTTAGAACAAGGTACCAAATACGACCGATATAGTCGCAAAGCGATCTGGGGGGCGATTTTTGAATTTCGAGCGCTTAAAAGTTTCACACAGGAAATGAGCAATATCTGAGAAACGGTGTGTTTTAAATTACGAGCGATAGAAAATTTAAAGACGAGTGGTCCACACCATTCATTTTCAATTCTACCGTTCGTATTTCAAAAAACGGTTTCACAGATTTTGGTCACTTCACATAGTCATCGAGAGATGGACGGAAAGCTTCTATCTCAAATCAGTATTTCGTAGCGAACCTTTGTCTACTGGTATTCCTACTGGTATGAGGGATATTCAAAAAGTTACAAACTCATTGACGAGGAACTGGGATCTATGTTTTTATTATTGTTTCACGCAAAATTTTCAAGGGCCCTAAGCTTAGGCTAGGCTTAAAGCTAGCGAAAACTAGTGTCAAAAACTGTCAAAATGTATGGTATTAACATAAACGTTCGACGCGACCGTCCGGCAGCTTACGTATTTTATAACAACCGAATGTATTAGGGTCAGATCTGGTGGAAATACGCGTAGATACATGTTCTACGCTAAAAAGTTAGTGTGTAATATAACTATAACAAATAAAAGTATATATATATATATATATTTCCTTACCATTGAAAAGAGTGTGAATGGACGCTGACTCCTTTATTTCTAGATTCCTAGTAACCGAATGGGAATCGCCAACGATGTCCGATGACGAAAACTTCACATGTTTGATATAGGACGTACTAGCGTAATGAACCTCCAGGGAAGAAGCCGCTCTCTTGGGATATTCAGTTTCAACACTTGCTTTGATAGGTTTGGGCTTCAAATAATAACTAGATTGAGAAGAATTAACCAAAATTCTGGTCTCTGTTTGTTCTAGAATGCTTAGACTTTTCGAATCTCTGTGTGTATGCTGAGCAGAGTAAACACTTTCTCTGCGCTCTATTATTTGTTTAGAATCGTCGGTGCTGCTCCTGACTTCTACAAGTTTGCGTGTCGGGTCACACACATCGGAATTGACAGAGTCGACACATTTTGTGAAATCATTTATAACTCTAATTACTTCCTCATTGTCGGTCCTGGATGACAAATCAAAGTCTTCTTTTTCTAGTACAGTATCAGTTTGAATCATAGAGAATGAAATACCGATCGAATCCGTTTGTGCTTCCTTGTTGTAGTGGCATACTAAATTTTCTTTCGGCTTCGCCCTAATTTTCCTAAATGAAACCACGCTACATTTTAGGCTGGACATTTTTGTATGTCTGCTTCCGCTGCTACTATTGACGAGTACGTGACAAATGGTTTTCCTAACTTTCTCGAACTGCTGATGCGTCAAGACTATCGGTTTTTCTGTTTTTGTCTGTTTTAGCTCTAGAAGCACTTGGAAGTTCTTGCTCAGCACCAACTGCTGGTACAGAGAGACTTTCTTCTCAGGCGCACAATAGATGGCATCCTGCTTGACTTTTCCGGTAACCAAAATTTTATTCTTCGGCCTCGATGGTTTTGCTTCACTTTGACTGAAAAACAATAAGTGACCTTGGAATTTAATTTTCAATAGATATATAAAAACAAACAATAAAAAAACGATAAAAAAAACCTCGGGCGTGGTTGTTGATATAAGTAGTGGAGGGAAACCGAGCTTCCAATTCCAAGGGTATCGCATGCCTTAAACAAAAAATAAATAAAAAAATATGATGAAACATTGTGGATGCTACTTTAACTGTGAATGTCTGACCTTGCTTGAACTTGAACGTCCCGGAGGCTTAAATCTGCCCTTTTCTATACCAAGGAGAGCCCTTATTTCCAGATCTCTCTCGATCGGGTCGGTTATTGAGCATTCGTCGCCATGGAAGTGCTTGATCGGAGCTATAATTCATGAAGAACTCGAATTAGACAAACGAATGTTTTTACTTATTTAGAGAGAACATTGCCTTAGATTTGATGAGATCGAATCTTATACTTACATAAATAAATAAATAATGATCAGGGGACAATTATTATCAATTGACCTAGTCTAAACTAAGCTCTAGGCTTGTAGAGTCGACTACAAAGATATTTATCCACTTTTGGACCTTATTTCGACGACGCGCTGGCCTAGTTGGTTGGTACCCTGCTTAAATTGGGTTCAAATCAAGGTAAGGGCAGATATTTGTTCCTGAGTCTTGGATATTGTCTATGTATTTAATTATATATTTCTCTATATACCTAAGTATTTGTATCGTTGTCCCCGGATATTTATTTATATTTTTATTCAGATATTTATTGAATTTTCTGTAAATTAGGGTTTTTACAATAAGTAAGTATTCAAATATAAAAATATATAACACTAGAATCCGCGCCAATGGCCAATTCCTTTTCATCCGTGTCACTCTTGCGCGTCTGTGGCGCCCCCCGCTCCCAGTTCGCTCGCGGCTCGACGCTGATAAGTTTTAAGTTTTTACGCGCTCTTACATTTTGTTCTAACCTAAGCACAGTTGTTTACTTTTATAAGTCCTAACAGTCATTAAAGTGATTTTATCTTTAATAAGTGTGTGATTTATTTATTGTCCGCCAACATCCACTACAAATACTAATATAAAAAAGAAACATTATAAAAAACCTAACCAACAGGTGCCGCCAGCAGCAAGGCAGGGCTCAAGCTACCGGTGGTTAGGGCTGCAGAGAGAGGAACCTCCTCACAATGCGTGCCGTGTCGAGGAGTGCTGCCTTCTGTATCTGGCCCTTGATCCAGCCATTTAGCGAGAGTCTCTTGAGGTGTTGGTCGAGACTCTTCGCTATAAGACCGTTTGCCGAAACAACTATCGGGATAATGATCGACGAGCTAATATCCCACATGTCGGTCACCTCGTGAGCCAAGACAAGGTACTTGCTGAACTTGTCCTTCTCGGCCTTCACGAGGTTTTCGTCACTGGGATGGTGACGTCGACGAGCACTGCCCGGCGTTGAGATCGATCTGTCAACACGATATCAGGCTTATTGGCGACAGTAGTGCTGCCCGTGATGTAAGATCGATCCCAATAGAGCGCAGCACGACCATTTTCGAGAACTGGCGCCGGATTGTACTTATAGTACGGCACTTCAGACTCAAAAAGACCATATTGCAGAGCGAACTGCTGATGGATGATCCTGGCAAATGGTAATTGCATACATTGGCGTTTTATAACTGGGACATTTTGTTATTTGGGCGTTATACAAACAAAACGCTATAGAATTAAGTCCAATCTTTAGCCCAGGCATTCTACTAATAAGAAGATTTGGACAATTAGACATTTTGCAACCATGATCTTATGCAGCTAAGTAGTTTTGCTTACATTGTCGTTTTATAATGTAGGCCTTACAAGCCTAACCCAAAAATGTAGGTAATGTACAGTTTCGACACAAATGTTTTGCATCTGATTCTTATTCTAATTTTAATTAATGGCTTACACTCCTGTTAAGGTGTATTTCGCCAATGTGGACTTATTAGAGACATTCGTCCATGGATATCACACGTAAAGACATTTTTTCGGTAAAAGAGTATTTGTTGGGGTTAGCTACAAGTGCTTCTGTCAAGTCGTCTTTCATCCTTAGCCGTAGTTCTGGCTCTATGTGCCAATGTCACAATGATTGTTTTAAATAAATCAACATAAAAATAATAAAAACATGTTACCGAAGTACTCGTTATCGACTGCGTTGCAAGTATTATTGTCAGGCTTTACAATTGTTTGAGTGGTTATACCACCGACAGAGGTCCTTTCTTCACGCCTGAAACGTCGATCAGCTTCACAAATTTTCCAATTAAAAACTACGTATTACTTTAAAAGGTTTAGGGACACTTGATTACCTGTGCGATATTTCAAGACTGTCAACAACGTTAAGTTTTGAAGAGGTTCGACTGCCTTCGGGATTACTCTGCAACACAAAGCAGGAAACGTTTAAGTGGCAGAATAAAATAAAAACATACTAGTTATAAGCTGCCCAATTGCCATTACGTAAGAAGCGAGCCGAATAATCTGCTAAGAGAATAATAACAAACTTTTCAAACAAAAGCAAAAAAAAATTTTTCTGTGGCAATCATAGAGAAAGAAGACCTATTTAATTACCCCTTCAAAAAAATTTGTTTGGGAATGGGATCTCTTTCTGGGCTCGTCTGGGCGCAATTTTAAAAAATTCTCTAGAGACGTATGTTCCTCGACTTCCGGGTGTTTAGTCATAATTCCTTTATTAGTTCTTATAGAAACATCTTTATCTAAATCACCTTGGCGGAACGTAACATTGTAGCGTTCGTTATCACCGTCTATATTGACGGTGACGTTAGAGGCTTTCCACGTGAAACCGGGTTTTGATTTCTTATCATTTATCAAGGCGATTTGCTTTGTGAAATCGTCCACTAAAGCCTTTTTGGTCAGCAATTTATCAGTATTTGTGCCTGTTGATAAGTTACTGTTGAGCTTACTTTTCGGACTGTCCTTCCGCCTACCTGGGGAGGGAGCTCTCGTGGGCGACTTAGACCTTTGTTCTGACTTTTTGGTCAAGTTTGACGTTTTTGTTAGATTAACAGTTTGGACATTACTCGATTTAGTTTTTTTACGCCCAGGACTTGAGATACTGTCGCAAACCTGCTTAGACGATGTGACTGTTGATTTCATTTGTGTTTCTTTATCTTTTTTGGCTACTCTTGCAGGTGAAGGAGACCGACTGCGCGCACCACCTTTTATGGTTTTAATTTTGTTGCTTAGCTTCGGTCTCCCTTTTTGGGAGTATTCAATTTGCGTTGTATACTTATCATCCGGTGAGAAACCTTTGTTTTTAGTAACTATATCTGTGGAGTCTTGGTTTGGATACACAGATATTATAACGATGGGGCTCGCGCAAGGTTTGAGCGAGATGTCACTATTGTCTGAAGTATAGGTCGAGTTGTCTTTGTTGGCGTCGCAACAACATTGAACTATCTTGTCGTCGTTACACACTGCTCTGCTTGGTCGCGGGCGGTCTAAATTGATTTGAGTCGCTTGACATTGAAACGTTGAACTATAAAGAAAAAATAATGTTACGAAAATTTTAAAGACGTACCTAATTAGCAGTGATCGGATTTCACGGGGTGAATGACCTCAAACATTATGCTATATAATATGGATATGTCCTGGGATGCCGGAACTGATTTTGTTGAAAGAGGGTAATGTTTCAGATTCTATCATATGATAATTTCCTTAATTTAACGTTTGGGTTTGGAATAAATATTTTCACTGTACTTAATGTATTTTTTTAAATAACTCCATTTAAAACTGATCTGCCAATTAGTATTTAGTGAATATAAATAAAGGATATAATACGTTACGCATAATCAGTTTACCACACACACCGATATTATATTTTTTTGACAACGCGCTGGCCTAGTTGGTAGTAACCCTCTGACCCTGCCTACGAAGCTAGCGGTCCTGGGTTCAAATCCCGGTAAGGGCAGATATTTGTGTGATGAGCGCGAATATTTGTTCCTGAGTCATGGATGTTTACTATGTATTTAAGTATATATTTCTCTATATATAAGTATTTATATCGTTGTCTAGTACCCATAGTACAAGCTTAGAACTTAGTTTGGGACTAGGTTAATTGGTGTGACATTGTCCCCTGATGTTTATTTATTTATTTATTAGTTTGTATGAAATTGAAATAGGATACAATTATTTTCTCAACATTCTATATGTTTAATCGATTTCTTTACACATCTAAAATCCTATCCTAATGCCTATTTATAAATATCCCAACAAAATGCATTTTCTTTTCGAACCAGATCCCGGGATTTTGGTCATATCCATATTAAGATTTCTACTCTATATCACTGCTAATTAGGTACATTAAACTATTAAATTTCATAAACTCTATGTATTGTATACATACTCAAATGCAGAACAAGGAATAAAACGGTCTGTTTGAACATTGAAATCCCGTTGTTTCTTCGGCGGCGGTCTGGAAGGATAGTGACATAGTTATACGATTCGTCCTTTTTATAATATCGAAATACTACTAACAGCTGCACTCAGAGTCTGTTAATGACGATCAAAGGTTGGCGCAGTAGACATAAGCCCTCGGCACCAGATCTCTCAAAGGGATGATTGAAAACTAAACTTTGATGAAAAGTACCTTGGTGGGAGGACCTTGTGCAGGGTCCGTCCGGGTTTTACCACCATCTTATCCATTAACCTACCGCCAAGCAGCAGTGTTTGCATTGTTGTGTTCCGGTTTGGGGATAAGACAGCCGGTGAAATGACTAGCATAGAGGCATTCCATCTTAGTCCTCAGGGTTGGCAGTGCATTTTGCAGACTTGTGAATGCGAATGTCTATAGGTCACAGTTTCCACTTACCATCAGGTGGCCTGTGTGCTCGTCTACTATGCCATAAAAAAAGGAACGTTTCTGAAAGTTAAATTGAAGTAGGGCGCGGGCCTCGCGTCGTCCAAAGAAAAATGTATCGTAGTATAGTTGGTTCCAGTTTAAATGACGAAAAGCACTTAACGCAGGATTTTACAACTTCTTTTGTTGCTAAATATGAAAGGAAAAGATAACAAAGGGACGACCGAAGTGTGGCACATGCCTTGGAGTAGCTCAACCCTTCTTGATCATTGGGTTTTACCTGAACCGGACACATTTAAGTAGGAGTTTTCTGAATACAATTAAGTACAGTCCGGTTAACATTCAGGTAAAAATGTATTTTTAATACTATTCTTAAATTGTACAAAGTGATATTGACACAGTATTTAATTATTATTTTAGAAACATTTAATTATTAAGTTAAATACCGGCAACATCAAAACTATCAAGATTGTTTGTTCACAGTATACTTTGGCCGTACCGACACACCAGCGTAATTGTTTTACAACCCTACTTGAAGATAACAATTGACAACAATTCATTTTGTGCTAAGGTAGTAAAATAAAATACCGTTTCTAGATTTTACACTGCTGATTACAGTAAAAATATCTTTGGATTTTTTTATGCAGTAGTTTTTTTATATTTAGGAAAAACAGTAAAAAAAGTTGGATTGTGAATGTTAGGAATACACTTATAGTGCCCTTAGTCCATTTATTACCAAAGGAATTGAAAGAAATATACAACTGTCATGCTCATTTTTATCTGTCTGACGGATTACTTGATTCTAACGACACGGTTTCGATTCTACGCAAAATAGTTTATTTATTTTAATGGCATCTACAAATTATGTAATTAATTAAATTACGCAAAATAACAAATTTGTGAACGAACGGCAGCGAATGATTGACAAGTGAGTGACATGACATGACAGTCAGTTCTGTTTATGTTTAAAGTTACTTTTTTTATTTTATATCATGCTAAGATCACGACATCAGTATTCCTAACTTTGTATATACGGTCTTTTTAATGACTATTTCTTTAAAAAAATATTAACGACGAATTTAAGTTAAATAAAGAAAAACCAAGAAATACGGGTAGTCTAATTTTTAACCAGCTATTATAAACGCGAAAAAACAATAATGCTTTTTTTTTTTAAATGTTGTCAATTGAAGAATAGATGTTGGTAATGGTTGGTTTTAAGTGCTTTTCGTCATATTAACTTGAACCAACTATAACATACCATACATACATACGACCTAGTTGGTAGTAACCGCTGTCCTAGTTGGTAGTAACCCTCTGACCCTGCCTACGAAGCTAGCGGTCCTGGGTTCAAATCCCGGTAAGGGCAGATATTTGTGTGATGAGCGCGAATATTTGTTCCTGAGTCATGGATGTTTACTATGTATTTAAGTATATATTTCTCTATATATAAGTATTTATATCGTTGTCTAGTACCCATAGTACAAGCTTAGAACTTAGTTTGGGACTAGGTTAATTGGTGTGACATTGTCCCCTGATGTTTATTTATTTATTTATTAGTTTGTATGAAATTGAAATAGGATACAATTATTTTCTCAACATTCTATATGTTTAATCGATTTCTTTACACATCTAAAATCCTATCCTAATGCCTATTTATAAATATCCCAACAAAATGCATTTTCTTTTCGAACCAGATCCCGGGATTTTGGTCATATCCATATTAAGATTTCTACTCTATATCACTGCTAATTAGGTACATTAAACTATTAAATTTCATAAACTCTATGTATTGTATACATACTCAAATGCAGAACAAGGAATAAAACGGTCTGTTTGAACATTGAAATCCCGTTGTTTCTTCGGCGGCGGTCTGGAAGGATAGTGACATAGTTATACGATTCGTCCTTTTTATAATATCGAAATACTACTAACAGCTGCACTCAGAGTCTGTTAATGACGATCAAAGGTTGGCGCAGTAGACATAAGCCCTCGGCACCAGATCTCTCAAAGGGATGATTGAAAACTAAACTTTGATGAAAAGTACCTTGGTGGGAGGACCTTGTGCAGGGTCCGTCCGGGTTTTACCACCATCTTATCCATTAACCTACCGCCAAGCAGCAGTGTTTGCATTGTTGTGTTCCGGTTTGGGGATAAGACAGCCGGTGAAATGACTAGCATAGAGGCATTCCATCTTAGTCCTCAGGGTTGGCAGTGCATTTTGCAGACTTGTGAATGCGAATGTCTATAGGTCACAGTTTCCACTTACCATCAGGTGGCCTGTGTGCTCGTCTACTATGCCATAAAAAAAGGAACGTTTCTGAAAGTTAAATTGAAGTAGGGCGCGGGCCTCGCGTCGTCCAAAGAAAAATGTATCGTAGTATAGTTGGTTCCAGTTTAAATGACGAAAAGCACTTAACGCAGGATTTTACAACTTCTTTTGTTGCTAAATATGAAAGGAAAAGATAACAAAGGGACGACCGAAGTGTGGCACATGCCTTGGAGTAGCTCAACCCTTCTTGATCATTGGGTTTTACCTGAACCGGACACATTTAAGTAGGAGTTTTCTGAATACAATTAAGTACAGTCCGGTTAACATTCAGGTAAAAATGTATTTTTAATACTATTCTTAAATTGTACAAAGTGATATTGACACAGTATTTAATTATTATTTTAGAAACATTTAATTATTAAGTAAAATACCGGCAACATCAAAACTATCAAGATTGTTTGTTCACAGTATACTTTGGCCGTACCGACACACCAGCGTAATTGTTTTACAACCCTACTTGAAGATAACAATTGACAACAATTCATTTTGTGCTAAGGTAGTAAAATAAAATACCGTTTCTAGATTTTACACTGCTGATTACAGTAAAAATATCTTTGGATTTTTTTATGCAGTAGTTTTTTTATATTTAGGAAAAACAGTAAAAAAAGTTGGATTGTGAATGTTAGGAATACACTTATAGTGCCCTTAGTCCATTTATTACCAAAGGAATTGAAAGAAATATACAACTGTCATGCTCATTTTTATCTGTCTGACGGATTACTTGATTCTAACGACACGGTTTCGATTCTACGCAAAATAGTTTATTTATTTTAATGGCATCTACAAATTATGTAATTAATTAAATTACGCAAAATAACAAATTTGTGAACGAACGGCAGCGAATGATTGACAAGTGAGTGACATGACATGACAGTCAGTTCTGTTTATGTTTAAAGTTACTTTTTTTATTTTATATCATGCTAAGATCACGACATCAGTATTCCTAACTTTGTATATACGGTCTTTTTAATGACTATTTCTTTAAAAAAATATTAACGACGAATTTAAGTTAAATAAAGAAAAACCAAGAAATACGGGTAGTCTAATTTTTAACCAGCTATTATAAACGCGAAAAAACAATAATGCTTTTTTTTTTTAAATGTTGTCAATTGAAGAATAGATGTTGGTAATGGTTGGTTTTAAGTGCTTTTCGTCATATTAACTTGAACCAACTATAACATACCATACATACATACGACCTTGTAAGGATCGCGGGAACGCGGTGGATGCGAAAAGCACAAGACCGGTCTGAGTGGAGAGCCTTGGGGGAGGCCTATGTCCAGCAGTGGACGTCTTTCGGCTGACATGATGATGATGATGAACTATAACATAAATCAATGTTCACTTGTCTATGTCACACTTTGAGCTGATCCGTCCCGCCGAGCGGTTATCTGCGTCAACTTTTAGTCGTTCCATCCATAGTGTCAATTTTTCAGACACAAGTTTGAAAAACGAACGAGGTAATTATGTCTCTAACTAAAAGGGACCTGAGAGCGGCTGTTAATCACTCATTAACAGATATAGAAGTTTTTGTGACAAAGCGTCAATTAACTAGGGACTTCCTTTCGATATTAAATTTATCGATACTTAAATTTAAAATACTTATTTCAAAGTGACATTTCATAGCAGATAGGTAATCTGGATTAAGTTCACCGGATGAAATAGAAATCAACTAAAATGCTGATTACTACTCATCGATGTTATAAATGAGAGGTAATATTTGATTTAAGTAATTCATATGCATACTTTTTAGGGGTTTTAAAATTCAAATAAGCATAAATAAAAATTATAATTAACGTGTTTCTTGCAAACTTATTTTAATGCTATTCAATATAAATTCAATATACCTAATAGTAAACTGAAACCACGAGTGCCTTGCAACAAAGGCCTAACTATTTAGAAAAATTGTATGACATTGCGTAGCATAATAGTTTACTCTAATAATACCTACTCAGTTTTCTTAAAATATATACGGAAAAGACTCGAAAATAAATATGGATAATCATTCATTTCATACGGACTTTATACTGTTATAGGTATGCTAGTTGCAAGTTCATATTATACTTTATCTAATAGTCATAACTGTCATAAGTTCATAACAAAGTACAATTTATCGATAAATTAATATTTATCGTTCGGAAGTCCCTAGGACAATTTTATTTTTGCCACAAAATCTTCTATGTCTGCTCATTAAGTACTACATCAAACTTAAATTATTCGTTCATACTCAAATATATGGCAGGGGATATAACGGGTTTCAGTTTGAATACTTGAGTCGCGTTGTGGCTTCGGCGTCCTGGAACGTAAATGTTATGTAAATTCCAGCTCTATTTAAAATCATTTGGTACAGCCACGAAGAAAACAGTTGGTACAGCCAAGATCATAAATATGTGCACGTTCCTGCACGTCTAGCTATGACACTGACGTTAAGGCCTATGCACTCGTATACATAGTATATTTGACGCGTCTGTCTGTCTGTCACTTTATACCTAACGTTTTATATAATACTAACTGTTGCCCAGGACTCAGTCCTTCCTGTCCTTGATTTTATCATAAAATCCATATGTCGGGTTAGTAAGTATGAAATCGTCGATAAGTGGTCTCTACATCAACGCGCCTAAAAATCGTCTGTCTGAGATCGCAAGTAGTCGAATACGTAATCAGCAGACCTAGGAATATACGGGGCAAAATTAAATGACAGCTAGGGATTGCCTATATCGATAAACTCAACTATCGATGCTTTTCCCATATACTAGTGATCGCTACGAGTTTTGCTTGTGAAAATAAAAATGTATTGACAGTATGCAAATGGAACAAAATAGCAATATAATTCTGGTTATTCTTTATTTTAAAAGGATTTTTTAACCTCCACTCATCATTATCATATTTTTTTCCTTAATGTGTATTTCAGAGTGCCTTTCCCATTTAGGTTCTATTGTTAAAATAAACGATCCAAATTTGTTAGGAGTAAAAAAAATGATGATGATGATGATTGAAGGTTAAAAAATTGTTTTAAAATAAAGAATAACCAGAATTATGTTGTTATTTAGTCTCATTTGCATACTTTCAATAAAATTTTATTTTTCAAACAAAACTTGGAGCGATCACTAGTGTATGAGAAAAGCATCGATAATTGAGTTTATCGATATATGCAATCCTTAGCTGTCATTTAATTTTGCCCTGTATATTCCTAGGTCTGGTAATCAGCAACTCGTCTTAAATCAACTGGACCAATTCTTCTTCTTCTTCAGTCTGAAGAATTCGCTACAAGTTTAAAAAGTAATCGGTTCGGGGTGTTACTCCTATGGTTGTACCTACGCTTCCTTAAATTTTAATATGTCTCTGTAACTTGTGGCAACTTCGCTGGTTTATGTTAAATTCATGTTCTTTTTTTATCTTTAAGTTATATTGTACCGTTTGTGCCCAAATAAAACATTAAAACATTAAAACAATTATTATTTTAGGTTTGTAATGGTTTTACTATGAAAAATTAGACTGTGTGTACAAACTTTATATTCATGATACATTGCCTACTTTAGTTGCAAAGTTTGTCGGGCCTGCCTATATTAAACGCGCAATGGAAATATAAATATCGATTTAGCTTTTGTCGCTCGGCTTCTTAGTAGGGGTTATCATTAAATTATTGAATTAAATAATTAATGTATGGTTGCATCTATATCGCATGTCAAATGTGTATAAAGCATCAGTCACTGTCGTAGTTATTTGTCATGCGATAAACGCAGCCGTGTTATGTTAGGGCCTAATTTAGCAACCTATTTCCGGTGTATCAATCTAGATATGTTACAGGTACAAGTGAGAGTACATATTTCTAATACCGTATCTGTTACTATAAAAACTATACTCACCTGTAACACATATCCAGTTGAGTCCTGAAATTAGTAAAAAAATGTTACAATACAATGGATGAGAAGGATCTTGTAAGGATCGCGGGAACGCGGTGGATGCCATAAGACCGGTCTGAGTGGAGAGCCTTGGGGGAGGCCTATGTCCAGCAGTGGACGTCTTTCGGCTGACATGATGATGATGATGAATGGATGAGAGGTAAGCACCAGCTCTAGGATCTCCGGAGGTGTCTATGAGCCGGGATGACAGAGCCTTAATTAAGTTTTTCATATCGACTGACCAAGGGCCCATGGTCTCCACTGCAAGTGCCACAAAATAATTACTTATATTGATAAATTAATAATGATGAATATTTGCGGTGCTTGATGGTTTGGGCCTCTGATCAGCTGCTGCACCGGCCCGATTACGGGTTCATAGACACCTCCGGAGATCCTAGAGCTGGTGCTTACCTCTCCCGAAGGATTGGGCTAGCTATCCAGAGAGGTAATGCAGCCAGTGTCGGGTTTATAGTGGTGATTATAATTATTACATCTTCAATATTTAAGTAGCTAGCTTAGTTAGTTATATTTTAATTAAAATAAGTTTAGTTTTAACTTTTAATTGTTAACATCAATAATAAAAAGTAATTATAGTTTTTTGAGCTTAGTAATAAATATCGTACAACTAATTACATTAGTAATCATTCCTTTACCTTTGCGTTTCTATAGAGGAGGTGCAAACCGCGTTAGGCCGGAGCAGCTCCGCGTCTTGGCGGGCCGTTTGGAAGTGAGTTGCGACTGAAAAACACGATCAAAACGATAGTACGTAATTGACCACACGAACTTTTTTAAAAGGTGCCCTAAAAAAATATGCTTATAGCTATACCTATAGAAGTTTGTATCAAAGGCACGAGTACTTTAAAAAAAAAGATCATCGTTTACTGAGTAAATAATATTGAGTATTATCAGCCATAAAAATATGCATGCATATGATATTAGGACGACTTTCATTTCAACCAAGCCCTTTCGTCTACTTTGGTAGATATATTGCAACGCGGGCGTTTTGCACATCAAAACATCTTACTATCTAGACATTGGACCCGATTCTACAGTGGCCTCTAAACTTCCTAATTTTATTTAGGTGTCGCTAAAACACTGCTATTCTATGAGCAGCTGTCATAATCAAATGACAGCGCCATGACAGCGCTAATTTGAATCTGATGCTTCTTATTTTAGGCGGTCTTATACATTGTCAGCTTGACATTCTGGAATAGCACTGATTAAATCTGCCGTCTAAACTATGTCTTAAAATTAGACAATTTAGTTTTAGTTAGTTGTAGGCTATTTAAGCGATGTGCACGTAAAATCGGGTCCGATATACACCTTAGACGTTGTGATTATCAACCAAGGCAAAATGCAACTAAGTCCGAACCGAACCCGTTACCAAACCTTGCTAGATCTAACGTATTGTTAGATTGTTACTTGGTCAATACATATCAATTCTATTTTCATTATACATATATTCTCCACCAACCGGAAACCGCGATCCGGGAGACGAATTGTCGGCCGGCCTTCCACAAGGTGGACTGAGGATCTGATAAAGGTCGCGGAAAACCGCTGGATGACAGCAGCAGAGGAGCCATCGTTGTGGAAAACCTTGGGGAAGGCCTTCGTCTAGCAGCGGACGTCTTGCGGCTGATAATGATGATGATGATGATTCTCCACCATTCATCACAATCGGCTTATAATATAACCAACACGAGGACGCCACTCTTATTTCTTCCCATTGGGGGTCAATTGTATAGAAGTCATTACTGTATGCACTCGTAGGGTACCCAAAGAAGGTTCCCTCCAAATTTACATTCCCTAGGGTCAGCTGTTTGGGCTGTGCATTGTCTGTCAGTCAGTCACAAAACACTCAGATCAGAGGCGTTACTTTGAAAATCGAAGTTCGAAGTTACGTTAGCTTCATCTCTGTCAATCGTCATTCGAGACTAAATGGAGAGAAAATGATGGAGCTACCGTACTAAACTTCGACCTTTGATTTTCAAAGTAGGGCCTCAAATATCACACTTACTCGGCTTGTCATCAAGAGTAGCATCACATTTAAGTACATATTTGTCCTCAGCAGTGAGTCCTAGACGACCCGTTATTTTTATACGACTTTTAGGAGCAGTTACGTCAGACAACCCTTTTCTCGTAGTCGCGATAGCTATATCAGTCCTCGACCTGTTACTTCCAGAGGTCTTGCCTGACGCATTCGGAATTTCCATCCTATAAGTTTCTGAATCAATCCTTCCGTAACTTTTTTTAACTTTGTTTCCGTTCCTATTGTTTCCATTGGACCTGGTCTTCAGATCCTGACTGCTTCTCCGCTGGCACCCGTGACAATGACAATTGTGCGTGCAGGTCTCTGGCACTTCTTCTGACGCTAAGTTATCGTTTTTGTTTGTCAGCTTTCTTTTATGTTTGATCATGTTCGCATTAAAATATTTTTTATATTCATTCTCGTTTAAAAGTGTTTCATGTTTACACGTTTCTCCCTTGCCACTCCTAGTGTTTAGCTCGTAGATCTTTCGATTTTTGCACCCAGCAACTACGAGGTAAAAGTTTTTTGTGTCATACGGGTCCGATGGAAGTTTCTCTATTGGTTTCTGGGGTATAGTGATTTGTCTATGCGATCTAGTGTTGTATCCTTCGTCGTAGTGGTGCGGTGGGTTGTGTGGTATTACGGTCACCTTTATGAGCGGCTTGCCGTCTGCCACCGAGGGGTACTTGGCATCAGGGCCTCCATACACAGGATTATGCGGTAGTAATATATCTGAAAAGCTCGATGCTGAATAGTCATCGACGACCTATAGACAAAGCATAATAATTATGAAGTTAGTATTTTGAACACATTCACGAAGAGTCATAATTCTGAATAGGTCGCGCGGCAGTCGCACTGTTTGTTTAATCGCGCGACTGGAGATCATATAAACATTTTAGTCCTGTCCGGCAGCGCTTCTGCCGCGCGACCGCACCGTTAACGTGAAAGCACTCTGATGATACCTTTCGATCGATAGTTTTCTTCAATATCAGTGAAGTAGAAGATTCGACTATTTTTCTTTGTCTGAAAGGTTCTTTTCGGCGAGAAAGTTTCTTCCGGACGCCTTTTGACCAAATAATATCGGAATATTGGAAAATGTCGTCTATTGACCTCTCTCCATAGACCTCTCTCAGATCTCTAACGGGAGCTTGTGCAAAGTCCCAAGATTCTAAAGAAAATACAAAATATTTAAATAAAGTTTCATAAATATATAAACATAAAGGGTTAACGAACTAACAACCTATAATTTCCGATGACACACTGATATAGTCCATTTCATGAATTTTGAGTCCGCTGGTGTTATAAATCGCGAAATACACTAATTAGTAAAATTGTATAAAAATTAAATTTTGAAACCGTTCTGATGCCATTTATTTGCATCACTAATTGACTTTTCATATGATTGTCATTTGCTGACGTACCGACGCGTTATAGACACACGCACAACCCATTGCACGCCTCCTTTAACACACATTTGTCAATTAAATCGTGACTTACAACATCAAGCATGTCATCATGTCATTGCATGTCGTTTCGCCTTGATTTCCCCGCAGTTCTTTTGGCCGCATTTCATTTCGGAACTAATGTATTTATAAAACGATCGATAGGGTGCGTCGACGTAATGAAGTAAAATTTGCTGTAACGTAGTCAGTTTACTTATTTCAGCCGCAAAAACATGAGAGTTGGACAATGCTTTAACAACATTAAACCCGGCAAAGCATCTTCGACTCCCCTCATCTCCTGGTATCCATAGCAGTGTTCTTTTCATCAGCTTGTTTGCTATACACTTAGTAAAGATGATGAAAGTGCCGGATGACTGTGTGAGGTCTGGGATGGTGCTCCCAGTCTCGAAGGGGACGTACTTCAACACGAAGAAAGCACCCAGCACACCACTTTGCCCGTACGACATGTTGTACCACCCCCCGGATTACAACCCCCACTCCTCCCGGTCGGACAGGCAAGACAGCAAGATCATCAGAAAGAACATATGGAACCAGGTCTGTATACTTAGCTAGGAGGTGCGAATGCGTGGTCGGTTGCGTTTTTAAATCCCGACGCATAAAGGGGGGTTGTTATAATTATAAGCAGGGCCCGTAATTTTCATGCCGATGACATCAATTTGACGTCACGCTCCATATAAGGTGATCCCAAATAGTTTTATTGTAAATTATTAATCATTAGTCGTCAATCATTTTAATTATGTACAAATGACTTCAAAAGTATTCTATTTACACGTTGAATAAATAATACTTACTTGATACGTGAAACGTAAATAAAACTATTTGATTTGTTGTTATACATACATTTTATTAAATGGTGCAAGTGCCACTGAGAAATAAAAATACTGATTTCCTAATTCTATAAGTTATTAAAATCAGAAAAAATGTGTCCATCAATGATACATTTTCTTTTTATCAAAGAAGTTGGAATAATTAACCAAATGTGTGACAAAACAAACAAAAATACGATTACAAAACAAAAGGATTTTTATGAATATTGCATTACGTATGAACGCGAAGATGACTTAGATTTTCTTTGCATGGGAATTAATGCAAGAAGGATGGCGTGCTTTACGTTAGAGAGGAATTCTGTTTTCTACGTAATTATTGTAATGCGTTGTTAACAATACCATTTAATAAAATGTATGTATAAAAAAAACAATAAGTTTTATTTACGTTTCACGTATCAAGTAGGTATTATTTATACCACGTGTAAATAGAGTACTTTTGAAGTCATTTGTACATGATTAAAATGATTGACGACTAATGATTAATAATTTACAATAAAACTATTTGGGATCACCCTATATGGAGCGTGACATCAAATTGATGTCATCGGCATGAAAATTACGGGCCCTCAGGCCCTGGTTGTAAGTTTGCCCGTTACGTGTGTGTCTGTAGCACCCTAGTTCCTAAACGGATGAACTGATCTGGATGTGCTTTTTTTAAAATTAAAAGCAGGTTTTCTAGCGGTGGGTCTTGTGTGTAGCAAGCTTTCATGAAAATCGATTGGACCTTTTAAGAGATATAGCAATGAAAGAGGAGGTCACCTTTATTATCGCGGGTGTTTATCTATACAGGGTGTTACAAAAATACCCGTAAAGCCGAAAGGGGGTTAAATAGTGCTTTATAACAAATTTTTTTCATTGATGTGCTAACCCTATTTCAGTAAAATTAAAGAGTAAACTACGCAGAATGTTTATGTACATTTTTACCTAATTCGCGAAACGGTACAGAGATATAAACAAAATGAACAGAATTCGATTAGATACATATTACACGTCGAGTTTTGGAAGATTTTAAACGAAGAAACCTAAACTAACACTTACTTTTTCGTAATGAACGTCAAATTTAAATTGCTATCTTCATGGCCTACGCATAACATCATATCGTAATATTCTGCGTTAGAAAACATCGTCATTTTGGAAAAAAATATGGAAAAACACGGATCAATTGTAGAATATCGATAAGAAGATTTGAAATTGACAACATTTTTTTTTTTCCGTCTTGACGTTTTTTGAAGCCAGTACTTTAAGCATAATGACATCGCAGTATTGAACCTTTGTGGATGAAAAACAGAAAAACCATTAAAGTTGACAATTATTAAAATTGGTAGGTAGGCCTGGCCTCTCTGTTAAATAATCTATGCTAACCCCGATTCCCTGACATGACAGCTTACTAGGGTTGACAATATTTTTGGCTTTGATAATTTATTATATTTTTTACGGGATATTTTGTAACACGTTGTATACTAGCTGACCCGGCAAACGTTGTTTTGCCATGTATTTAATATTTTGGGGTGAACCACCCTTATCACTTAGGGGTACGAAAAATAGATAGTAGCCGATTCTCAGATCTACTGAATATGCATATAAAATTTCATAAGAATCGGTCAAGCCGTTTCGGAGGAGTACGGTAACTAACTTTGTGACATGGAAATTTTATATATTAGATTAGATTAGAAGAAGATATTATAAGATTATCAGCTGATGTTGCCCTCGTCCGAGGAATAACACAAATACTGAATTACACTATCGCCAGTGTGATGCTATGCTATGTGACTCTACGAGGTGTTAAAATGATTATTAACAGTTTTTCTTTCGCTTTCTCGTTCGCACTTTTTTTCTTGCCGTAGGAGACTGCGATCTCGCTTGCACAGTCACTATGTCTATTACGCTGGTATATTAATGTCTATGGCGTGCCCGAAGAGTGCTATTTCGACCCTAATACTAAGGGTTTTGCTGAATCTTTTGAACCGTTAATATACCTATTATAATCTCTATTTCATAGTAATACAAGAGAGCGTTTGAATATCGAAAACGGCAATTAATGACTAAGATATTTTTTCAGGAAGAACATAAACCGATCGCTTCGACTTCACATTTTGGACTCGGCAGACCGTACTGGAAGATCTTAGACATCCCAACGAAACAGTTCGTGAGATCCCACGGTAGGTATCCTTAAACCGACTAAAATCTGAGACCCTAGTAAGTCTAGAAGAGATGTCCATTTTTCCGGTTTTAAGTGGTTAAAAATCCCGGATTTAAATGGACTAGCTGATAAAAATGGACACAGAATTGATTGATTTATTTTTTACAGAATAATATCTTACACACAGAGGAAATTGAAACATGATTTATATAGATTGTTTATTTATACATTTATAAGAAAGTATTACGTAAACAAGTAATTAGGTACCTAAGTGTTTCTGTATGAATATGGATTATTCCCTTAATGGAAAGCCAAAATTAAATTTACGACCTGATTAAATGGGATCCACTATTGGACCCATATTTTCATCTCTTAGACCCCCGTTTATTTTTTCCGCTCACATGGACCTCTTGCAGGTCGTCGTCGGATTCACTGGTCTAGAAGATATAGGTACTCTGTATACAGTGGACTACAAAGAGATTCAAATATCGGGGGACAATCTTGCACAATTTAACCTGGTGACAGCGATGCGAAATGCGCGACTGCATCGCTACAAAAAGTCGCCGTGTGCTACCCCCTAATTACTATTGTAGGGCCATTACCAACTGACCGTCGGGGCAATAAATCATTTTATCGGAGTCTCTCGCTCGTACTCGTGGAGCTTATGGCGAGCGTAAGGGATACAAGATAACGCTGATACTACACGCACCTGGAATGCGTTTGTAACATTGGTTTTCGTTTCAGACGAAGTCGGAAATCCCCACATGAGAATCTACGACGTGCTCAACTGGGCCCTCATCATCAACGAAGGCAAACAAACCATTTGCGACGATAAATAAATGGTCTCAAATTCTTCTTTACCCCGGGCACGAACCTTATGGTGAGAAAACGAGGACGTAGGATTTTGTAACGGGGGGAGCGGGACACCTGCTTAATATTACTTATTACTTTAAGGTTTGTGAGCATTCCTGCGTCTTCTAAGGGGAGGGGACAGCTGCTGGCCGTAGAGGAAATCATAAGATGAATAAGAGTTTTATTAAATTCGATTACTATACATATGTATGAAAATATATGCAATTTTTGTTATAAATCAATTTATATTTGGTATATTAAGATCAATATATAACTACAGTTTGTGATTTCATTTTCATTCAACCATCTAGTCGTTTTGCCACTTAAACGTTATAAAATTTTGACGATATGCCTACCTAGCCTTTCAGTACGTTCTGCATACGTACGTTGGCGTTTTGCAACTGGGTAATTTTGTTATTTGGCCGTTATACAAACAAAGCATTATAGAGCTACAGTGAATAATTTTTATTCACATAACACAGTTTTTTTCAAGTTTAAATATTCCAATACAGACATGACTTGACGGTAATTTAATCAAACATTACACGTTAAATACTTTCCATTGGACATGAGATTACATTAATTATGATAAAGTACTTACAGCGTGTTTTTTTTTAATAGCCATGTTATGTTATCTTTCGAGTGACAAGGGCATTTAACGCGTAATAAAATAACCCTTTTTAGGGTTCCGTAGCCAAATGGCAAAAAACGGAACCCTTATAGATTCGTCATGTCTGTCCGTCTGTCCGTCCGTATGTCACAGCCACTTTATTCCGTAACTATAAGAGCTATACTGTGGAAACTTGGTAAGTAGATGTATTCGGTGAACCGCATTAAGATTTTCATACAAAAATAGAAAAAAAACAATAAATTTTTGGGGTTCCCCATACTTAGAACTGAAACTCAAAAATTTTTTTTTCATCAAACTCATACGTGTGGGGTATCTATGGATAGGTATTCAAAAATGATATTGAGGTTTCTATTATAATTTTTTTCTAAACTGAATAGTTTGCGCGAGAGACGCTTCCAAAGTGGAAAAATGTGTGTCCCCCCCCCCGTAACTTCTAAAATAAGGGAATGATAAATGTAAAAATAATATATGATGTACATTACCATGCAAACTTCCACCGAAAATTGGTTTGAACGAGATCTAATAATTAGTTTTTTTTTAATACGTTATAAATCGTAAACCGCATTTTACCTTTCATTCAATCAACTCAAATATAATAAAGAATAAAGAAAAACATTTATTTAGATGTATAGTTGTACGGAACCCTACGTGCGCGAGTCCGACTCGCACTTGGCCGGTTTTTTAAATAGAGATTTTACGACACTTCCGGGGCTATTCATATCTTTTCCCCCTCTAAAAGGATAGAGAAAATCTTTTAAAATATATTTTATACTAGCTTTTGGCCGCGACTTCGTCCACCATTCGGCCATCCCTTAATGCTAGGGATTTCGACTATCGTTATCCCCTCGATATTTTTTAAATTTTCTGATGTGAAAATAAACTACTTCCAAAATTGGAATATAATGCGGCGGGATGTATGTCATAGCAAAATGAAAGTTTGTAAAATGATATAGTTTGCCAAATGATGATTTGGTAAAACATTAGGTAGTGAACCATCCTAATTATTTAAAATACAATATTTTTTATTGTTTAATTTTACCTCATGTGTCACATATTACTTAAAATATATTATATGTAAAACACTTAACCCTTAATTTGGCAAAAATAAAAAAAGTCGGGAATACAAACCCTTTTTGATTTTGAATCAGCAAAAAATAAAAAAACATTCCAAACGTTAAAAGTGAACATTATGGGCTATTCCCAGTAGTCCGCACCCCGTAGTTCGCACTGCGAACTACTGGGATTTTTTTTCCTGGGAAATTAAAATTACTTTTTTATATTCCTGCTCCTATAATACCATGTGAAATTGAACACAGTTATGTTGAATTAAACAGTGCGAACTACTGGGAATTTTTTTTCCATTTGTCCGCAGTGCGAACTACGGGGTGCGGACTACTGGGAATAGCCCAACATTATAGTATGTTCACTGTGACGTACACTGCCAAATTAAGGGTTTACGTGTGCGATTTCTAGCGTTCCGTAGTCAAACTAGGTACCCTTATAATTTTGCCATATCCATCTGTCTGTATGTCATTCACTATTTCTCACAGACTTTTCGCGCTAAAATCAATAAAATTAAAGCCTAATTATACAGCGAAAGGAAAACTATCAGGACCAAGTAGACTTCATTCGTTCCTGAGTTACCTATAGGCGAATATAATGTTTAAGGATTTGCCACACTGGATGCGTTCTGCGGTCTGCGGTCAGGTCAAATTGATTGAATTGAATTTGAAGACCTGACCGCAGAACGCAGAACGCATACAGTGTGGCAAATCCATTTTGCCTACTGAAAATCATTTAAGTTTGTACTAAATAACTAAGAACTAAATACAAAATTATCTCATAGATACATGCGGTCCTGTGTGGTCACCGGGTTAGAATAGTGCCACTCCATGTCTTCTCGTGGATGTCGTAAGAGGCGACTAAGGGAATAATAAAGGCATCTAGTACTCTTAGGCGATGGGCTTGCAACCTGTCACTAATACACTGGTAAATATCTTAGCCTGATTGTGCAAAACGTGGTTACAGAATTATCAACAAATTATTTAAGAGTGCTTGGTAATTCTGTAGCTCTGCGTACCCCACTCTGGGAATGAAGGCGTGAGTTTATGTATGTATGTAGATACATGCGGTTTTAGCAAAGATTTTTTGTGTTTGTAGCCACGGAACATCATTAAGGTTAGGACTTTTGGTGGCATAACGTGGGACTAGAATCCATGGAGTCGCTATTTTGTAATTGTTATAAATATACCACTTTGATTTTGGTCTTCAGTATGTCATATTACAAAATAAACTACCTAAATTTTTTTTTAGGTTTGTGTTTTTAGTTCGGTTTATTTGAATATTTGTTTGCTTGAAACAAAATCACTCTCTTTACCAAAATTCATTTACTCGTAAACTGGTATAGCGATTTACGAATGAATGCATTTTGAAATCATATTTACTTATTGTGACAATTACTGGTCAATTACGGGTCAAAACCAAGGTGTTATATTTATAATCAAAGCTTATTGTAGTGTAGTACAATTAAATATCAATAATAACTTTTTACCTAACATGTGTAATTTATTATTTTAACTTTATTTAATTGTTTTGTCTTTCGGCCTGCATATTTTTTAATTTTTATTTTGTAAACTGAAGCTGAACCGATTTTGTAGATCGTAGCAAGTGGAAAGAAGTGGTCTCTGCCTACCCCTCTGGGAAACAGGCGTGATTTAATGTATGTATGTATGTAATGGGATTAATGCCTAAATATATATATATATATATATATATATATACATACATACATAAACTCACGCCTTCATTCCCAGAATGGGGTAGGCAGAGCTAAAAAAAAAAAAATACCAACAAGTCTTAAAACTTCTGGATAATTCTGTAACCACATTTTGCACAAGTAGGCTAAGATGTTTCCCAGTGTATTAGTGACAGGTTGCAAGCCCATCGCCTAACAGTACTACAAGCCTATATTCCCTTAGTCGCCTCTTACGACATCCACGGGAAGACATGGAGTGGCACTATTCTAACCCGGCAATCTAAATATTTATTATAATATATATAGATACATATAGATATATATATATATATATCTATATATTTAGCCTCGTCCTGCCCAAGTATTTTTATTTATACTTCCGATTTCTGCCTAAATAAAGGACAATTTTACACATAAAAATTGATTTCCCGGGCAGAAACTACCAAATTAAATGTGTCCTTTATTAAGAACACTGGGCAGGACGAGGATAATTTTTTTTTTTTTTTTTTTTTTTATATCATAGGAAGGCAAACGAGCACACAGGCCACCTGATGGTAAGTGGAAACTGTGACCCATAGACATTCGCATTCACAAGACCACAATCCTAAGACTGCAAATGCGTTGCCAACCCTGAGGCCGAAGATGGAATGCCTCTATGCTAGTCATTTCACCGGCTGTCTTATCCCCAAACCGGAACACAACAATGCGAACACTGCTGCTTGGCGGTAGGTTAATGGATAAGATGGTGGTACCAACCCGGACGGACCCTGCACAAGGTCCTCCCACCTCCAAAATAATAAATAATGTATATAGATATATATATATTTATTATAATATATATAATATACATAGATAATAGAGTTTACGTAGCAACAGTCCTAACCGATATGTCAAAAGCATTTGGCTGTGTCAATCATAATATACTCATCAAGAAACTTGAACTATATGGTGTAAGAGGCATAGCAATCGACTGGTTAAAATCATACCTACTAAATCGAGAGCAATGTACAGAACTAAATAGCTTACTCACACTTAGTAAGGAAATAAAATCATATAGATCCGAATTCAGAACAAACAATAGAGGAGTCCCACAGGGTAGTATATTAGGACCCCTACTTTTTCTTTTTTATATTAATGATCTACCGAATCATATCGATCTTTCAAAAACAAATATAATACAGTTTCACACTCCCCATAGACTCCCCGTACCATTAAATATACATCATAATCAGAACAACGTAGAAGAAGTTACAAACACCAAATTTTTAGGTCTTATTCTGGACAGTAATTGTTACTGGAAACCAGATATTGAAGATTTATGTTATAAATTATCACGATTCGTATTTGCGCTAAGACGAATTATAAAAAACACCTCAGAAAATGCTGGATTGATGGCTTACTATGGATTTGTTCAATCTAAATTAAGCTACGGTCTCGTGTTTTGGGGAAATTCTACAGATTTTTTGAAAGCGTTTAAAATGCAGAAGCGCTGTGTTAGAGCTCTCGGCGGCATATCCCAAAGGGATTCTTGTAAGCCTCTTTTTAAGCGTTATCAAATTCTTCCTCTTCCATGTCTGTATATAAAAGAAGTTGCAATGTTCGTTAAAAAACACCCGTCACTATTTGAAATAGCTAGGTACTCATAACATCAACCTTCGTAACAAACATAAATTAGTTTATAATTCTAGTCACCGCACCACCCTTTATTCGAAAAGCATGTACTACATGTCCATCCAAATTTTTAATAACATACCCTGATAGTTTCAAATCGTACGAATTGTATAAATTTAAGAATTGTTTATTGAAATGGCTTTTAAAAAAACAATTTTACCTGTTAAAAGACTTATTTGAGAACAGCGGGTGCCTATAGACTATTACCTACCTACTATTATTATTACTTTAGACTTTTACTTTATTACTTTATCTGCTTAATTAGATTAGCATTTATGCATTTATGTTTAGTGATAAGATAGAAGAATAAAAACACCAAAAAGTAAATAAAGTATTTACTAAGACAAATTTGTTCATACAAAGATAAAAGGTAGAAGGTAGATAGCTTAGTATGTAAGTAGCCTTTAAGAGCAGTTTTTTTTTGTTTTTTTAAATATTGTTTACATTTTTCGCTTAAAGATTTCCTTATAAAATTAATCAACGCATAATTAATAATTGTTTTTTTTGTAACTACCTATTGTTTATTGGCTTATGTCAATTATTGTACACCATATTTATGGTAGATTGTAGTGATGCACACACACATTTTTTTAACAACTGTATAATATGATTATACTTTATACCTACAGTCATGCAATAAAAATATTTTTGATTTTGATAATTTGGAAATAGCCATTCAATAGATTCTAGAACCACGGTATCCTACCAAAAGTCCAAAGCCTAAACATCATACAGTGCGGCTAGCACAAGTTGCCCGCAACTTGTTTGCCGCTCGGATCTCCCTTTCTATCTAGTCAGTAACGATAGAGACGCAATGAGCGACCAGCGAGGAAATACAACTTACTTCTGCACCCCGTGCTCAGCATGGACATACATGCTCATATCCGGTTTTTTAAACTGTATTCTCATCTGATAACGCAAATTGACTACCAGTTTAGTTAAGACTAAACGATGTTATTTGTCGCATTATTGTAATGCAAATGTACTTTAACAGTTAAAGATAAGAAAGCGCATTAAGTATGCAGTTTATTAGGTTGCAAAGTGTGTTTTTTTAATCTAAGTGCAGTGCACTACTTTATTGTTAGTTTTACATGATCACTTTTATTTTATTTGATGTAACAACGTCAATGTAAATAACTTTTTTTAATTACATAGACTAAGGAATAATCTTTTAATTACACACAATAAAAGAACTGGACTAACACATATTTAAAAAATAAAAACCGTTACAGGGTAAACTTTCTTGTAGGGATAAAGTAAAAAAATATTAAGGAGCGATAAATATGTTCCGTTTATACATGCATGGGCATACGCGGCCGCGCTGTGCGAGTGTATACAACTGGATGGGCGTAATATTTTGACCACATTCACGAGCACGCCACGCCATTTAGGCTAGATTTCCTCCTACGCTGACATCGGTCGCTGACGTCGGTCGACCGTACCGTCGGTAGCAGGAAATCAAGCCTATAGGGCGTCAGCGCACCGGCGTACGCGGCGCCGACGAGCGAGACCGACCCGCGCCATCAGCGGCGCGTAGCAATAAATCTGCCGCGGACGTCAGCGTCGCTGTGCGGCGTCCCCTAGGACATGGCGTACACTCGCGGTCAAATAATACGGGTCAGAGTGCGTTTTTCATACTAAAGAGGCCATTTCGAAGCCTTGGTTCCTCGCCAGGGGATGCTGTTAGTGAAATCTGATGATGGATACCCAGAGCATCGATACAGGACTTCCAGAGTGCCTAGGATACCCAAATGATTGAGCCTGCGGTTAACGCCGGAATCGTGCATGTTCAGAAAAACATCTAAAATGGCAATAAAATGTAAGGAAATCCAAACGCTGATCCAAACTCTCTCGCTGTGGTGTTAACTGATTGTGCGATCAGTTAGGTATCTTAAGCACTTCTGACCTCCTCTATTGAACCTCAAAGTATCCACTATGAAACCTCACTCAAAACAACCCCTGGCCAGGAACCAAGGCTTCGAAATAGCCTCGTTTGTATGAAAAACGCACTCTGACCCGTATTATTTGACCGCGGGTGTATATTTGTACGCTCGACCGACGTCAGCGACCGACGTCGGCGTGGGAGGAAATCAATCCTTAGGGTGCGGCTCCACTGAGGCGGAGAAGAGAGGAGCGGAGCGGAGCTGTGCCAATATTAACCAATGGAATCTAAACTAACGTGCGCAAGGCGCGCTCGACGTGACCGCATGCGCCTTTTATTGGTTAATATTGGCACAGCTCCGCTCCGCTCCTCTCGTCTCCGCCTCAGTGGAGCCGCACCCTTAATATTGGCACAGCTCCGCTCCGCTCCTCTCGTCTCCGCCTCAGTGGAGCCGCACCCTTAGTTTCCGCTTCAACAACGGTCCGACCGACATCACGGAACAGACTGATTAGAAAATGGCAGGACTTGGATTCCTAATATTTTATAAAAATAACACGTAGCTGCGGAACCCTCGGTGCTCGACCCGACCCGCAGTGACAATCGATGGATAAAGACATTTACAAACTGAAACGAATTATACAATTCTGTAACAAAATGGACACTCAGGAAAAATATAGAAAAATATAATATATGAATATGAGACATATCGGAAATGCTTTTTTGCTGTCCAGTAGTTAAAAGTTCTCGGAAAATAAATATCAGGGGACATAGCGGCCTTTACCTACACGTAAAGTTCGTACCGCGGGAAATGGCACGCGCCGTTCCATCTTCGTTCCGAACCGTATTTTTTTTTCCTTAATCTGCATTTACACGCGTACGCTTCGGAACGAAGATTGGAACGGCGCGTGGCGTTTCCCGCGGTACGGACTTTAAGTGTACAGGCCGCTAATGTAACACAAATTGGCATAGTTACAAACTAAGCTTTATGCTTGTACTTTGGGTACTAGATAACGATTCAAATACTTAAATAGAGAAATACGAGTATATACTTAAATACATAGAAAACATCCATGACTCGGGAACAAATATTCGCAGTCATCACACAAATATCTGCCTTTACCGGGATTTGAATTCAGAACCGCTAGCTTGGTAGGCAGGGTCACTACCAACTAGGCCAGCGCGTCGTCAAAAACCTCAACAAATTACCATTTTTTTATAGACTAAAGAAAAATAAACTTTTATTAGATTTAAAATGGATCATACTGTATGTTTAACTTAATAATTCACAATTTCCTTCATATAAGATAAAAACCTCACTATATATGTATATGATGTTCATTCGTTCATTACTGAGCATTATTTTAGGTGTTATTCTTTCGTGAATCCGTGAGGTACCCCTTGGATTCCGCATGTCTTGACCCCGAGGTCGATATCCTAAAAACGAGCTCCGTTATTGCCTGGCCTGGACCCAACCGGCTAACTGCACTTCGAGATTGCTGGAAGCCGTAAGTTTCGTTTTATATTGTGGTCTTTATGGTTTTATTCATTTAACGTTTAACTAGAGTTTTTTTTTTTTTTTTGGTTTGGAGATCGTATTTATTATATTTAAATTATTTTTCGGAGTTACTTATATGAGATAATGATCACAAAAAAGTAGTCTAAAATAAAGATTAGATAATAAAGATTTTGAGACAAACGACATCAACGAAAACAACGTTGCAAAATATTTACTAGATATGTCGAAAAAAAGTTATTAATTTATTTTTTTTAAAGTACAGGTTGTTTTTTGGTACTTTCTAATTTGAACTGACATTTCATCTTGGCTCCTGTCCATAATAGTCGCGAACAAAAGTATTGAATGTGCTTAGTATTATGAACAAAGGTGCTCAAAAATATTTGAACACCGTATGTATAATAACATCTCTTTAATAAGTTTATTTCCAATATTATTACCGAGTAAGGATATTTTTGAACACCTTGTAGAACACCTTGTATGTTTTGATATATTTGATAGCGCCTATACAGGGTGGAAAAATACTTTTATTTTTTGTTACTTTTATTTTTGAAAATTCATCTTCCTTAACCGGGAATTAAACTGGTTGAATATGACTATGATTTAATAAAAGTAAGTCTCCTTTGAGTAGAATTGGCTATTTTCAATATTTAAGGTAGTTCCCGGCCATGTGGCGTTAATTTTTTCCACCCTGTATAGTCTTTATTTGTTTAGCAGCATACACTTTGGGCACTAAATTTATTTAGTTCTAAGGCAAAAGGTAGGCAAATATGTTCCAACAAAATCTCAAAGCATTTGCAGTGCTCTACGCCCGATCACCCGGCTCACTCTATTTTAAATTGTATAAAGGCTTTTTTTCGTATTTCCTTAAAACTCTTTGGCATTATTTAGTTAGGTTAGGTTAGGTTACATACTTACATTAAAACCAAATCGCATTTATTGACAAATTATCATATTTTTCAAGGTCTTATACAAGGTCCACGGAAACACGGGTCCGCTGGCCAAAGATCTCAGCGAAATGATTTTATTTCCAGAGGTAAGAGTAAGGGTAATAATCTAATAATGAACCAATCTTAAGATACTTGTCTTGAGAAACGTGAGCAATGACACTTTCCTACTTGACTTCACTTTGACGAGTTTGCTTGCTTGAGATTGATTTGATTCTGTAAATTAAGGTGGTCCAAAACCAAAAGTGTTTATTATTGTTTTTCCACAAGTTTCTTTTTATTTCAAAATATACCAAGTTTTATTGCAATAGGGAATATGAAATTACCGTTAAAGAGATCACCAAAAGTGAAATTTAAATTAAAATCGGCCAAAAAATACGGATGATACAAGCATTTTAAACCGCTGCTTAGACAGCGATTAGACAGAGTTCCGATGTGCACTGTGAAGTCATCGGTCGGCCATATAAACTCCATGTTAAATTCTGTTTTGCTTGAAAACGATAGGAACATATCTTTGTTGGGTTACGTCTACGTTATTACCATAGCTGGGCATTAACTCGTTAATCCGTTAATCGTTAATTAACGAAGTTAACATTTTGATTATCGGATTAACTTTTAGCGCTAGGGTTGTCACTCGCCTAGAATACATCAATAATAATAATAATAAATCATTTATTTTGGACCAACGAGGATCATTGTGTTAGTAATACAAACAGATAGATTTACTTACGGACTAATGTTAGTAAACACAAGAATAACTTATTTTAATGGCTGCACGTGAAGCTTCCAACAGTGCTTCACGTACGGACAGTCGAGCCTGTCTGCGAACACGCTCAGGAGGCCGTTGGCGCTGGCCCGCACCCGGCGCACCAGGGAGGCGCTGCGCTTGCGCATAGTAGCGTAAAAGCAGTCTACTCGCGCGTCCGCAAACATCCCTGATGCACTGCAGTACCGGGGCAGCCCCATCAGCATCCTAAACGCGTTGTTGTACTGCACGCGCAGAGCGCTGTACTGTTTCTGAGTATAATTTACCCACAGGCTGCTTGTATAGAAAGTAGTACAGTAAGCTTTAAAAAGTGTGACCTTTGCCTCCTTAGAGCACTTAGCAAACCTGCGAGCTATCATATTCGCTCGTACAGACAACGCTCTGCGCTCGCGCTCAATATCGGCATCGTCCTTTAGGTTCGGTGTTAACAAATGCCCCAGATATTTAAACTGGTCCACTCTTCGAAGTGGTACTCCATCTAATTTCACCGGTGGAACAGTAAGTGGACATTTGTTTCCAACCGTAAAGACCATGCACTCACTTTTATTTACGTTGTACACTAGACCGTGGCTGGCTGCGTAAGCTTCACAAACGCCTATAAGCTTATTTAGCCCACAGACAGAGGCGCTCAGCAACACCATGTCATCCGCATAGCTTATATTGTTCACACAGACTCGGCCAATATGGCAGCCGACATGAGTGCTGCTGAGCTTCTCTATTAACGCGTTTACATACAGACTGAAGAGGCTGGGCGAGGTCAGGCCGCCCTGCCTCACCCCGCACTCCAGTCCATATGGTTCTGAGTAACAACCCGCCCATCTCACAACATTGACCTGGTTCTGATACCAAAATTGAAATATTCTGTTTATTTCAACAGGCATATTGATATTTTCAATTTTTTTCCACAACGTGTCATAATGCACCAGGTCAAATGCCTTGGATAGGTCAAGGAAACAACTATACACAGGTGTTTGACGGTCAGTATAGTATCCGACAGTTCGCTTTAACCCCAATATTGCACTTTCCGTAGAGAGGCCCGGTCTGAAGCCGAACTGATTGTCGTGCAATTTTAAGTAACGATTTAATTGGCAATTAAGCAAACTGTCAAAAACTTTAGCGACAATGGTAGCCAGCGATATGGGCCTATAGTTATGTAGGTCACTGACGTCACCAGTCTTATTTTTCACAATTGGAACCACCACGGTCTTCATCATTTCGGCAGGCAAATAAGAATGTCCCACACAAAACGTGTAAAACATTGCAAGCACTCTGGTGATATGAGGGCCGGCGTGAAGTAGATGTTCGATGCTGAGCCCATCGTGTCCGGGAGATTTACCTCTAGATATGGACCTAATCGCGGTATTGACTTCTTTCGCTGTAAATCTGATGCCCATCTCCCGCCCAATAGGCCCAGCACCGGCCATGTGTGTCCGTGAAGGTCCCAATGGCGATTTCACGGTAAAATGATCCTTAAATAAATCAGCTATACCTTCACTTTTGCTTAGACCGCCAACACTCACAGGGAGGCTTGGCTTACTGTTCAATTTGTTGGTCGATTTCCAAAAGTTACGAAAATCCCGCCCAAAATGATGTTTCGCAATAATATCCAATTTAATTTGCTCACTATGTTTCTGACACCATCTTAAACGAGACTTAAAGACCCTTCTACTTTCGACCATATCGTCATAAGTAGTCCCTGATGCGGGCTCTCCATACCAGCGCCATAATTTAAATTTATTTCTAGCCTCCCTATGGGCACAGGCCACATGTTTATTCCAACCTATGACTGGCTTCCTTTTTTGATTTACATTGTTTACATTTGTATAACTAATTATCGCCGATTCGCTGAGCGCCTGTACAATATCTTTATAAAGGTTAAAAAATCAATCAATGAGGTCAAAAAATGTTTTAGCTGATCAGATGTCGTTCGCTCACTTGCGGCGGTGGTGTATCAATGTGTTTTTAGCCGACTTCAAAAAAGGAGGTTCACCTTACGTGGGTTTTTTTTTTTTTATGTTCCGCAATATAAGGCGACTGGGCCGATTTGAAAAAATCTTTTTGCGTTTGAGAGAGTACACTTTCCAGTTAGTCCCATTCTGAACCCGTAAGGATCTGGTAATGGGATCCTAGAGAAATCGAGAGAACTCTTCAAATATTATAGGCATGCACATGGTGATTTTGGTATTTTCAGTAAGAAGTCCAGCATTTGCATTCAGAAAGTATGATTTGGTAAAGTGGAACTGATGATGAAGACCATACTTGGCCATCGGAACTCCTCAATGGTACCTATATGTAGAGTGGCGATAAGATATATCGACTAAGAGAGTTAAACAACTATGACGAAGCACATTTAAAACATAATTATGACTATGACTTTCCCACGGCGCAGCTTGTGATGACCTTGAAATATACTATACTTTCTTATTTATTAAGGAATGGGACTATATTTATAACAGAATATTGCTGTTATATATAAGTATATTACGAATAAAAAATTACATCAGATGCTTTCTTGCTGCCACAGATAAGGTATCGCTGCGCAAACACACATTTTTTTTGGCATGTTCGGATTGTTTGGCGTACCGGCACGAAGTGGGCATGTTTGCTGTTCGCGCACATATTTTTTTTTGCAAATACGCCGCAGTCACATAACGGATATAGCGCATAGCGCTGCCTTTACACAGCGTTGAAATAAAAAATAAATATGTATAGTATTCAACTAAATCTTATTAGGATCGTAGGAGATAACAGGATAAGAAAGGGTAGGACAGGACTTTGTTAGAGCCTGCTAATGTTTCCATAAAAAGACACAAATTTTGTAATTCGAAATACATTTATTTAAGTATTTACAATTGTTTAACTTTAAAACACTAAGTGCACAGGATAACACTACGAGTATACGACCGTTCCGTGCGTTCAAGGCGGCAGATCGTGGCGTGCGTATGCTCGCTCCGTCGCTGCCGGCCCCGAACTGATTGTCACACGCCGTGTGAGCGAGCGGGCAGGTTAATAAGGCGGCGCGCCACGCCCAGTGCAATACCTCTGACCGCGCCGCGGCGCGGCAAGAATAACAGGTTCAGACAAGTATGAAACGACAAGTGCCGGGCGGCGCGTAGCAGCGAGTGTGTAGTGTGAGAAACAACGACGATGACAAGGAAGACTTTTTCAATTCTGTCACTCAGTCTATAGAAAAACCAAAGAGCTCCAACGCCTCCAACTCTTTAAAGAATAAAGCGCAAAGTCTCGTTAAAATGTGGCTGGACATGAAATCAAAAGACTCGTTCAAAGATGCTGCATTCCTCGGGGAACAGATATTCATAAATCTATTCATTAAATACAATACTGCTATACCCTCAAGCGCTGCAATTAAACGTCTGTTTTCCACGGGTAAAGACATTTTAACTCCAAAACGAGCCTTGCTTTCAGACGAGATCTTCCACATGTCAATGTTCATATGCACCTTATGCCCTTTTGTATTTTGTTTTGTTCCTATCCTGTTAACTTCCAGAACTTAAACCAACAGGTTTTATAAGTTCACTAACGCAACGATATATAAATGCATTTTTTTTACACATATTAACGGATTAACGATTAACGTTAACTTGCGTTAATTCTTCCGAAATGTAACGCTTTAACGTTTAACGAAGCTAACTTTCTTTGTAGCGGATTAACGATTAACGAAGTTAATTATTTGATTAGCGGTGCCCAGCTATGGTTATTTGTTTATTACTTATTTTATAGCTATTCATAAAATGACTTTTCTCAGCTGTTTGGTACATGAATCAGCATTTACTGAAGCTGTGAATTAAACATGAATATTCCCTATTGAATAAACTTTACATAAAAAAAAATTAAAAAAATTGTTTCATATAAAAATGCAATCATTCTCTTAAGATCCATTCATCAGATCTATGATGTATCTAATGAAATATTTTTTTCTAACTAGATCCATTACGCGGAAGTATGGATCTAATGAGATATTATTTGTCACCTGATACATCTTTCCACCCAGTTGCAAGAAATGGATCTACGGAGAATATTTTTCTCAATAGATACATTGCCCATCTCTGGAATAGATCTAGGGAGATAACTTTCTCAATGGGTCCATTTATTCATTTGTCGATGTATCTAATGACATCATTTTTCCCGCTAGATCCATTTTATCAGATCCATACTAGATCTGGTGAGACTTTATTCTCACTAGATCCATTGATAATACCGATAGTGGATCCACTGAGAACATATTCCCACTAGATCCATTTTATCAGAGCCAGTATGGATCTGGTGAGACTTTATTCTCACTAGATCGATTGATAATACCGATAGTGGATCCACTGAGAACATTCCCACTAGATCCATTTTATCAGAGCCGTATGGATCTGGTGAGACTTTATTCTCACTAGATCCACTGATAATACCGATAGTGGATCCACTGAGAACATATTCCCACTAGATCCATTTTATCAGAGCCAGTATGGATCTGGTGAGACTTTATTCTCACTAGATCCATTGATAATACCGATAGTGGATCCACTGAGAACATTCCCACTAGATCCATTTTATCAGAGCCGTATGGATCTGGTGAGACTTTATTCTCACTAGATCCACTGATAATACCGATAGTGGATCCACTGAGAACATATTCCCACTAGATCCATTTTATCAGAGCCAGTATGGATCTGGTGAGACTTTATTCTCACTAGATCCATCGAGAATACCGATAGAGGATCCACTGAGAACATATTCCCACTAGATCCATTTTATCAGAGCCAGTATGGATCTGGTGAGACTTTATTCTCACTAGATCCATCGAGAATACCGATAGAGGATCCACTGAGAACATATTCCCGCTAGATCTACTCGTCTCATATGCCCGATTCCTATATTCAAGAAACGAATCGTTTTCCTTACGGGCAGTAGCGTTATGACATTTGCTACGTACAAAATGTGTCAATTTTTAACGAGACGTCACAACTCTACCAACAGTTTTGAATATAGGATCGCACCATTAGACTACGTCGTTAACTCTCTTTAGATAGAATGATGAATTGGCCACTTGTAGCATTAATCATGATAATAAATACCGGTACTTGTCACTGCTGTTTGTCATATTACAGAGATACTAGACAACGATATAAATACTTAAATAGAGAAATGTATACTTAAAAACATAGAAAACATCCATGACTCAGGAACAAATATTTGCGCTCATCACACAAATATCTGCACTTACCGGGATTTGAACCCAGGACCGCTAGCTTCATAGGCAGTGTCACTACCAACTAGGCCAGCGCGTCGTCAATAATTATAAAAATATTGTTTTGTAAATGGCCAATTCAAGCTATTGAAGTGGTTAAGAGCTGGTAATTTCCAGAAATGGTGATGTGAACGCAAGTTATAATATTCACGGAGAATTATTCTGGCTAAATAGATTTTAAATATTGTATATATCCCCAATACACAGCAACACCAATATGTCTGAATAGGTACCAGTCTCAAAAATATATACCTATACATACTTTATTACGATGTCAATAAAGTTTATGTATACATATTTTTGAGACTTATATATGTATGTTGGTGACCTTGACTATACATTATTTACTTCTCATTAGATCCATGACAACATGTAAGATTTACTGAGAAAAATATTCTCCGTAGATCCATTTCTTGCAACTGGGTAGAAAGATGTATCAGGTGACAAATAATATCTCATTAGATCCATACTTCCGCGTAATGGATCTAGTTAGAAAAAAATATTTCATTAGATACATCATAGATCTGATGAATGGATCTTAAGAGAATGATTGTAAAAATGTACAGAGCTTCACTCATCTAATAAAGATATCGAATAAGAAAGGCTTTGGACAGATCATGACTGTATTCTGTGTACCTATATAGGAGTATGTAAACAATATTCTATTCTTGCTACATATTTGTGTAACTGTAATAAATTATCTAAATGTTTAAGCAATGCCAGTGTCCTCTGATCGACATCCCCGCGTCCCTCCCGGGCTCCCCCCTCTACGCGGGCACCGCCCTTCTCTTCATGACGCTGCTTGAGAGCATGCTCAAGGGCCGGTGCGCTCTCAACGACCCGTGCCGGCGCGTCCGCCCCGCCGGCGCCCTGGAGCCCGAGTACGACTATATTGTAGTAGGAGCGGGCAGCGCCGGCTCTATAGTCGCGGGACGGCTGAGCGAAGATAATGTTAAGGTTTGTATAGTTCTCGACACACAAGGGGGCAAAATAGGTTACCTGTCTTAAGTTCGAGAAATTTCTGTCCGCTGTTAACTTTTCTGGATTTTTATTCTACTAACCTAACGTAACGTACAGGTTATGTTGAGCAGAGAAAAATGATTTTTGGACAAATTAAAATTTCAAATAAACGCAACCGCGGACAAAAGTTTCTCGATAGATCGATAGGTTACCAGCAAATTGTTCCATTCCATTCCACTTCCATCCATTCTCTCATAGAACCTAAGACACTGAAAACACATCGGACCATCGGCTGCAATCAAAACCGGTGCTGATAAAAGAACAAGCTGAGACCCGCAAGAGCCCGAAGGGTGGGCCCCAGTTCGCGCCCTAAGTCTCACGAGGAGGTTATAATATTTAATCCAGAGCGAAGCGGAAAGCTCTCCTGTCTCCATTCCGAATTTCATACAAATTCAGCCGTTTCAGCACGAAGAAATAACAAACTTACTCGTACCAACTCACACTCACAAACTTTCGCATTTATAAAATCTGTGTGATATGATGTATGATGTATGGTCCGCGCACGAGCTTCGAGGAATCGGGGATTGGTAAGAAGACGGGTGTGCGTTGCGCCCGCGCATCGCATCGTACTAATGATATAGACAACTCAGAGCTGGTTCCCACGTGTCCCTGTTCGCACCCGACATCCGACCAAGGCAACAGCGTCATACTTACTAATAGGCAAGCGAGACCCGACACGATTTTTTTCCGGATGGCAAAACGTCCGATATTTCTTGTCGGCACCGAACCGACACAAAATCGGTGTCGGGCTAGTGTGAACAGCTTCGTATAAAATGTTAAGCCACTGGAACATCTGATTAAAACCTGAGCCTGATATCCGACAAGTGGGAGCCAGCTCTAAGGCTATAAGGCCAACTCCTCATACTGGGAGAAATGGGGCGCGGGGCACACCCCCTTTTTTCCCAATCGCCGATTGGGAGCTCGCGCGCGGACTGTACTGAGTTTCCGATTGACAGTTGTCTTTCTAGGTTCTCCTCTTCGAGGCTGGCGGTGACGAGCCGCTAGGAGCCCGGCCTCCTTCCTTCTACCAGGCCTTCATGAACGACGAGCGTTTTAACTGGAACTACCGCACCGAGCCTGCTGACTACTGCCTGGACCAGGGAGGGTTGGGGTGCACCTGGCCGAGGGGAAAGGTCCTTGGTAAGAAATGGTCTAGCTTTTTGTACCTTTACCATAAGTTACAATAGCGAGTCGAATGCTCGGCCCTCGCACTCCATATACAGGGTGTCGGGTTTCTTATGGTCCAAATGAAAAATTTAATCAGGTCATCTTGTGGTCTACTAAAAACACCCCCATGTATGTTCAGCGATTTTTTGTACTTTCAGAGATATTGATCATTTTAATCGGAATTTTTGTTAGGATGTTTTTAAAGCTACTGTATTATTTCAATGTTTTTTCAGTCTTTTCTTACATTGTTAGAATCATTCTGAACTTAGGATGTTTTTAAAGCTATTTTGTGTGATTACACTGATTACACGAAAAGCTGTCATGAAAAAAAACTGGGATGTAGCTTTAAAAACATCCTAAGTTCATAATGATTCTAACAATTTAAGAAAAGACTGAAAAAACATTGAAATAATACAAGAGCTTAAGGGTTTTTCGTACGATGGACACAAGGAAAAATTACAAAAATTCCGATTAAAATGATCAATATCTCTGAAAGTACAAAAAATCGCTGAACATACATGGGGGTGTTTTTAGTAGACCACAAGATGACCTGATTAAATTTTTCATTTGGGACCACAAGAAACCCGACACCTTGTATATACACCGTGTTTTTTTTGATTTACGATAACTTTAAGGGAACGTTCTTTAGGTCAAATAAAGTTTATTTCCCGAAAATAGACCAATGATAACTGTAACGGTTTTAAAGATATTTAATTTTTAAATTTAGTCAGTTAATCACGTTGAACTAGTCTAAAAGGCTCTTAACAGTCTGTGTATGTCACGCCAAAATTGACGTATTTGACACTGACTATGAGTTAACTCTAAAGGCTCTTTTAGAATGACCAAAGGTACAACATTTAATTACTTTGTTCTAAACAGTTTTTTTTTTTGCAATATTTAAAAATCTAATCTACTACTTAGTTTCTATGAATGTACCAATTAATATGCCGAAGTTATCGTAAATAAAAAAAAACACGGTGTAAGTATAATGTGAGGGAGAGAGCGTTCGACTCGCTATCGCGTACAGTAAGTAATTGTTACTGATGGTAAGGGTACTCGTACGGGGTACGCGCGCTGCTCTTCAGCTTGTTGGAGCGGTCGTGAATGCCCAGGTTACAACGCGTAGAAGAAGCACTAGTCTGAAACCGCTCTTAATGTTGTAGGTGGCACGAGCGTGCTGAACGGCATGATGTACCACCGCGGCCACAAGGCGGATTACGAGGATTGGGTGGAAGCCGGCGCGCGCGGCTGGGGCTGGGACGAGATCCTGCCCTTCTTCGCCAGGAGCGAGGGCAACCGGCAGATCGGGTTGCTGGTCAGCGGGAAATACCATTCGGATGCGGGGCCGATGCCGATTCAACAGGCAAGTAATGCCGTAAATCAGTAATACTAAAGTCAGGCTCGCCATTTTGCCGCTTTTAACAAATATGACGCCGCCCGCGCACTATAAACACGTGCAGTGGACTTCTCACTCGCACGCTTTGTAACGGACGTGAATGAATTGGAAGAACAAGGCACCAGCAGTTTTGATACACTATCCAAAAAAAGCTATAGATAAAGTAGATATGATTCCAGCTGAACGTGATCCACACCAAGTCACGAAAAGTTTAATTAGGAAAGAATGTAATATTTATGAGTCTACGGGAAAACGTACTCCTAATCTTGAGATGTTGTATCAAGCCCTTATGACCGTCAAGCCCACTTCTACAGAAAACGAGCGTGTTTTCAGTCTGGCTGGAAACATAGTAACCAAGATAAGAAACCGACTTTCGGACTAATCGATTAACGCTTTACCTAATATTCTTAAAGGCGTACATTTTAAGACAAAAATCTTTATCGAAATTACCAGTTTATGTCTGATCAAAAGACTGAAAAAGTAGATTAGGTAGTTTCGGTTTTATTTTAATCGTTGATTTTTTGTAAGATTTTAGTTTTTGTATGTTTGTAAGAAGAGTTGTAATTGTGTTTTGTATTTCTAACTTGTAGAGCGAAGTGCAATAAAAAAATTGTGATTTTCATTTGTTTTTCATTTTATACTAAAAAAATGAGTCGAGAAAAAAAATGAGGCGAGAAACCAGAAACCCTAATCGGAACCGAAGTCGGAGTCGGAGTTTTTAAATTTGCTTTATCGGAGTCGGAACCGGAACCGAAGTCGGAGTCGGAGGCGGAGGTAAAAAGGAGAAAACACTTGACTAATAAACGGATCCCTTAATCGAAAAATTGTTAAAACCCGCAATATTTTTGAAGACCTAACCAACACCACCTCACAATATGTTATAGACACGAAACCCTACGTTTGACTATGAAACCCTAAAAAGCAGTTGGTGTTTGATCCTAAATGAAGCACACACTGAATCACTGCATGGCATCCATCGGTCGTCCAGACGCCGGGAGGGCTTCCATTTGCGTGCAGTCAAATTTTCAATGGTTCGGATGCTGCGTCATTTCTTCGCACTGATAAGGAGTGGGATGCACTTCCTGCGTCTGTATTCTCGGATTCTTGTAGCCTTGGTACCTAGTTTCAAGGCAAAAGGGGATGAGCAAGCGTGTACCACCCTCGACCTCGTCGTCCCTTAACATCAGGTGAGACCGTGAGACTGAGGCTAAACGCAAACATATTTATGACGAGCTTCTGCCCGCGACTTCGTTCGCGAGGAAATAGTAATGCGTAAAACCTTTGATCTTTCGCGGTAGGGTTGACGGATAGGGATTTACGAAATGTCTTTTTATTTTTATATTCGAAAACATTTTATGCGACTGACTAATGAAATTAATAAAAAAGTGAGCCAGAGGAAGGAGCAAATAATTATTATGCTTAGCACGGGAAATAGTTAGCTTAATTATCTCGAATGTATGGAAAGCCAGAAACGAACGAACGAAACGTCTCTATAAACAATGTTACCCTCTATCATAATTGCTCCTGATACCGCTGATGAAAAGTAGCCCGTATTTACTTACACGTACACCTACTTATTTCATGTCCAGTCACTATAGTATAGTGATGGCCCTGTTGTCCGTCCGCGTAGAAGACGTTTATCGCTGCTCCCTCGAGAAACTGTCAAATTTTCCGGGATAAAAAGTAGCCTTTATGTTAATTATAATTTAGAGATTGGAAATGGTAGATAAGGCGCTTTTCTTAGGGATAACTATAGATAAAAACTTGCAATGGAGTCCCCATATAGCAGTACTAGCAGGTAAATTAAGTTCGGCAGCTTATGCTGTTAGGAAAATCAGGCAACTTACTAATGTTGAGACAGCTCGCTTAGTTTATTATAGTTATTTTCATAGTGTTATGTCGTACGGTATTCTGGTTTGGGGAAAAGCTGCTGACATACAGACTATATTCGTGTTGCAAAAAAGAGCCATTCGTTCTATATATAATCTAAACTCCCGTGATTCCTTAAGAGTACTATTTAAAGAAATTAATATTTTGACAGTAGCATCACAATTTATTTATGAGAATATTATTTATGTCATTAAAAATCAAGACTCTTTTGTTAAGAATTGTGATGTACATAATTTGAATACGAGAAATAAAAATAAAATTGCTATTAAAAAATTTCGTGTCCGTAAGGTTTATAAATCATTTGTAGGTCAATGCATCCTTTTCTTTAATAAATTACCTGACGTTGTTTTAAAGTTACCATTTCCAATACTTAAAACTTACTTGAAAAAGTCGTTGATGTCTAAAGCTTACTATAGGGTCGAAGACTATCTAACAGATAAAAATGCTTGGCCAACACCTAAATAATTTAATAATTTAAATTAGTCTTAAAAAATATGTAAATATTGTATTATTGTCTAGGGGACACGGTTTCTGTAGGAGAATGTATTGAAACTTTAATGCATGTGGTCTTGCACCCTCACAGGTAAGTATAACTTGTATACTTTCTATATATATATATTTTTTATATTACTGTTGCTTATTAGTTTTGTGACAATTCTGAGTTTTGACACGTTTTCCTGCTCAACTACGCATGAATACATTTTTGGTGTTATGTGAGATTCATTGTTTTATATAATGCTAGGTTAAGTTTATTATTGTATAATATCATTAGCAATATTTAAAAAACGACTTACTGTTGAGTTTCTTGCGGCGTTTCTTCTCAGCAGTGGTCTCTTCCGAAGCGCTGGTAGATTTTTGACGTGTAAAAGTGCCCGTGCCTACTTACTGAATAAACATCTTTTATCTTTTATCTTTTTTTATCTTTTAATCCAGGGTATAAGCTATCTCCATTCCATATTTCATCCAAATGCGTTCAGCCGTTGCAGCGTGAAGAATTAACAACACACACACACACACACACACACACACACACACACACACACACACACACACACACACACACACACACATACAAATTTTCGCATTTATAATATTAGTAGTATTTAAAAAAAAAACATTAATTCAGTGGCACTAGAATCGTGGGCCACAGTGCTGAAGTTAAGGTCACTGTAGCGATCAATGATTCCCTCCACAGTTCCGTCACCAGCCTCCGTTCCTGTTCGACCTGCTGTCAGCGATCAACGAGACCGGCCTGCCCATTGTCACCGACATGAACAACCCCAACACACCCGAGGGGTTCTGTGTTGCGCAGGCGTTTAACAAGTGAGGGATATATAAATGTCATTCCCCAACTAACTTATCGCAGTACTTTTTTTCTGACAGATCAATCTTTACCACAATTTGGGAAATATACTTTATTTTGGGAAAAGTGTGCTAAACCAAGCGATACATTCCAAGAAATGGCATACTGACACATTATCAAGTTAATAATTCAGTTACAAAAACTTAAAGTGGAAAACGTGGTTTTGCCAAATGATTCATTTATTCATTTATTTATTCATAAAATTTGCAACATAACAGTAACATAACCAAATCGTTACAAACACAGTCAATAATATTAACTTAAAATAATTTGCCGATAATGATCACTAGCCGATATGAAAAAATATGGTATGAATTATTTGGGAAGGTGTTAGTACTTGCGATACGATTTTCGCTGAATCATTAGAAATCCCCGAGGATTTCTGTGTTGCGCAGGCGTTTAACGAGTGAGTGAGGGATAGGTTCCTGTTCGACCTGCTGTCGGCGGTCGAGAGTTCGAGACTGGCTGGACCATAGTCAGTCACCAACAAGAGCGACCTAGTGCTAAGTAGCTACAGTAATGTTCTCGAATCGAAGGCCTCACCCTTTGGCATACCTACATCGTAAATAGGGCATGCAATACCGAATCTCGGAATCTCGAAATCTCGGAATCTCGGACAGATTTTTCCGGTATTACAATCCCGGGATTGAAGAGTTTAATATCGAAATATCGGAATTGATCATTTATAATTATGTAATGGGTAATGAATGACACTAATGACATTTACGACATGAATTGATTAAAAGTGTATACTTACATAAACATTAAATACTTGCAAAAACAAAAGAAAACAATTAACGACAATAACATAGATAAACTAAAATAAACTCCATTCATGGGTCAGTATTGATTTGCTTTCTTATTTGTAATAGCGACCCACCTTCCGTTCCGGGTTAAATTATCATATTCAGTACCGGTATTGGAAATCCTCCGGTATTGCATGCCCTAATAATCGTAAACTCTCGTTACCTCCGCGGTGACTCGTGCCATATGCTTCATAAATATCTGTGTATTTATTTGCTGCCGCGCTCCGCTACCCTCCACCGCTGCTGCCCTCGCGCAAATACATACGTGATCAATTACTCCGTTCTAGAGTACTCGGTAAAACTATATTGCTTTTGATATGCTATTATGTTATCAACGTTAGGTACGACAATAGCTCTTATTTACTTGACAGTAATGGCGGCTGTGTTAAAAACAATAACATAAAACGTCAAAGGCAATTGGTTTTACTAAGTTCGTCATTATCATCATTAGACCCCGTTATCTTGTAGCAGTGAGATCGCTTTTTTGTAGGGATTGACGGATTGAATGTATATTTTATCGACCGCCTCTATATCGATATTTGTAGTTTATTTAATGACACAAAGCGATTGTTTTTTTCCTTTTAAATCTCTGCTCTATTTCAGTATAGCATATTAAATAGTAGATTGATAACCAAGGGTGGAAAGTGACCCATTTCACCCGAGATATTTCTGGCGCTCGAACGAAGTGAGAGCGCCAATAGTTCGAGGGGAAATGGGCCATTTCACCCGAGTTAGACACTCTACTTTTCATTTCGACTGTGAGGAAAATATATTTAATCTTGTTTCCCGCTTTTTCTACTGCAATCTTTTTTTTCTATATTCAGAAAAAAGTTAAAATACTCATACTGCCAACATTAGAAAAGTTTAATCGAGGTCACGACCAAGGAGCCAGCAAGGAGGTTGAACGCCGCGCCGAACGAAAAAGTTTTACCTTTATTACGTATTTAAATATTCCATCTCTTTCTTTCATATTTCACAAATGACTTCCACCTCATTCTTACCCTAGCTAAAGAAAGAGATGGAATATATTCGTGACGTAATAAATGTCAAATTTCTTGTTTCGAACGGATGTTCGGCGTTCAACCTCCGTGTTGTGTTGTATTGCTCCTTGGTCGTGACGTGACCAACTCGATAATTTTTTCTAATGTTGGCAGTATGTGTATTTTCAAGATGGCCATGCCGAACCGTGAAAAAAAAATTGTCATGCTATGCTATCATGGCATTATGGCGGGCAGCAGAATATAAGAGGAATAATTTTAAATGTTGGTTTTTGTAATTGCGAAAAAAAGAGACCAGTCGTAAAATGATTTTAATATAAAAATTTAATATGATCGTAATAAATAAGTACGTCGTTTAACGTATAGTCGAGTTTAGATATATGAATGATTTTAATATGACGTAGCTCAATTATCTTAGAATCCAAGGCCAATCGTAACTATTAAAAAAAAAATACTTTCCACCCTAGAGGGGAAAACGCAATTTTCCACCCGGCTATCTACCCATTCAAATTAAACTTTCCGAACAGGAGAGATGAAAAATAAGTAGATAACCTCATTAGTATTATGAGATGCGATAACCTGATGTAATTATAGTGGAAAAACTATTATTGACGGTTTTAACTAACGAACACCCGCAACTTTTATTCCCGTTCTTTTTTATCACATTTTTAGTAATGATTGTCTTTGACTCATTGCCAGTGACGTAAAATATAAATCTAAGTACAATACTATCGACATTTATACAGTCGATAAAATAAACATTCAATCCCTACAAAAAAGTGACGTCAGTGCGACAAGATAACGGGCTCTAATCGTCATCATCATGTCAGCCGAAAGACGTCCACTGCTGGACATAGGCCTCCCCCAAGGCTCTCCACTCAGACCGGTCTTGTGCTTTTCGCATCCACCGCGTTGCCGCGATCCTTACAAGGTCGTCACTCCATCTTGTTGGAGGCCTACCTACAGCTCGTCTCCCGGTCCGCGGACGCCACTCAAGAACCTTCTGACCCCATCGGCCATCAGTCCTACGAGCGATGTGCCCCTCCCACTGCCACTTCAGTTTAGCTATTCTTCGGGCTATGTCAGTAGTAACCTTAGTTCTACTGCGGATATCATCATTTCTGATTCTATCACGCAGAGAAACCCCGAGCATAGCCCTCTCCATAGCCCTCTGAGTGACTTTGAGCTTCCTTACCAAGTTACATAGGGGCAATGCTATATGAGTTTTCTTCACCAGTGAAGGCCAACGTTGGACGACGGCGCGCGCTTACCTGAAGTCGGAGCGAGCCAACTTGAGCGTCAAGCTGAACAGTCACGTGACCAGGGTTCTCTTCGTAGGTTCCCGCGCCGTCGGCGTAGAGTAGGTCGACGAGGAAGGCCAGAAGAGGACGGTGCGCGCGCGCAGGGAGGTGAGAAACCTATAGGCCTAGTCAAGATGTATAACGCTGATACAGATGTAGGAAGAGAGGACAATAGAGAGATCTCTCTCCAGGCGGGTGTTATGCCTGAAGACCGAAGTCCATTGGGATGAAGTTGGAAGTGGTATATATGTCAACCGACTTTAGAAACTTCGTTAGAGCGTTGTAGGATCCTTAGTTCCGCTGTCTGACACTGGTGGCGTTAGCGAGTTGGTTGATACAAGTTTCCGTTAAGTAGATGTCGCTAGGTAAGTCTACCTTTGGTTATAAAATATTGTGAATCGCCGACTTCATTTGGACTGACCTAAGTATTGCCTACCATTTTAAAAGAAGTTAGGTATTTTTTGCGTTTTTGAAGGCCGTTTTTGTTTCTTAAGCATTTATTTTATTTTATACTTTTTAATGATCCTAAAAAGCTGTTTAGTCCCACTTCTTAGTTAATATGAAACTTTAAGACATATCAAACTCGCCGCAAGCAACACCGCCGGAAAGTCATAGTCATATTAAAACAATTAAATGTTCTTCGTTAGTCGCTCTACTATCTTATTGCTACTCTTGAAATAAGTACCGTTGAGGAGTTCCGGTGGCTTTCATCATCAGTTCCACATCACCAAATGATAGATAATTTCTAAATGCAAATGCTGGACTTATTACTAAAAATACTAAAATCGCTATATGTGTGCCTATAATATTTGAGGAGTTCCCTCAATCCCCCACGGATCACCTCATAAGATTCAGATTTGGTGACAATAGGACCACCTCGAAAGTACACTCCATCAAACCAAGAAATCGGTGAAAATAGCCAAAAAAAGAAATACATACAGTGAAACATAAAACCTCCCCCTTTTTTGAAGTCGGTTAAAAACAACGAAGTTCCCATAAAAACTTCAGCCCTCGTTTTATCCCTTAAGGGGTATTTTTTTTATAAATGTTATAGTCCGGTCAATCTAGACTTTGGAAGGTACATAAATTTACAACAAGCTGCAAATGCGTGTAATTGTTCAAAACATAATTAAAAATAACATTTTAAAATTCCGAATCATTGCGATGCCTGGTTTTTTTTTATTCGAGGTCAAAGGTCGAAAATCTTCGGTCGAAACTCGTTATATCTCAAAAACGGTGGCTCTCAGAAAAAAAAGTATTGATACATTTTTTGTAGAGAATTTTATGATCTACAATTTTTATCGAATGTAATTTTATGATAAAACTTACCGTTTTGCTGAAAATCGCGAAAAATCTTTTTTTTTAAAGATTTTTGACCTTTGACCTCGAATATTTTTTTTTCCAGGCATCGCTATGATTCGGAATTTTAAAATGTTCTTTTTAATTATGTTTTAAACAATTACACGCATTTGCAGCTTGTTGTAAATTTATGTACCTACCTTTACTATTATTTTTTTGTCTAATTTGACCGGACTTACTCTATATGCTACTTCAGGGTATCACCGTTCCAAGTTACATTAAATTCGATTTGGTAGTTTTTACGTGATCGAATCACAAATCGACGATGAAACTGCAAAACCGCGTGAGTAACATTTTTAATAAATAAGGATTAAAATGCACCTTTTTAATCATACAGTAAGGTTTATTTTGCTCTATCATAAATTTGTAAGATACGCGGTTATACAGTATCACCCACGAAATAAACATAGGTACCTACAGAAAGACATCAATTCCAGAAACAATCAAAACGTATTCTGCGGGTGACTTTCAAGCCTTATTTTTTTCAAATACCTTTAGTGTCCAGATTTTTTTTCTACAGTATAGATTGCCGTGTGGTTGCCGGCTTAGAATAGTGCCACTCCATGTCTTCCCGTGGATGTCGTAAGAGGCGACTAAGGGAATAAAGGCTTGTAGTACTGTTAGGCGATGGGCTTGCTACCTGTCGCTAATATGCACTGTTAAACATCTTAGCCTGATTGTGCAAATTGTGGTTACAGAGTTATCAACAAGTTTTTAGAGTTGTTGGTAATTCTGTAGCTCTGCCTACCCCACTCTGGGAATAAAGGCGTGAAGGTATGTATGTATGTATGTATTATAATGATGTACTTAAGTATAGATAATATTCCTTTGAATCACCCTTGCACTCTTATCAGGCAGCTCAGTGTAACCTCACCTTGTCTCCGCCTCTGCACAATGTGACCTCCAAAAACTCGTAAACATTTTATATAGGTATTTGCATTTATTTGTCTTCCTATAGGTATCTATAGGCTTAAGGTTTTTTATTGCATTAAGCTTGAATATAGAGATAAGTCATTATTACCATCATCTATACTTCATTTAATTTAGAATGAGAAACCACAACAACATTATATTGCGGCTCGTGAACTGTGATCTCTTTACAATTTGTACTAGAGTAACAATTGACGACACGCAAATAAAGTTACATTAAAACAATTTTATTTTGCGGCTCCCAGACTATTTTACTGTACTATTTGCTATGTAATAAATAGTTGACCAAACGCAATATAATGTTATTGTGGTTTCTCATCCTAAAATAAATGAACTATAGTACAGTAAATAAAATTGTAGTTGATCTTTATTTAATTTTCCGTAATTTAATACAGATTATGAACAAGGACCGTTTCAAAGTACAGGTAGCATCCGTAATTATTTAGGTAGGTAATTGGGGTCTATATCGGAATCCATAATATTTCTTTCGCATAATGTATCATTTTGCATAAAATCTTTTGACCTAAAACGGTTTTTACAATAGGAATTGTTTTATTTGAATTATAATAAAAAAACTAACCTAACTTAACCCAACATAACCATGACCCATAACCTACCCTCGGAAGCCTTTAATACACAAAATTGTTACAAATACACATATAGTCCACTATTACTTCAAAATGACGTCTCGTGTCCGTATAAGTAGGTACTTAATGTTCACCAAATTGTCTCTTGTTACCTAACACTATCAGGGGCCCTAACATGGCTGCATTTGGACAACACACGTACAGATGTAGTAAATAAACCTTTCCCATCGTTTTTTGTCGGATAAGTTAGTATTTATCTTTCTCTTGCAGTTGGCATATTGATGGGTGTTGAAGCTAATCGAGAAAGCAACATAAATACGAACTTATCCGACAAAAAACGATGGGAAAGGATTATTCACTACATCCATTGACTACATCTGTAAATAAATACAAGAGTGACGGATGCTGTAAATGAGATCCGAAACCCATAAACATTAGCATTATCAAGACAACGATCTCAAGACTACTATCCCAAGATTGCAAATTCGTGGTTGACCCCGAGAACTAAGACTGAGATAGTGATTTCACCCGTCGTATTCCCACACGGGAACACAACACGATTCGACCTGACCTGACCATGCACGAGTTCCCACCACTAAATTATATGGTTGTTCCCAATTTCAGGTGATACTAAGTGCAGGTGCCCTCAACAGTCCTCATATCCTGATGCACTCAGGCATCGGGCCCAGAGCAACGCTGGAGAAGTTCAACATCCCTGTCCTGGTAGACCTTCCGGTGGGCTCAAACCTCAGGAATCACTACGGCTTGTCACTATACTTCCTCCTCACTAAGTTGAAGAACACCAAGGTTCTGGACTGGACCGTGCTGACTGAGTATCTGTTGAATGCTGAGGGGCCTATGGCGAGCACATCTATTACCCAGGTATAAGTTAAGAGAAATTCATTAAATAAACCACTTGATCTTTATTTCACGTGAGCACTGCTGTTGTTTGTTACACGGTTGAAATGTCGAGGTAAATGGATCATTTATTGTTACAATATTAAGTCCCGTATTTATGAAAATCGAGTTATATTCAAACAAAGTCGCTGTGGATTGCATTACACCAAAATCATTCCCAAGTCACAAGAGATGGACCGTAAAGTGATATACCGAGCAAATATATAGACCCTCAGTATATGAAAACATGTTACTATTCACATTAACCATGTTGTAGTATTGTCAGCATCAAAAGCATATCGTCGGTGAAACTGCAAAACCGCATAAGTAACATTTTAAATAAGGAGCAAAATGCACCTTTTTAATAAGTCAGTAAGGTTTACTTTGCTCTATCATAATATTGTCAGTTACGCGGTTTTGCAGTATCCCCGACGATATGTCGCTTTACAGTCACGTAACCAACGTCAAATAAAATTGTCAGATGTGTTAACGCTATAGAGTACAAAATTGATCAACTATACAGTTTCTCTAACTGTACCCCTGTAGTTAACCCCGTAGTCTCTGTTCAGTTGACAGGGATCCTGTACTCATCCCTGGCCAACCGGACGCGTGAGCAGCCGGATATCCAGGTGTTCTTCAACGGGTTCTACGCCGAGCAGTCCGACACCGGCGCGATCGCCGAGCCGGCGGAGCCCACTGCTGTCAACATCTCGTGAGTCATATGAAACGGTGTTGTAAAGCACACACAGTCGTGCAAAACAGTTTAGTTATGCACACGCGGTCACACAAAACAATCTAGTGATGTACGTGCTGTTGTAGGAAGAGAGGACAATAGAGAGATCTCTCTCCAGGCCAGGCCATGGGGATGAAGTTGGAAGTGGTATATAATTATGTCAGCCGACTGTAGAAACTTCGTTAGCGCGATGTACAACACTTAGTTCCGCTGTATGACGCTGCTGGCGCTAGCGAGTTGATTGACACAAGTTGAAGTTAGATGTCGCTAGGTCGCCACACAATCACACAAAGCAGCAGCATCACAAATTCCCTGCTGCAGTCTGACTGAGTCTAAAACGAAAAAACACTCAGTCACTGGCTGAGGAATGATAAAATTATAGAGTATTTAAGAGTCATATTCATTTCACACTGGCGTTTTAAGAACGTACTTATTTTTAAAGAAACGTGCGCGCAACTAGGGTTTGCAATCCGAATATTCGAATATTCGAATATTCGAATTATTCGCCATAAATATTATTCGAATTCGACAGTATTCATTATTCGAATAAAACGAATATTTCGAATAGTGCAGAAATATGTCTGTAATTATTTAATCTAGCGAAACACTACAACAAAATGCCAGGATTAATTATCCTTCACATTAACAACTCCGTGGAAATAGATTTAAATATCAAAAATAACTTCAAATTTAAGACAAACAATATAATTACCTATTTTTCTTTATCTTAGCTAAAATCAAACTTTCTAGAATGAACTAACTACCGTACAGTAATTGGTAAAAGGGGTAGCCAGCTGGCGAGTCCGGCTACCTGCTACATAATGGAAAATAAGTTTTTATCATAAGTTTTTATTTGTATACCATTTATACACTTGGGAGCAAAGAAATCGAGCCGCCCTTGCAATTTTTACGTCAATGCTAATTGTATAAAGGTCGTAAGTGTTATCATAAAAATTCGAATGCCATATGATAGGTAATTTTGTCTTCTATCGAATGACATCATTTTTAATGGTAGGGGTGGATTTTTCAGTGCATTTCAGGGCCGAAAACCGCAAGGCTCTAAAAATGTATGCATTAGATTATTTAGAACAGAAGAATACAAGGGAATAATTAAAGAGTTTTATGAAAATTAAAACAAATTATCGATTTTTAATAACGTGTATTCCCTCCTCTAGCCAATCGACATGCACGCATGTGATTTTTCATCGAACGCACGAGTTTTTGATGAAATTCTTGAGGGATGTCCGCCCATTCTTCCTCGATCGCTGTCTTGAGCTGGTGTAGGATCTCAGGAGCGGAATCCCTGGCCCGGATTCGTCTCTTGAGCTCGTCCCAGACGTGCTCTATCGGGTTCAATGGTAGGGATATCGACCTCTCTTAGGTACTCCTGAGTGATCCGAGTTGTATGTGGTCCGGCGTTATCTTGCATCAGCATGAAGTTGTCACCGATGTAGCCAGCAAATGGGACCACATGTTCAGCGAGGACCTCTTCAATGTACCGATGAGCAGTCAATCCTCTTGAATTTGGCCCGACACCAGGCCCAGTGACGAACACAATGTCTGTCTTCGCTTCCAAAGAAATGCCGGCCCAGACCATGCATGAACCGCCTCCATATGCGACTCGTTCTTCGATGCAGCTTTGCGAAAATCGCTCTCCCGGCCTTCGGTAGACCCTCTCCCTGCCGTCATTGCCAAAAAGACAAATCCTGCACTCGTCAGAGAAGAGTACTGTCCTCCATTGCTCATTGTTTTCATGTTCCTGAGCAAAGTGAAGACGTGTTTGACGGTGACTCGGAGTGAGTTTAGGGCCATTCGCAGCCGTGTGTGAAGTTAAATTCTTCTCTGCAAGTCTCCTTCTAACAGTCCATCGGCTGATGGACACATTCCGGGTCTCTCGTAGCTTCCGCTGAAGCTGAACAGCATTGAGTCGTCGATTCCGTAGCGAGTTGACAACAATGAAGCGTCATCTTGCTCCGAGGTAGAGCGTACCCGGCCAGTGCCAGGTCTTCTGGTCAAAGCACCAGTCGCTTGGAACCTCTGGAACACACGTTGGACATATGATCGTGTCAGGTTCAGTTGTCGGGCCACTTCACGTTGACCCAACCCTGTTTGCAACAGAGCAATTGCTTGGGCGGCTTCAGACGGGGTAGTATCCATGTTTCTTCAAGGTTTTCCAGTAAAATCGAGAAGAGATGTGTTCAGGATGTCGTATCATAAACAAATGATGTAAAAACAATTAAACAAAATGGTTTTATACCTTATGATGTGGCACAATCAGTATGTGAACTAATGAGCTAATTTGAGAGGGGTATTGTTATTGCCCATAATGACGGGATATACCCATCCCCACCACTAAAATTATGTCATTCGATAGAAGACGAAATTACCTATCATATGGCATTCGAATTTTCATGATAACACTTACGACCTTTGTACAATCAGCATCGAAGTAAAAATTGCAACGGTGGCTCGATTTCTTTGCTCCCAAGTGTATATGATATGGAAAATAAGTTTGTATTTGTTCATTAAAGTTGGCCTGTTGGCAAATCTAACTGTCCACTCTCCCTTTCACCTCACCTTACAAACATGTATGTAGTGTTTGCGGTTACATTTACCAAATACCAAATGTTGATTGCCAAAAAGTTTAATTTTACATTACAGATTTTACAATTATACAACTTATATTTTTTTGTTTTTTTTTCAAAAATATTCGAATTATTCGAAATATTCGAATATTCGAATATTGGAAATCTAAGTATTCGTATTATTCGAATACTAAAATTGGACGAATATTGCAAACCCTACGCGCAACGTGCGTTTGAATTGAATCATCATCGTCTTCTTGCGACAAGTTTCTATATAGTGGCTGAAAAAACCCAAAGATGACGTTACTTTTTTCTTTTGCAAGTGTAAACGTGGCAATACTGCTGCCTCGCAGCGTAGGGCAGTTGACCCTCAACTCCCCAAACCCCCTGGACCCTCCGATCTTCGACCCTGGATACTTCTCCTGTCCTGAAGACCTTATCATGATGCAAGATGGAGTGAAATACTTGCAAAAGCTTTTCGAAAGCAAAGTAAGTTATATCAAATTCTAATAGCCCCACGTTGGGCGCCAGTCACGTATCCAATTTCATTTTTACCCGGTAACAAACTAAGCCCCAGACAACGATAAATCCATACTAATATTATAAATGCAAATAGGTTAGTATAACTCCCCAAGCAGCAAAGTAGTCCTATAATTTTATGCTTATATGATTTGAGATCTTTTAAGAGTTCGATAACCACAAATTACATGATTCAAGATCTATTAAAAGTCGGATAACCGCAACTTATATAATGCTAACGTATAACAATCTTATAAAAGCGATTCTATTCTAATTAATCATATTATAGTGTTTTATCCGATCTTTAAACGACAGAATCATTAAGGCATGTAGAGAAGTCGAGTAGACGTTTACACGGTTGTTTTACGAAACGATCTAGTCGTATAAGGGATAGTGACATAACTGCATTTTTAATGCTTTTAAATGACACATGGGGCATGTAAAATCCTTTTATATGGCCTTTATTCGCCAATCAAAACAAATCAAATAAAAGTGTTATAGGTTGCTATTACAGGACTATGAGGTTGTAAAAACAACAAATATAACAAATTACTCAGCAATAATTGGCAATATTTTTGGTCATTTAAAAACACGACTAAACGTCAACTCAAATCCTTATATTATATGTATAACGACTTTATATTTATTAAACATCGCCTACCCTTATACAAATCTTAGTCGATTTATTGGTAGTGTAAAATTCTTTTTTATTCTTGTCCCCTGATATTTATTTATTTATTTATTTATTTATTATTTATATGGCAGGTCGAGTAACGGTGTTGTAGTTCTTGTTAATCGAACATTAGTATCTATTAATCGCAATTATATGACTGAAATTTCATATTACTGTGGCCATCATTACTTTTAGTCAACGTTTTTCCTTAACTGCATGAAGCAAATCATAAAAGTTATTAATAAAAATGGAATGGGAAAAGTGGTTAAAATTTAAAAGAAGTTTGTAAGAAGCGGTGGTTATAGGAGGAAAGTGACAAAAAAGCATATAAGTATAGTATGAATCTTCTCAAATGAACTTTTCGCTTCGAGCCCTAATCTTCCAAACAAAGGCCATTGTTTCTATTGTTGTCCATTGTTGGCCATTGTTGTCCTACACTACCAAAACGTAACATCTAGAATGTCAGTGACATTCAATTTGAACCTTAATACTATGACGATACCGTTTGTTTTTCAATATCAATGTTGTAGTAGCACGTGCTAACTCGGTAGCTAGCGGTTTTGCGATAATAGAAACAATGGCCTTTGTTTGGAAGATTAGGGCTCGAAGCGAAAAGTTCATTTGAGAAGATTCATACTATACAATATCTAAGGTCGACACCATCGAATGTGCTCGTTTTGGTTCGGAAAGTCAAGTGACAAATGATATTGTGACAGAAAGTGGTTCAGTAGAAAATATTTTTTTAAATGAATTACAATAACACAAGTGAAGAAGATAACGCTACTTCAAATTCTGTTACCACATCACTAGATACTAATTCAGAGCATAGTGATGATTTTAATGAACATCTCTGCAACTTAGAATTCCGCACTGAAATTACGAAATGGGCTTTGGATAATAATATTTCACATAGCGCGCTAAAAGAACTTAGCGACATATTGAACAAAAGAATTCCACATATCATGCCTTCTGACCCAGAACACTCCTCTGTACAAACAGTGAAAAAATATGCGTAACTCCAGTAGATACTGGAAATTATTGGCACAATGGTCTTATAAACCAAATAAAGGAAATTTTACAAAACTCTATACGCATAGGCTCTTACTACACTTACGCGTCACGTTACGCATATGCAGATTCGGTATGCCTACTAAATACATTAGTATGCACGCGAACTCAAAAATAATACCACCTAAATAATTTGATGAATGTCATGTACCTTTACATAGCTTTTGCTGTTAGGTTCTTATACTAATACCCTTAAAATTCAAAATAAGTTTATTGTTAGAAAGTAAGTTAAAAATGAGTTTTGAGCTAGTCTTAGAGAACCCTAAAACAAACAATAATGGCGTCAGGTTAGCTGAATAAGTAACTATTACTCAACAATTTAGATGAATAGTTGTAATGAACGCAACTTATGTGTCGAATAACAAACAATTAATGGTTAGCACATATTTTTTATAAATAAATAATATTTAAATTGAGCAAATAGAAGGGGGGGCATTAAAATTAAACAGTTTGGTAAGCGTTTATGAATATGACTATACTTCACGTTTATATGCTCTTAACATTAATTACCAAAATAGTAGTAGAAAACATGAAACTTAAATACTTATACTTATTTCCCCACGCGGATACACATTTGGTTGTTCTGGCTTAAAGACAATTAATCCGCTCTAATATGATCCATAGATCATTTAACTGTCATGAAAATTGCAACTAAGGGACTAACTAGTCATATTAAAAGCTTCCATAGTGATATAAATCGCTGTTATGCGGCTTGATGGTCATATTATTTGCGGTTATTCGATTCATTAGACATGTAATAATCATATAACATGCTTTAATTGAACAATCGAGTGTTATAGAAGTCAGCGTTACCCCTTCTATATGACATATTGGATAGTTATATGATATTTATGCGATGTGTATACGACCAGTAAGTCGAGTAAAGTGCGCCCAAATCGCGTTATATAAACGTGTATATGATGTTTATATGACAATATTTAATCCGATAAGACTGAATAAGAAACGTTGTCTCGATCATTAAAGAACATATTTTGCTGCTTGGGTCTGTTGTTTGTCTTTTTACACTTTCACAGCTTAACCAGTGAATCGGTAGTAATGCAATTTTGTAAGGAGATAGCTTAAGCCCCAAGAAAGGACATAGGGCAATTTAAATCCCGGAAAACTGAACAGCTTGTCAGTTTCCGATAGCGATAGCGATAAGGAGACTTCTATAGCTAACCCCCGATGGGCATAACCGCGCGCGCGCACTGTACGCGGAGAAAGTCTGGGCAACGGCTACTTATACTTATGAGGAATAAATACTATAGGTATAGAAAACATGTCATAGATTGAAAACATAGACTGAAAAACAAAGTCGCGCACATCACGCTAATATTTCAGCTTCGCAGGCAGTCGCTACCTATCAACCAGGTTAACCTTGTGAACCTTGCAGATACTTCAAGAAGAGTTCGGCATCGTACTAGACAACACCATGGAGTGCTCAGGCGCGGGCCCGGTGTGGTCGAAGTCCTGGGTGGAATGCATGGCGCGGTTTCACACCGACCCACAGAACCACCAGCTCGGAACAGCCGCCATAGGGGCTGTGGTGGACCCGCAGTTGCGCGTCTACCGCGTTACAGGTACATTTTGCGGGTAGTCTTACTTTTTGATACTAGTGACATCTAGTGGCAAGTAGAGGACGAACATCTACGACAATGTCTTTAACGTGAATCAATGCCTATTGTACCAAATCCTCCTTGCTGTTGTTGTTGGCAGACCCCGGGGGAATATGAATGACGAACGCCGACGAAGTCGCGGGCCAAATCTAGTTATTAATAATCCAACAAGTTTCAATTACTTATATTATAATCTGTGTAGGCAACTGGATCTCTGTAATTTCTAGAAATAAATGCCTGTAATTCTCCCATCACTCTCTCTAGCCTTCTGAATACAGCGTGCCTTTGAGCTCGGGCTTTAAATTTAAGTACGTATCGATTCTACTAGGTACCCGAATGGAACTTCTTTTGTTCCATTTTTAAAGTTTCATACAAAATAAACAGTATTTTCAATGCACGACGTACGTTGACAAAAAATAGGCAGCCAGGGAAAAACCAACGCACACACTTCTGTATAATAATACAATATAATTCTGTAAATCCGTATTTGTATTCATGTTTCTTCTTCTTTCGAGGCTTAAGAGTGGCCGATGCATCTGTGATGCCAACACATGTGACCGGCAACCCGCAGGGCGCCATCATGATGGTCGCTGAGAGAGCCGCCGACTTCATCAAGAGAACTTGGAAGTAGCCTCCCCGCTCCCACTACGTCTTAGCATAGCTTTAGTAGGGAAAGGACTAGGTCTGGAGATCATGCGTTTCATGTGCCTGCAACCTTAAGCGGATTGTGAACCGAGGCTTAAATCGCGTAGCGTAGGTTTTTCACCCCCTAGAAAAAGTCCGATTTTTAAGATGTTTGAATATGTTATAGTTGTAATAAAATACTAGTTCTGTACGTTTTTGTTTTTTTGTCTCTTTCCAAGAAATATTTTCTTGGAAATGAAAACCTAAACCCAGCCCTAAAATGTAAACTTAGTTTTACATAATTTGTGTGACATTGTCCCCTGATATTTATTTAAGTATTATTTATTTATCTTCAACATATTCAAAAATCGTACCAGGTTATCGCATTTTGTATTTTTTTTTTTATCTTCACAATCCACTTAATATGAATTTTGACAATGAGAAATAATTAACGTTTTTTGTTATGTAGGTAGTTGTTTTTATCAAATAAGTGCTGGTTCAGTTTAGTTTATTTATTCATCCATCAATGTACTATATAAATCGTATTGTATGTCAAAAACCGGTCAAGTGCGAGTCGGACTCGCGCACCAAGGGTTCCGTAATTATACAACGTGTTACAAAATACCCCGTAAAAAATCAAATAAATTATCAAAGCCAAAAATATTGTCAACCCTAGTAAGCTGTCATGTCAGGGAACCGGAGTTAGCATAGATTATTTAACAGAGAGGCCTACCTACCAATTTTTATAATTGTCAACTTTAATGGTTTTTCTTTTTAAAGGTTCCATACTATGATGTCATTATGCTTAAAGTACTGGTTTCAAAAAACGTCAAGACGGAAAAAAAAAATGTTGTCAATTTCAAATATTCTTATCGATATTCTACAATTGTTCCGTGTTTTTCCATATTTTTTTCCAAAATGACGATGTTTTCTAACTCAGAATATTACGATTTATGATGTTATGCGTAGGCCATGAAGATAGCAATTTAAATCGTGCTCGCGAACTGTATCGGAGGTTGTGCATTGAGCAAGGCGGAGCACTCTATGAGCCGTTCCTGTAAATTTGACGTTCATTACGAAAAAGTAAGTGTTGGTTTAGGTTTCTTCGTTTAAAATCTTCCAAAACTCGACTTGTAATATGTTTCGCGAATTAGGTAAAAATGTACATAAACATTCTGCGTAGTTTACCCTTTAATTTTACTGAAATAGGGTTTGCACATCAATGAAAAAAATTATGTTTTTTTTTTTGTCGGTAAGTCATACAGTGATAGTACGGTTCTCAAATATTTTAGATGGACTTGTTATAAGGCACCATTTAACCCCCTTTCGGCTTTACGGGTATTTTTGTAACACCCTGTATATGGTTAGAAAAAGCAAAATAAAATACTCGTTTTGTTATGAACTTTATTTTCTATGAAATAAGGTCCGTTTTGAGTAGTCTAAATTTTAGTAGACTTTTTTTTTGATAATTTCTTCAAAACTGTAAATTATGACTATTTTATTTGACTGTAGTAAATTATGACTATTTTGCTATAATCAAATCAGCAATCACTCATTTTACAACAATTTCATATTGCTTTTACTAAAATCAGATGAGGCAAGGAAGTCATACAACTATTGCAAATTTCAATAGTATAGTCATGGCCTCCCAACTCGAACAACGTATAATTATTACTTTAATAAACTCATAGATGGCGTCACAGGTATCGAGCGAAACATTTGAATCAGTAATCGTGAAGATTTTATGATTTTTGCACCTTAATAAATTCAACGTACCTTAATTACATCAAAAACATCCTTCTCTACATAATGTAGGGTATATTTTACAAGTTTAATAAATGCAATAAATTTTATATTAACTCCATCTAACTCATAAAAAACTTATAAGCTTTCAAGCTTGCTACGCCTTATTAGGTACTGTCACTAGATGGTGCCATCACGGATCGCGAAACTACTATCACAGTATATAAATAAACCAGTAAAGAAACTAGGCCTACTTTTCAAGATAAATACCTACGCTCCAATTGAGCGTTTAAGGGTTGTCCATTAACATTTTGTAAAATTGAAAAAAAATCTTGTTTATTGTATCTCAGCTAGTTAGTGCAAAATCGATACGTGTGATCTGCGACAACAAATCCGTTGCAGATTGAGAAAAAGTAGCCGCCATCTTGAACTTTTTAGTTATTCAACCGATTGCTTCCAAAATCGATATATGGGGATGTGTATGGTCTCCGACAATTAATCTGTTGACAGATTGAGAAAAAGTAGAGGCCATATTTATTTATTTATTTATTCAACCGATTGCTTCCAAAATCGATATCTGGGGATGTGCGTGGTCTCCGACAACGAATTTGTTGGCAGAATGAGAAAAAGTAGCCGCCATCTTGAACTTTTTTATTATTCGACAGGCTAATTCAAGTGTCAATTTCGAGAGTTAGGACCACACAGATATCCAGATATCGATTTTGAAAGCAGCCTGTCGAATAATAAAAAAAATCAAGATGGCGGCTACTTTTTCTCATTCCGCCAACAGATTAGTTGTCGGAGACCATACACATCCCCAGATATCGATTTTGGAAGCAATCGGTTGAATAACTAAAGAGTTCAAGATGGCGGCTACTTTTTCTCATGCTGCAAACAAAATCATTGTCAGAGACCACACAGATCCCCAGATTTCGATTTTGGAAGGAATAGGTAGAACAACACAAAGTGTAACAAGGCGGCGGTTTCTTTTTTTTCTAAATTCGAGAGGAAGTATGCTTATTTGACATATTTCATAACCTAATAAACAAAATGTCAGACGTGTTGCAAAAGTTCCCGATTTATCGGGAAATCTACCGATTTCGGCTCTTCCCTCCCGATATCACGATTTAGCGACCCCGTTTCCCGAATTTCTACATTTCGAACCAAAGTAACAAATTCAAACAGTATTTTTAAGACGACAACACCAATGGTAGACACTCAAAGAAGGACCTATCCACGGTCGAGAAAAATATTTAAAAAAAAACACTCAATGTTCAAATATTGTAGAGATGTTTATTATTTTATATCGTTTAATAATTTAATAGTTTGTAAATTAAAGTAATTAGTGTAAAATACAGTTGTTTTATTTCGACTAAAATCTCCCGAGTTCTCTTGAATTTTCGCTGGGAAATTAAACGATTTTTATATTTTTACTTTTGCAACACGTCATCGTATTATAAAAAGCATTTTTTTTTAAATATTTTATTTATTCTTACCTTTCAACACCAGCAGAGAGTTAAAAAAATGAAAGTTCCGGGTTTGAAGAAGCCGAATTCAAACAACCTTATCCTCCTGAGGTTCCTTGTACTAATATTAGTACATAATATGACCATTGAAATAAAGATCTAGTGCAAAGGAAGTAAGGTGGTATTTCTTTTGTTTCAATTATTAATGATCAATTCAGAAAATTTACTTTATGATCATCCAAAATAGATTCATATTCCATTGACAAATTTCATTGTATGGTGGGTCTTAGGAGGGTATATACCACGCAATACTTTTGTGGCATCTTTCTCAAGAACGAACGTAAAATATGAAGGAGCCCATTCGTCTAGACGCGACACACGCGGCTGACATCACCGCCAAATCCTCTTAGAGGTCTCGTAGAGGCGTGCGTCTGTGTGAGTGCGTCGTTTCGAGCATTTGTTCGTAGCTTCTTTACTGGTTTATTTATTATACTGTGCTACTATGCACTCACAGACCCCAAGCGTTTCGTTTGTACAAATTCTTGTTTGATGCGTAAAATCAATACTCAAAATACTTCTTTTTTATTCAAAACAAAAAAACAATAGAGAAAATAATGTCTTGACGAATATAAATGAATATTACAAAATACTGTTTTGGCGGTTTCGGTGTATTAAAATGTTAGTACAAACACGGAACGAACAACGTGCTATCTTTAACCATTGAAGTATCAAAACGCGCTGACAGTTTGTGTACAAACATTTAAAATACACTCGGCGTCAAAAAAATCGCACCTTTTGAAATTTTGACTTCAAGCGAATAAAGCTCTTAACTTATTTATTGTACCCTACCAAATATTAGTATCATTTGAAAGCACAGTTAATAAACTTTAAAATCGGGCAAAACCGACCTTGTGTGCGTCTCCCGCACTGGAGGTGGACGTGGCCAGGGGTCCCTGACTGCTCATCGGTACATCACAGAGATCCTGGAGGACCACGTGGTCCCGTATGCTGGTTTTGTCGGACCTGAATTCACATTCATGCACGACAACGACCGCTCTCATACGGCGTTGATTGTTCGGGACAATCTGGATCAGGTTGGGATCCCCGTGATGCAGTGGCCAGCGAGAAGTCCTGACCTGAACCCCATAGAGCACATTTGGGATGATCTGAAACGCCGGGTGCGGTCTCGTGATACTGCCCCTGCCACCCTTGAACAGCTTCGGGACGCCGTCGTCAAGGAGTGGAGTGACATTCCTCAAGAACGCATCGTGACTTTGGTGAGGTCAATGAAGGATCGCATGGAGGCTGTAATTAGGGCTAGGGGAGGTAAGCCTAGGTTTTAAGTTTCGTTTTAAGAATTTGTTTTACTGTATTTTTTAATTTTGTTATGTTTTTAGATTGTGTAATTTTGGCGTGAATAAATGTTTTTCCTCTTTTCATGAAAAACGTTTTTTTTTAAGCTTAGTAATCATTATCACATTTTTATTAATTAAAGGAAAAAATGAGGCCCCACACTCATACCTTATCTTAGATTAAATAGGGTTTATAGCTGCTTGAAGTCAACATACCAAAAGGTGCGATTTTTTTGAGGCCGAGTGTATAACTTTGTTTCGTTGGATTCGGATAAAGTTGAAGTTGAAGGCGATATTTCCTTTTTATGTAAATACGCACGCTTAAATACGCTCACCTAACTATTTTTAACTTATTCTTAATTCTCATTGTAAGTGAATTGTAAAATTCTTATGAGAAAATAAATTCTTAAAACCTAATAAACCAGTTATTTTTACCTATTGCTTTTATTTATTGTCAGCAAAAAACTTCCCAAACATGTCATTAAAACATTCCTATTTGTCCTGGACATCATTAATCAGGGCAGATGTTCCTATGAATTAATAAAACGCTAACACAATGTCACCGGTAGGATTATACCCATTACATATTAATTTTAAGTCAACAATTTTCTTGACGTCTCATTCTTGAAGTCAATGCCATCTGGTGATACGTTACTAAAACTATTAGGTAGGCTGCCAGCATCCAGTGGTGGCTCAGATACGGCATCTACTGGTGTAACTACGGGACTAAAATTGCCTACCGAATTGCCTACATTAGGACGGCACGCTTTTGCTGTATGAGATTGGGTATCTGTACTTGTATTCTGTTATCTGTGGTATAGTATAGTATAGTATAGGTTATCGTTATCGCAATAAATGTAATAAATAGGAGTAAGTAAGTTAGATGATAAGTGATTTGTGGCGGAATTGCATCGCGTCAAACCATATTGTGGTTTAACGATGCGACAGTGGAATGTTTAATTGTACTTGTTTGTGAATAAAAAAAAATAAAAAAGTTGATAGCGCTTATAGTTTCAGAGAAAAGTTGCTATGACCACAGATAACAGAATACAAGTACAGATACCCAATCTCATACAGCAAAAGCGTGCCGTCCTAATGTAGACAATTCGGTAGGCAATTTTAGTCCCGTAGTTACACCAGTAGATGCCGTATCTGAGCCACCACTGGATGCTGGCAGCCTACCTAATAGTTTTAGTAACGTATCACCAGATGGCATTGACTTCAAGAATGAGACGTCAAGAAAATTGTTGATTTAAAATTAATATGTAATGGGTATATACTACCGGTGACATTGTGTTAGCGTTTTATTAATTCATAGGAACACTGCCCTGATTAATGATGTCCAGGACAAATAGGAATGTTTTAATGACATGTTTGGGAAGTTTTATGCTGACAATAAATAAAAGCAATAGGTAAAAATAACTGGTTTATTAGGTTTAAAGAATTTATTTTCTCATAAGAATTTTACAATTCACTTACAATGAGAATTAAGAATAAGTTAAAAATAGTTTGGTGAGCGTATTTAAGCGTGCGTATTTACATAAAAAGGAAATATCGCCTTCAACTTCAACTTTATCCGAATCCAACGAAACAAAGTTATACACTCGGCCTCAAAAAAATCGCACCTTTTGGTATGTTGACTTCAAGCAGCTATAAACCCTATTTAATCTAAGATAAGGTATGAGTGTGGGGCCTCATTTTAAAGGTTATTGAATCCTTTAATTAATAAAAATGTGATAATGATTACTAAGCTTAAAAAAATCGTTTTTCATGAAAAGAGGAAAAACATTTATTCACGCCAAAATTACACAATCTAAAAACATAACAAAATTAAAAAATACAGTAAAACAAATTCTTAAAACGAAACTTAAAACCTAGGGTTAGCTCCCCTAGCCCTTATTACAGCCTCCATGCGATCCTTCATTGACCTCACCAACGTCACGATGCGTTCTTGAGGAATGTCACTCCACTCCTCGACGACGGCGTCCCGAAGCTGGTCAAGGGTGGCAGGGGCAGTATCACGAGACCGCACCCGGCGTTTCAGATCATCCCAAATGTGCTCTATGGGGTTCAGGTCAGGACTTCTCGCTGGCCACTGCATCACGGGGATCCCAACCTGATCCAGATTGTCCCGAACAATCAACGCCGTATGAGAGCGGGCGTTGTCGTGCATGAATGTGAATTCAGGCCCGACAAAACCAGCATACGGGACCACGTGGTCCTCCAGGATCTCTGTGATGTACCGATGAGCAGTCAGGGACCCCTGGCCACGTCCACCTCCAGTGCGGGAGACGCACACAAGGTCGGTTTTGCCCGATTTTAAAGTTTATTAACTGTGCTTTCAAATGATACTAATATTGGTAGGGTACAATAAATAAGTTAAGAGCTTTATTCGCTTGAAGTCAAAATTTCAAAAGTGCGATTTTTTTGACGCCGAGTGTAGTTTAAATGTTTGTACACAAACTGTCAGCGCGTTTTGATACTTCAATGGTTAAAGATAGCACGTTGTTCGTTCCGTGTTTGTACTAACATTTTAATACACCGAAACCGCCAAAACAGTATTTTGTAATATTCATTTATATTCGTCAAGACATTATTGTCTCTATTGTTTTTTTGTTTTTAATATAAAATAAGTATTTCGAGTATTGATTTTACGCATCAAATAAGAATTTGTACAAACGAAACGCTTGGGGTCTGTGAGTGCATAGTAGCACAGTATATAAGTAAACCAGTAAAGAAGCTACGAACAAATGCTCGAAACGACGCACTCACACAGACGCACGCCTCTACGAGACCTTGAGAAAGATGCCACAAAAGTATTGCGTGGTATATACGGTTGTTTGAATTCGGCTTCTTCAAACCCGGAACTTTCATTTTTTAAACTCTCTGCTGGTGTTGAAAGGTAAGAATAAATAAAATATTTAAAAAAAAATGCTTTTTATAATACGATGACGTGTTGCAAAAGTAAAAATATAAAAATCGTTTAATTTCCCAGCGAAAATTCAAGAGAACTCGGGAGATTTTAGTCGAAATAAAACAACTGTATTTTACACTAATTACTTTAATTTACAAACTATTAAATTATTAAACGATATAAAATAATAAACATCTCTGCAATATTTGAACATTGAGTGTTTATTTTTAAATATTTTTCTCGACCGAGGATAGGTCCTTCTTTGAGTGTCTACCATTGGTGTTGTCGTCTTAAAAATACTGTTTGAATTTGTTACGTTGGTTCGAAATGTAGAAATTCGGGAAACGGGGTCGCTAAATCGTGATATCGGGAGGGAAGAGCCGAAATCGGTAGATTTCCCGATGAATCGGGAACTTTTGCAACACGTCTGACATTTTGTTTATTAGGTTATGAAATATGTCAAATAAGCATACTTCCTCTCGAATTTAGAAAAAAAGAAACCGCCGCCTTGTTACACTTTGTGTTGTTCTACCTATTCCTTCCAAAATCGAAATCTGGGTATCTGTGTGGTCTCTGACAATGATTTCGTTGGCAGCATGAGAAAAAGTAGCCGCCATCTTGAACTCTTTAGTTATTCAACCGATTGCTTCCAAAATCGATATCTAGGGATGTGTATGGTCTCCGACCACTAATCTGTTAGCGGAATGAGAAAAAGTAGCCGCCATCTTGTTTTTTTTATTATTCGACAGGCTGCTTCCAAAATCGATATCTGGAGATCTGTGTGGTCCTAACTCTCGAAATTGACACTTGAATTAGCCTGTCGAATAATAAAAAAGTTCAAGGTGGCGGCTACTTTTTCTCATTCTGCCAACAAATTCGTTGTCGGAGACCACGCACATCCCCAGATATCGATTTTGGAAGCAATCGGTTGAATAAATAAAAAAATAAATATGGCCTCTACTTTTTCTCAATCTGTCAACAGATTAGTTGTCGGAGACCATACACATCCCCATATATCGATTTTGGAAGCAATCGGTTGAATAACTAAAAAGTTCAAGATGGCGGCTACTTTTTCTCAATCTGCAACGGATTTGTTGTCGCAGATCACACGTATCGATTTTGCACTAACTAGCTGAGATACAATAAACAAGATTTTTTTTCAATTTTACAAAATGTTAATGGACAACCCTTAAACGCTCAATTGGAGCGTAGGTATTTATCTTGAAAAGTAGGCCTAGTTTCTTTACTGGTTTATTTATATACTGTGATAGTAGTTTCGCGATCCGTGATGGCACCATCTAGTGACAGTACCTAATAAGGCGTAGCAAGCTTGAAAGCTTATAAGTTTTTTATGAGTTAGGTGGAGTTAATATAAAATTTATTGCATTTATTAAACTTGTAAAATATACCCTACTTTATGTAGAGAAGGATGTTTTTGATGTAATTAAGGTACGTTGAATTTATTAAGGTGCAAAAATCATTCAATCTTCACGATTACTGATTCAAATGTTTCGCTCGATACCTGTGACGCCATCTATGAGTTTATTAAAGTAATAATTATACGTTGTTCGAGTTGGGAGGCCATGCTATGACATACAGAGATAGACAGACAGACACCGAAGTCTCGCCATAAGGGTTCCTTTTTTACCATTTTGGCACGGAGCCCTAAAAATACGAAATTACATTGAGATCGTCAACATAAATAATAAAAGAATACAAAAATAACACCGAAATTATTATTAAAACGGGTATGCCCTTTAGTCCACCTGATGAGTCCTGACGGTAAGTGGACCCTGAACCCCTTACCCAAGTCGCAATCTTACGAAGACAATCTCAAGACTGCACATGCGTTGCCAACTACAAAGACTAAAGATTGAATGCTTCTATGCTAGTAAGAGCCCCAGCGTTGATCACGTTTGAAGCGTTTTATTAATATACCATATTTATTCTTAAAGTTAGTATACTTATTTAACTTTTAGGTTATTACAAAAACAACGCTCCATCGTCATTGACGTCAAATAGCTAAATATAGGGCCTGCGCAAAGGCAACCTCATTATTATCTCAGAGATGACTGACGCACGACAAAAATAAAACAAAATTAATTGGAAGTAATTTATTAGGTTAAGAGAAAATAAATACATGGTACATGATTACATAGTCAATACACGCTCGTTGGTTCTCGGAAAATAATTCATAATTTAACTAAACAAATACCTCATTTCTAGGAATGATCTCATAATTATATACTCAATCATATTGAAGTGCAAACTTCTGATTAAAAATGGAAATGTTCGAAACTCAGCCAAACTTAATATACAAAATGGTCCAAAAACGGAAGTAATATATTTTATTGCATATACACAAAATGCAACCGACATAAGTACTAGTTAGTTAGCACCGCAGTACCTTTCGAGATTTTATAATCCATATCAAGTTAAACTTATTATCTAGGGGTTACCTGTCTTATAAAAAACATTAGTTTGGCAATATATAAAAATCTAATAGAGTATGGTTACAATGGCCGGTTGAAAATAATAGCTATTATTAGAAAAAAAGTGTAATCAACAGCTGAACGGTTTTACCAATATCATACCTAACTATGCCACAGTATAAACAGTAGTTCGTCTTCAAACAAAGGTATATCGCTTGCTTGCATGTGTGCGTGCCTCGACCGTACGCGACGCGAGCCACCACAAGCAAACTCAACAGGACGGACCGAGCCGGGTCGGCGTTAGGTTTTAGGTAACAGAAACCCCAAGAGCCAGAGATGAACTACTTTTCTATTTATACTATGACGAAGAATGAAGCCATTTTGAATTGCGCACTACACATTAAATATGCGTGCCAAATTGTTTCTTCAAGTAGCCATAAACACTTCGATATAAGCTCATTTGCGAAAGGTTTACAGTACACTGATGACAATTCACTGCCACTTGAGAAATTGAGACAATAAATGCGACAGGCAAAATTCAAAATCAGTAGCCACTCCACTTAAAATAAATCTTTAGACACGCAATGCATCTATTTAAAGAGATACTATTTGCGGAAACAAAAAGGTCAGAAGATATAGGAAAGTGATTGTTTTAAGTGACACTTTTTTAACATTAGCATTCAATCCAACCTGCCAACTTCATTACACGCTGAGACAAGAAACCTATCAGTATAATATACACAGGAATAAGGATCCAATGAATTGACCATGGGCGTCAAAATGGTATAGTTACATCCTTCCGCAATATACATTACAATGATACGACTTGTGCCACTATACCAGCTTACTGCTCATCCTTATCCTTGGCTCCGTGCTTGAGGATGCGAGTGAACTCGACGTAGTCGAAGATCCCGTCGCGGATGGGCGCCTCCCGCAGCATCTCGTCGACGTCGTCGTCGGTGAACCGGTCGCCCATGGTGGTGAGAAGCTCCCGGAGACGCTCCTCGCCTATGACACCGTTGTTCTCTTCGTCGAAACATCTGGAGGGTTATAGTTGTTAGATTGGTTAAGGGCACAATAAGGACTTTGGTTATTGGACTGGTCTGGTTATTACAATTGTGAAAGTGAATTTGTTTTTTATAGCATAGGAAGGCATACGAGCACACAGGCCACCTGATGGTAAGTGGAGACTGTGACCCATATCCATTCGCATTTACAACACTGCAAATGCACTGCCAACCCTGAGGACTAAGATGGAATGCCTCTATGCTAGTAATTTCATCGGCTGTCTTATCCCCAAACCGGAACACAACGCTTGGTGTGAGGTTAATGGCACAAAGTCCTCCCACAAGTGAAGTTGTTAAGTTGTCAAGTTGTCTGCCTGCTTTTTAGACGCATTTACCCGATATTGATGAAATTGGCTATGGATATCATTTGAGCCCCAGGGAAGACAAGACGTAATGCTTTTTTATCCCAAAAATATTTTTATTAGTTTTCAGAAGAGGAATAACGATGTTATGGGCCTCTGTAGGTATTTGTTATTGCAAATCTCTGAAACGACTGTATGGATTTTAACATCATTTTCATCACCATTTAGGCTACTTTTAGAGGTTTAAAAGTATTAAACAATGATATTTAAATTGTGAGAAATAAGGGAGCTAGTGTTGAAATGAAAAAAACCTGCCTTCATGCCAAATGGTGTTATCTCAAATTCGTTAGCCAAAGCAGATTCAAACTTATTCCATTAGTAGTAAGGTTTCTTTTGCTACAGGAGTTTTATCTGAGATACCACAAATTGTCTTAGAAGGGCAGAATAGCTCACCCAAAAGCATTTTTGATGACATCCTCTGGGTCCGTGCCCTGCAGCCGTTCTCCAAATAGGGTCAGGAACATGGTGAAGTTGATGGGGCCTGGCGCCTCATTCATCATGCCTTCTAGGTACTCCTCTGTCGGGTTCTTGCCTGCAACAACAATCATTATTCATTTTTTACCAGATTTAATTAACAGGCAGGCAGTTATGAACTTATGACCATAGCTCGGCAGGGGTGAGCTGTTTTCCGAGTTTGCATAACGTGGACATACCTTGTCATTCAATGGTAGATGTGGTGTAATTTAATATACCTACTGATGAAATTATTTTATTTATGCTGCATTTCTGCAAAACAAATTAATTTTATAGGAACTTTTTTTAGCAAACCTCATTAAAGGAAAAGATGTGCACAGTATTTTAATGTACAATTTCACTCACTTCAGGTGGATGTAGAAAGATCTTTTTCTCTCTATAAGTGGATATTAAACTCAAGAAGAAAATGATTGAAAATTGAAAATATTATAGAAAAACTTATAGTTGTGTATTCCAACAAAGAAACACATAATGTATTGTCATTTTAGTTTAATTATAATGAACAGGGCCCGTAATTTGCATGCCGATGACATCAATTTGACGTCACGCTCCATATAGGGTGATCCCAAAGAGTTTTATTGTAAATTATTAATCGTTAGTCGTCAATCATTTTAATTATGTACAAATGACTTCAAAAGTATTCTATTTACACGTTTAATAAATAATACCTACTTGATACGTGAAACGTAAATAAAACTATTTGATTTGTTGTTATACATACATTTTATTAAATGGTGCAAGTGCCACTGAGAAATAAAAATACTGATTTCCTAATTATATTAGTTGTTAAAATCAGAAAAAATAGGTCCATTAATGATACATTTTCTTTTTAGCAAAGAAGTTGGAATTATTAACCAAATGTGTAACAAAACAAACAAAACTATGATTACAAAACAAAAGGATTTTTATGAATATTGCATTACGTATGAACGCGAAGATGACTTAGATTTTCTTTGCATGGGAATTAATGCAAGAAGGATGGCGTGCTTTATGTTAGAGAGGAATTCTGTTTTCTACGTAATTATTGTTATGCGTTGTTAACAATACCATTTAATAAAATGTAGGTATTTATAAAAACAAATCAAATAGTTTTATTTACGTTTCACGTATCAAGTAGGTATTATTTATTCCACGTGTAAATAGAGTACTTTTGAAGTCATTTGTACATGATTAAAATGATTGACGACTAATGATTAATAATTTACAATAAAACTATTTGGGATCACCCTATCATGGCATGGAAATTACGGGCCCTGATAATGAATAAAGTTTTATTTTCTTTTAATATTTCTTTTTAAGGTGTATCTATATTAATATCTACACTTGATTATGACTACTGATAAGCCTCCGCTATGCTATATACCAATAGTTTTACTTAATTTTCAAGAACACAATTAACTTTTTAAAACATTCTCTACATAAAATCCTTATCAGAATGATAGCCATGCTAATGAAGCCACTATACATGGAACATGGCAATGCTTATACACCTACCTATTTCGGAAGTAGTAGTAGCAGTAGCTAGGTATCTTTAATAATAATTACACAAGGAATGGTCTCAATTGTATTAAATACTGAGGTAGATTTAGAGAAGAGTTAACATGGTGTAGGAGTAAAAAAACAATGGGATTTGGGATTTTAGGATGGTGAATCCCTTCCTGAGCCTTCAAAATCAAGGCCTTTCTAGGTCTATATTGGAATCCGTTCAGTCATTTGTCTTAATTCATTGTTTGTCCTAAAGCCATTACCACCTGATGTTTAAAACTTTTTAGTTTTGTTATCCTCGTGCCGCCCAGGGCAAAAAAGTTGTTAATCGAAATCAGTACATAGGTTCTTGTCATAAAAAGTTTAAAATATGATTTTTAGAAGGCCTTTTAAAAGGCCTCTGGGCGGCAGGAGGTTATAACACAACTCTAACCTAACCTAACCGCAGGTATTTTTGGAAAGCTTAAAAAGTTGTCTGTCTTCATAATTGTCTCCAGAATAGTACACTTACAAACAATGCTGGGGGCGATCACTATTATATGGGAAAAGCATTGATAAGTGAGTTTATTGATGTATGCAATCCCTAGCTGTCATTAAATTTTGCGCTATATATTCCGAGGTCTACTATAGAAGTAAGAATGGCTAACTAGAGCAGAATCAACGGCCAGGTGCGTTGTAAAATATTTTCCTTGCAAACTATAAAAATATTTTAACCCCTTTACTCAATATTTAACTATAATTAACCCTTATATTGGTCTATTTCAACCTGATACTGTCACAAACATCTTAAATGATAAAAATACATACCAAGAGAAGCCAGCATGTCATGCAAGTCATCCTTGTCTACGAATCCATCTCTGTTCTGATCAATCATGTTGAAGGCCTCTTTGAACTCAGCAATCTGCGCCTGGTCAAACATGGCAAAGACATTGGAAGTGGCACGCTGGGCACGCTTCTTGTTCGTGCCACGGCGGCCGGCGGTCTTGCGTGACGACATTGTTTAGATCTATAATAAAAGCACAAAATTACGGAAATGGTTTACATTTGTTAAAATCATTTAAATTTAAAGTTAAAAAAAAATTAGTATGGAGGGATGGGTAAGTAATTAAACATAATGATGGAACTTATGATTAATATCACCTTCGAAAGGAACGATTTTGATTCAGGTCAAATTATTGTAGTAAGTAAGTATTATAAACTGATTAACATAAATGTATTATAAATTATAAGACTGCCTAGCCATATAAACTCTTATTAACTCAGTTTATTTTTTTACAAAGTATAAACCAGTGAACTAAACTAACTTTAGCGTGTATATTACCTGTAAGGTGCGGCAGACGTGCGACGTTCCACGCGTGACGTCTAATAAGAACACAATGAAAACGCTGGACAAACGCAGCCCCAGTTTATAAATAAAAACTGATGAAGCCCAGTTTAACTCCGTGTCACTCAACCTATCGTCACCTCAAATAACGAGAAGATAATGTGAGTCATAAACAGTATTGCACAGACTTCACGTTCACTCCTAAATGTAGGGCACACAGTGTCAATCAAATACGGCTAAAACCAAGTATGTCCTTACATGGATGTACATTTCACTGGACACCATCTGTTTCTAAGACTGTTGTTATAAATAAACAGAGACCATCGAGAATACTTACATCAGTAGTTATATCACTTTAATGAAGGGAATACAGCCGTTTGTAACGGAAAACAAGCAGGAAAACAAAATCCAAGTGTCTGTATTTAGGGATACGTAAAAAGACTCGATACCTGAGTAGTATCGATACTTTGGTTTCGATACCAAGTACTTTTGGTATCGATACTTTTGTTCCGATAGTTTAACGGTATCGATAGTTTTCTATAGTACTCGATACTTTGGTAGCACAAACAGCACAGCACTATCAGTCATTCACATCACTACTTAAATGTGCGTTAAGTGCGACAGGATTGAAGGGTATTTCCCTTTCATAGACAAAATCAACGATGTCCGATCTTGTGTTGCCATTTCTTTCTAATATCAGCCTATATTGATATTTCAAAAAAGAGGTTGTTATTATAAAATATGTAAATAAAAACAAAATATATTTAAATTTAATATAGACACCATAATATTCTTGCAAATTTGTGGCAATCATTTTCTTTTTGTAAAATTGAAGCTACATTGATAGTACATTTTCTTCTAATTAGTAATGAATGGTGATTTGTGATTAAGACTTCCCATATTTTTTGTTGTTTTTGAGATTTCTATTCAAGTCCTTTAGAATAAGTAGTAGTTTGCCTTTTGTGTCCATGTTTTGTTTTTTTTTTATAATAAATAACCATTAAATACTTGTATTCAAGCCTTTCTTTAAAAAATTTAATCCTAATAATTAAATATGAAAATAGTACTCGATACCTAATGGTATCGATACTTTTGTTACGATACTTTTATGGTATCGATACTTATTATACGATGCTGGTATCGAGTACGGTATCGATACTTTCATTTCGATATCGTATCCCTATCTGTATTAAAATGACTAATCAACGATGTTACCTTACTTACAGAATTTTTAGTAAGTTGTCAAAGTGACAAAATTAATTCAAAAGTTGCAACACTCAATGAGAATAAGACTGTAAATGGGCCGTGGTGAATTATTTATTGTTAAAGTGGCGAAGTTTTACATTAGAGTGAGATTTATAAAAGTATTGTAATATTAAACATATTTAAAAAAATACTGACTGCCGAGTTTCTTGCGGCGTTTCTTCTCAGCAGTGGTCTCCTCTTGTGAAGCGCTGGTAGATTCTTGACGTGTAAAAGTGCCCGTGCGGCCTACTCACTGAATAAATATCTTTATACATACATACATACCTTCACGCCTTCATTCCCAGAGTGGGGTAGGCAGAGCTACAGAATTACCAACAACTCCAAAAACTTGTTGATAACTCTGTAACCACAATTTGCACAATTGGGCTAAGATGTTTAACAGCGTATATTAGTGACAGGTAGCAAGCCCATCGCCTAACAGTACAAGCCCTTATTCCCTTAGTCGCCTCTTACGACATCCACGGGAAGACATGGAGTGGCACTATTCTACCCCGGCAACCATACGGAAGATCTCTTTATCTTTATCTTTATCTTTATTCATGTCTCACTCACTCGAGACGCTTTTGCTAGTAAATGACAGAATGAAACAAACCCACGGCTTTATTGTCTAATGTCGGGTTCCTATATTCAATCCGAGGATAGATAAGGCTTACCTCGGGTTAAAATTTGACATTTGCCCATACAAAATGTGTCAAATTTTAATCCGAAGCAAGCCTATCTGTCCGCGGATTGAATATAGGAACCGGACGTAAAAGTTTCAAAATAAAACTTACTGTTCACAGTCAAACCTGTCAAACTAACTAACCTAATGCTATGACAGTTCCAAAAAATTCAACATGAGAGCTGCGGAGCTGCCTTTACGTAACTAAAAAACAATTGCTGTCAATCTTATTATTACGACGGATAACCAAAAGGATTTTTTCCAAAATGATAATAAACTTGTAATAATCATCCACACTTACCTTAAATTGTAATTATACATCTCTAAGACATTGCTTTTCATATAAAAATATTTCGGTACTAATTGCTATACTCGCTAAGTGGTTTACTTCATGTTATATTTTGTTCATGTTATGGCTAATATGCTCATAGTATCTTTATAATTTTTCTGTTACAGATGCTTAATCAAAGAATAAGTAGATTAATAATTAACCTAGTGAGAAAATTGAACACAACGCCTTTAGTCTTTGCCAATCATTATGATGTTCTTGAAATTACACCCAAAGCAACGCAGAATGATATAAAATCTGCTTATTACAAATTATCAAAAGTGCATCATCCAGATACATCAAGTGTAAGTCTATTGTTTATGAAATTTGGTAATTGAATCAGGGCTGCATTTAAAGGTGTGGAGGCCCTAGGGCAACAAAGGAATGGAAGCTCCTAAATATTTTCAAACGTAGGTTACCAAGAAGTTGTGGGGCCCTTCTGTTGTGGAGGCCCCGGGCAGTTGCCCCGCTTGCCCTCCCTTAAATCCGGCCCTGCATTGAATATACTGTTAAAAGGATACCTGATAAATGTATTCTCAAATCAAATCAAATCAAATTCTAGTTCTAATCTAAGTATGTTTTTAGCCTTTTTTACATAATCAATTCAGAAGTAAAATAAGTATACTGCAGTAAATCCTAGAATCCTCTAATAACTGATATGATGTGTGTCTATTATTTTTATCCATTTAGGTATAGGTAGGCATATGGTAGATTAAAGAAAAACAACTAAAAACATAATTTTCTTGAATAATATTTCAGGATGAAGAATCTGCTAAGAAATTTAGAGCTATAACTGAGGCATATGAAGTATTGGGAAATGTAAGATTGAAAAAAATGTATGACAAAGGTAAGTATTTAGAATTGAACAAAAAGTTTTCTATAATGCCTAATACATAAATGTTACATTTAAAAGTTAATATTTAACTATTGAGGTAGTTAACACGGCGGTACTCACTATGTATTTAACTATGATCTTACTCATATAATTTTAAAGATCTGTGTGTAGTTTTTTACCCAGTAGGGAATGTATGCATTAAATTCCAATTAATTGTGAGATGCTTTCCAATTTATCCTTATTATTCAAATCCAATTTCTTATTGATTTTTAATAATTAATTTTACACAGCGTTGACTGTGTTTGTGCTCTCGTTTTGACTGACTTCATTTAGGCACAATCTTTTTACTATTTGTGAACCAACCTTAAATAAATTATGATTCATTATTTCCCCTGATGACATATCGTCGGTGATACTGCAAAACCGCGTAAGTAACAAATTTATGATAGAGCAAAATAAACCTTACGGTCTTATTAAAAAGGTGCATTTTGCTCCTTATTTAAAATGTCACTTACGCGGTTTTGCAGTTTCACCAACGATATTGATTTCATGTCTGTTCATTATTTGTAAAAGTATAAATAATTTTAAGGGACCCATTTTCAACTCAACTATTTTTTAGCAAAGGAGTGTGTAAGGTCTGAAATTGTGAATACTTTAATATAAGGACATAAAAAAAACATTTTTATTTATTTCAAAATAAATAAAATTCGAAGACGCAGGTAATTAAAAAGTTACCATACATTTAAAGAGTTAATGGTGGTGGGCTTTAATGGTATTCAATAATATTCTTATTTATTATAAGATAGGTACTACAATTAAAAATTAAAACTAAACTAATTTAAATTAAAATAGAACTAAGCTACTCAAATATTAAAGATGTAAGCAATAATCACCACTATAAAACGGACAACCCTTCTAGGAGGTCCGCTCACGGCATGGTCCCTATGACACGGGCTGCATTACCTCTCTGGATTGCTAGCCCAATCTGTTGGGAGAGGTAATAGTAAGAGGGCCAGGATGACAGGGCCTTAATAAAGCTAATAACTATACAATAATAGTTAATTGGTTAATAACTAAAGAACAAATATACAAATTAAAATTATATTATATTAAACAAAGATCAAATTCTTACCATTTTTCAATCTGTTGTGATACATTGTATAATGTCGAAGTATTTTGTACATTTATTTTTCTAGACTTCTTGCTTTGTTTACTTTTTGTATTAGAGCATCAGTTGAAAGTTCCTATTCAAAATCTTATTCCCAAACGATTTTTTCAAAAATGCCACAATCGCACAATCCCATCAGACCTTATCAGACCCATACTACAAAAAGGAATATTTTGTAGGTGGGGATTTGAATCTAAAGGCTCCATTCCACGATGGCCAATCAAAGGCCAAAGTAAAGACGGAGTTCGTAAGAGTGAGGTCCAAGAATATATTGCTCGCTCTAAGCTGTAAATGCGTCTCTTACGCTCGCCCGTGACTGGCTATCGTGAAGAGGGGCCATTAAAACAAGGAAATCAAGTTTAAAATTACCTTTATTAATCAAGTCACAGTAGATTATATTGTTTTATCAGAAAACCTTCCATCTTGTGTAATTCCTGGCCAGGTCTGCTGACGCACACGTCTGGCACGCGCTCCACTTCGTACCAACCGGAGCCCGAGCCAACCGACCCCACGCTAAAATTCTACAAGTCGCGAGCGACGCGCCATGTCGCCCCCACTATGGACGGGAAAATACCCGTATTTGATTATGACGCGTGGTAAGCATAAGTATTTTTGTCTACACAACTTCCGGTTTCGTAACGACCTGCGACGGACCGACCTTGGTCGAAGGCTTGTCGCCGTGGCCGTCGGCTAATTTGATTTTTTACTGGGAACAACTGGCTACACAGTCGGTCACGACCAAGGTCGCGCTGACGGAAGGACTTGTTGGCGACCGTAAGCCTGACTTACATTAGTCAAGCACAGGGGACAGTACAGTAGTATAAACCGATCGGATAGAAGCGAGTCAAGTTGCCTCGCCAGTCGATCCAAATATAATAGCTTTCTATTTTTTCTCTCCACTGTCCTTGGCACTGTACTTGCCACTGTCCTTGACCAATGTTAATCGGGGTTAAGCACCTGCTAGACTTGATGAGACTTGATGAGTAATAGGCAACAATCATCATGTCAGCCGAAAGACGTCCACTGCTGGACATAGGCCTCCCCCAAGGCTCTCCACTCAGACCGGTCTTGTGCTTTTCGCATCCACCGCTTTCCCGCGATCCTTACAAGGTCGTCACTAGGCAACAATAAACTTAATTGTATAGAGAAATACATAGAAAACATCCAAGACTGGAACAAATACTCATGCTCATCACACAAATATTTGTCCATACCGGGAATCGAAGGTTCAGGTCCGTCCGCGTATAGCAGGAGTACTGTTCTCATCTCTGTGCTGGGGCAGTCCAATACCTTCTTCCATTTGACCGGATACAACGCAGAGCGTTTCGAGTCAACGACCCAGCGATCTCTGTCCGATTAGATTCCCTCTATCCAAAGGAGTCAGTTTAACTTTGCGTGCTGTGGGTATAGGCTTTATAACGGGGGGTGTTCTGAAGAATTATTCGGACTTTTGCCGGCTGCCGAATCGTCAAGCTAGGTTCACTTTTCACGTGAAACTGTGGAACGAGCTCCCTTCGGCGGTATTTCCACCCAGTTATGACATGAGTGCCTTCAAGAATAGGACCAATCTTCTTGAGTTGCTGGTGTTTATGGGCGGTGGTCATTACTCCCATCAGTTTACCCGCATGCTCGAATGCCTCCCACTCTTAAAAAAGCAACTTTAGCTTTGTGGTTTTTAATCCAAGGTGGCACACCCCGCCATTTATTGAAAGCGGTAGGTACATACATAATGCCTGTAATCCCACCCAGAGCGAAAAGGCAGAGCTTCAGAATTACCTACAACTTTAAAAACTTGATGATAATTCTGTAGGTAAACTGTGGTTAATTCTAATTTCACATTCCGTACGCTAACAAAACAAAACACCATCGGTGCAATCTTGCGGCATGCGGTTTTAGAACCGGGGGGGAATGTGAAGTATGGGCGATTGTGCACTACAAGGAAATTTACTGTCCGAATTTGCACAAATTAGTGCTTAAGGCTTAGTATTTATGGCGTAACCGTAAAAAATCGGACTGACGAGTCGTAAAATTCCTTGTAGTGCATAATCGCCCTATGGCGTCCTGTGAAAGAGCACTCGCTTTTCAGGGACTAAACTTTAAAAAACGCTACTTGTGGTTTGAAAACCTTCACTACGGTTGCTGACCGCATTTTGTTGTCAGTTCGGTTCTTATATATTTGTGTTTATCGCTGTACCCCTATCCAGTACCCATAGTACAAGCCTAGAGCTTAGTTTGGGACTAGGTTAACTTCTGTGAGATTTTCATATCCACTGATATTTATTAATTAAACGCATATTACTGAACTGTTTCAATTCTACCCTCCTGAGCAAAATAGGCACTATCTCAGATAAAACTCCTGTAGCAATATCAACCTTATTACCAGTGATCGGAATTGGTAGTGCCATTTCGCGGGACTTCGGTACGTAAGATTAGTATGGATATAGTTTTAAACCCCGGGATTTGATATGAAAAAAATTAAGTTTGTGTTTAAAAAATATTTAAAGAACATGTGTAATGTGAAATGATGTATGGAAAATGTGCTTTCAGATAAATGCCCTGAATAAAAGTCTCTATAGTTGCTACCACTGTTATCGGGTACCTTTCAATGTTTCGACTGATTTTGTACTAGATAGCAAAGTAGTAGTACTTTAATAAGTTCCAATTATCCTCTATCTATTTAAACAATTGACATTAGTTTAAACCTATTTTGGGATAAGCTGGCCAGTTAAATAGAGATAAAACGATTGCAATGTCAACTTCATATGCATGTCAGTGTCATATGCAATCTGTACCTACCATATAAATATAAATTCAATAATCGCAAAAGTTACTGGACTTTGTGATATTCTTATTGTGACTATTTTGGCTGATCCTTACTGGACTCCGATTTACTTCTGATTGGACTAAGTAAAGTCTTGTTGTTGTAAATAAGAACAGTATCAGATAATACGAATCCCGGAATCCCAAGTCTTATCCATGTTATTTACAATGTTTAAGGTCATTCACCCGAAATGGCACTACCTATTCCGATCATTGCTTATTACTAACAGAAGAAAAATAAATCTCATTTTCTTATTGAATTTGGGATACTGTTTATTATCTTAGAAAGACAGAATTGCTCACCTTACATTGTCCTTAATTCCAGGTCCCAAAAGCACTATGGAACTGTGTTTAGGAAATCTCAATCGGATAAAGAGTTTTTACGAAAGAAAAGGGAGAAGCAAATCGAGAAGGCACAGGCTGTTCGCCAGGAGGCAACCATTTACCTCCTGTTCGCCCTAACCGGGTTGTTTCTAGCGCTAGTGTTCCGCGGAAAAACGGAATACGACATAGATTCGCCACGCCGCAAACAAACAATACCTATAGCAAATAACAGTCCGAAAGAAGAAAAGCCTTAGAATCTGGCATATGAAAGTGGAGGCTGGAAAAGTACTAAAAATTGCCCTTTTAGATGACGAACTTGGCTTGACACACTACCGTGTGCCCTAGAACTAGGTAGTTAAATAAACGTAAACAAAGAAAACTGAGTGACTTAGAAAGCTTCCTATTCAAGACAGGCCACAGATATAAAATATATTCAACAGACCAATAAATAATGTATTTAGCATCTGTGGTTTGTTTTTTGATTAGCATGTTGAGTCATTGTTTTTTTTACATTTGTGATACCAATGAATATATTATCTACGATTGTATTCAAGTGGTTATAGTGTTTCGCTTAATTTTTACGTTATTTTTCACAAGTTGTATTTGTAGCAATAAAAAAAACAAAAAATATCATCTTTTAAGGCCGTTTACTACAAGAGTCCATAGATTACGAGTAGCAATTTTTGATTAAAAACATTTGATTGTAGATAACGCGCCAGACGATGTAAATAAAAAAATAAAAACACTGCAGTGAGCTTCCATCTGATATAAAAGTTTAGAATTAACGTAAATAATGCTTCAGAAACTTCATTCGAAAAATCTCCACGTCTCTACTCTCATGCGCCAGACTACCTAGTTATTTTAGTTGTCAATTTAGTTTAATACGGGTCTAATTTAGTTGTCAAATAGTTCAAACGATTGCACTAATTAATAATGAATCTGTTCTTGTTTGTATATATTGTACAGTTACAGTATAGCTATAAATGTAAAGTGATGCGATGGTAAATAAACTGACAGCCCACGAACTAAATGAGGAGAGTAGTTGTAACTGAGTTGTAGCATTCCCCTTTTGACTGTGAAAATAATGACGGTCACCATCGGAGCATGGCTTCCACGGCGCAAGCATGAGGACTGTGTAATTAACTCGCTTAGAGGTTTGCGAAGCGATATGGGTGTAGGATATGGGTGCACCATAGGATGCAGCATGCACCTGCAGTCCCGACTCGGTCAGGCCACGTGACAGTCCAAAACCAATCAAGATAAGGTAAGGGCGGATATTTGTGTGATGAGCGCGAATATTTGTTCCTGAGTCATGGATGTTTACTATGTATTTAAGTATATATTTCTCTATATAAGTATGTATATCATTGTCTAGTACCCATAATACAAGCCTAGAGCTTAAATTGGGACTAGGTCAATTGGTGTGACATTGTCCCCTTATATTTATTTATTTAATCAACAAATATTTAACTCTAGAACTGTCAAACGACCGTTCTAGGCCGACCTGCCGCCAACCGCCAAGTGACGACGATCGTCTCGCCGGTGGCGGGCCACCCGTAAATGAGGGGTGGGGTGGGGTGGATTTGGACTTGACACACGCAGTTCGAAGAAATCGTTAGAGAAACTGGTAGTCGGTTTTAATACGATGGTCTGAAATATCGGCCAACGGACTATTAGTTTGTGTTGGCCTGAATTTAAGGCCAGCACATTAATGAATGATAAAATAAAACTGACGCGTATCTGCGTGACATTGATTATTTGGTTCGTTCTTCTATTTGATTCTACACACATCTAAGAATGCATATAACTGAAGTGATTTTCTCAAGCCGGAGTTCTGTTCCACTGACGTCTGACGTCGTTGCTTCTAGTAGCAAAGGGGGAATTTTACAGTTTAACACGTTCACGGACAGTAATAAAAAACCATTTTAATTTGACCCCCGTATTTATGACGCCCATGCTATAGCCGGTATGATACACGACTGCTATAGCATCCGCGTCCATGAACGTGTTAAGAACTATAAAAACCTAACTGATAAAAAATAAAATATTTATTTATAATTATTGGTGTCTTCTTTCATTTTTGCGCCTTAGGTCTACCTATTCGTCGATTGCACGACTCTATCACAGGGTCAAAAATTTGAATTGACCCTAATATTTTCCATACTATTCGAACTAGCTCCACAAGTTTGTGCCCCACATGTGGGTCACTAAGAAACGACCAGGTACGCACTTACGAAGTGCTGGATCTACGTGGAAATTAAAACATTTTGCACAGGAACTGTTAACGTCTTAAACAAAACAGAAAATAGGCTATTATCCGGGATAATGTAGCTACTTTTAAAATCTAATTTTTAAGGGCCTACGCTAGCTGACGCGGACGCCCGCCGCGTGCGCACGCTCGCGGGTCCCGCTCCGGACACCCGCCGCGGGCCAGCGAGTCCGCGACGGGCGTCCGCGACGGGCGCACGCCTAACTTAGCGCTACACAAGTCAAGAAACAACAAACAAGTCCGCGAGCGTGTGCCCGCCGCGTGCGCACGGAGCGGACGCCCGCCGCCCGCTGCGCGGATTAAAGTACGTCGCACGCGCCCGCGCCAGTTAGCGGTGTTCATACCATTTCTTATTAGACGGGCGTCCGTTACGGATAATCCGCGTCAGCTAGCGTAGGCCCTAAATCTTTAAAATATTTTTGTTTATTCCAGAGCTTTACCACTAAGACAAAAATTCTCATAAATGTGGCCGCGGCATCGAGAATAATGAACCAGGGTACCGCATTTCCAAAATTTTTAATAGTTGAGATATCTCGTTTTTGGTGCGACTTTTACTAAACATAATTTATCATATTTTGGCCACTCCTGAGCTGAGCTATCCAGCCCTGTCAGGTAGTCCACTATTTACCGGACACCCTGTATATCGCGTGTCAAATGTCGATAAAGCATCCGCCACTCTCGAACTTATTTACGTTTCAGAAGGTGACACATGCCTTATCCAAACTTTATCACGCGATAAGGCACCGGTCCCACCGCCGGCTACAGACTATAAGCTAGTAAAACTATAAACTACAAAAGAGTGGGCGAGCCACGAGAAGCGAGTAAAGTTTTGATAGTTTTGACGCTCGGTTATAAAGCTGTAGTACCGCTGAGCTAGTTTTATAGTCGATAGCTTTTATCGCTGCGGTCAACTAGTAAACAGTGGTCCCACCGCCAGATATAGGCGAGCTCGGCGACCAACTAGAAAAATTATGTACTAGAAACAGTTGACAATCGGCGGGAGGCTAGTAATAATTCTATGGAATTATAGCTTACTCGCCGGGCGTTGGGAGTGTCCTCGCCGGCAGTGTGAACAGCGAGCGATGAACTATAAATATATATCTCTCTCTTTTATTTACACGGAAGTGATTATCTTTTGTTCGTTTCTTGGGCTAGTAAAAAGTCGATAGTTCATATCTCACTCGCCGGCGGTGGGACCAGTGCCTAAACGTAGCCATATTAGGGCCCAATTAGTGGGAACTCGCTGACTGTACAGTAGAACTAGAATATTCTATCGCTATGTGATATTCTGGAGTGTGAAAGAGATAAGCAGCTGAATACTTAAACATGCTCTGGTTTTACTGTATTTCCAATACTGTGTATTGAATTTCCCTATAGATATTTGTGAGGAAAGGAACAGTTAATTACATCGATAGGTATAAACTTCTACAGCTTAGTGCATTAGTGTGGTGGATGTAGGTATAAAATATGGTTTGTTTGAATAAAACAACTTTGTTTTACATACACCCAAAGATGTATGATTTATTTGAGAGACAGAAAATTAAAGCTTCAGCCATCTAAACTTACAAAATGTAATAATTACCTTAATTTTACTTTTACTCTCATCTCAGCAAATATATTGACGCTAAATATCATTTTACTATAGTATTAATTACGTAATACATCTCATATTATCTAGAATCTTGATTCATAAAATACAAGACTCCTATTTTACAAACGCGACAAGTTGAAATAGTTTTTTCCCACTAGTTCAGTTGTCCAGTTCAGTTGACTGAACTAGTGGGATTTTTTTTTCTCGTTCAGTTGACTGAACCTGGCCAAAACGTGTATCCTAAAAGAGAGGTCGGTTTAGGTTATGTTAGATGTTCAGCAGGCCCGAAGGGCTAAAAACACCCTGAGCCTAAATAACATAGTCTCCCAAAATGTCCTCATACATTTGTATGAAACTTTCCTTTTTTGTTACCATGAACCAAAGAAAGTTAGTAACAAAAAAGGAAAGTTTCATACAAATGTATGAGGACATTTTGGGAGACTATGTTATTTAGGCTCAGCTTCATTCACCCTACCAACCTGCAATTTTTTTTGCAAATCGAAGTCGTAAATGAAATGTACAAACTTTTTTAGAAATGCTGTTATACTAAATTATCAAATGTCGGCATTTGTAAAATAGGGGTCAGAATTAATCACATTTCACTATGTAAGCACCAACTCGTAGTGTACATTTAGAAAATAAGACAAAATAGCGTTGAAACGGTAAAGCGTTGAACTAGTAGGTACTATCACTAGAAAGGCTGTTTCCAAATTATCCCGTGAAACTAAAAAAACTTACAAAATACGGTAACGTTTCTCCCCCCTTAAATCTAGTCCGATTTTTAGGATTCTTGAATATATTGTAGATATATGACGACGCGCTGGGCTAGTTGTTAGTGATCCTGCCTACGAAGCTAGCGGTCCTGGGTTCAAATCCCGGTATGGTCGGATATTTGTGTGATGAGCGCGAATATTTGTTCCTGAGTCATCGATGTTTTCTATGTATTTAAGTATATCTCTATATAAGTACTTACGTCGTTGTCTAGTACCCATAGTACAAGACTAGAGCTACTAGGGACTAGGTCAATTATTTATTTTATGAAAAACTAGGAGATTTTCATAATGACTACAACATTCCAAAATCGTGGAAATCGACCTAGATTGAATGGGGGAGAAACGTTGTCGCCCGGCCAGAGCTGAATTTGCATGGTTTTTTTTTTGACAGCTGCTCACAACCCTCTTAAAAATACCACCCTGCTGTATCGCTAGTCATGGTAAAACCAGAGTACTAATAGTATCTACTCTGTTGTCTATCGCTGTCACACTTTCTATCATCTATCAGTATACTTGCTATGCCAGAGAGAGCGGAAAACGATGGCACAGAACCCGTCACGTAAAAAGGCTGCTGAGCGTCAATACAGGGAACTTGTTTGCGCATGGGCAGTCGCCAACCAATAGCGTGCGCGCACAAGCATAACGGTTGAGTGTTCCCCCGCTTCACCCCCTTCATACCACCAAATTGGTCAATAAATACGCGACTCCGAAGGTACATCGCCAGCGGACGGGACTATACCATTAGTACTCTGGTCTTCCTGTCTGTATGACCAGCCATCCTCTCTTATTCAACCTGCAAGCCAAAAGAAACTGACACAATTTTGAACCCAATTTTGGCTATTTTGGTTAGCTTCGTTTGGTAGGTTATTCCAACCTGTTACCACCAATTTGTTACCACTGGTAACAAGTGGGAATATTTTTCCCATTTGTTACCGTTAACATATTTGGTGGTAACAGCTGAGATTTTTTATTCCCAGTAGGTAGTTACCAGTGGTAACAGGTGGGGAAAAAAATCCCAGCTGTTACCAGAGGTAATAAATTGGTGGTAACAGGTGGGAATAACCCCTTTTCATGCCCGAAGGAAATACTGCCCAGAAATAGGTGCGCCCCGAACGAACTTTTAGTTTTTGTAAATTAATATATAGATTAACAATAAGGTGTCGGTAGGATTGGATGAATGATGGATGTTTCATTGGTTATTTTATAATTGAACCATAAAGTCGATTATTTCTGCTGATTTTGCATTTAATGACTAAGACATAGTTGCAAATTAAATGAAACTTTTTGAGCGAGTGTTAATTCGGTGTTACCTTGACTGATATTTAAATTGAATCATGGAGTGGAAAATGACACTTAGTTCTGATTTACAATTAGTTACATTTTAAACCACAATTTTAATTAACTACGGATCAAGAAACTCGCCCTTAAACAGCTGCGTAATCCCAAAGCATACATTAAATTATGGTTTATACTCTATATACTTTAAATAAGTTTAACTTGATACATAAACAAAGTATAAAAAAGCCTAGAGGAGGCGCAGAACGTTATCATTAACGATATTCGAGAAACTGTAAAAAAAAAGTATACCAGGCTATGTATTCGATAAAAAATATTTTGTATCAAATTTAATTATGTTAAGGTAGGCTGAAAAAAATTGAACGAAAAAAAACAGACAAATGTTTGCAAAGGCGCTGTTTAGTTCCAAACCATACACAAAAAAACGACTATACTGGGCGGTTACAGCGTTGCAGGTTGAAGTGTTGATAGTTAGTCTACATGGCAATGGCAATGGTAAGCTAATGTTTATTATTATTTAACCTCTTGACCGCCACCTTAAGAATGAAGTGCCATGCTCTGTACGCCACGGAACAAACCGTGTAGTAGGTAAATAGGAACTTTAAATTCCATCGTAGGTTTTATTTCGAGTTCAATGTTGGTCATGTTTAGATGACGTTGGCGTGTGAGCCTTGTCATTGGATGTCACGGCTAGATGACTGGCGGTCAAGAGGTTAAAATAACCTGAATATAGATAAGGACGACTTTTAAAACTCGGCAAATTTGCTATTGTATATATTTATTAATTACAATTTATATAAATTAAAAAAGTAAATGATCATTTCCAAAAAAGTTTTTAGTTACATCAGTTATTTTCCTCATTTGATACCACGGTTTTCAAAAAAAAAAAATGTTACTATATTATTTATTTTTATCCATGGTTAAGAAAGTATATACGCTTTATAAAACTTTAATTACAAAAAGATAGGTATTACTTTTTTGCTGTAAAATTATAGAAACGTGGTAACAAAATAGGAAAAATTTGCGACTGTTAAAACACGTTTCAATTGATGTACAAACTTTTTTAGAAATGCTCATATATGCATTTCCACAACGGCAGTTAGTTCGACAGCCGAAAACATAAGATATATACAACTTGCCCCTTATTTTAATGAAATAAGGTAAACCATGTTTACTTCTTCTGTACTCGGCTGTACCCGCTGTACCTAACTCAGAATAGGGGAAAATGCGCGACCACTCAGAAAATAATCCTTCCTACACCTACTGCCCTATTTTTTTCTAACTTCCCCAAAAATAACCCGCAAAACATAAGGAAAATAAGTAAACATTTCAGTAATTTCCTTAGTTATTTAAAATATGTGAGTTATATAAATAAAAACTAACCGGATTGATTTTAGAATTTTCATATAATTTTATGGCGAAATAAACAAATTGCCAACTGGCAACACTTCAAAAATGGTTTCCAAACATCCCGGGCATGGGCATGTTGAGCGGGCCCATGGGGTATGGCACGCTGGGCGGGTTCTGCGTGGGGCCGTAGCTAGGGTACGGTAGGTAAGGCTTGGAGTGACCATTTCCGTACGAGTTCCGGCTACCATTCCTAAGTAGCTCACCCATTTTTTCTGCTTTGAACTTCCTTAGATGCATTTTCTTGCGGAGCGGCTCGAATGATTCTAGAAACTGTTCGACGTCGTATTTCTTGCCGCCGAGGTAGTCCTGGGCTATCTCTTCGGATTGCTCCTCGGATTCCGCCGCGGCCGTTTGTAGCAGTGCTTGTGTGGTGTCCGGTGAGATTCCAGCGGATTTTGTTTCTGAAAAATAGAGAACACGAGTCATTTTATGAATATCCACGGCGCGTCCTACTCCTTCATTTTTTTCTACGGCCTGTGAAGGCTACCGAGCACACAGACCACTTCATGGTAAGTGGTATTTGTGATCCATAGACATTTCCATTTTCAAAAATACAATGTTAAGACCAATCCTAAAACGCAAATGCGTTGCCAACCCTGAGGACTAAGAAAGCACTATTTTACAATGTAATTAATGTATTTTTTGGTATGCGTAAGAGACTTAAAAATTACATGACTGAACTGGGATGTTCCTGTATTTCAGGCGTAAAAGGACTAACTTAAAACAATGCAAAAATAGTCGGTTATGGTAAGTATTTTAAATTATTTTGTAATAATTTAAATTATCTAAATGAATCATTGAAATAAACAACAAATAAAGAATACAATAATAACTGAAATATGAGGGCGTTTGAACGAGTGTACCTAAATCGTATTTTGCAAGCTAGCTGGTTGGACATGTCATAATGCAAGTATCGTCAGAATTATAAACTAGGTTAAAGGAAATGTTGCGTAAAATTTAATATTGTTCATGATTAGGTATTTACATTCATTTTAGATATATTTGATACGACAAATATAGTTACCTATCTCTTTTCGTTATGGTGGTCACCTATTATCATCGGCGTGTTTTTGGTAACAGAGACAACTAGCGGCAATCACAAGATCTAACAACAAACGCCATGTCGAAAAAAAGGCACAAATTGGCAAAACAATAGGTTTTTTTTTTTTTTTATATCATAGGAAGGCAAACGAGCACACAGGCCACCTGATGGTAAGTGGAAACTGTGACCCATAGACATTCGCATTCACAAGACCGCAATCCTAAGACTGCAAATGCGTTGCCAACCCTGAGGCCGAAGATGGAATGCCTCTATGCTAGTCATTTCACCAGCTGTCTTATCCCCAAACCGGAACACAACAATGCGAACAGTTAGGACTTTTGGTGGCAAATCGTGGTTCTAGAATCCATGGAGTAGCTATTTCCTATTTATTATGATAGATACCACTTTGATTTTGACCCTCAGTATTTTAATATTCATTTACTCGATAAACTACTAAACTAATTTATATCAAATTTGCTATGCAGGATATTTCTGCTGTATCTCTGTTGTGAAAGAGTTAAATAAGCATATATTTAGTGGTTATGGATGGAATACCCGAAATAAAATTTTATTTATTTCATTTTGAAATATGAGCATACTGAAGGTCAAAATGAAAGTGTCATGTATTAAAGTAATTAGAAAATAGCGACTCCATGGATTCTAGAACCACGATATGCCACCAAAATCCTAACCCTAGTTATAAGTTATCTATTGTTTTTCCCATTACAGTCTTCGTTTTATTTTCCATTTATATTCATTTGTTTGGTTATTAATTAATGTATTTTTTCTGATTCCATTAACTTTTCAAAATGTTTAAAGATAGATACCCCCCCTATAGGTTAGGTTTAAGGTAAGATAAAAACTATTATAAAAATGACGTCTTTATCATTATTAATAAAACTCAGTGCCTCAAGCAGTTATTGTACAAGACTAAGTTTGTCGGGTCAGCTAGTAATAAACGAGTCGCTAACTGTATTCGTCGAGCAGCTCCTGGATACGCGTGCACAGCGCCTCGCCCTCCTCGGAGCGCTCCTGGACCTGCGTCTTCAGCGCCGCGAGCTCGGGCTCCGCGCGCAGGTTGAACTCCGCCAACGACCGGTTGCTCGCTATTATCATCTCTTTCTCCGTCTCCCAGTCTTTTACCTGAAATAAGGGGATACGTGTATAAATATTAGGCAGTCTCACATTGAGGCGCTTGTGCCACAGACGATGAGCGGGAAGCGAGTAGAGCCAGAGATCAACTATTAATATATGCGACTCTTTTATTGACACTGGATTTATATCTTTTGTTTCGACAAACTAGTGGAGAGATTTCTCGCCAGCCAGTGTTTAACTATTAATATACGAGTCTCTTTTATTGACACGGGATCTATATCTTTTTTCGCTTCTTGAGCGAGAAAATAGTCGATAGCTAATCGCTTCCCCGCCGGCAGTGGGACAAGTGCCTGATTCACCTAATTTCAAGACAAGTACGGGTATTGCCGTCACACTTTATCTGGCATCTTTCAGTACATTTGAAACACAAGAGAGAGTGTGTAAGCAATAGACAGCGGAGTACGGTTAATACTAACTCTGGTATAACTGTACCATTATCGAGCCAGCATATTACCCTGTCATTAAGAAAACAGTGGGGATCCCCTTGAATCAATCAACACTCATTTAAATGATGTGTCATCTCATCTAATTTCATTATGTTGAAATGTAATTTCTGCTGAACCCCTATTGTTTTTAGATTATCTTAAGCTTTGGTTACATAGGTCAGGTTTATGACCACCAAAAAATTACAACACTTGCACGTGTAATGAAAATTGCGCTAAGTAAAAATTCTACGAAATGAGCGTCGGTGATTCTCGAATCCCTCGGGTAACCAACATGGATTTTTACGACAGGGTTCTATAGCACATCAAACGTATATACACAGAGTAGAGTACCACTCGATAGGTAATACACAACGATAAACATTTCATCGGCTAACCGTAAGTGGATGACGTGTACAGTTTACATTGATGCCGCGTCCTTCCCAGTCCAGAACCCTGAACGCATCGTCCAGCGCAGCAGCAAAGAGCTTTGGAGATAACATCTCTGGTCTGACTCCCAGCTGTAGTGGAATAGGTTCAGAGTTCTGGTCTTTTAGTCAAACTGACACGGTGATGGTAAATATAAGAGATATTACATAATTATAGAGAATTAACTAGGCCAACAGAGTACTAGAGCTAAGTGCTGTCTCGTGATCGTAAAATACGAGATCAAGCCCCAGCGGCTGCCGTGACGTATCCTCCGTCAAGGCAAAGAACAGATAGGTACAGAAAGCAATCTACATACAAAGTGCGCTCGAGCAACGCACACATAGACACCGCTCACGGACACAATATCTCAAACGAGTTGGAACGAGTGCGAGCGCGAGTGCCGTCCGCTTGACACGCGTCGCGTCTGTGGACTTTTAAGTGCGATAATTAGGTATAATGGAGCGACAAAATAGTATTTTTCACAATCGTGTTATAATAGAGAGCTTTTTAGTCGAGTACCGTGTTTAGGCCACGAAGCTTGCTGAGTGGCCTAAGTAAGGTACGAGATTAAAAAGCTTAATTATGACACTATTGTGAACAATACTTTTTGTACGAGTTCATTAAAATTAATAATTTAAGTCATTAATACGAGTATACAAGAAAACTAAATATCGTAAGTGTTACTATCCGACTTCTTTGACACAAGATAATTGAAAAGTAGATTTTTGACAGATGCCGCGACGCTGCTACGTTCCGAAACGCCACAGATTGGCAATTTTGTATCGGATCGAGTCTCCTTAAACAAGGACACATATATGGAAATCCAAAGTTCTATTTTCAAATTTTTTTCGGTTGTCTAGACCGTATCGAAATAGTTATTTCGATTGTTTCGGAAGTAACAACGATGAAAAGAGTGACGTTGCAGTATTCTCTATGAAATCTTAATACACAGATTTTAATCGACGAGTATAAAAAAGAAGTTATTATAACTGTTCAGTGGACGGTTGTTTAAATTCCACTTGAAACGGTGAATTGTCTTTTTTCAACCTACCAGTGGCTTCAGAGAGGTAAGTAGGTATCTGCTTGTATTTCAATGGTTCGTTTTAACGTTACACAGAAGAGTTAGGTAGGTAAGCGCCCCGCCCCGGCCCCCGAAGAATAAATATATCTAAGATCGATTTAAATAATAGTTTCCTATTTTGAATCAGTATAAACGAAGTACTTAACTATATTTTTGTAAGGTAAATTCACGCCACCTTACGTAAGTTGAAAACATGTTTTTTTGTTTGTGTAGATATTCTGTTGTTTTTAGTGTCTTTTGATAGGTTTAGGTCTAAAACGTATATGGTAATGGAAATTGTGTAACTAGGTAATCCGTTTAGAAGTTATAAGGAATTTTCGATAATAAAAATTGACAAACGTAAAATTTTGTATGTTTCTGCTCTGCAAACTTTTTGTTTTGTAGGATAAGTTTTTTGCTATTACGGGCTATAGGTAGGTACTGCGGGTTTGGATTAGCCCCTCCAGTCACCCCCTCCACTTTAATATTAATTCGTCTGGTCGGTTATTTTTGAAGTTACCTACGGTATTTTTAGGGTTTCGTATCCAAAGGGTTAAAACTGGACCCTATTGCTAAGACTGCGCTGTCCGTCTGTCCGTCTGTCTGTCACAAAGCATCTCATGAATTTTGTTGCCGCTGTAACAGCAAATGCTAACAAAAGAATAAAATAAATATTTAATGGGCCTCCCATACAAGAAACTTGACTTTTTTGCCGTTTTTTTGCTAGATATTAATACATACACTTTAAAATATAATAATCGTGCATTTCGCCAATGTCTGTGACAAATTTGTAATATTGGTAATAATGTCATTAAATTTTTTTTTTAGTTATTGTTAATTTATATTTCCATTCTTTCCGTTTCATTCTCAACAATAAATCAAACGACTAGTTACGAGTGCCAAGTCACTACCTACCGCGATAGTTTTTTGTGCATAAGCCATAGTTGACAACCCTAGAGCGACCGCCGAGCGTAGGTATGAAAAGTGAAGTACATACATAAGATTTACTTCTGTACTTATCTGTTCTGTGGTCAAGGGCACCAATATGTACCAGACAAAATCAAAAATTACCATGGCCATATAGTTAACGTGTCATTTTGCAGCAGGTTCTCTGCCTTTTGGCAAAATGTATCGTTTCCCAACCGTTTCACTTGCCAAATGATTATCGGCCAAAAGGCAGGATGCCATTTTTGCAACTTTATGAGGATATTTATTTTACCCTTGACTGAACAAACGAGTTTTTCTATATAAGTAAGTACAATACAAACGATGGTCTGAGGCCATCCAAAAACTATATCACGAGAATTTCAAGATTTTTAGAGCTTGTGACATAATTTATGGTGATCTTAACCCTACAATGCATGACTTTTTTTTTTGAGAAATAAAACTATAATGTGATACGAGGGGAGGTCCAAAAGTTCGCGGAATGGAGGGGATGGGGGTGGGGATGACTATATTTTTTAGTATAGTACTGATGGCGAACTCATTAAGAGTATATATACCAACTTTCAGCCTGAAGAGCTCATTACTTTACAAAATATCGTCGAGCAAGCAAGTCAATCTGGAAAAATCCTGGAAGTATGGAGCAAATTGAGTATCGAGCCGTCATCAAGTTCCTGACTAAGCAAGGAAAAACTCCTCAGACCATCATGAGTGAGATGTCAGCAGTTTACGGTGATCATTGCCCTGGAAAAACAATGATTTTCAAATGGCACGGTCTTTTTAAAATTGCCAGAGAGTCCATTGAAGACGACCCTCGCCCAGGACGGCCTGTCGAGGTCACCACATCAGATACCGTCGGAAAAGTTGAAAAATTAGTATTAGAAGATGCTCGCCTGAAGAAGAAACAGATTTCTGCATTAGTTGGAGTATCTGAAACCACTATTTTGCGGATTCTACATGAACACCTCGGCATGACTAAAGTAAGTGCAAGATGGGTGCCGAGAATGCTTACGCCGCATCAGCGACAGCAGCGAATCGACGCGTGTAGCAGTTTTTTAGAACGGTGTGGAGAAGAAAGTACGTCGATTTTGAAGCGAATTGTTACTGGAGATGAAACTTGGGTTCATCATTTTGAACCTGAGTCTAAACAGGAGTCGATGCAATGGCACAAGAAGGGTACCCCCCCACCTAAGAAATTTAAGGTGTCAGAATCGGCCGGAAAGTTGATGGCTACGATTTTCTGGGACTGCCAAGGAATTTTGATGATCGACTACAAAAGCAAAGGTGTCACAATTACTGGAGAGTACTACTCTAGGCTACTGAAGCAGTTGCAGGAAGCTATCAAAGGAAAAAGGCGAGGAAAGCTGGGTAAGGGTGTGCTGTTACTTCAGGATAATGCTCCAGTTCACAAGAGTCGTATTGCGATGGCTGCCCTGAACAAATGTGGCTTCGAAGAATTGGTTCATCCCCCCTACAGCGCGGACCTGGCCCCCAGTGATTATTATTTATTCCCAAATTTGAAGAAAGAGTTGCGGGGAAGAAAATTTCACACCGATGATGAAGTAAAGGACGCAATTTTGGCTCATTTTGACAGCAAAGAAGAAAATTATTTTTATGTGGGTTTAGAAAAAATAATATCCCGATCTAACAAATGTATTAACCTTAAGGGAGATTATATTGAAAAGGAAAAATAGTAACTTCTTTTTATTTAATTATTTAGCCCTCCATTCCGCGAACTTTTGGACCTCCCCTCGTATGTCGTTAGCAACTTGACTTTTGTCACAATTCGCAAATATTTTGGTTGTGCCATATGTGGAACAGTATGCAATGTAGGGTTAAGTTACACTTACACGGGAAAATTTATGAATAATAATTGCACGTTCATTGTATTTGCATCTCATTCTATTACACTAGTACAAGTTAGAGTGAGACAGTTATTGTTAACGAGCAATTATTGCGTAAAAATTACCCTTGTAGTGCAGCTTTACGGAGTAGGAACATATTGTGAGGAAACCTGCATATTCGGACAGCTGCGTGAGTCAGAGAAGTAATTGCACAAAATATCCTTCAGGGTCGAAGTGTATCCGATAGAGCTCATCTGTACAAGATAAGATAAGATTACGGCTAGGAGGCCTAATATGACTGCGTTTATCGCGTGACCAAATGTAGATTAAACATAGACACTTTTTGTCACGTACATGTATAAGTACGAGAGTGACGGGGATGCTTTATCCACATTTTGTCACGCGATATTCGCAACCATTTAAGGCCCACAGGATGGCTACTAAAGGCGTTGTAGTAAGAAAGGACAACAGAGAGATCTCTCTCCAGGCGGGTGTTATGCCTGGGGACCGAAGTCTATTGGGATGAAGTTGGAAGTGGTATTTATGTCAACCGGCTGTAGAAACTTCGTTAGCGCGATGTAGGATCCTTAGTTCCGCTGTCTGACGCTGGTGGCGCTAGCGAGTTGGTTGATACAAGTTTCCGTTAGATGTCGCTAGGTCGCCACAGCGCTATCACACTAGCGATTTGCGATAGGATTCGATTAGGGAGCGTACTGGCGGCCAGCTCGCCGCGACACTGCGATGCAGACCTCATGATGAAGACTCTTCAATGTAGTAGATTGAACCGCGGCGAGGTCGTAACGCAGAGGTCACATTGCGCTGTCTCGCGGGCGTCGTGAAAGGTACGGTCAGCTTTGTCAGTAGCTACACACTTAGGCCCGTATTAATAAACTGATCTCGACTTTCATGCGAGTCTCAAGATACGTCAAAACTGACAGTTTTCTATGGCTTGAAGTTTACTTTGACTTATCTTGTGACGAGCAGCTCAATCAAGATGAGTTTATTAATACGGTCCTGGGGGCCATTTGCAACGTTAAAAGATGGCGGACGTGTAATTTGTTTTAGACTTTAATTTTTGGGTAATTAGGTGTTCAAAGTTCTTTTCTGATAGTGATTTGTACTTTTTATGCCTTAGTGTCGCACAGTGATTGAAGACTTGGACTTATTTCGTGTATCTGGCATCTTTCTTCTCGTTTCAAGTGGAGTCGCAGTGGTGCAGAGGTTAAAACTATCTTGACCTCTGACCTACAAATCACCGTACAACGTTGCCCCCAATCTTCCTAGAGAAGATTGGATTGTGTTTTATACTCATATAGGGGAAGATAGTATAGTATCGGACAGTGTATAGTATCGGACAATGTCGCTAACATCTCTATTTCACGTCTAATGCACCATCTATGAACGCACAAGCGAAATATACCATTCTAGACACGCGATGAACCATTCTGTGGCAAGCTGCCGACGCCCCTGCGCGCACCGCATCGATTTATGTGAGTAAATCAATTTCAACGTAAGGAATATATTTTTTGCTTTGTTTACTATCTGCACAATTTAAGTTATTACAAACAGCTCATGTTACGAGTATATCATAAGTTTATTATATATTTAATTTATGATACTAAAACCAATGAGAAATGGCGTGTTCTTTTTTAATTTATTTTTTTATAATGTTAGTCGTGTTGTATAGTATCGGACAGGGAAGTTTCGTATAGTATGGGACACGTCCTCGCGTCCATTACTACACGTAAGTTAATAATAAATAATAATAGAATTGCCCAAAAATAAATGAAATAATACCTAACACTTTTAATTATTACACGTTACTAGGTATGTATTGATGATGGCCGGTACAAATGTTTCAAGTAAATTTTGAATTAACTTTGTCAGATCAATTTAACATTACAAATAAAAATTATTACCTACCATTGGCGATTTTGAAAAAAATATTCCCAAGGGTGTGAAAAGGGGGGTCGAAGTATGTACTTATCGAAGTTCAATAAATATTAGCTATGAGCTATGACAAAAGCTGTAATGAACTGGGAATAAATACAGGTGGTTAGGTTAACTTTTTATTTGACCACCCAGTACCGAAAACTAACATAAAAAAATTAAAACTAATAGAGCCATTGTGTACCTATTTATATCCTATCATTTTATTGTTCCTTTATTACTTCTCCGCTAAAACGGAGGAATTTGGTTGGATACATATTGGAATAGAGTTTGTTATACACTGAAATTAAAACATAGGCTACCTTGAATTCGAAATTAAATCACTAAATACTTCTAATTCTACGTGGACGAAGTCGCAGGCAGAAGCTAGTGTTCTATAGTTTCTTATTATTTGAGAAGTGGGACTACATAACAGCATAATTATAATCTCTAAAAAGTGTAAAATAAAAAAAAAGTTTATAAAAACAAAAACCCGCCTTCAAAACCCAAAAAATAACTTATTTAAGATGGTAGGTAATAGTCCAACTGAAGTCGGTTTCCTACAATGGTTTAACCAAAAGCAGACTTCAGTTGGACTGACCTACCTACCTACCTACCTAAAATTTAAATTTTCAAAGGTACTTACTCGTATATCTACTATGCATCTATTATGTTTAATGTGTCTTTAAGTTTTTTTCCTAAGAAGATAGCCAAAAGTACCTAATACATATTATAGATATAGGTACAAAGAGTTTTTAAGTTTTTGTTGGAGATTATAATTATAATACCTATTATACGTGTTCAATTACTTAAAACTAATTAAACAATACTCAACAAGTTTGGTCGACTTTTTATTACCAGTAGTGTTAGGCTCCTTCTTACCTTCGTTTCTTACTTAATATTGATAAATAATAAATAATAATAGTAAAATAATAAGATGTCCGTTACTAAACCAAACTGTCCGATACTTAACAAACTAGTGTTATTTGACTTTCTTCTTAATTTTTACTTAAACTCTCCTGACGAACATGTTTGCAAGGTATTTATTGAAAATAGGGATTCACCTATTCTCACGCTTATTAGGTATATATTATTTTTTTGGCATTTTAAGTATACTGTCCGATACTATCGCATGATGTCCGATAGTATACTAAATTTTTTTGAAATAATAATTGATATAAATCGGTAATCGATAAAGTTATTATGCTTTTCACCAAAACGGTATAACGAATGAACTTCAATGTACACAATTATTATTAAAATGATTTTATTGTCTCCAATTTCAAGACTTTATTTGTTAAAATTAAAATGTGTCCGATACTATACTATCTTCCCCTAAACCTTGACACTGGCGAAATCACTTCACGTGGAAGCCATATCCCTGCGGTAGTAGCTGTTCAAGTCGCCGCGGGGGCAAAAAAAAAAAAAAAATACGGCCCTTTAGTGTTTCGTCACTCGTCATGTTTAAACTACTGGAATAAACTGTTAAACATGTCAAAGCGAGGTACTAATGTGTACAGCTACTTATAAGACCCACTATACCTTGCCCTCATGAAATTAAGATCTTGCCCCGCTACTTTTTGCTGACAACGCAGTTGTCTAACGCTTCGTAAAACTACTTAGGCTTGTCAACGACGCAGGCTAAGATATGTTTAATGCGTAGACCGGACGCCTACAGTCCGGACTGGACGTGTTGTTAAAGACGTTTAGGCATTTCCCGGATTCGGTATTTACTAAGAAACAAAAAGCAAGCATTGAAGCCCTTACTGCCCTGCAGCATTACGACAGAAGATTCTAGTATAGCCTCAAACACGCCTTGGGTGAATAACTATTCAGAGATACCCCGCACTTTAAAATCCGTCAAGCCGTTTAACCTGCAGGAGGCCATAAAAAACATCGATACATACATACACCCAAAAGTAACTGCCCTCCTTTTGAGTAGGTAATCAGTTAAAAACCGTTAACACTAGTCTACCCTTACCACGTGTTAGCGAGTCGAATGCTCTGTCCCTCATTCTCTAAAAGAATACTGCGAAGTCTGCAAGGGACAGAGCATTCGACTCGCCAGCGAGTACGGTAATTGTAACACGTGGTAAGGTTACAGCAGGCTTATTACCTAACGCAATCGCAATTGTTTCATTTTTACAGTCCGAAGGAGTCTGCATTCAAACAGTTGTTCCACTTTGAATTCAATTGCGATTGCGACTGCGTCAGGAAATAGGCCAGCAGGCTGCAGTCAAATACATATAAATAAACCGAATAATGTAAATACGCTAACGGGTAGGTAAATGCCACTACGTTCCGTTACAACTAGGTAGTTATAATTATAACGCCTGTAGCACATTGCCGCAAAAGCTAAACCGAACTGGACCGATACCGAAACACTGCATTGTATTGAATTTTGAGTAACTAAAGTTCAATTTTGCTTAAAATATCTGGGTTCGATTCGGTTTCGTGGCCAGTTAGCTACAGACGTTAACATTAAACATTTTTTATCTAGACAAGCAAGCGATAAAAGGAGAATGGCGCATAGTCGTGTGAAGCAGGCACACGCAGCCTTTTTATGCAATTTTACCGGGTATGGAACAGTGCGCAATATTCTACCCATATTAAATAAATAATTCATTGAGTAATAATCAAGGATCGGAAATTCGGATCGATATTTACCTATACTTTCGCGCCGGCTTCGTTGTTCAGTTGTATGGAGGTGGACTCAATCATATAATTCATAATAAAATTTCCGGGATTTCAAAATAAATAAATTACACCGGCATTAATTCATAATTATTTATTTATATTAACTGTTTCAAGTTATTTTCCATGTATATGTTTAACCAAATGTTATTTAATTTACCTGTAACTTATTAAACTAACAAATTTATAGGAGCAAAACAGAATGTTTTATCCTACATGTAAAGTAATTATTATATTAACGTTTTGTAGAATCCCAGAATCCCAGAACTTAAATTATTAAAATAATATTTTTAAGAAGCCGACGCTATGTTTGCCTATCTTCTTCCGGGATTTTGCCAACTTTAGGTAAATATCGATCCGAATTTCCGATCCCTAGTAATAATGAAGGTGAGGGACTTGACAGAAGCGCGTGGAGTTAATCCCATGTGCTGTTTAGTCCATTAGAGAAAATACTCTTTTTACCTAACAATTGACTTTGTGTGTGATAGCCATGGACTTATTGCTCTAGTAAGTCCTTGGGAGTGTCAATAAATAAATAACATTGGCGAAAAAATTAAAATTAAACTAGAATGAAGGTGAAATTTTGTTAAGTCAGGCCACTATTGCCCGGCTGGTGTCCGGAGATACAAAAATGAAATCAAAGTATGTTGTTGCTTCCCATCACCAATCTAAAGCGAGTGGGTGAAATGTACTTTATTGATATTGTTATTGCTCTTTTTTTTTTCTTTTTTTTTAATCATGGGAAGATGAGATGTGGTGATAAAGTAAACAAAGTCAAATTCAAAGTCAAAATATTTAAAGCATGTCACATTACACAAAACAACAGATGGAACAAAATACATAGTTATACAGGGTGTCTGGAAAACCTTCTGAGAAATTTTAACTGTAGATAGGGTGGATGATTTGGATCATCCCTATATTGGTAACTTTTGTTTAAGTTAATATTTGACTGAGTTACAGACAGATTTATCATCGACTTTCCTGACGATGCTCTCAGTGTGCCCCATCTTAACGGATTCATTCATAATATCGTCGGTGATACTGCAAAACCGCGTAAGTAACAAATTTATGATAGAGCAAAATAAACCTTACGGTCTTATTAAAAAGGTGCATTTTGCTCCTTATTTAAAATGTCACTTACGCGGTTTTGCAGTTTCACCGACGATATGTGTCACAACGTAATGTAAATAAACAAGTTGTTCCTTATGAACAATGTTTCCAATCATGGTCAAAAGCTCCATGGAGTTTAGAAAACTGACACATTATCCTGTAATGTGAATGAAAAGACGGTGTCTGATAAGGGCTATTATGTGAAATAATCTAAAACTGAAACTTACGATTATGATTTTTACTCACACTTTTCTCACACTCACACGGCTAAAATAGCACTTGCACTCGTAGGCACATTACTTCTTTTACGAGATCATGAATCATGGCTGTATTTCATTGATTTGTACCACTATCAGGGCTTCCGACGAATAAAAAACACAATAATTAATTATTGACAATTTGACATATTATCTTTTTAAATCTTGGACCATTAAAACTCTTTATGAAAAGAGTTTTAGGTTTCATTTGTAAACAAAAAATCCTACCTACACGTTACGTTTTATCAAAATTACATTTAAAGCTGGCATCATACATGTTGTTGCTAGATATTCGTATCATAGAAGAAAGAGAAAAATAGGATCGCTTTGTAAGAAGAGGTCGACGTGATTACACTCTGTGGTAAAAACCCTTAAAAGAAAAAGGCCACTAAAGCCGGCTACTCACACACCTGCTGCAGGGGCAATATGGGAATTGGACCCTTGATTGCCTCCTTAATTGTGATGTGTGTAGGCAAGCAGGAGCAATTTTTAGATTGGGCCTGCGGCAGGGCGGCAGGGGCGCAAGACCTTCCTAGCTCCCTAGATTGTATCTACCGCCCTGCAAGGTTGCGGCGTGTGTAGTAGGATTGGGGCAATTCCAGTCAGTTCATTGGTGACAACCGAGCGGAGTGGACAAAAATGGAAAAAATGGTGTTACCATAGCCAGGAGCTCTTCAAAAGAATCAATATCCATTCGCAAAAAGTTTCTAAGATCATCTACTTCCAATTCTTTCATAATATTCATGTGGCACAATTTGCTTCGTTTCTGCAACCAATTCTTCACCCAATATCTTCTCTTCCTTTTTTTTTTGGTAGCACCACAGAAAGTGCCAAGGCGATACCAATCCTCTGGTGTTTCGACAATACAGGAGGCTTTCTCGTGGACGTGCGTTCAGCGGGACTATCAGTTACACACTGAACGGCAGGCTAGTGTGTAGAGAACAGCCTAAAATTGGTCCAACCGCCGTGCGACCGGTATTGCCCCTGCAGCAGGTGTGTGAGTAGCCGGCTTAAGGAACACCCAGAAAATATAAAACGTGGACTACAATCACAATCAGTCAAGGAAGCGATGTCACAAGCGAAGCGATGTTTGGTTTGGGGTTTGTTTTGTTTACTTGCATGTGATGTGACTTCACATCACACTCACAGGTTATAAAGTATTTCTAACATCACATAGCGTTTTTGCCACAGATTAAATTTCAAAAAAAATCCTTATTATTTCGTGTAATTTCCAAAAAAATAGACATAATTTAATGTGAAATAAAGTGAAATACGTTATTTTACGCTAGTATCAGATAGGATGACCACAATTTGTAGTATATTTTCAATGTTGTCAAATAGCCTATTATAATCAATTATGCGACGACCTTTATATCCATCGACAAAATGTTTTGCACTTGGACTTTTGGCTACTGCCACAAATACCATGCGGATCAAAAGGAAAGAACCAGCAGCCAGCAGCGCTTTCTCCCCGTCTGGTTGCCCTGAAAATCAGCGCGTGCAGCGTCACGGCATGTCTGACACTATGATGCTGAGTAGCACCCAATTTGGTGCATTATTATTTTATAAAATAGTTTTAAGGTTTTGTTTTAAATTATTTTCTCACTGTATTTAATTTGATTATTATTTTTCTGTGGTTTGCACCAATAAACGATTTTCTTTTTCTCCTTTTTTTTCTTCAATACGGAGAGCAATAATCGGATCGTTCAATCCGTCTATTTGAACTTTGAGAAGTCTATGAATTTATGTCTGTCATTAGATGTCAGTGTTAAATTATGTTATTTTCAATATTCACGTCTTCAATATTTTTGCTGTAAATCAGTTATATGGGCTACTTTAGAGCAGAAAACAATGGTAAATGGTTAGATCTCGACAGTAAAAGACGGACGATATGATCAGTCTCGGCAAAACATGAACAAGAGACCTAGTGATTTCACATTTAAAACCAATTAGTGTTCAAATTGCAAAAACGAAAATACAGTAAGTTGCACTAAAATTACTCATTTATTTTTAATATAATGCTACCTTGATTTTTGTTTACATGGAGCGAACTGTTTGTTTACATACCATGTGACAACGTATGGTCTCAGGTCATTGACCTCGGACATTGAATTTTGACGTAAGATACTACGAACTGTTGGAGTAGTATACTATCAACGTCAAAATGTCAAGGTCGAGATATCGGCTGCGATACATCAAGTAACAAAATGAATATAATTAATCCTTCTTTTTTTTTTACATTAACAGAAACAAAAATGAACCATACCCCCGTGATCAGAATCGTGCCAACTATTACCCCCCCAAATTTCTCCGAAGGTTTTCCAGACACCCTGTATATGTGACACCCTGTAAGCAACATATATTAGATTCAGTCCCAATTACGGTGTTCGGTGGTTTGGCACACAGATAGTTTATGGAGACTGAGATGGCATACTTTTTTTACTTTTCCTACTTTTACCCTCAATTCTTTTTTTAAACAGGAAAATGTTGATCATTAATTTAGTATTTTAAAATTACCTATCAGGGATTCTATGTTATGGAAAGGTGAATGATTTTGCCATCATTATTGCTGGAAAAATTGGCCGTAAAACCTCGTCAAAAAGAAAGAGTCAAATTAAATTCTTTGATACGCCACAAGGTTGGAAGTTACAACAATTTAATATCAATATAATATTTAAATACCGCCCTAAAACTGTCTGTGACTTGCTGTTCGGCAACAATGTCTAATTGGTTGACTGTACGTACATACTATCATTGTTACAATGATTTTCACCCAAAATATTAATTTGGTTTTTGATGTTTAACTAGTTAAGAAGATTTTTTTTTTCACATTCAAAATATTTATTCAGTAAATTGGCCACATGAGGGCTCTTTTACACGTCAGTAATACGGAGTGAATCTACTAGCGCTTGGGACAAGACCATCATTGTGGAGAAGGAGCGCCGCAAAAAACTCCAGCAGGAGGTCATTTTTTCATATTTTTAGAGAAAAGTCATATTTAATTATTTCGGTTTTTATTTTTTCTCGACTGGGAATTTTTTAACAAAACTTAGCACAATAGTACTAATAGATGTAAGTAACTGAAGAAAAAAAAAACCAGCCCATTATCATAAAAGGGCATTTGCCCTTCCCTTATCCTGCTACGGCCTTTAATCATATGATAATTTCCTTAACATTTTAATGTTTGGGTTTGGACTAAATATTTTCACTGTACGTAATGTTTTTTTTTTTAAATTACTCTGTTTAAAACTGATCTGCTAATTAGTCTTTAGTGAATATAAATAAAAGATATAATACAGTATGCGTAATCAGTTTATCACACACACAGATAATGTATTTTATTAGTTTATATGAAATTTAAATAGCATACAATTATTTTCTCAACATTTTATATGCTCAATCGATTTCTTTACACGTCTAAAATCCTATTCTAATGCCTATTTATAAATATCCCAACAATTGCATTTTCTTTTCGAACGAGATCCCGGGATTTTGGTCATATCCATATTAAGATTTCTACTTTATATCCCGCCGTGTTGCACCGTGAAATCCAATCACTGGTTATATGCATTTTAAATCAATTACCTAGGTTACTGGTTTAATGTGGTCCATTAATGAAAACCGTTAGAAATATTTATTTTTTAATTTATAAACTTTAGTTTTTGAAATTATGCATTTTGTTTATGCATCATGACTATTATATTGATTGTTTATTATACAATGCAATTTGTGTTATGTAAAATGATCATTAGACCATTTGTTTTTATGCTAAACAATACACACCCGTGCTAAGGATGTAGTAGAACTGTTCTACTTTATACATATTTTTGGAATATAAATTGTCTTCTATAGATAAGTTATCAACATTTACATAGATTAAACAGCAACTTTTGCTTTCCTTGACCCCATTATCAGTGGGGTCAAACACAATATTAGTTGGTTACCAATCAAACTGTGACTCATAATGAAGGAAGTCACTGTCCAAACATTCGATTCTTACACTCAAGTATATTTTGTAACAAGCTTATTTCACTTACCTGTTTTACATCTTTCAGCACTGAATCAAACTTCGCGTCGTCGTTTAATATCTCCTTTAACTCATCTGAATTAAGATGAGACAGCAAGCCCATTGCCGAGCCGTAGTCCGGTTGAATCATTGTTGCTGGTTTGTTATGGACGATCAACAAAGGCTACCTACGCTTTTACTTGATTTAAGTAAACTTTTAATCTTCGATATAGTTGTACACATAACTATAAAAATTTAATCACTAAATTCAAGAGACACACAGTGCGATGTAAGCGAAAATATATTTCTTTAGGTAATTGTGATTTTACTATGACCTGACACAACCGACTGACTGACAGATAATAATATGGTGCAGTGTCAGCTGTCGTTGTTTTCGTTTTTTTGAATGTTGGCTAACTTGACTGGAATTATAATGCAGCCGTTCATTGGCAATCACAGGTGGAGAAAAATCATGCTCGAAAGGCTGGACATCTAGTCAAGACTAGAGTGATCTGGTTCTTATCATTCGGTCTCTATTCTACTCGGTAAAGTAAAACGATTTTTTTACCATGTTATTGTATTGTCCATGTAACGAGAGCTCTTATTCCCTTGAGATTAATGGAGGCCCCGCAAAAAAAAAAATACGATAACAAGTCAAAAACTATTGTAGTGTAAAAGTTTTACCAAGAGCCAAATAGAAGCAAAGATACGATGTTTTATCTTTTCAGATTTTTACCGTTTGTCCTATCGTAAAGCGTTCAAAGCCCTAAACGGTGGCATGCACGATAACCCGATCACCCATTTCATTATTTAAAGATGTGAATGTGTGTGAATTCAACTGTGATCTTTAACATTCGACTTGGCAGTATGGCGCAGCTCCCTTCGTACAACAATAACAAGAAATGTCATGTCTTACTCATGTGTCAAAAATGTTAAAATGACATGATATGACATACATAAGATTGGTTGAAACCCTGACATCAGTGGCAAAAAAAAATATCCCTGTTAAAAAACCAGGTAGAGCTTACCGACTCTCACCACCTTGGTGGGACCTAGATTGTACAGACATGATCCGTCGTAGACGAGAAGCTGAGGAAGCATACTGTGCGTGCATGTCCATCGATAATTATCTTATTTTTAAAAGATTTACAGCTTTGGCTAAGCGGCTCTTTAAAAAGAAAAAAAGATTTGGGTGGATTAGATTTTGTCAGAGCATATCCCCCCGTACTCCTGCTTCATTGCTTTGGAAAGCAATCAAACGCTTCCGTGGAGCCTTTGTATCCTCAGATTTGAGCAGCAACGACTCTTCAGGTTGGCTCAAGGATTTTTCTGACTCTCTGTCTCCTCCTTCTGTCCCTAACCTAAACTCTCTTCCAACCAATCATAATGCTTCTTCTTCATCTAGTAGATTTGACGAGCCCTTTTCCATTCTAGAGCTTCAGGCATCCTTAGACCACCTACGTCATTCAGCGCCAGGCTTAGACAACATTCCATATGCCTTTATTATTCATTCGGGTCAAATAACGAAAGCTCTGTTTCTCCAGATCATCAACTCGTTTTTTGAAACAGGTTTCATACCCAACTCATGGAAAAAACAGGTAATAATTCCGATCCTAAAACCTGGCAAAGACCCTTCAGTCGCTTCTTCGTATCGCCCTATCGCCCTCTCATCTTGTTTACTTAAAATCGTAGAGCATATGATTAAGAAGCGTCTTGAGTGGTGTGTCGAGAACAAGAAAATCCTGGCCGGGAGCCAGTTCGGCTTTCGACGGGGAATGGGTACTATGGATAGCCTGTCTGTTCTAACCACGGATATAAGGATTTCGATGACTAAAAACGAATTTCTGGTTGGGGTTTTCTTAGACATCTCGTCTGCATACGATAACGTAATGCTCTCCTTACTCAGGGAAAATTATTCCAGCTGAGTTTGCCTGTGAAGCTGATCAATTTCACATGCAATACTTTGATGGAAAGATCGATAGTAACCAAACATCGCGACACGCTTTCTCCTCCCCGTCTTACCTGGAATGGCCTTCCTCAGGGGTCAGTTCTTAGTCCGCTGTTGTATAGCCTCTATACCTTCGACTTGGAAGAGGCTGTTAGCCCATTCTGCAATGTCTTACAATACGCCGATGACTTAGCTCTTTACACTCAAGCAAGTAACCTCGACATGGCTGCTAACAGCCTCAATCAAGCCCTGTTCTATCTGGGCGAGTGGCTTTCTTCCCACGGTCTGTCTTTGTCCGCCTCTAAAAGTAATGTTGTTATTTTCACCAGGAGGAGGGCCATTCCCCAGATTGAGATTGCATTTAATAACCAAGTGATCCCCATTTCTAACAATGTCAAATTTCTGGGAGTCACTCTAGACTCTCGTCTGACTGCGGCTGCCCACATAAATTCGGTGGTTCAAAAATGCCAATCAAACATAAATATCCTTAGATGTTTGTCGGGGGTGTGGTGGGGTGCCCACCCGTACTCCCAAAAACTTCTGTACAACGCCTTAATTCGTAGCATCCTAGATTACGGGTCTTTTATCCTAGAACCTTGCAATAAGGTTGCACTTAAAAAAATGGACCGCATACAGTTTCAGTCCCTGAGACTCATATTGGGAGCCATGAAATCTTCCCCTACGAACGCGTTGCAGGTGGAGGCTCTCGATCCCCCCTTATCGCTTCGTCGTCAGTACCTCTCAGACAGATTTCTCTATAGGATCGCCCAACGCTCAGATCACCCACTCCTTTCTAAACTTCATGTTCTCTCTGACCTCATCTCCAATAGTTATTTCTGGGTTAATAAATCTACACCGTGTCTAATTAATAGCCTTCGTAAATTTAAAACTCTTCCTCATCCAGTGTTTTCCTGCTCTCTGTTTCCTCTTTTTTCTACCCCCTATGACGCTCTAATCTTCCAGCCTTGCATTGATCTGGACTTCGGAATTTACAAGAATCAACCCGGTGCTGAGCACCTGTTCAATAATAAAATCGGCAAAGATTGGCACGATTGGACGACTGTCTTTACGGACTCCTCTAAACTCTCAAACGACAGTATGGTAGGATCAGCTGTTTGGATCCCTAAATTTTCCATTGTCTTGAGCTTTAAATGTCCCCCTCAAGTCTCTGTTTTCACGGGTGAGTTGGTGGCTATTTTGGAAGCAGTCAATTTTATTAAAGCGCACAAATTAAATAAATCCATCGTTTTCTCGGATTCCCTAAGTAGTTTACAGGCCATCAAGGCCAACCAGTTCTCCACGAAAAACTTATTCCCGTTAGTACTCCGCATAAGACAGTCTCTTCTTGAATGTCACCATGGTAATATTGAGATAACTCTGTCATGGATCCCTAGCCATTCGGGGGTCGCTGGGAATGAGATGGTGGATTCTTTCGCTAAAGGGGCAACACTTACTGGCATTCCTGATCATTTTCACTGTTTCCCTCATGATCTCTCTGCTGTGGCCAGGCTTGATATGGCATCAGTCTGGCAACGTACATACGACCTCTCCAAACATGTCAAGGGACGCTACTATAGCGATATTCAGCCTGACATCCCAAGCAAACCTTGGTTCTACTTCTGCCGTTTAGCTAATAAACAAACTACCTCTGTTCTTTGCCGTTTACGGATCGGGCACACCTGCACTCCTCATCACCTGCACAGGCTGGGTATTATCCAATCCCCTACCTGTGCATGTGGGCAGGAGGATGGAACCACGGATCATATTTTCTTTAACTGCCGTAACCATACTATTGCTCTTTATGATATCCTTCCGACTACTATCCCAAAACCGATCAACTTCAAATCACTTCTTACCCTAGCATTTAAAAATAAAAAATATCTGAAAACGCTTTTACATTATATCCACTCCCAAAATATTAAACTTTAACTGTCTCCTGCTGGATTTTGTTATTCCATTGTTTGTTTGTGGTGTCTATAATATGTTGTGTTCGCCCTTCGCCCTTCACAGGTTCTACAACGAACACCGTCTGTTACCTGTTTCGGACCCTATTTTAAACTGGTCAATCAGTTGTCACTGTGCTGTTGTCAAATTAAGTCATTGGCAGAAATGGTCGCACACCTATTGTGACCGATTGCCATAAAACCAAGATTGGATTGGATTGGACATACATACTATAAGTGCGATGGTTGTATACCGTTCGTATAAAAATGTTTCAAAACTTTATGATAAACGTCTAAATTAAAATAATTTGAATGACGTCATTTCATTTATAGCATAATTTATTTATTTGCAACAAAAGCTTCCTACATTCTAGTCAGAAATGTTCCTGAGTTGGCCGTCTTACGACCTCGATTCCATTAACAATTTTTATGTGCGGTTTTTAGCAGAGGCTTTGTTATATTTCCGGAATTTCGCGTTGTACATTAGCATATGGGTTTTGGGTTATCTGTTGATATGTTGCGTGGTGTACCGGCGGTACGCGAGGCGGCTGCCTACGCGGACCCGCGGGGCGCTCCGAGCAAAGCGGGTTTTGGTCGTAATAGCCCACCCCGATGATGAGTGTATGTTTTTTGGCCCTACAATATTCAGACTACGCGAGCAGGATGCGGTTGTCTACATACTTTGTCTATCAGATGGTAATAATTACAACTGAAATTAAAATTACGGCCTAAATTACATACTTAACTTTTCAAATCCGTAGAACAACTAACTGTAAAATTCTTTACAGATAATCACCAACATCCTACCACCCTATTTCCAATCTTAAGATTCCTGTTGATTACAGTTTTACACTACTAAGCCACAGTATGCCTGAAGAATGCATAGTTTACTTGGCAATTTTATCATAATTGATAAAAATGCCCTAACCTAGGAAAGTTGTTTAACAATATTCAAACATCATGACTTAATTATAAATATATTTCAGGCAACCATGACGGCAAAGGCCAAGAACGCTGTAAAGAGCTTTGGCTTGCATGTTCAGAGCTTGGAGTACCTGACGAGAACATCTGCCTGATCACAGACACGCGTCTCAAAGATGGACTAAAGGAGCAATGGCCGGTGTCTGTCATCGCAAAGCTCATACAGCACCAGCTAGAAGCTTTAGATATTGACACACTAGTGTCGTTTGACAGGGGAGGTGTGTCATCTCACCCTAATCATTCTGCAGTGTTTTATGCTGTAGCTTATATGTTTGTTGAGAAACTTATGCCTAAGAGTAAGTATGTATTTAATGTATATAATAAAATGGTTCAACGAGTTGTATGTATACACAGGGTCTAAGTCAAAGTCTACCTATGCTTAATGTTTAAACTAAATGCTCCATGCTAGCCTAATTGGAAGTTTTCCTGTTGAGAGAAAGTTTTGGAGTTAAATTCTCAGCTGTGTCATTGTTTTTTAGGGTTCTGTACGTAAAATGAAAAAACAGAACCCTTATAGGATCACTTGTGCGTCTGTCTGTCTGTCCGTCCGTCACAGCCAATTTGGTCTGAAACTGCTTGACCAATTAAGTTGAAATTTGGTACACATATGTAAATTGATAACCCAAACACAGATATGCAAAGTACTTTTTTTTTTTATGAAGTCCGTTTTCGGGCCACAAATTAGGGAGAATAAGAATTCTATCAAAAAAAAAACATATGCACGGAACCCTCTCCAGGCGAGTTCGACTCCCACTTGCCCGGTTTTCTTTGTTTATTTTGTACCTCTAGTTTTACTTGTATCTTTATTATTTGCGTTGTAACCCTGAGTTTTCTTTTTCAGGGTGTACAGTTTACACATTAGACACTGTTAACATATTGAGGAAGTACTGGGGTTTCTTGGATCTTCCACTTAGCTTTGTTTTGTCTTCCAAAAGGTAAGACCCTGAACTTTAAGAATTTTAACATTGTTTTTTTTTTGTGTCAAAATTTTGATTATTTAAAATTTTACGTTTCCGTGGTTCTTATTACTTCGTTTTTTTTTAACTGATCATATACTTAATCTCTCCTTAATTGAAATAATACCTAGTTGTAAAATATAAGTCTTCAGAAAACCTGACAGTCTAAATATTTACTCAAGGGATTTTTTAGATGTTTTTGTGTGTTTTGGTAGGTATATCCTGATTCTAGATGTAAGGTAACACTATTGGCATTCAAAATGCAATTTATTGGCATCTCATGATCAGGGGTCGGTCGTCACTTTTCATGCCGATGACGTCAAAATGACGTAATTTTAAACACAGGGTGCTCTGCTGTAATTTGTGTTTAAGTATGTATTAACTAACACAAATTAAAAAAATATAAGAAACTAAAATCGCAATCAAAGGTCATTCGCAGTCTTCAGAGATGGACATATAAATTTTATCGAAATTGAATCAGCGCTTTTTGAGAAAATTAACAGAGACAAAAATAACCTGGCGGCATAACATGTGATACCTAATTAATTATTAACGAAAGACTAATATTGATTGATTTATTGATACTTACAGATAATTTTATGTTTAAAAAAAAAAAGATAAAAGACATTTATTCAGTAAGTAGGCCACACGGGCACTTTTACACGTCAAGAATCTACCAGCGCTTCACAAGAGGAGACCACTGCTGCTGACAAGAAACTCGGCAGTCAGTCATTTTTTTAAATATATTTAATGTTACAATGGTATACTTAGTGTAGCATTATATAAATCTATAAATATTAAATTAAAAAATAATTAAATAAGCTGCGTAGTTTCAGCAGGAAAACACACCAAAATCTTGCGAGAGAGATAGAGGGAGAAAAAAAAAAGTACACCTACCCCAATTACTCAAAGACCGCTAGACCGATTTGAACAATGATTTTTTCTCCCACCAGATACTTCCTCCGCTGGACGGAGAGCCGGCGCGTGGTGCGCGCCATGAAGCGCCACTCCTCGCAGATGGTCTGGTTCCGCCACCTCTACGTGCTGCTCTCCCGGTACATCGCCATCAACACGCTGCGCCGCGTCAGCCTGGCCGACATAGAGCTGGAGCTCGACGTCGATGACTGAACCATGCAGGGTACCTAGGTTCTCCTATTGCCGGGCTGAAACGGTGCGGGTCGTTCACAATAGGGAATATGAATGGATTTTTAAATCGCATTTGTCAACAAAATGATCACCAATCGTGAAATTAAAATTAAAATCGGCCAAGAAATGCGGGTGGTAAGCTAGTTAGACAGCTATTAGACAGAGATATCCGATATGCCGTGTGACGTCATATAACGGGTCGACCATATAGACTTCATGTTAAATTCTGTTTTGCTAGGAAGAGATAGGAACAAATCTTTGTTGGCTTGCGTCTGTGTATATTTTTATAGCTATTCAATCAAAAGAAGTTTTATTTCAACTGTTCGTTACAAGTATCAGCTTTTATTAAATATTCCCTATTGGTGTTGCCAGGTTCTACAAAAAGCGGGACTGAGCTAATAAGAAATCGGGACTTGTTTCAAATGGCGCGTACAACCGTCTTACATCCACAAATGTGGCGTACCTTTTTGAGCTCCAGTTGTTATATTATTCATGGTCGCTCTAGTGATGTGCTGAGAATCGGGACAATTGGCGTCCCGATCAAGGGGAAATCAGGATGTGTCTATAGACCTCTGCAAATCGGGACGCTTGGCAACACTTCACAACTGATAACTATTGTATAAGGGCAACCTTTGCTTTTAGAACTGACAGCTAAACGGCTAAAGCGATTTTTAACAAACCTAGCTACAAACTATCCCGCTTAAACTAGCTTTCTATTACAAAAAATCACGTCCAAATCGGTCCGACCGTTAGGGTGCTACGATGCGAGCCAAAAACAAACGTTATTGTTAGTAGTAGTAGGTTGAAGTTCATTTTCAAGTCATGGTCATACATCGTTATCGCGGAAGCAAAAACGATTTGACAGTAGTGAAAGATTATGACAAATAGGCAAGAACAGAAGTGACACTCGTACCGAGAAACGTTTATACCTACGAGTTCAAAATGTATAAATTTTCTTTCAAATATCTTCCCTCCGACTTGACTTGATCAGTAGTACATATTTAAAGAGATTAGCTACGCAATCCTAATGTCAACCTCTCAGTCACTTTTCCTGCTACTTTAGACATTTGTTATTCTTGATTGATTTCATATGTACAGGAACACACAAAAATATATCTAAATTAAATATGAGTACAAATAGAAAACATATTTTTTAAAAGTTTAAACTATTTTTGGAGAAAAATACTGGATTTGACTTTTTTTTTTAAATATTAAATTTGACTAGTTGACGCGTTCACTCAGTGCAAGACAAGTTTGATTGACCGTTTCCAGCGAAAACTTCGTGCTAGATATGAAGAACTTCTTAGAGGCTTAGTGTTTAGGCAGAATATTCCATTTGTACTAAATATACATTCTGTTATATGTGTTCTTTAATAGATTTGTTTTTGCTCCCGCGATAACGATGTATGGTCATGGTACAAGTTCGATTTTCCCTTGCAATAATATTATGACACTGACAAATGTCAACCTTAGCGATAATTAGATCTCACAGAAACTTGTCAAAACTGGTAGACCACTTCCTGTACCGTACCTGGAAAACCGAGCGTGGCTCTGGTTGAAAACGAAGATTTCTGATGAAAATTTGGCTCTTGTATACCCCTATGTTGCAAATTACATCAGGTGAAGCTCGACCCGAAGTTAAACTGATCCTAATCTTAAGACCTTAGTCTTATCATATCTTCCACCTTAAGCCGCAAACGCATTGAGAGCGGTTGCTACCTATACAAAAAACGCCTCCGCAACGCTTTGGAAACGCTTTGTAGTATTTTCTAGGGATTTGATATACCGGATCGCTGCTCGCGTTGCTGTAGTGACGAGTAGACGCAGTGTATGGGTGACTGGTTCAAACGTGTCTGAACTTGTAGAACCTAGGAGAAATAGTCAATTGGATTTAATTAGACCTTTTTAACTTCACGTCAAATTTACACGCCGATGATGATGACGTTTTAAAACCAGAGGTGATTTCAACCTTACGTCATAGATGTTTGAGTCACTATTTCACAAACATGCGATGCAGTAATAACTGTCAATGACGATGAGAATTTTAAAGATAACTTTAGTTTAGATATTTTTCTGCTAAATAGACCAAAGTTGCTAGCTAATGTTTTTTAAAATAAACTAACGACTAAAAAAATCAAATCAGTTTTATTATTAATCTAATTTATTTGAATGTTTCTACAACATAATTTAAAGTACTGGGGGATAAATAATGCGTTTCGGAAATTGTCGTGCATCTTCGGAAATACGAGCAAAATGCTGTGAGCACACGAAAATGTGGCACAATGTTCTGTCAGACGATGCCATAAGTAGGTTATTCCGTGTCCCGTTCTGCCATAGTAAATAATATAAGTAATATGACGTCATGTTGATTGTAATATGTTGTTATTAATAATTCAAAATCAATGTTTAAATAAGTCTTTACAGAATATAATATGTATACATGTTAATCAAAAAATACCTATTTTCTTGTTACATACAATTTTGGTAAGATATCGTTTAAAAAAATTGACAGCCTAAAAAACCTTGTCCAATGATATGTGACGCTGTGCAAAAAATCTAATTGTAGAATTCGGAGTTGAGGTTGTTATGATAACGAATACGTATAATAAGGCTTATTTTCGGTTAGTCAGGGCCCGACGAGTGGAGTGCCGCGTCTGTAACATACTTACCCTTCGTTTTTTTTCACATTAGAATAATGCCTCACGATCAAATTCGCTTAAGTTTCCTAGATATAATAGTGATAAGTGTTTTGAATTAATATTGTTATTCAAGTTATCAGTGACTTATCAAAGATAGTGTAAAGTCACCAGTGGTCAGCCAGAGACCTGTAGTCGGCGTCTGCCTATACTTTGTATAAGTGTGAAGAGTACCAAAGATATATTTCCTACTCTTCGCACTCATATAAGGTCGACTACAGGTCTCTGACCACTGGTGCCTTTACCCTATAAGGCGAAAACGTTTACAATAAAAACGATTATTTCGTCGGTGAAACTGCAAAACCGCGTAAGTAACATTTTAAATAATTAGCAAAATGCACTTTTTTATTAAGAAAATAAGGTTTATTTTGCTAATTTCGCGGGATTTAAAAATAAATTTGTTAGTTTCGCGGTTTTGCAGTATCACCGACGATTTCTAATCTGAAAAAAAAACGAAGTATAAGGCCGTAATAAACTCATCTTGGCCGAGATACCAGTCACTATATACGTCAAAGTAACTGTCAAACGTTAGAAAACTGTAATTTCCAACGCATCTTGAGTCTGGCATCATGCACACGCCTTGTGGCTGCCATTAAAGAGAAGAAGAGCCTGGCATCTCACCCAAGATGTGTATAGTGTATACGACTCTTAGGGAGTATTAATAAAGCATATATTTGTCTGATGAGCGCAAATATTTGTTTTTGAGTCTTGGGTGTTTTCTATGAACATAAGTATTTATTTATCTATATAGAGTGGAAAGTTGAGATAGGGCAGTAAGGGTAACTACTAGATCCCTTGCTGCTAAGTGAAATTAGGTCGATTATAAAAAATCGGTGAATGTCGATTGTCATCACTTAAAATGTTAGCAAAGGTCGCCTAAGAGCATTTTCGCGTAGCAGGAAGGGATCTAAGGTCGGATTTTTATTCCCACAGAAAAAATGTAAACAAAGTTACGTCACTGTCAAAGTGACATTTCAGGGGATCTCAAAGTTTGGACCGGCAAGTAATATAATATTGAGTTATCATTTCGCTCGAAACGTGATAAAAACATAAATTCGAGAAATAATTGAATTTAATATCGCACAAATGAATCACTGGAAAGCGATTACGATACGGGAGCACGAATTGTGAAGCGAAGCGAGTGAAGTGACGTCTCACAGTCCTACAACAATCAAGCGGACCTCAACTTGTTGACACAGGTGTATCGAGTCAATGATACCAGTGCAATAAATAAATTATACATACAAAAACAGTTTTCCGATTTTAAATTAATTCAACGAAGAGTTTAAATCAAAACAAAGTTTGCCATCAACAAATTAAATTCTTCAATCTTGATTACAATATTTATAGAAAGTCGATTTCTTTTGAATGTGAAAAGTATAAATATTTTGAATACTGCAAATGTTTTTCGTTAACAGCAACACCTTTGTTTACATTTTTTCTGTGGGAATAAAAATCCTACCTTAGTAGCTGCCTTACTGCCCCATCTCAACTTTCCACCCTGTATAAGTATGTCTGTATGATTATCGCCATCTAGTAGGTCAAGTCACCAACAATAATATAATATGATCCAAGGCGGAACTTAAAAATATCTGACATGCTCTTGTGCCTCGAGTAATAGGGACGTATCAGATATTTTTATGCCTAATGTTGGATCATATATTATTGCTGGTTACTTCCCATAGTACGCCTAGAACTTAATTTGGGACTATGTCAATTTGTGTGAGATTGTCCGCCGATATTTTTTATTATTATTATTTATTTCAGATGCATATCTTGACTTGATGTTTACTTTGACATATCTTGAGACAGGTATCTTGGCCAAGATAAGATTATTAATAGGGACCTTAGACCCTGGCGCTTTTATCCATCAATTTGTCTCCATATCGTCCCGTGACTCTGTGTACAATAATTGTATTCCGAACATCTTGAAATCATTTTTTCCCGAATACCTATTAATTAGTTCAAATGTCAATTTTTACGAAAGCTATGTTATGCTGCAGCTATTTTAAATGCAAAATTTTATTGCTATAGTTTAGGTTAGGTTTGATTTACAAAGCATATCAAAAATAAAGGCTTTTATGAAAGCATTGCATTCGGAATTATGGACAGTCGGAATTATGTAGTACCTACCCTTTTTTTTAGTTTTGGAAGTTAGATTCTAGAGTCACAGTATGTCCAAGTTGTCTCAACTTGAATGGACTCAGATGTCGTTGGAAACGGTCCTTGTATTTTGAATTTATGCCTTGTATGCTACCAAGTTCGAATGCTATTTTGCACCTGCTAAGGCCCACCATACAACGAAATTAGCCAATGGAATATGAACCTATTGTAAATATCATAGAATCAATTTCCTAATTCGATTGGCAATTTGGCAGTCATAAAAACAAAGGAAAATCCATTTTATCTCCTTTGGGGTGCAGACTCGTGGTCACACCAGGTTGTCACACCACTACTATTCGACGGAGCCCTGCCTGAGGCAGGGCTCCTATTTCTGAGCGATTTGCCCTTCGGGCATCTAAATATACCTAACGAACCTAACCTACCTACTTTTGCGGAATAAAAATGATTTCTGTCGAATTTACGACCAAAGCGAATAGCAGTGGTGTGACAAACTGGTGTGACCACGAGTCTGCCCCTCACCTTTGCAATGGACCTTTATTCCAATGACCGTATTATGAAAGTTTTTTGTACGGGGGCCTGACGAGGTTAAAGATTTTTATAAGTTTTGTTACTGAACAAGTATTATTTATTGCCTACGCTGCATTTAGCAATAAAATATTAAACACTAACTGCCGTTTTATTATTTTACTTTCTTCCGTTTAAACAGTTGGTTTTAATTTTAGCAAATCTTAATGTAACATTAATTATACAAGTGGCTAGGCAGGTCCTAACTACAATCCAAACAAGTAATAAATGGTTAAATTGTTTTTATTTTGTTGGCATCAAAATATTCATTTTACAACAAATGTTATCGTTAATTACATAATACAGTACTTACATTTCAATGCGAGAACCCGTCAAAACTTTTAATAATTAGCTAAACATTTAAAAATTGACAATTTCAGCGTTCTAATACGTAGATGGTGGGCTAGTCGCGTTCCGCCCACGGACAGACTGACCTACAACCGTAGACGTACGCGACTCCGCTGGAAGAACTATACGATAAGCGTAACTAAACCGAATTGATTACATGCATTATTCCATTTAAATATATTATTATGTCTAGCACATTCAATGACATACCTATAGTATATATTTGTAGGCGTTTAAAAAAATAAAAAGATCTTTCAAGTGTGTACTTAATTTATTTGGTAACTGCAACAACTAAGTTATAACAATTTTAGAGAAGCCTTTGCTTTACCCCGCGCGGTTTGGCGTGGCGGCGGTTAGGGCAAGGACGTGCGTCCGAGAGTAGTCGCTCGTACTAATTTGGTCCTAGACAGCCACCTACAAAATATTGTCATGGATCAAGGGAAGATAACATCAAAAACATTTAATCTTATCGTAATGAGGAACAAAATTGTGCTCGTTTCCTTGAGGGACACAAATATTTAAGTACATGTTATATCGCAATAAACAACATCGAAACATGCTCTAGACATACCTACAAGCGGGTTGCGACGAACGCCGACTAATAAAAGACTACTCTCAAATATATATCACGCTGTATTTGATGTAAAACTTATTACAACACAAAGTAAAAAACTTAATTAAATAAAGTGCAATATCAATAAGCCAAAAACTGCCCCAAAGCAGCTATATATATAAAAAGAAACAAGGCCACAACACAATAAATCTAAAATACAAACCGAACGTACATAAATACAACTGATTTCATTACTGAGAATGTGGAGTAATCAAATAAAAAACAGACATTGTACTAACTCTTAAATACATTCACGTCGGCGTTTAGATACGCGACTGCAAAATCAAGAGAGCCATTACAAAATGGAAATTGTGGTAAATGATACTAATTTTATATAAATGTTACCATTAATCTGGAATGTCACACAAATATTAAAATACTGATTTGTAAACCAACAAAATCTTACAATACAAATATACAATCTTTATCCGAAGGTGTTGCAACGTGAACCCAAACAAGAAATAACAATAACCAAGTCGATCAAACATCACCAAATGTCACTTTAAACTAGATTAGTGCACAATTCATCTTGCAACACCCCACATTAATTAATTAACCCGACCACTGTTCCAGAGCTCTCAGAGTTCCAAATATTGCACCAAACAATTTATATCCTACTAAGTGATACCGAAGTGTATTACGAAATGGAGAAAATGTATTATTATGATACAACAGCCATTACTGTTAGTGTTTACCATGAGAAGAGATCCGCAATAATATCATTAGAATCAACTTGCACCGCGTCCTATTCTCACGATAAACACTCGATATAACCAATTCTCGTTGCAAACGAAGTAATAGTCGTCCCAACATTATCTAGAATTTTTAATTTATTAATAGGTAACGACAACACTACCTTCAAACCACTGACTACATCGACTTATTAGTTACTCATTTAAATAGTTATCTATAACCACATTTCAATGACATTATTTTTCTAATGGTAATCGAATGCCGTCGCGTATACTGAGATTGCACCGGAAACACATCACCCTAGAGAATTCAAACAACATTTAAATAGATTTCAACTGTACGGAGAGGGACAATCTCAGTCGGCGGGGACGCGCGCGTCGAAAAGCCCAGTCGCCTATAGGGGCGTCTTCACCGAGAGCGGAGTATAGACAGTAGTTCGTCTTCAAGTCAATTTATATCGCGCGGCTTGCGTGTGGGCGTGCTTCGACCGTACGCGCCGAAGCCACCACAAGCAAACTCAACAAGACGAACCAAGCCGGTTAAGCCGGGGCATCGCCGTTTTGTTCCGAGGCATAATATGCTACTTAATATTATTAAGTATTCAACGTTAGCGCCTGAGCGGCAATAGGTACCAGAAACTCCTAAAGGGCTGGAGACGAACTACTTTTCTATTTATATTTCGTCGCCGAAAGTTCAAACGGTCCGGCCTCGACGAGCGACAAGCGGCTACAAACAAATGCATAGAAGTGTTCGAAGCATGACAATGTAGCGTTGAAGCTACTATGCATCTATCACCGCTACCAGATTACACGCCCGAACTTCGGTCACTGGACACCAAAACGAGCAGACTAACAGTCGGACCGACAGACCGAGAAGACGGAGCTATCTGTTAGAATGAGAGAGTTAAATACGTCTCTGAAAATCGGCCGGCGGACTGTTAGTCTTTGGGGCCTATTATAAATGTTCGCTGACGGTGCAGACGCTCCTCAAAAAGTCAAAAAGACGCGTTTCACTTCAACTGAGCTTTACCGATTTCAACCGTAGTTATTGAGCCTCCGTGATTGTACCGAGTGGGCGCGCGCCCGCCGGCACGCCGCGCGGCCGCCGCGTGACCGCCGCGTGTCCGCAGTGTGTCCGCCGCGTGTCCGCAGCGTGTCCGCCGCGTGACCGCCGCGTGACCGCCGCGTGTCCGCCGCGTGACCGCCGCGTGACCGCCGCGTGTCCGCCGCGTGACCGCCGCGTGACCGCCGCGTGTCCGCCGCGTGACCGCCGCGTGACCGCCGCGTGTCCGCCGCGTGTCGCCGCGTCGCCGCGCGGCCTACTCGTTCTCGGCGCGCATGCCGCGCACCTCCCCCTCGCGCCGCAGCCGCTCGAGCTCCTGCTTGGTGCGGTCCTCGATGGCGCGGATGTCGGCCATCGTCATGCCGAACCAATCGTCAATGGAGCAGAATACTTGTCTGGAAATATACATACATCGAATTATATTGAGAGTATGGGTTACGATTGCAGTGGTGAAACCCACATGACTATCATTTAGAGCAATTTCGATGCACTAGCACACTTCACTGCACTTGTATGTACCTTGTCATAGTAACGTGTTAAAATGAGATTGATTTGAATTTAGTACAATATCAGTAGCTGTGATTAGCTTAAGAAGATTGTGAGGCAGTCTTCGGTCTATAACGTCTCTCGCCCCCCAAATCAAGTCAGATTTCCACGATTTTTGAAAATGTTGTACTTATTATGAAAAACTCGGTTTGTAAATTTCCGTTTTTGATTAGGTTTTTCTCCAAGAAATATTTTATTAAAAAGGATAATGTACATTCCTAGTCTTTCGTAATATCAAAATCGTACTAATCGGACTAGATTTAACCTTGTTAACTCCCTTGTTTTTATGATTAATTAGAAAATTGATTCTTCAATCATAATCAGTGATCGGAATTAGGTGAGCCAAAATACCTATTCTTCGCAAGAGGACATAATATAGAGTAATAACTACCGGGCAGTTTTTTTTTCTTGTATAGAAACCGGGTATTATTCGGTACGTAGGCGTAGTCGTTTTTAGGTACTGTTAAGTACGGGATCTTTTATGTTAGTTTGTAGTAAAAAGGGCTAGACATAAGGTTTACAAGTAAAGAAGGAAAAAGTGTGTGGTATAATTATTGTCTTTATTATTTTCACATGGCACAGTGGTAGGTGATTTTACCCAAGGACGAAACATATCGAAAGATGTAATATTTACACTGACTGAACTGACCCCTTTGAAGTTTTAAAAACCACTAGAACTAATTACAACTTTTAGATTAACATACTTCATCCCGTACTTTAAGTAAAAACATGGATGTTTAAAATTACGAGTAATACCCGGATGAATATCGAATACCCGGTATTCAAGAATAAATGTTTTTTTCTACCCGGTTGTAACCACTCTATATTATGTACTCTTGTGAAGAATAGGTATTTTGGCTCACCTAATTCCGATCACTGATCATAATGTGCAGCTACTTTAACTTCAACCGCACTTCTTGTAGCTTGTCGACGACTTTTTACATCTATACTGACCAAAATTCTTCCACATAATAATTAAGCCACATGTTGAAGTAGAATTAATATTCAGATCCCTTGCACTTTTGTTTATTACCTTATTTACACTCAGTTTCGTAAACGCCAAGTAAAATTGTTTTATAGCTTACTCTAATTTTTTTTTTTATAATAGCAGTATATATTTATATCCTTACCTATGGAAGTTGGTGAACAACCGCCGTTCCGATTTGTGGATGACATGCTCTACTTTGCTCTGTAAAAGAAAAAAGAATTTATATACATAACAATTTCATGGTGTTTTTTAGTTAGCGCATCACTTGGTTACCGTCACCAGTATTTTTTAATGTTTTTAATTGTTTGCAGAAGAAATGTAAATTGAAAAGTTGCCCGAGAAAAAACAAGACAATGTCTGTCGATACGAACTGTAACGTGAATCGTCACTAGACAAGGGTAAATTTATCCCTATCACTGTTCTTTATCGAATTTTGAGGCGTCAGAAATCCATAGAAATGATCACGTGTGATTAATAAATATGCTAAAAAAACAGCATCCTTGACAATAGCCGAGACCTCTTTAAGTTAACAATTATGTGAGTATACAACTGTCAATCAATCAAGATTTTTTCATTTCAAAAGAAGGAACAACTAGCCATTACGAAATAGTTTTTAGTACCTACTTAAAATCACGGTAAGTAGTCACATTACGTCGGTGAAAGTGCAATACCGCGCAAGTAACCTTTATAAATAAGGAGCAAAATGCACCTTTTTAATAACATAGTAAGGTTTATTTTGCTCTATCATAAATTTGTTAGTTACGCGGTTTTGCAGTATTACCGACGAAAAGCTACACGTCCATCGCACTGGTACCCAGGAAGATCTCGGGCTCTCACTCTCCCTATTCTTCTCTTTCCATCTTCTTAACTTTGGTGGGAGTTGGAAGGAACCTTTGTTCGCTTTGTCCTTCTTCAAAAACGGGGACTAACTCGCAGGACGACCAACATTTGAACTCGACCGTGACGAACTTGTAGCACTTGTAGCTGGTCATGTCATGACCGTCTTGACCTGATGCTTCCCGTCGGTTTTATGGATTTTAGTCATTCTAGGGCTTGACTTACCATCCACCAGCTTTGTACATCTTGTCTATAATCTGTATATCTCAGGTCTCATGAATGGTCCAAGGGGAATGCAGAAAAACCGGACAAACCTATATCCTTTCTTTCACACATTTAGAAGGATTCGAGGACTTTGCTTGCCATTGTGCGACTCATATGGTACTTTTTTCATGCGACCCATTTAGTCATAGGCGCTTCAAGGGAAGGCTAGGGATTGCAGGAGACCTATTACCCCAAAAACCTGCCTTTCACATATTCAGCTGATTAAATGTCATCATCATCATGTCAGCCGAAAGTCTTGTGCTTTTCGCATCCACCGCGTTTGTTTAAATATACTCGTACCTTCCTAAATTCCTATCCTAACTCCCCAAAAGCACAAGCTAACTACAATAATACTGCTATAAATATGCCTCTAACATATTCAGCAGTTTAAATGTACCTTCCTAAATTCCTATCCTACCTCCCCCAAAGCAAAATCTAACTAAAATAGAGCTCGCATGAAAATCACCAACCTGCAGACCGAACCACTTGAACTCGGCCGTGACGAGCTTGTAGCAGGTCATGACCGGCTTGACCTGGTGCTTCCACTCGGGCCCCACGAGCGGGCCGCGCCCGGTCTTCGTGGACTTGAACAGGGTCGGGTCTGTCTCCGGTTTGTAGTCAGCCGGGGTCATGGGGTCGTTGGCGATGTCGACGTTGATCACTTCGCGTATTTTAAGCTTCTCCGGAGGTAGCTCGTGCACCTAGAAATTAGATAGGGATGATGGTAAAAAAATTGGTGCATGATGTTAAACGAGCACATGAGGTTATTCCCAAGGTTAGGTTAAGGGTAGTAACAAAAAACTTTTTTATGAAAAGGCGAAGGCTACCGAGTTTACAGGCAAGTGGAATGAGACCCATAGACATTTGATGACGCGTTTAGCCTAGTTAGTATATGGTTTTGTATATGTGTGATGGATGACGATGTTGTACATGTATTTCTCTATACATATAAACTCGGGGACAAAAATAACGGGTCAGTGCGTTTTTCATACAATCGAGTATATTTCGAAGCCTTGGTTCCTTGCCAGGGGTTGTTTTGAGTGAGTTTTAATGGAGGATACTCCAGGAGGTCAGAACTTAAGATACCTAACGTATCGCACAATCAGAACACCACAGCGAGAGAGTTTGGGTCAGCGTTTGGGTTTCCTTACATTTTATAACCATTTTAGATGTTTTTCTGAGCATGCACAATTCCGGCATTAACCGCAGAATCACTCAGTTGGGTATCCTAGGCACTCTGGAAGTCCTGCTATTGATGCTCGGGGTATCCATCACAAGATTTCACTAAAAGTATCACCTGGTGAGGAACCAAGGGTTCAAAATAGCCTATTTAGTATGAAAAGCACACTCTGACCCCTTTTTGCCCCTGAGTGTATGTTTATCGTTGTCTAGTTCTAGTACCCATCCAAGTACAAGCCTAGCGCTTAGTTTGGGATTAGTACAACTGTTGTACGATTGGTTGTTGCCAACCTTGAGAACCAAGATGGAACGCTTCTATAATTTTACCCGATGTGGGAATGCACCAATGCCTATATCACTGCATTGGTACTGACCGTTATATCTAGCTAGACGGAACCCAATTACAGTTTTTTGCTCCTTTTTTACTCGATTTGTTATTTGATGATTGCGTACGAGTGTTACATAGGTAACTCAAAATTCTTTTTTTTTAATTTGTCTTGTTAATGACGCACCTTCAATAGCTCAACTGAAGGACCGAACGCGTGATTAATTTTATCGATTGACTGAACAATAGAACTAAAACCTTGAAATCTTCATAAAAAACAATACCTACCTACACGTATAGGCTAAGTTCCATCACGTCTACCCTTCTCTTTCCTTATGTACATACCTTAGTTTGTTTCACTATCTGCCAATTAAATTTATTTTCCCTTTCTTTGTCATACGAAAGATAACGTCAGGGCTACAATTTATCTAACAGATAAGAGTTATCCGGAGATTGTGAATATTTGTGCAGTCCCTTAAATTTTTTATAGTATAAAACAAAACCCTATTTGTATCCGTCCGTTTGTGTGCTTAATTACACAATAGATTTTGTTTAACATAGATAACATTAAGACGAAATAGTGAAGTAATTTTCCATGATAATAAAAAAAAACTACACGTGTAACATCATGCGAATGATATTTTTCAAGTAAAAGTTACATAGTAACACATACAATGCCCATGACGCACACGGTGCGTCAATTAAATTAAAATTACAAACATCAGCGGTAACTTGCAAAGGATCTAAACCGTCTTAAATTATGATTGTTGAAATTTATCTATTTATTGCAAACGTTTGTTGGTCAATTATATCATTAACATCGCATCACGTTCCATATAATTATGGCGGGTAATCAGTGCGGCGAGTTAAATAACAATGGAGAATAGTTGAACTGTCATTGTAACTAATAAGGGCAAATACTAATCCGTACCATCCATGTTACTAATCCTACTAATAGTATAAATGGGTGGATCAACTTTTTTTTGTTGTTATTCTGTCCCGTAAGCCAGGAGACAACAGTGATAGAGTTTCTTAGAAAAAATGATATTCATATAATATAAACTTCCAGCACACTCTGGAGAAAGGCCATAAAAAAATGGGTGTGTAATTGCCAATAAAACAGTTTTTTAGTGGACTTATATCCTTTGAAATCCTAGTTTTAAAGAGTGACCCAGGAGACGTCACCATGGCAACGAGCTACAAAGAAATGATCCACCCAAATACGTTATGGTTAATAGTTTAGATGTTATTTACTCCACGGTATGGAGATAGCTTGAGTCCCGCAGAAGGACAAAGGATACTTTGTGTCGAAAAATTGTACAGCCCCGAGGGAAACGACTTCTACGCGGACGGCGTCACGGGCAACAATTTGTTTTATATACAAGCTTTGTTCACTTTACTTTTCGCGGTCGCTACCGGACAGCGAAGTGTAAGCAAGCCTGCCACCAATTTGACCAACGATCCAGATCGCGGGAAGCCGATTGGATTACAGCAAGTAGCACAAAACCGGTTTACGTATATCGCCTTTTTTATTACCAGTTAAGTCGACTTATACCCTCTTCACTAGGACCTTGGTACTACATTTCCCAAAAGAATAGCGGCAAACAATATCTGCGAGTTATAAGTCGAGCGCAAAAAGTAATGTAAAACAAAATTATACAATATACATACATACATAAACTCACGCCTTCATTCCCAGAGTGAGGTAGGCAGAGCTACAGAATTGCCAATAGCTCTAAAAAGTAGTTGATAATTCTGTTGAATGTTAAAAATATGTTTATTTTTTGACCTGTTGGTAATTCTGTAGCTCTGCCTACCCCACTCTGGGAATGAAGGCGTGAGTTTATGTATGTATGTAGGCTAAGATGTTTACCAGTGTATTAGTGACAGGCTGCAAACCCATCGCGTAACAGTACTACAAGCCTTATTCCCCTAGTCACCTCTTACGACATCTACGGGAAGACATGGAGTGGCACTATTCTAACCCGGCAACCACACAGGGAAATTATACAATATAAAAGTTATTTAATCACTATACTTTCATATAGGCAACGCAGGAACCTACGGTCGAGAGTGGTAGCTCGTTATCTTTAATAATCTGAAGCCAAGGACGTCCAGTACATATTATATGCGAGCGGTAATTTTCTTTAGCCTAGATAACAACTCATTTCATGTGAATTTTTCAGATAGTATAAAGCCGCGGTAGTTATAAATCTACTTGAAATTATCGCTTGCTGATAAAACGTGCATTTTACAGAAAAAAAAAGTTTGTTGTGGTGATAGGTACAATTAGAACTTTCAGCAGCTGATTTGGACAAAAACTCCTATGAGTTAAGGTAAAATTTGGGGGATAATCTTACACAAATTGGCCTAGTCCTAAACTAAGCTCCAGGCTTGTACGATAAACTTACTTATACACCGTGTTTTTTTTGATTTACGATAACTTTAAGGGAACGTTCTTTAGGTCAAATAAAGATTTCCCGAAGACAGACAAATGATAACTCTTACGGTTTTAAAGATATTTCATTTTAAAATTTAATCAGTTAATCACGTTGAACTGGTGTAAAAGGCTCTTAATGGTGTGTGTTCGAGTATGTCACGCCAACATTGACATATTTGATACTGATTATCTATTAGTTAACTCCAAAGGTCCTTTTAGAATGACCAAAGATACAAAATTTAATTACTTTGTTCTAAACAGAAAACATTTTTTTTTGCAATATTTAAATTTTTCATCTACCATGTAGTTTTTACGGATGTACCTAGTAATATGCCGAAGTTATCGTAAATCAAGAAAAACACGGTGTATAGAGAAATACATAATTAATATAAAGCCGCGACTGCTACCCACGTAGGCCGGGTCACTACCAACCACGCTAACGTGTCGTCAGGTATAGTCGAAATTAAATAGAAAAAGCACTTCTAATAATGGTTCAGCACTTCTAAGAAAGTTTGAAACTATAAGAGACTAGAGGAGAGCCGTGACTTTGTCGTAGAATTTCAACCCGTTGGTGGATGAATTTACAAAAATCCCTGCTTATTGCACCCATGATATTCAAGGAATATTCCCCCCAACATTGAAATCCCTAGGTCCAGCGATTTCGGCCCCGCATTGATAGAACATTCAGTTTTTTCTTTTAAATATAAAGGTAGATGGACCACGTCGTCTATTTTAGAATAAAGAAGAATTTTATCCCAAATTGTGAATACAGTTGTAAAACAAGTCCGTATATAGTCGATTTAAAAAATACTTTTGTTAATCAAAAAAAATCGCTAGTAATATGAAATAATAGTTATACAGTACAGAAGTAGAAAATTATGAATAACTAATTTCAAATGACACCTCATTTGAATTCAATGAGATATCTGAAATTTGAATATTTATTCCTAATTACATGAAAACAATCATACCTAATACTAATATAACGTTACCGTGTACTAGACTGCGTCATGATAAATCTGCATAAGGTCATAAAAGGTCGGATAAACGTGTTTCATAATCGCAAACTCAAAAAGAGCTACGTAATATGTAGTCGTTGATAATACAGTCTGACAGCCTTAAATTCGACTATAAAATGATAAAGCTTAATTGATACAGTGATAAGACAATTGAATGGTTTTGACTCTTAACCGCGAAAACTAGATTAAAAGACGAGGTCAAAAACCCCAGTTATTAATAATAATCACTATTAACGCCCAAAGATAACGTTCATGAAACAACAATGATCTTAATTTGAAACATTAATATTTCCATCAACAAATTGAACTGGTTTACTAATGACTTTGTCCCGTTTCCGGATGCGCTTATTTATTTACAAACTAGCGACCCGCCCTTGCTTTGTTTCGCTTTAGTTTTCTGTAACACTCGTACATAATCTAGAATTTATTATACATAAAAACCTTCTTGAATCACTCTGTCTACTGATGAAAGATCTACGCGTGCATACGGAGGAACAGACTGCGGGAATTGTTTTATTCTATTTTGAGATGATTTTAATTCCGAAAGTGGATGTAAATGAATCATACAACGGGTAAAAATACTCTAAACCTATTCAGCGCCCATGACGCATACGGTGCGTCAAGAATTTTATACGGATGAAAAATGTAAAAAAAAACAACATTACACAAACAACAGATTAAAAACCTTAAATAAGATGTCTACATCAAACAAATACATTAGAGTACTAAATGGTTGAAATTGTATGCGGTTTTTAACGAAAAATTTGCTGGCACACGTCTGTTTGAATTTTGAGTTTGAGTTAAATGTCATATAAATTCATTTTATCTACTCTCATATCGTAAAGTTCGAATTATAAAATTCAAAACGAATTTATATTGGCATACTTTATAAACACAATACCGAAAAAAAAAAAAAACAATTTATAACATTATTTCTCTAACAAAATAATGTTATAAAGTAATTTTTTAAACATTACGATACAAGTTAATCCAAAAAGTTAATGTCACCAACGAGGTTCCATATCAATTATTTTTTTATAATGGAACGCACATGCGGTTCGCGTCATTTTTACAGCATTACAAAAAGTTTTCATTCCAATTTTTACTTGTCTGTGACAGCGCCCGCTTTAACGCATGCGCGGTGATGTGTAAGATTTTGGCGCCATTCATTGAAAACGTTTTGCTGTAGTTACTTTATCAACTTTGTACTTTTATTTAGTATGTTGAATCGCAATGTATGAGAGTAGATAAAGTAGTGTATGAAACTGCACATAACTAGGTATTAAAACACTCGTGTGATACTATTAAAAACCTCGCCTAGCGGCTCGGTTCTTAAACACACACTCGTGTTTTAATACCCCTCTTTATGCAACAATTTCATAAACTACTATTGTACCATACTTTACTAATTGAGAAAAGGAAGTTTTTAAAAGGTGTTGTGAAAAAAAAAAACGTGTTTATAGAGTTTTGTCTCTAATGCCAACTGTTAATTTTTACATTTTTTTGTAATTATTTAGTAAGAAAATAGAATACATTTCTGCTAATAGCAAACAGCTTAAACGCCATATGGTTATTTTCTACGTCGCATCTAGTACAGATGGGTACAACAAAATGACATCATTCCGTCCGACCACAAGTCCAAAGCGTGCGTGGCAAACACTGATAATGTTTTAAAAAAAACAGTAAATAGTAATAAAATTAATAAAGTTAAAAAATTGTTTGCTATATGCATGATTTTTTATGAAGACCTTTTAAAAAAACTCCTGTTGTCAATTTGATCCATTAACTCGAGAATCTATCCTAATTTATATTCATACTTACATTAGCTTGGTCCCCAACGTCTGGTAAATGTAGGGACTCTATGCAGATGACGAAGTTTTCCTTCATGTAGCCAGGGTTCTGAAAATAACGATAAGATATTTACTGCTTAAAAAAAAAGTTTATAAACGTACAGTATTTTAGTTAAAGTATTCATTGTCTCTTTCCAATGCAAACGTCATAATAACAGATAAGGACAGAGCATACTTCAAGCACAGTTCAGCTATTTGCGTTTATGATTAAGAGGGCTCAAGGCACATTACATACATTTTCAACAGGCCATTTAAAGTAAAAGATTAAAGTTAGTTTTAATGTTAAGTATAATTTACACCTAGGTCAATTTAGAGTGATCCCTGTAATGACTTTTAATAAATACTCATCGAATGACATTGAAGCAAACCTTGCGTCGCCGTATAGTGGTTTAAATGATTAGTCACCTTTTTTAACATGCCTCGCTTGCGAATATAGTAAGCGTTTAAAATAACGAAAAAAGGTCGCCAAAGATATCAATCTTACATTATAATAAAATAAAATAACCACTTTTATTCTACCATAAAATAATAATTTCCCTAAGATGGTATAACAAATTAAACCAAATTTCAAATGCACATTATAAAACTCTATTGGCAATTTCCAAAAAAATATTTCCATTCCATTTAGTTTTTTTTTTATTCATATATATCAACTATTTTCCTATCCTATTGGAAAATAATCATGCATGATCTCCATAGTTATTATTATTAATAAACGTTAACGTTTTTAAGGTCGAATCTGTTCAACAGCCATCATTTATGTATTAACAAGTGGCTCGAAGTTATGCCTAACTGCACTAAAATTCACATTCACAATGTGGTCTTACACGTGCTGGCACTTGCTATACCTTGGCGGATAAGAAAGTGACAGGTTTCCTAATGAGGCATTAGTGTTATTTTTTTTGCAACTAGGTGTTAATGTCGCTTAAAGGTTACATAGTTTGATCAAATATAATGTTATTTTTGCGTTATTATCTGATCAACGTATACAAACCTAATTTCAAGTAAACATAACTACCGGAAGTCAGTAAAAAATTGATATTTGTTCCAGTTATAGACACACCACACGTGGTTTTAATAGATAAGTGTTGTTTGTTGACTTTTTGTAACATGTCTTATTTACATTATAATGTTTGCTAAGTTGTAAATTGCGGAAATTAAAATCTTTATAAACAGCAACGTTTGACATTTCCTCCTTGACTAAAATAACAGCTATTTCAATTAAGATTGAATATTTTTCATTTACCTAATAAAGTTTTATCGAGCGAAACGTTAGATCAAGAAACCGTTCTGTATGTCTGCGCCCATAATCGTTATTTGTATTATTCACGGAGCGGTGTGTGTCACGAGCCGTGAATGTGTTTTTTTTATCAAACCGTTACAAACTTGAAGTTTTACTGCACTGGTCGTTTACGAATACTTTTTATGCATATTTACGAATTTCATTTATTTAACATACCAATATGTAAGTAATTTATTTAGAATAATGACGCACCGTATGCGTCATGGGTGCTAAATGCAACATCTCCCATTTTGTTGAATAGATAATACTGGTGTAAATCCTACAAGATTGTTTACATTTCACGATTACCGGCGAATCCCAAAAGGGTTAATGTGTTTGACCTGAATATATCTATGTCCGTTCTTATGTCCGCTCGTAACTACTGAACGGCTCAACCGATTTTAATAAATGATACGTCATTTGTCTTGATGGCGCGAGTGTCACTGTGTAAAATAAAAAAAATAAAAATCGAAATGGCACATTTTCACATATATCCACGACAATATCAAAAATACAGTCGAGTTTTTAAAGTTTCCTTTTTATTAGTGTTCAGTAGTAAAACTAGGTAACCTTGTGGATGTATTTTTTTTTGTGGTCTACCCTTAGTGCGGGGTGTCGTTGGATACGCCTTTAAAAAATATTGCGGGTTTGTGGAAACAATTTTTCGATTAAGGTATCCGTTTATGAAATATTAAGCATTAAAGCGCAAATTTTTGTTAAAGTTAAGTGTGTGTCCCCCCCCCCCCCCTCCCCCCACACCCAAAACTACAAAAGCTATAAATCAGAAAAATACCTTAATTGAAACATTGACATAATAATATAATGAATTTAATAGGAAAACTATCACTACTATGTAGACTTCAGTGGTTCCTAAGTTACAAACGGTTTAAATGTTTATACCTACCGAAAAGTTATTGTTGTTAATCTTGTTGGTAATCTAACCGCGATCTATATCGATGTAAGTGGATAACAGTTTTCCAACGGCAAAGTTAAGTTTGTCGCGAGGTCTAATTTGTTTATAGTAACGGCTTCGGAACCCTACAGTGAGCATGGTCCGATATGCTCTTGTCCGGTTTTATACAGGGTTATTGGTAAGTCGACCTTTTCCCGTTAGGAGGTGATAGGGGTGACTATTTGCGATAATTTTGACCCTTATATGCATTATGCAAAAGTGAACCATTTTTGAGTTATCGCGTTTTTTATTTATTTTTTAAATTTGACAGAAATTCAACTTGAAATTTTTATTACAAAAAAAGTATCGATTTAAATCTTATATTTTTTTTTTATTTATAAATACTATTAAACACTAGTTATTTCTAAATATTAAAACAATAATTATCGGTCCAAATTTAAAAAAGCGAGACGGAAAACGAAAATGTATCAATATTTTTTTGCGATCGCTTTCCACTAAAATGCCTTAAAAACAAAAAAAACGTTATGAAACTTGGCTTGCAGATTATTTTAAAAACTTAACTGTTTTCTTAGCTCTCCAAAAATGCATAACAACTAGGTACTTATTTAAAAAAAAACTGAAAAAAAAACATCACAAAGGAAGCGGGCGGAAATTCGTCTTCGAACTAAATTAAGTCAGAAATGAAACTTCAAAAATTAAAATAAAAAAAAATACCAAATTTAAATCATTTTTTTTAATTTGCTTTTGTACAAGATGAAATTGTTGTTCTTATGCAATATTAAAAAATATATTATCTGTACACGTTTGAGAATGCGAGGCCGAAAACTAAAAAATACATGTTTTTTTATCAACGTGTAATTTGCACACCAAATGTATAGGTAAATTTTTCTGTTTTCGTATAATTTATGTTGGAGTTTGATAAAAAAACATGTATTTTTTAGTTTTCGGCCTCGCATTCTCAAACGTGTACAGATAATATTTTTTTTAATATTGTATAAGAACAACAATTTCATCTTGTACAAAAGCAAATAAAAAAAAATGATTTAAATTTGGCATTTTTTTTAATTTTAATTTTTGAAGTTTCATTTCTGACTTAATTTAGTTCGAAGACGAATTTCCGCCCGCTTCCTTTGTGATGTTTTTTTTTCAGTTTTTTTTTAAATAAGTACCTAGTTGTTATGCATTTTTGGAGAGCTAAGAAAACAGTTAAGTTTTTAAAATAATCTGCAAGCCAAGTTTCATAACGTTTTTTTTGTTTTTAAGGCATTTTAGTGGAAAGCGATCGCAAAAAAATATTGATACATTTTCGTTTTCCGTCTCGCTTTTTTAAATTTGGACCGATAATTATTGTTTTAATATTGAGAAATAACCAGTGTTTAATAGTATTTATAAATCAGAAAAAAAAAAGATTTAAATTGATACTTTTTTTGTAATAAATTTTTCAAGTTGAATTTCTGACTAATTTAAAAAAAAAACTAAAAAACGCGATAACTCAAAAATGGTTCACTTTTGCATAATGCATATGAGGGTCAAAATTATTGCAAATAGTCACCCCTATCACCTCCTAACGGGAATAGGTCGACTTACCAATAACCCTGTATATTAACTTGGTACTAACCGTGAGCACGGTCCGACAGTAAGGGTACGCGTTCCAAGCCTCCTCGTGCACCTCCAGGGAGCCCTTGGGCGCCAGCAGCCTGATGAACGAAGGCACCTTCGACGCCAAGTGGTAAATCTTGTAGGTGTACTGGCCCGACGAGAACTTACCACCTGTCAAATGGAGACTTCATTAAAAAAGTAACGTTATGTGGTGTCAAATGCTGTAAGTTTCAGAGAGTAAAAGGGTCCGGTCAGTGTGATACTCATACTCATTTATAATCGAATAAAACCAAGCTTGTGCGAATCGGCCGGGGGAAAGCGTCACCAGGCCACCACGTAGTTTTGAAAAGAAAAAATAACAATTAGTCTAGTCACAAACTCAGTACCGAAGGAACCGAAGAACCGGGATTTTTTTTCGCTAGTACCGGTACCAGTTGAAATGATAATTCCCGGGATTTCCCGGTCCTTTTAGTACCGGGAATTCCCGGGAGCATGCCCTATTTATAATGCCAAACATTACAGATAGTCGATTCACACAGTGGTGGGCTAAATAGGAACGCCTGCGTTTTTATTTCATTCAATTCCCTACAAACAGGAGAGGAGTTATAAATATTAACAACCAATCAAAAAGTTCTTGACTAATATTGACCAATTTTATAATTAATTACACTTATCGTCAACTTATAAGCAAAGGTTAAAAATTATGAACAGTTAGGGTCTTCCCAGACCCATCGACGCCGAATCGGCTTGAGCCGGTAAGAAAAAGTTTTATGTCCATGCAATAAGAGCGTACACGACGTGTCGTTCCGTTCACAACCCCGAATCAAGCCGAGCCGACCCGAGTTTTTGCTCTTATTGCATGGACATAAAACTTTTTCTTACCGGCTCAAGCCGATTCGGAGTCGATAGGTCTGGGGAGACCCTGAATCTCTGTTAGAAAACAGATTTCAGACGTTCATACAAAGTTTGTGTCTTTTGTGTGGACGCGTATTAGCACTTTATTACCTACAGTAGTTTACTGAACATCAGTTTAAGCCTTAGTAGCAATCAAATTGGTAAAGTACTTTTTGATTTTGGAGGTAATTGCATGGAAAAAAATACAAGCGTTCCTAATTATGTGTCCACCACTGTGTTTCCGTTCCGCCATATCGCGGTTATTGTCGTAACCAATTCGTTTCCTACGCTACTATACAAGTATGCTAAAGTAACAGGAAATCATATCGTTAAATGGCTTTTACGACTATTTGTATTACGTCACTTTAACATGGTTATATCTTTTTTTTATGGGATGGAGAAGGCAAACGAGCACACATGCTACCTGATGCTTAGTAGGATCAGAGATGGGCAAAATTTATTCGAATGACGAATAACGAATAAGAACAACCAAATTATTTGCGAATAACGAATGAAATTCTCGAATGATTATTCTTATTCGAATAATGCCCATCTCTGAAAGGGATCTGTGACCCATACACATTTGCATTCTGAACACTACAATGCTAAGACCCCAAATGCGTTGCCAACCCTAAGGACTATTGTAGAGCCGTTACCATCTGACCATCGGGGCAATAAATCATTTTATCGGACTTTCTTGCTCGCACTCGTGGGATTAATGGCGAACGTAAGGGATGCGTGTAGTACCAGCGTTATCTTGTATCCCTTACGCTCGCCATAAGCCCCACGAGTGCGAGCAAGAGAATCCTTTTTCACAATTTACTGCCCCGATAGTCAGATGGTAACGGCTCTACAATGAGATGGAATTATTCCCACACCGCAACAAAACAATGTGAATACTGCTGCTTGACAGTAGCACCTAGTATAGTGCCCAGGAATCAAATCGGTTCACTATACTATACAAACCGATGCATAATTGTCACGTGCTCACGTGTAGCCTCGACCCGTCTAGTCTGACCGACAATACGCGCGTCGATAAAGGGCGAACTCGTATGCCAAATGCGACCTTACTAATAGGCAATTAATTTTAATCTGCTTTGATAACCACATTGCATATGCGACCAGCTTGGAAAGGCAGTGTAGTTTACTTTTATCGTTCGATGACGCGGGGATACGTCATTCGATAAGTGTTTGCTGACGTCATAGTTAAAGGCCGAACCACACCAGATTCGTGCGCGTTAACGTGTACGTGCGCGTTCCACTGTGTTGTATAGTAGGAATCATCATACAATATGTCACACCGCTTGAGTGACGTACGCGTGCACGTGTCACGCTCACGTATCCGGTGTGGCTCGGCCTTAAAAACGCTGCTTATGTTATGTATTGACGCTGTATTAAGAGCTGTCAAATCTGACCACTTTTACGCAATAAAAGGGACATAGGCCATTTGCAACGTTAAAAGATGGCGGACGTGTAATTTGTTTTAGGGCCACTTGCAGCAAAAATTTAAATCTAGATTAATGCTAATGTTCAGTTTAGCTATGTCAAAATGTATGGAACTGTCAGTCTCAAATATAGATTTAAGCTTAATCTTGATTTAACATTTTTCCTGCAAGTGCCCCTTAGACTTTAATTTTTGGGTAATTAGGTGTTCAAAGTTCTTTTCTGATAGTGATTTGTACTTTTTATGCCTTTGTGTCGCACAGTGATTGAAGACTTGGACTTATTTCGTGTATCTAGCATCTTTCTTCTCGTTTCAAGTGGACTCGCAGTGGTGCAGAGGTTAAAACTATCTTGACCTCTGACCTACAAATCACCGTACAACGTTGCCCCCAATCTTCCTAGAGAAGATTGGATTGTGTTTTATAAGTTTTATTGCTATATTGATTTATACTCATATAAACCTTGACACTGGCGAAATCACTCCACGTGGAAACGCCATAATATCCCTGCGGTAGTAGCTGTTCAAGTCGCCGCGGGGGCAAAAAAAAAGAAAAAAGGGACATAGCTATATGACTTTTATAGCTGTATCTCTATCTGAGTGGACCTAAGTAGCATTTAACACTATAAAACACAACACCAGTAATTACAAGACAACGGTGTCTTATTTTATTACATTTACAAAGTGTCGCTGTGTATTGCGGAGGTCTAAATGCAACGGTCGACGAACGACGCTTTAATACAATCCATTATACGTAGACACTTACATGAGCGATGGTTTTTTATCCTTCTAAAGCTATAGGTACCAGAACGTTATTAAGGGCCATATTAGTAGAGGTAGAGTAATCTTGGTTAAGATGCCCGTAAAAAGGCCAGTTTTCTACAACTTGTCGTTTACTTTGACCAATCTTTTTAGACGGGCATCTCAGCTAAGATCACCTTAATAAAACGGCTTTTATAGAAGATCTTTATCTTCATACCGTTTGTTAGTCGTATACCTCGAAATCAAAAAATCCTTGTAGCTTTTCACCTATTCGCATTTCACCGTGATAGCGTTTTTTGTTGTACCGTGTAATATCGGTAGTATATTTTGTTACTAGCATATATTTTGAATAGATTTTTACAACAGTAGCAAATTTCGATGTAGCATGTATTATCAATTGCCTATTTATTAAGCCGCATATATTTTGAATAGATTTTTACAACAGTAGCAAATTTCAATGTAGCAAAATCTTCCCACCATGTGAACTTTCAATAAATTTAAAACTGCCCCGCTGACCATCAGCGGATCCCGGTTCAGCTTCCATCTTCTGATGTTAACTAGTCTAATCTCACGGGTCGAGAATATAATACGTGTTCGAATTGACATATATCACATTTGCACTTGATTGTTTTCGTGACAGCCTTATATTGTCTATTAATTTATTAGTCATATCAGTGATATGCACAACGAGGTTACATATAACCAGGAGATAAGCTACAAGTGCGAAATGCATTTACAAAACAAAACTATAGAGGTATAGTGCTTAAAGGAAATATCGCGATATGTAATAACGCAATACAAAAAAATATCTATCGAGGTGAAAAGCGACTACAGTGAAGACAGGCAGGAAAGTAAATCTACTATGATTTTTTTAGACAATTGTAATTAGCGATCAAAAATCATACTACAAGAATAAAAATCTATTCAGAAATTTTGAGATCGCGGCGAAATGCGAATAGGTGAAAAGCTACAAGGATTTTTTGATTTCAAGGTATACGACTAACAAACGCTTCATACATATCCATACTTTTATTATATAATATCCATACTTCTACGCTAATATCATAAAGAGGAAAGATTTGTATGTCTGTAACGAATACCTACACTCAAAAGCTACTATTTTATTTATTTATTTTATTTTATGGCATAGGAAGGCAATCGAGCACACAGGCCAGCTGATGGTAAGTGGAAACTGTGACCCATAGACATTCGCATTCACAAGACTGCAAATGCACTGCAAACCCTGAGGACTAAGATGGAATGCCTCTATGCTAGTCATTTCACCGGCTGTCTTATCCCCAAACCGGCCACAACAATGCGAACACTGCTGTTTTTCGGTAGGTTAATGGATAAGATGGTAGTACCAACCCGGACGGACCCTGCACAAGACCTAAAAAACTCTACTACATATTATGAAACAAAGTATCCCTCCGGGCCGTGTCTATCGGTCTGTATGTTCGCAATAATCTCAAAAACTACTGCACAGATTTTCATGCGGTTTCCACCATCAGTTATATATTTTTTACGGAAGGTTTTTATGTATTGCTAGCGAGTAGCGACCGCTGTTGCTTCCCTTCGGTTTATGTGAGTTTTCTGTGACACCCGTACATAAACCAGAATATATTAGGTCCTTACCTATGAAATTGGCGTTTTTTTTACGTGTTTTATTTCGTACGGAATTTATTTATTTCAATTTTAACTTCCAAAATATTTTTAATTTTCTTTAATAAACTATGCAACAAAGGTTTTAGATACAAATAAAATGGTTCAATTTCTTTCTTAATGTTTAAAATTAAAGTGTGAACTTAACTCTTTTTAAGTGCTGCAAGTTCAAGTGTTTCAATTACGCAGAGTTTTATGAAGCGAACTATTTTTAAGTACCGTAAAACGGGGCTATTTGGGAACCACGAGGCTATTTGGAGCCCAAGTAATTATAAGCTTTTAGTTGATATATTTTTGTCATGGCAATAATAGAACTTAAAACTTAGCCTGACAACAAATTTTACAGTTCTAGCATAGCCATGACAAAAAATATATCAACTAAAAGCTTATGATTAATTAGTTCCAAATAGCCCCGTGATTACCAAATAGCCCCATTTTACGGTAACTAAGATATGTATAATATAGCTTAGAAGTGTCCAATATTCCTGACAGAATTTTGCTTGTTTTGCATTTTGACGTTACTAAATAATCCGCAAAATTAAATGTATGAAAACAACCGTTTTCATAAAATTCTCCATATAAAACGCCAATTTCATAGGTAAGGACCTGGGTCAATCAACTATTCTTTGTACACTATTTTTTTCAAGTTTGTAAGGCTTTTAAGTATAAAGAAAAACTAAATGGATTTTCTTTAAAATATTGCGAGATTTTATTACACAGATAAACAGTGAATTCTATGACCCGGTAGATATATTTATTAAACAATTAAAATATCTTCTTTCACTGGTAACTTAGTGGACCATGTTGTCCCCAGTTTTGTATGAAAATAGTGGTTTGTCACCTAAGTTACCAGTATTTTTGGGAAAAATGTTATTCTGATTTAGATAGCTTATTTTCCCTTGTGCTGACAATGAATGTATTGATTTAAAAAAATATTTTATACCGTGCTATGGTTTAACAGTGTTGTATAATTAAGACATACTAAAATGTACAAAGAATAGTTGATTGACCCACCTAATATTATACATAAAAACCTTCCTCTTGAATCACTTTATATATTGCTGAAAACCGAATTAAAATACGTTGCGTACTTTAAAAGATCTACGCGAACAGACAGCGGCAGCGACTTCATTTTATATATCGCACCTTCAGAACGATAGTGACCTAATTCAAAATTTCAGCTTTCAAACTTTAAGTCATAAATTGATTATGATAGAGACCTAACTCGAAATTCAAAATTTCTGAATTAGGTCACTATTATTCTGATGGTGCGATATATCTTCTTCGATAAATGGTTTAGTTAAAGAAAACTCACACAAGCGAAGTTAGGGCGGGTCGCTAGTGATATATAAAAACAGGTTTCGCTATACTGCCAAGTTCAACGGTCATGTTAAACCAGTATGCTCGTATCGTTCAAGGTTTACAAATAGTAGCTTAATGGTGTAGTGCGACGTTATACAAGATTGTTTGATTTGCATGTTTCCCTAACCTCGGAAATAAAGGGGTTTTATATTTGTTGCCGTGTGGTTGCCGGCTTAGAATTGTCCCACTCCATGTCTTCCCGTGGATGTCGTAAGAGGCGACTAAGGGAATAAACGCTTGTAGTACTGTTAGGCGATGGGCTTGCTACCTGTCACTAATATACACTGTTAAACATCTTAGCCTAATTGTGCAAATTGTGGTTACAGAGTTATCAACAAGTTTTTAGAGTTGTTGGTAATGCTGTAGCTCTGCCTACCCCACTCTGGGAATTAAGGGGTGAAGGTACGAAGGATATTTGTTGCCTCTTTGTAGACTTTACGGTATTACGAATTCCTGTTTCTAAACCTTCTGGTGATCTAATTTCTTTCAAATTGGCAAAGCTTCATTTTTTTCATTAAAATAATAACGATCAAATTCGTATACATTTCCTTTAACAACGTCGATAGAGAAATACCAGTATTTGTATTGTATTGTATTGTACTGATAATAAGGAAAAAGATAAGTCTAAATATTCTAATTCTTGTTTTTATTTACTTACAGAAGATACAAATGTATTTAATCAATAAGGAAAAACAAGTGCTTAGTAACAGTAATTTAAAATCAAGGACAAATTACATTTTAACATCGACGTTTGGAAAGGAAAAAATCATCCTAGTTTCCTAACGCCAGCATTAATCGATCTACGCAAATTGCTCAAGGTAGGCAACATTAGAGCCGAGTGTTAATTACAGTTACCAACAATACAGTTTCGTCTTTAATGTGAGAACGCGCATTAGCACATATAAAACCGGTAATACGGGTTTATTAGGTATACGAAGTTTATTAAAGTTAAAAACAACAGGTGATTATTATTTTGACAACTTTGCAAGAGGAAATATGACTTAACGATCATGACATGACTCCATATAAGAGACTACCATGGGCGCTGAACGGGTTAAAGCGGAATTGGACTCGTCAATCTGCCGCCGTCCGATCACTAAAAGGCCGTTAAGTAGCATTTTTGACAATTTTGAGTTTAATATACTAGTTGATAGAGAAAAAAAATCTCTTTTGCGCTATATATAAAACTCAAAATTGTCAAAAATGCTACTTAACGGCCTTTTAGTGATCGGACGGCAGCAATGTTAAGTAATCGCTGCTATTTATTGTATTTATAAATTTTTAGGCGTTTAGCGTGGGATGCTTGCATGGATTGTGATTCTTGTAGCCCAGAATCGATTCAAGTCTGCCAGGTAATAATAGTAACCTCAATAATTATTGTTGGTCCAGTTTCGTCCCATTTTTAAGATATACGTTTTTTACGTTTAATACGTTTAACATTTTAGTTGTATTTCTTGGTTATTGTATCACACGTGTTACATGAAGGTGCTTATATGGGATCGAATCTTGCTTTACTCATCATTTGCTAAATGCTTACACACACATAAAAACGCCAGAGCCGCAGCGAACAACTGTAGGTCGGTACTATTAATCATAATATTCTGTATTTCTAAAGAAAAAGTAAAGAGAGGCTTTGTGTCTTTGTATAACACGGCCTTGGTCTGGCTCAGAAATAGATCAAGTTAACACAATCCCGTATAAATAGAGCTGAGATGAAGACCTTCGGGCAAGTTGCGACGGCCGGCGGGCGACCAATAGCGAGGTCGAAAGTTGAAAGTCGATAGAATTGGAGGAAACTTTGATATTGAGGGAAATCTAACCAAACATTTTGACGTAGATATACACATTGTTTTTTTTTAGATTATTCTTAAACCCTGTTTGTTTGACAGATCGTTAATTCAAGATCTGATGGCTGAGTAGGAAATTTTCAATGCAGGTAGAAGCCAACAAGCACTCAGGCCATATGTGAATAGCCTCTTAAGGCCTACGAAATAGAGATATTTAAGTATTTTAACTACATTGATGTGATGAAGTACGGCTCAGAAGTACAGAAACAGGAAGACCTAGGCTTACTTACTTCAGTTACGTAAGATAGAAGGCCAATGTAAACAGAGAAAAGTGGCAATACTCTACTGACAAGAGTATACCTACCTACCTCTGTTAAATGATGATCCAAAATCACTAATATTTAAATGAACATCGCTTCAAATATTGCATACATAGACCTTATATCAATGCCATAGGGGCGTGTAGATATTCTGGACGCCCTGGGAACGTATATATTAATGACCTTGAATGTGAGGTCGAACTCAGACATCCGAAGCTGTACATTTTAGTACCTTGTCGCAATAATATATTGAAGTGTAATGAATGACGTATTGGGGGATTACTTTCATAGCAAGTTCCATTCACGTAAATAAAATGACGCTTAAAATACATATTTCAATTGTATGAGAAACATTATAACTAAATTAAATAAATTTTGCAAACAATTTAACACAATGAGGTCGAAAGAAGTGCGTAATTTTTTTTAACGACTAAATAATTACGACTTCCCTCTCATAACTACTCTCGTTTCGCAAAACCACATAATGCACTGATTTTTATTTTAATGGAAGACTGGGCTATAAACGACCATGCACAGAAACGAACTCTGACGATAGTTCAACAGTAATAGTGAATTTTTTTGAGCATATGAATTGTCAACCAGCTTTTGTCCGCGACTCCGTTCGCGTAGAAGTTGTTTATCGTTATTGGCTCGGGAGGTGTTCGATTTTATGTGGAAAACCTCCATTAGTTGGGACGTTGAATAAGCCTGAACACACATCTAGACCAGTAAATATATAAAGCTTCCGACTGTAATAGAATGGGATAAATATTGTAACATTAGACATCGAAACTTCTAGAAGACTATATTTCTGTGCTGCAATGTGGAGTCTGTAATGATATTTCTACTGCTCTAACGTCCGTGATAAAGGGCCCCACTGAAAATATATAATCGTGAAACGTGTCGTTTTGTATCAATAATTTTCATTTTCATTTTCATATTACTTGTGTGCCGTGTTTCATATTACTTCTGGCAGATTTTGAGTTTAAACGTCACAGCTCACGAGATCCAACCGGCACCCGACCCGCACCGCCTCGTTGTTAGTATGAAAAATGTAGTGAGCGCATACCCATACAAATCCATATAAAGAATACTAACCGCCTTGAGGCGAGGCGGTGCGGGTCAGGTGCCGGGTAGTTCTAATGAGCTGTGACCTTAAACGAAAACGCGAACACCATTCCTATACACCGTGGGAACGAGTAACCCGACAAATTTTAAACATCGATTCTAGAGCCAATTTGTAGTATATAATGTGATATAACATGTAGCCCAATAAAGCATAATTTCCAAGATATTTATTATTAAAAAAAAAAACCATAGTTAATTTAATTTGAACTTTGTCACCTATAAAGCATTATTTACTAAGAAAATGATTAAATTAATTTACGTTGTACGTTGATGACATTGCTATTTACAAGATGAATCTTCCTTAGAAAATATTGCTTTACGTTAAGGTGACAGAGTTTAAATTCAATTAATTATGTTTTTTTTTTTAATAATTAAAAACTCTGATATTATGTGTTATTGGGCTCCATGTTATATCACATTATATACTACAAATTGGCTCTAGAATCGATGGTTAAAATTTGTCGGGTTACTCGTTCCCACGGTGTATAAGGTTTAGACATGGCATCCCAGAGGTTATCAGCTTAAATGATTGCAATAAAATATATATAATTATTCCTTCTTTACCATTTAAAAAATCGCGCTAAAATCATCATTTATATAAATTCGACGCACCGTGTGCGTCGCACGCTGTGGCCGTGTTAATTGTGTAGGTGCCAGTTACACAACAGCAAGTTTGACCTATCTAGCGCGGGCCAAGTGAAATCACTTGACCTATTTGAATAGGTTTCTAGCTTTCTTCGTTCCCTTACATTTGACCTGTTTCTTGCGTGATTTGCGACTGATATTATGTACAGTTTTATTGGTATTGTTGTTTTCTCTTTAGAGGAGTAAAGTAGAGCACAATTGACCGAAAACTCTCTGTGTAAAAACGTTTTAAATTTAAACATAAAATAGCTCATCGCCGACCTTACTTCAACTCGGATATAGAATCCAACCCACAAATAGTTAAAACGGTCATATTTTACATTATGTCGATAGCTATAGAATTCAATATTAAAGATGCATGTATTGTAGGCTGGGTTCTTTTGTTGTAACTACAGTCTGACTAAGCAAACAACAACTGTGTAAATCTACTTTGACGTCACTCTTTAAAACGGCGTTCGAAAACGTTGAAAATTGCATTTACACCCGCCAGTATACAATACAGGGCGTCCCACGGCTACGCCACATGGAAGGAAAGTACCTTAAATATTCTGCCCTCCGGAGAAAAGGCGCATGTGCAATTAATTCATAGAAGCATATTAAACTCTCAAGGGTTATAACAAGGTTGGATTTGCAATACAGTTCATATAGTAGATACGCCTTTTCTCCTTAGGAGGGCAGTATTGTAGATGGAACATTTTACTGAAAGAAGACATTATTTGAATTTAAAAAACAATTTAAACTACATTCACAGATATTTAAATAATTAAATGGTTGAACCGGGAATCGAACCCGTGACACGAGAAAAATAATTACCCTGTAGCTTTATCATACCGATCGAATGGCTTCACCATAAGGTTTTTTTTTTGCTAAATAACATAGTGTCAGAAATAAAAGGAAGACATCTACAATATTCAAGGTACTTTCCTTCCATGTGGCATAGCCGTGGGACGCCCTGAATACGAGTATGACTTGTTTTCTTATAATAATATTACTAGCGACCCTCCCTCGCTTCGCTTCAGTGTAACACCCGTACATAAACCATAATTCATTATACATTAAAACAACTGATGTTTGAAACCGCATCAAAATGCGCTGCGTAGTTTGAAATATCTAAGCGTACAGTCAACAGCATAAATAAGTGATCATTTATGTACCTTGTCACTTTAAAGTTTAGTTTGAAATGTTATACAATATTGTGACACGGTTGAAAGCGATAAGGTACAGAAATTATCACTTATTTATGCTGTTGACTGTACAAGCGACTTTGATTTATATTATGTAGAGACTCTTCTACTCACGTAATTTTTCTCTTTCTGAAATCTTTTATTACAAAATATAGGCTACATTTTTTATTTTAAGCTTGCCACAATTTTCAAATACAGTTTGGCAAAAAAGAGTTAGTAGTGATAATAATAAGGGCACGGTCCGGAGCGAAATTAGACACTCTTTTTTTCCAATAAGGAGAAGCAAACGTACGTAACGGTTCTCATGTACCCTTACCTCGAGTTACAATGAACGTAATTTCTAGCAAGTCGAATGCTCTGTCCCTCGCAGACCTCGCAGTATTCCTAAAGAGTGCGAGGGACAGAGTATTCGACTCCCTAGCGAGTACGGTAATTGTATCTCATGGTAAGGTTACTGATGTGATCACAGCCACCATTGAGCCCCTGCAACACCAGTAGAGGAATTGCAGATTGTCAGTGAAACTGCAAAGCCGCGTAAGTAACATTTTAAATAAGGAAGAAAATGCACCTTTTTAATAAGACTGTAAGGCTTATGTTGCTCTATCATAAATTTGTAGTTTCACCGACGAGATTCGTTGCCACTAGGGAATGCAAATAACCGGTTATAACTGGTTTTAACCGGTTATTTTCATACAAAAACGGTGAATAACCGGGTAAATTGCATTCCCTAGTTACCACCCTTTGAGAAGAGTATGCTCGTCTCTTGATAATCTCCAAGTCGTAGTCGCAAACGAGTCAATAAGGTTGAAATTACGCCAAGGTAACTATTTAAGTGATGCATTCAGCATGTGTAGTTAAGATAATGCCACAATGGAGTAAATTGTATTATCCAATGAATCACGCGTGAAAATATACCGACCGCGACTATCGGTATGGAATTCGAGAACTGGGCGCGTGTTACCGAACAATACAAATAGTGTTATCAGACGAATTGATAATGACAGTGAGTTCACGCAGAAAACTGGTGTCCTTATCTCTTTTAAGTGGCAACTATAATTTAAAGAAGAGACGTGATTATTGATTGTAATTAAAATTTATGAATAAATCAACACTTTTTTCTACTCGCGCAGTATGAAACTCCTAATTTTATATCCCATAGGATTAGAAGATGATTATAGTTCGAAAGTGGGCGTTGCCATGGTAATAACAGTACTATAACAAAATAACCATTACAGCATTGTTTTCATAAGGGTTATGACTTATGACATCCCAACGTCACATTATATTGTATGTTTAAAAAAGAAAAGTATAATGTATAATTGGAGTAAAAATAGGCGATTTTTTAAATAAAATTGTGATAAATTATAGAATATCTTATTATTTAGTCAATAAGAAAATCCATGTGTTTGATAGAATCGACCGTACCTACTAATAAATATTTCTTTATTAAATTCTACTTATCTTCGTAAAAATAACAATTTAAAAATGTCTGTGCATAAATAATTGCACAGAAATTTTCGATTCTTTAAAGCGCAATATGGCTTTAAAGGCGACTTATTAGCAGAAAAAACAACGCATACAAAAAAACTTTGCCATTGGCTTTAAGCTTGTATATAAATTTATGTAGCAACGGTTATATAATTGATAGATATCTGAAAAGCTCGTGCATGGCATGAAAAATAAGTTCTAACTCTGGCACTCGGATCATATAGAGGCTTCATTATGTGACAGTTGCATAAAATCATTATAAAGTCAATTTGTTATATTTACATAATAAAATATGCAATTGAGCATATAAATAAACGACTTCAAGCTAATCCACTATACGGCCCTGCAAGAGGCTTTAAAAAAATAACAAATTAATCTAGTTGAGAACCTTCTTCTTTTAATTCCAAAAAAACAGGTCTCAGATTTACGTGGTGTTTTGTAACATAATGTAAGTATAACTACTAACTAAAGCGTGCGCTTAAAGCAAATTCAATTCAAAACTTATTTAATTCAACTTTAAAGGTAAAAAAAAAACTAAATACATGAAATAAACAAAAAAATGAAACAAACTTTCCGTAATGAAACAAAACAACGCATAGTGCAACAAAAAAATGGAAAACACAAAATTGTGCCTATAAGTACATTTAAAAAAATACCATCGTGTGTGGTACCGCCCTCCACACAGTCGGGGCAAGTCGTGCACTCAGAGGTGGCCATACTGTTGCAGGGTTCTTTTTTTAGAGGTTCTAGAATGAAAGGCATGCTTAGAAATAAAATAAAATAAAAGTTTAATGAAATAACAACTCGTGTGGTTGCCGGACTAGAATAGTACTACTCCAATGTCATCCCGTGGATGTCGTAAGAGGAGACTAAGGGAATAAAGGCTTGTAGTCCTGTTAGGGGATGGGCTTGGACCCTATCACTAATACGCTGGTAAACATCTTAGCCTACTTGTGCAAAATGTGGTTACGGAATTATCATATTTTTTTTCTGTGACCCTGCCTACCCCTCTCTGGGAACTGAGGCGTTAGTTTATGTATGGATGTCAAATAACAAAATAATCATGGCAAATAATTTCTGGCAGTACCGGGTACCAAAATATTATAGTAATAATTAATTAAACCACTATATTTTATATACAAACTAAAAATACTGAAATCATTTTTTTTAAACCAGACTGCAATGAAAAAATCAACTGAAAAGCGAAAAACAAGCTATACAAATATTTATGACAATTTAAATTTAACTTGAATATTGGGAAAGGTATTGCAGGCGACAAGCAATGAATTAAGAAACCAATTTCTTGAAAAATAACATTTGGACTACCTTGTCCCCGCTTGGAACTATTAAACTTATAACATCCCTCTTTTTATGTCGCGGTTTAAAATTGGGTTTATGAAAACAGGGGACAGTAATTATAGCTTGTCTGTCATACTTAATAGGCGTTTTATAAAAATGATTAATTATAGCCAAACACGTTAAAACGCGACCGTACAGTAATTTGATACCATTTTAGTAATAAAGCATACAAACCAACAATTCTATTAGATTTCAGTATTATCAGTAATTAGGGAATACGCAGAAAGACTAACAAAATCCAACAAATAAGCCAATTAGGTCCGAGCCGATAATTTGACAACTTCTCGGTTTTTATAACTGCTTCCAACTGGCAACTTTGAAATTTATAGCTGTTTTACTTTAATTTTGTGTGATAGAATAAGACGTCCGTCATGTTTACCTTGAGTGAAAAAAAAGGCCTGGAACGATCATCGAGGATTAGCTCCTCCATACATTAGGCGTCAATCAACGATTGCAATACGTGGTCATAACATGGACCGTGGTATTTACAATATCAATCTTATTTCGAATCACTGTGAGTTCCAAATTCAAATATCCAACGCGTGACAATTATGAACTTTAAATTGTGACATCGAAGGACAAGGCCAATGAATATTCAAATAACGCTTTAGCTATTATATATTTATGAAAGAGACAGATAGTCTGAGAGCTTTTAGACTCAGAATGGATGCATGTAACCTGCTCCAAAAAGTACCTGCTTTTAAAAAGTGTTTAAGCCATTTTTTCTATATATTTCTTATCATTAGGGTTAGGATTTTGGTGGCATATCGGGGTTTTAGAATCCATGGAGTAGCTATTTCCTAATTATTATAATAGATGACATTTTGATTTTGACCTTCGGTATGGTCATATTTCAAAATCAACTAAATACATTTTTAGTTCGGTTATTCTATACCTACTAATATTTAATTGTTTGTAACGCTTTCTCAGCAGAGAAATCCTCAATACCAAATTTCATTTAAATTGGTTTAGCGGTTTAATGAATAAAATACTAAATATAAAAATATTAAAATACTGAAGGTCAAAATCAAAGTAATTATAATAATTAGGAAATAGCGACTCCATGTATTCTAAAACCACGATTTGCCACCAAATGTCCTAACCTAGCTCTACTTATCATTTAATCACAGCAGCTGGTTGCAGACAAAGATGGTTACTCCGAAGCGCTAAACTTCGAAACTTTTTACTCCGTTCCTTTAATTCGTCATTCGTGACTAAATCGATATAATAACGTAACTTCGAACTTCTTAGCGTAAATATTAAGAAAAACTGTAATTTGACAATGCGTTTTTTAAAAGGTGTTCTGATAAAAATAATCCTGTTAGGGGTTTGTTCCAAAAGCATTTTTTTTTTTTAATTTATTATTATTTTTATTGATTGCGAAAAACTATTTGAATATTATCAGTGTTTGCTACGGCTGCTTTGGACTACTTTACTTGGTCGGAATGACGTCATTTCGGTTCGGTTCTCAATTGCAATCAGACTAATCAGTCCGCCTGGCCCTTTCTATCCATACGTGAGGACCAACAGATAGACAAATACTAAAAACATCAAATGAAAAAAATGCTTTGCTGGCATTTAAAAAATAATAATTTAAAACAAATATTTCGACATCCTTTGAGAAAACCTCGTATCTCATATTTTGTGAGGTACGAATTTAAACCTAATCGAGAACTCAATTAAGTTTAAAATCGCACATCTCGTAACATCAGATACTAGTTTTTTCTAAAGTAGTAACGATTTTTGAACACGTTTGGTTATAAGCAGAGGTCGGAATTTTCGTAGCACTTTTGAGCTGTCATAGGGACTTCTCGTTTATCGACTTCGGATATACATATTTTATCGATACATTATAGAACACAACATATTAAAGAAGATTAAAAGTAGATGTAAACAACAGGCGGTCTTATCGCTAAAGAGCGATCTCTTTCAGATAATGACTATCTATCTATTTCTTTTATAGAAAAACTAATGATGAAACACTTAGTCTTCTTAGCACTAAAACAGACTTTGAACATGAAATTCATAAATGATAACATTGATAACACTGAACTGAACTGATTAAAATGTTAACTATTAACTTTTCATTATTTTCATTGCAAATCTCTATTTCACATTTTCCATTACTCGAAAGTCATCTGAAAGAAATCGCTCTTTAGCGATAATACCACCTGTTGTTTACCTCTTCTTTTAATGTTCTTTAATATGTTGTGTTCTATAATGTATCGATAAAATAAGTTTATCCGAAGTCGATAAACGAGAAGTCCCTATGACAGCTCAAAAGTGCTACGAAAATTCCGACCTCTGGTTATAAGCATAATTTTCAGGTTATTGACTTCCAATTAATATGGAAAAAAATAATATATTTGTTACGGGGTCAGGAGTCACGACACATCAATTTGATTAACCCTTAAAAATACACATTTTCGTTCATTTATTTGTTTTGGACAAATTTTGCGTTAACTACCTAAATTAAGAAAAACTACTGCTACAAATCCTATATTGCGGTATAGAATAAATAACTAGTAAGTGTCCCTTGGCAAGATGCATTCGACGGAAGTTATCCTTATCGAAAATGTATAACATTCACCTAAGTCAACTCTATTTATTTTGCCAGTTTTCGACAGCCGTTTACGTTAGCGCTAAGCATCTTGTCTAAGGCCCCAGTATGGGTTTCTTACAAGCACTGAAAGTATCCGCGACGGTATCTATATGATCTTAGTTCTTTGATGACGACATATCACTAGTTTTAAAGAACTGTCAGATTATACTGAGGTCAAAATCTGCAATTTTAATTGCCAGTCTTAATAAGACCAACTTCTGCAAGTAGTCAAATTCGCGCTCAAGCGCAAAAATGAAGCGAGACCGTTTCACCTTTCGATAAATCTGCAACTACAAAAATTATATTGCTATTTGCAACTTTATAGGTGAAAAAAATAAGTAAATGATCTGTAAAGACGGTTCGACATTCTATATTTGAAATTTGCCGTAAATTCCATACAAGTTTTGTACACAACCAACTACATGCAAGAGGTAATTTACTTAACCTTTTGAACGCCACAGTCGGCTCTGGCCGACAACTGAAAGTCGTGCCACTGACATCACCGACGGCCACAGCCGACACAAGTTAGAGATTAAAAGAGACTTAGTTACGTATGGATAAAGTTGTAATTTGCTTAGCATAGCAAACATGTTTGGCGTGTGAGTGACGCATTTTGTATTTGACGTACAATTTGACGCATTAAGTCCCCTGCCTCACCGAGACGCCATGGCGACGTCGCCGGCCACCGTAGCCAAATAATTCATATTGAAAAGTAGACGGCCTCACTCACTTGGCGACGGTTTGGCTACGTTAATTTATACGGGATAGGTACGTGGCCAGCGACGTTGCCATGGCGTTCCGGTGAGGCAGGGGACTAAGCCGTGCCGACTAGCCAGAGACCAATTAAACCTGTCAAAGAGTTATACTGTAACGATATAGGTATCTGTAATGTACTTACCCAGCAGGGGGAAGTCTTTGAAGGGTTCGTTCTTGACGACCTCTATGCCCTCCCCGCCGCCGGTTTCATTTTTGGAGACCTCCGCCACGCAGTAGAGCTGAGCCACTTGATACTGAAAATAAACATCTCTTTGAGTGCCCGTTTATTATTAGCTACTAGTTAACGCGACTCCATCCGCGTGGAAGTTATCGGTATTCCCTCGGAAACCGTCTAATTTTCCGGGATAAGGAGTATCCTAGGTCGTTCCTTGGTTTTCAAACTATCTCCATACCAAAATTCATCGAATTCGGTTCATCGGTTTAGCCGTAAAAGACCACAGACAGATAAACAGACCAGAGTTACTTATACATTTATAAATAAACCCCTGAAAGAATTCCAAACTTACTTTCAAGTTGATATCTCTAAAAGGTCCCAACCGATTTTAATCAAATTTAGCAAAGAACAATCCCGAATAAAACAGCTTAATTAAAAAAATACACGTCCAAATAGGACCAGCCGTTTTGGAGCTACGGTGCCACAGACACATACATTCCTGTCCGGTACCCATAGAACAACAACACTCTTAACTGTACATAGGTGGACCTTATTAATAAAGACATAAGGTCTACCCATGGACAGTTAACAGTGCGGGCTATGGTACGAGCCCATATACAGAGTGCCTCTCACCTTGGGGTTTTAAGTACAATGATCAATTCTACTCGCTAAACGGAACTATTTTTTTTCTGTAACGTTAAAAATTAACTTAAGTTAAAAAACTAATTGATGTAAAACTGTAATTGTAAAATCAGTGTATTAAATACTGGCCATTTAATCACTATCTCATGGTACGGGGGCGACATTTCCTTGGTACGAGGGCTAAAGGAAAATAGAGAATTGGATCGCGTACACTGAAAATTACATTTAACTTGTTAAAAAAATTTTTTTTTTGTTGGTCATATTTTTTTAACAACTTACAGATCAAAAGAAGTTCAGTTTCAGGAGTAGAAACGATCCATGCATTTAAATCCCCAAGGTCAGAGACACCCTGTAGAGTTTAGTTTGGGACTAGGTCAATTTGTGTGAGATTCTCTCCCGATATTTATATATTTATATTATAAATGCAAAAGTGTGCTTGTTCGTTCGGTTTTCTCGGTTCTACGTCACAAGCGATCGACGTGAATTGTACAGAGATTGTTAGATTATTGATAGCCCGGGGAAGGATAAAAATACTTCAAATATAATACGGATAATTGACAATTGGTACCTAAAGGTTCAGTCGAGTTCATATTATATGTGTACCATCCCTGTGACAATTCATATATGGCAGTTTAAACATGACATTAAATAGACAAGGTACTACAGTGTACAGATATTTATGAACTCGACTGTAATAGCGGTAAACGAATTCTACGCTAGAGACAGCCAGAGCTTGTCATTGATAAGTTTACATTAGTTTAATGGTGCGTGTTTACGAGGGCGGCCGTAAACAGATCTCTCGATCAAAAAAAATGCGAGATTGTGATTGTTTATGGTCTAAACTAAACCGTACGAGCCTAACAAACCGATACAACAACTAAGTTGTAAGATATACAAATAAACTTGCCGCCGTTACTATCAGCTTTTTGCTGCTATAACATGATTGATATGTCATAACTAGGGTTAGGATTTTGGTGGTATTTCGTGGTTTTAGAATCCATGGAGCCGCTATTTCCTAATTATTATAATACGTGACACTTTGATTTTGACCTTCAGTATGGTCATATTTCAAAATGAACTAATTACATTTTTATTTCGGTTTTTCCGTCCCTACTAATATTTGCTTGTTTGTAACGCTTTCACAGCAGAGATATCCTCCATACCAAAATTCATTTAAATTGTTTTAGCGGTTTAATGAATAAATTAATTTTAAAATATTAAAATACTGAAGGTTAAAATCAAAGGGTATGTATCACAATAAATAGAAAATAGCGACTCCATGGATTCTAGAACCACGATTTGCCACCAAAAGTCCTAACTCTAGTCATAACCTTTTTTAAGGCTTTGTAGGTACCCAAAGTTCAAGACACTTTAAATTTTCAGAGACTTTATATTACAATAGCCATGTTTTCACAGAGTGTATATTTAAATGTATATCACCTAAGAGTATTTTTGTGTTGGTCCTCATTAGTGCTTAGTTGTCGACCGCCTGTGGAATCGCGGAAGACCTCCCTATGGACTATACCGAACCCCCTACTGAAAAACAGTGGGGGGTTTTACCCATTAGAAATATAACATTACCACAGCGCCACAGGAGGTCAATGGCAGTGCAAATGAGGCATAAATTAACGTGTATCTAACTGCGAAAAATAAAGTATAGACAATGCGTGTCTAATAAACTTTAGCACTAAACGGAAGATCATTAAATAGGTCATTAGGTTACCTTGTTCAGCCATGTGGTTAACAGAGGTCGGTTTAGGTTATGTTAACTCTTCAGAGGGCCAGAAGGCCAAAATAACATAGAAATGGGTGCTTTCCGTCGACTTCGTTAAGGTCTGCTAAAACGCCCAGGTCGACTAATCAGATGGACCACGGGTAATGACCCCATTAAACATACCAAGGACACGTGGTAGGTAGCAGGCTTTTGAAATTTTTGTTAGTTCGATTGCCGGTTAAGGAAAGCAATTCTTCTAAAATCTGAGAATGCAGTTATTTTTATCTATATAGATAAAAATGAGTGCATGTGTAGTGTTTGATATTTTAAGAACAAGTATTGTATGAAAGAAACAAATTGAAAAATCTAGCTGCTGCCCGCGTAAAGTTGTTCATCACTCTTCCCTCAGGAACTGTCCAGATATGCCATACCAAATAGGGAATATTCATGATATTCATTTTTTCGCAGCGTCAATAAAAGCTTATTCATATCAAACAAACGACAAAAATCATTTATTGAATATCTACAGTGTCTCTGACCTTGGGGCTTTAAATGCATGGATCGTTCGTTTCTACTCCTGAAACTGAACTTCTTTTGATCTGTAAGTTGTTATAAGTATGAATCTTCTCAAATGAACTTTTCGCTTCGAGCCCTAATCTTCCAAACAAAGGCCATTGTTTCTATTATCGCAAAACCGCTAGCTACCGAGTTAGCACGTGCTACTACAACATTGATATTGAAAAACAAACGGTATCGTCATAGTATTAAGGTTCAAATTGAATATCACTGACATTCTAGATGTTACGTTTTGGTAGTGTAGGACGATACCGCCCCGAGGCAATAGAATAGAATGTCAGTGACATTCAATTTGAACCTTAATACTATGACGATACCGTTTGTTTTTCAATATCAATGTTGTAGTAGCACGTGCTAACTCGGTAGCTAGCGGTTTTGCGATAATAGAAACAATGGCCTTTGTTTGGAAGATTAGGGCTCGAAGCGAAAAGTTCATTTGAGAAGATTCATACTATAAAAATATGTCAATCTTTTTCATACAAGTTAAATGTAATTTTCGATGTACGCGATCCAATTCTTCATTTTCCTTTAGCCCTCGTACCAAAGAAATGTGGCCCCCGTACCATGAGATAGTGATTATGTGGCCATGATTTATTACACTGATTTTACAATTAGGCTTTAAAATCAATTAGTTATTTAAACTTAAGTTATTTTTTAATATTGCAGAACAAAAGTAGTTCAGTTAGGCGAGTGGAATCAATCGTTGCATTTAAAGCCCCAAGGTCAGAGACACACTGTATAAGCATAACCACGATTTAAGCCAACAAAGATTTGGTCCTATCTAGCAAAACAGTATTCAACATGGATTTTATATGGCCGACTTGTTACATGACGTCACAGAATTAGCAGTTTAAAATTGGTGCATCATCCGTATTGCTTGGCCGATTTAACTTTAATTTCACTTGTGCTGATCTCTTTTACGATATTTTCATATTCTGTTGAGAAATACGATTTCAAAAACCCATGCTTATTCCCTATTTTATCGATTCCAATACCGCAGTTTAGCCGTGAAAGTGTTACAAACAGACATAAAGACTCAGACTTTAAATAAAAAATAGTTACTTTCGGTAACCTATCGATGTTTCGAAAAACGTTTACCCGCTGTTTCGTTTGTCCGAATTTTTGTTGGTCCGAAAATCATTTTTCTGTGAACCCATTCATTAGCTTTTCAAAATGTTTACAGAACCCGTAGGTTAGGTTAGGTTTGTTTTATAACAATCCAGGAAACTAAAACGGTTTCAGAGAAAAATGGTGTTCGGACAAACGAAAATTCGGACAAATGAAATAGCGGGCAAGTGTTTCGAACTTGAGATAGGTAACCGTTACTTTCAGATTTATTAGATTCGTATGGATGGATAACACAAAACTCTCGCAAAATGGCGTTGTTGGCAATGTGTCACATCGTAGGCAATCAATAAGAAATGTTTCTCGCATCTGTTCAGGATCGCACGGAGGTCAAAAGGTATAATACTCGTAGTCAATCAATTGAATACATTCACTTTGACATGTTTGCCTTTTAAATAATATTATTTTTGGATTTATTAAGTAATAACGATTAATTTATTTAATAGACAATAGTTTTGGTGCGCATGTGTTTTTTTCTACTTGTAATTTTTACTCATCGCGGTCGGATGGGGCCGCCCTAGACGGACTTTTTCGAATCAAATCGGAGAAATACTGGAAAAAGGCCGAATCTTAAGCATCCAAAACCAACGTGCGTGCATGACTCGACGTATGAATGTGGAAGAAGCGAAATAAATTTCTCAGGATCGTAGCAGGTGAAAAGATGCAGTCTCTGTCTACCCCTCTGCAAGTGTAGCGCAAGTATTTTCTCGATTGTCGCTCAGTGCGTCTCTATCGTTATAGATTAGAAAGAAAGGGAAATCCGAGCGACAAACAAGTCGCGGAAAACATGTGCTAGCCGTGCTGGAAAACAAGCGTGATTTAATGTATTCATCTTGATGAAGATGCTTATCTAAAGGATCGATCGCACCAAGGCTTAAATCGCGCACGCTCGCGTCTACTGCGTCACCTTTTTAAGAGGATTGTGAGGTTGGAAATTTCTCTCCAAACCTAGTCCTAATTTTTTCGATTTTAGAATATTTATTTAAATTTATTTTAAACAATATTTAATCAGTATTTTGAAGGTTGGTTACCACGAACTACTAAATTCGAATCTGCGGGGTCCTTGTCACTCGTCACTCGAGACTAAATCGGGAGACCGGGATGGAACTAACGTAACTTCGAACTTCGATTTTTGAATAAGGCTCTTATGAGAAACTAGGCCCGCATCAATCCAAAAAAAAAAATTGGAGGTACAAATTTTAAAGACAAAAAGCAAACTTCAAAACCCAACTGCTGTTTGGGTCGTCAATGTAATGTTAGATATCATGTATATTTTTAGTGACACCCGCGACGCTAAGACGAATGTAACGACACCTGGCTCCTCGCTTGCTCGCTCACAAGGGAACAAAGAATAATACATACACGTCAAAAACATTACCCTCCTCATCCGGCAGTCGGGTGAAAACTGAAACATACAAACCTAGTTCTTCATAATAACTATAACATATTCAAAAATTACCGCCCAGAGCTACATTTTTTTGGAAAAATTTGCCAGCTACGCGACGTGATCTTAGGGCCTACGCTAGCTGACGCGGACGCCCGCCGCGTGCGCACGCTCGCGGGTAGCTTACGCGGATTACCCGCAACGGACATCCGCCTCAAAGAAATTGTATAGACGCCCGCCGCCCGCCGCGCGGATTAAAGTACGTCGCACGCGCCCGCGCCAGTTAGCGGTGTCTATACAATTTCTTTGAGGCGGATGTCCGTTGCGGGTAATCCGCGTAAGCTAGCGTAGGCCCTAAGGGCCTACGCTAGCTGACGCGGATTATCCGTAACGGACGCCCGTCTAATAAGAAATGGTATGAACACCGCTAACTGGCGCGGGCGCGTGCGACGTACTTTAATCCGCGCGGCGGGCGGCGGGCGTCCGCTCCGTGCGCACGCGGCGGGCACACGCTCGCGGACTTGTTTGTTGTTTCTTGACTTGTGTAGCGCTAAGTTAGGCGTGCGCCCGTCGCGGACGCCCGTCGCGGACTCGCTGGCCCGCGGCGGGTGTCCGGAGCGGGACCCGCGAGCGTGCGCACGCGGCGGGCGTCCGCGTCAGCTAGCGTAGGCCCTTAATGCCTCTCACGCCGACCGGTCACGTTCAAAATAACGCCGCGTAATTGCTTTTTGCGATTTTGACACAGCTCAATTTACGCAGCTTCAGCGTATTTTAAGCTTCGGTATTGTACTCGACTTGACCTACTGCCACCGAGGAAGCGATTAGCTGTCGACGATTTTCTCCCTCAAGAATCGAATAAAAGATTGTAGATGCCGTGTCAATAAAAGAGACACATGTATTGATACTTGATAGTTGAGCGCTGGCTAGTTCACACTGCCGGCGAGAACGCGATGCACTAGTCGAAACAAAAAATATAGATCCTGTGTCAATAAATGAGACACATATATTAATGATCGCTGGCTCTACTCTGTTCTCGCTCGTCGTCGGCGATGGGACAAGTGCCACTCTGAGACGGCGAGGGCAGGGCGGGCGCCACCCGACCCGCGCCCGTGTTCAGTGTTTTGCGCCTTAAGCCTGGCCCTGCCTAGCAGATGGACTGGTTTAATGTTGTTCAGCTAATAGAGTGACGATAACTTCACTTGGTGAACATTATATTAAAATTTAATTGTGGTTTCGAGCGTAGCGACATTGAACGCCGCGTCAGTATCGCTTCGCTCGATTGCTCCTCCAAGCATTCATTTTCTATGCGGTATACTTATATTGAACTATTTTTATTATGCTACTAATATTATAAATGTGAATTTCTGTTTGGTGATATAAGCCCTGAATGAAATGGATTTTTTTTTTTAATTTCAAGATCAGGTGAGATCTGTGCGGTTAGCATCCTTTAGTTTATGACTTGTGGGTCTATTGTTGTGGTTGTGTTTATCAATAATATGGGTAAAACAGCTGTCACTTTCTGACCACTATCTAAGTGCGAGAGTGACAGATGCTATATCCACTGCGATAAAGTCGACCATATTACAGGCCTTGGCTGATATAAATAGTACAGAGTATTGACTTACCTCTTCTACTGTTAAGGGCAGTGTTACACGGCTGGAAAAGAAAAAATAATTTTAGTCCAATTTGGTATGAAAATATATCACTTCACCACTATAATATGAAAAACTACCTGCTGCTAGAGGATACAGTTCAAAAAATTGGACATGATAAATAATCAAAGTTAACCACACAAAAAAACAATAAAATATGCTATGAAAAACCACATGAAAAAGTCATTAAATGATCATCAATGTTATTTATTGCTTTGTATGTATTGTACTACTTCATTTTAGGGGCAAAATAAATGATATCTTGTGGTCATTGTTTTACTACCACAATATTACTTTTAAAATTTCTTTATTAAATCACCATCTTGGATCTAAGTATGTTTTTATATAAGGGTGGTAAAAACACCCAAATATACAATGTCAAACTCATTCTATGTAACAAAGCTCTCTTTTAATTGATGACTCTCAATGTACAAACAAGGATTATAAATAGTAACAACAAGAAGTTATGCACAAACGCAGTCAAAAAATACCTACACTACAGCATTCAACGACAATGAGTAATTTCTGGTATTGGTTTTAATAAATAAAACATTTAATTATTAATTAGTGTTATAATAATTTATACTTATGTTGTGAGCGAGGTGAATTAATTTGTGCTATATATAAACCTCTCACAGGTTTCAGAAGCGCGTCTTAATGTAAGAAATTATAATCTCTGTTTATAGAAACTAAATAAAAAATAAATAAAAATAAAACTGGTGTTCTTTTATGAAATTATGACTCGCTATCATTTGTGTCAAATAGCAAAAGTTGATTAGAATCAGATTATGTATTCACTGATAACTTTATGAAAAACATGAAATTTAATCATTGCCAGATAAAGAATAATTATTTAAATAATTTTCAACAGTGTAAATTAGGTACGCAAACTTGAAACAACAACTTTATTCAATTTAATCAATAGTGTACAAATGTAGTGAATAATCCTTTCCCAATTTTTTTGTCAGATAAGTTTGTATTTATCTTGCTTTCTCAATTAGCTTTAGTACCCAACTGAGAGGGAAAGATAATAAATCATATAATCTGGACTTCTATTCTATTGGGTAAACCATATTGCCTTTGACATGTTATCGTATTCTCAATGTACTTGACAGGTAGTGGCAAATTGGCCCCACTAACTCACTCACTGGAATTTTCTATGAAACTGTTAACTGCGCTTAACTATGGTCCATCTTTTTGATCCTTATCCTTAACCTCGTAAGGCCCACGTCAAATTTCGTTAGTTCGAAAAATTAACTTGTATCAGTCGACTAAAGTCAAAAGTCACTTTGACTAATGTCCTAGATTTAGGATGTTGGGCCTTACGAGTTTAAAAACAATACAATAACATGTCAACGTAATATGGTTTTATCCAGTAGAATTAGAGGCCCTGGCAGGTTTATTACGATTGATAATGGCATGATCACATACGACTATTAAATAATATAAAACCATTTATTTAATGGCTACCCATACTTTCAGAATTCTTAAATGGCCCGACAGATTTTCATTTAATATATGATATACACCGTGTTTTTATTGATTTACGATAACTTCGGCATATTACTAGGTACATCCATAGAAACTAAGTAGTAGATTCTTTTTTTTTATATTGCAAAAAAAAAAAAAACTCTATGGAGCAAAGTAACTAAATGAACTTAGCTCCATAGAAAAAATTTTTTTTTAGTAATATGCCGAAGTTATCGTAAATCAATAAAAACACGGTGTATAAAGATCACCTACAATGTATAAAGGGGGATATACGGCAAAAATCATTATGTGTTTTACAGGTCCTGCATCTCTTTGGAAGCTAGCTACAATGCCACAGACAGATACACCGATACACGTATTGAACTTGTAACATGCTACTGTTTGTGTTGAGGGTTAAATAAAAAAGGAATTGTACCGTCACTTACATATCTACTGAACCATATCTGTACATTCTGTTGCAAATTAAGCTTTGAGAGGTTAAATAATAGTATTGTGAGTACTAGAAATATGAATTGTTGACAAGTTTTTGGTTATGGTTAAACCCTCAGTTAATTTTATTTTAAGCAAAGCTAACATAATTTTCCATTGATATTATCCATGTTGCATACATACAAATCAGTTAAGTTTTATAGAACTTTTTAACTTGTCAACTTATTTTATAAAGCAGTTCGGGGCACAGACATACGATCTGATTTCACTTAGGAAAATCCGGTAATACTTAATAGCATCTAGTACGTAAAAAATCAATCATTGGAATCGTTTGTAGAAAGCCTCTATCGGAATTTTTGCTTAGAAACAAGGCAATTAGATATGACGTGCTCGAGATACTAAACTCGCACAAAGTAAGACACGTAGCTATAAAAAGAAAAAGAAATTCGCGAATCTTGAAGCTGCTGAAATGGCCATCTGTCAGCCAAGCCTTGACCCAAGGTCTGTCACTGTCAAGCAATCTTATCTCGCCGTTACTCATTTAATTGAAATTTACCATCAATTAAGGCTGTTAAGACATGTACACCAAGCGACAAAGTGATATCTACTGATAAGAAAACATTGCCTTAAAATCCGTGCCACGAATTCTGCAAAAATCGATTTATTATTACAGAACTACACTTAACCTTGACAAAGTACTTACTATTCTTTGATAAGCATCTTGTCTATTTATTATGTTTCACTTAAATGCACATTAGACCGAACAGTCCACTCTCACGACAAATTAACTTATCACAGAACCAGACTTGAGCGATGGCCCGATTATTGTAATTTTAATCTATGACCAATCTTCTTCGAGCGAATTATGACAGGGCGCATGCTTCATGACGCAACGGATATTACGTCAACATTTAACGAAGCGTTCAAGATTTGGTGGTTAATGGATAGAAGAAACATAGTATTCAATTTCTTTTTACAATAAATACTGTAGTTGTTTTGAATAGAGTATTTTAATATTTTGTTAACATCTGTCTAGTGTGTTTTAATGTTAAGCATTGTTAATTCAGGGCATAAACACATTAAACATACTCAAATCCTGAGTAGCATTTAGCCATATCTGTGGTACTCTTTGACATTGGACGAGTTTGACGTGTGTTGAGCAAACAAATTTGTTCGAACAATGATCTCTACCTATTCTATAATTCGATTGCTAATTTAATTCCAAAGAAAATGCGTTAAAACGTTTATATACGCATATACTATAATTAAATTACTTCTTGTGCCTATTGAATTTAACTTTACTAGAAATAATCTCGGTCAGCAACATGAGTTTGGTAGGAAAGAAGTGCGATCCAATTTTCGAATCGAATAGTGAAGGCGTAATACCAAGTGACGTTACTCCGGAGGACGTGTTGAGGCTGGACAGGATTACTGATACATATCTATGCAGCCCGGAGGCTAACGTATACGATATAGATTTTACACGGTTCAAGATTCGGGATTTGGAAACAGGAACGGTGCTGTTTGAGATCGCGAAGCCGCCGACTGACTTCGGCGTGGACAGCGAGGGAGCTGAGGATGCGGCTGAGGAGCCGCTCGACCCTAATGCCGGCAGATTCGTGCGCTACCAGTTCACGCCGCAGTTCTTGAAGCTGAAGACTGTTGGAGCTACGTAAGTCTTTTCATCTTTGTAATTATGATTATTCTAGCTTTAATGAAACATTGTTCTGGTAGAGAGATAAATATAATGGTAATACTTTCTTATCAATGAAGAGTTAAATCATTTTTTTTACTGATGTTGGTTGTTCTGCTGTGATTTTGCCACTGTGTGAGAGAATAATCAGTTAAAAAATAGTTAAATATGAAAAGTAGGTAAATAAGTAAAAGCTGGAATATTTTCAATCTGCATCTTCCCTCCCAAAAGTTACTGGACTCCTTCAAATATATTTTTAATTTTATTTGCGCTTATAATTTTGCAAAATTTTCTTTAATGCCATGTAAGTACCATTAATTTTTGGTATTTTCAGTTTAAAAACAATAACACATTGTGTGTTAAAAATATATTCACATTTAACATTAATTTGTGTAATGCATCATTTCTGCTATATGTGAATGCATAATTACCAGAGATCGGAATAGGTAGAGCTAATTTGCCTAAACTTGATGCATGTTCATTCATAAATGTGTTCCTATTTCACTCACTCATGAATGAATATGCGTCAAGTTTAGGCAAATTAGCTCTGCCTATTCCGATCACTGATAATTACGCAATGTTTATTCAGTAAGTATTAAAATATTTTTGGTACAATGTAATATTTTGGTTTTTGTGATCTATGATACTTCATTACTTGTTGTGTAGAGTAGGCTAGTAGGCTTGTAGTGTAGGCTAGCTTAGACACATTGAAAATGATATTACTTATACAGAGTAATCAGGTTAATACTTAACCGTTAAATGTATGCATAGCAAATCATGAGTAAAACTGATCCCAAACTCAAAAACTTCAAACCTTACTTAAACATTTTTGAACTAAGGAGTGGTCCGGAAAAAAGTAGCAGCACATAATATGGAATTTATATTTATTTTGTGCTAATTTCTAAGCAGTGCATTTGTAATAGTAATCTGTAGATACTATGAAATAAAATAAACAATAAAAATGGTAAAAATTAAAGAGGGATTTCAAGTTTTCGCCTTTTACATTAAATCTCACCTAAAACTTTTTGAAAAGTGTCTTTTGAGAGAATTTATGACTTTATGAGGTGTTTGTCATAAACATAATTTTTTTCTTTAAGTTTGATGGGCTAGTTAATACCTTATTAAATTGTCTTTTGATCATTAGTTAATATTTGTGATTTTCAAAAATTGTGTATTTGCCATTTTTACAGAATTTTTTCTCCCATAGAGAAACCCCTGTCAGAGGGGATAGAAGCTTTCCGCCTACATCTCTATATGGCTAGGTAGCTGATACGACCAGATCGCTTTGTGACTACATCTCGATCTGACTACATCGCTTTGTGCCTAGATCGCAATACGACCAGATCGCTTTGCGACTACATCTCTAAAAGTCCGACTTGCTAAATGACCACATTGTTTTTTTCACCTACTGTCTGTCTTAGCAATATTGACGGAGCCCCGCATGGCGGGGCTCCTATTCCTGGGTTATTTGCCCTTCGGGCGTTTGAAGTTACCTAACCTACCTAGTAACGCAAACGAAGTAGTCATTTTGCAACTTGGACTTTTAGAGATGTAGTCGCAAAGCGATCTGGTCGTATTGCGATCTAGGCACAAAGCGATGTAGTCAGATCGAGATGTAGTCACAAAGCGATCTGGTCGTATTAGCTACCTAGCCATATCGAGATGTAGGCGGAAAGCTTCTATCCGTGTCAGAGGTTAGATTGGAGAAACTTCCTTACTACCCAACGTGAAATCCAGTTTATTGGTATAACTTATTCTTATAATAATATTCTTAAAAACATAAAACTCAATTGTGGTATTGTAGAAAACGGCAAGCGAAGATTGTCAAAATGAGTTGTACAAAGAGTTATAAAGTACATTGCAATAAATATTGAGAAAACTAAAGGAATCTTACACATTTCAATATTATTGTATTTTTATTTAATAGTCACCAGTATTTTATTTTATATGATATCTAAAGGTTACTAAAAAAAAAACTGCTTCATAATTAGCAACAAATAGAAAGAAATACCAGATAATTCATTGCTACTTTTTTACTGAACCACTCCTTAATTATGAAGAAGGATCAAAAAGTTGGCCATGCTAACTGACTCAATTAAATTTTCCGTTGTGACACGAAAGTTTGCCATAAAATTGTATGGATAATTTTCGTTGCACAAAGGAACTTTATTAGACTTCTTTGTTTGTATGGTTAATTGCGCTTAACTGTGGTGAACCTTATATTGCAGTAAGGTTTATATTATTTAAAAGGAATTTTATATTTTTTTTACATTTTATAATTCCAGTTCAAATTATCAAAACAATCCAAACATGCACAAATGAAAGTGAAGGGTTTAAACTACTTTTTTCATTTGCAAGATATTTTTTTAGCCAAATAAAAAAATATCTTGCAATTGAAAAAAGTTATATGTAAAGTTTATTCACAAATTATTGGAAATTGATGAAAGTATAAAGCTAGAACTGTAGGACTTTCATCAGTAAATGTCAATAATGTCGGCAGCTGAGAGTCACCAGTAGGCTGATTGTTCCTTTGCTGAACTTGCACTTTACAGAAGTGCAGCCGTTGTAAAAAATAATAATTAAATGCAACTAATATTTCATTTTTGCATTCCAGGGTGGAGTTTACTGTCGGAGGTCTGCCTGTCAACCACTTCAGGATGATTGAAAAGCACTTCTTTCGGGACACCTTGCTCAAAACATTTGACTTTGAGTTTGGATTCTGCATTCCATTCTCAAGGAACACCTGCGAGCACATATATGAGTTTCCTACGCTGCCGCCAGATCTAGGTATTTATTTATCTTCATCAATCAATACAAATATTTTAATAACAATCAATTTATACAAGCACTAAGCATTCAAATGTAAAATAAAATGCAGAAAAAAGAGTTTGATAAATTGATGATATGCAAACATTATCTTCAAGTTATGTTAAGCTAAAAAAAGCTTGTTAAGAAACAAATAAAAAAAATTCTAAAGGAAATGTACATATCTACATTTTCATAACAAACATATTCAAAAATTGTGGAAATCAGACTTGATTTAGGGGGTGAAAAATGTTATCACCCGGAGCTAAATTTGTATGTTTTCGTTTCCGCTTCGCCCCATAATCATCTTAATATTTATTAACTAATTTCAAATTTCAATAGTTGTTGTTTATTTTATGTAGTTAAATATAACATATGGATTACATTTTTGCTATACAGCTCATCAGAGCCGTCACCAAGTTCTTTGTCATCTTATTTATTACCTGTCTTGTCTATTAAATGGGTATTTCGACTTGAATTGGATTTGAATACTATGTACAATCTCGTGTCGGACAAGAAACAAATTGAATGCATTTGTGTTTCAGTTGAAGAGATGATTGTGGCCCCGTTCGAAACTTGCTCCGACAGTTTCTATTTCGTGGACAACGAGCTCGTCATGCACAACAAAGCTGATTATGCTTACAACGGAGGTATCAACGGCTAAATATCACGGAGCACCATTTCTATCGAGTTCCCTAAAATTTCTTCAATCGGCACTATAAAGTTTGAAATTGCAAATTGTATTTCGTCATAGACACTAAATTGCAATCTTTTAGAAATTCCAGTATCTAATACGGAATACAATCCCATACACTATTGTGTAAAAATTGATCTCAGATTTTTTAATGTTTAGTTAATGTAACAAAGGCTTAAAGCTGTTAATTTCAAATGTAAGAACTGAAAAAAATGATATCCCAATAATTTCACTATAAATGTGTTCAAAGTAATAATTTTAAATATTTAATTCTATACAATACTTACATACCTATATAACTATAAAGCATTCCATAACATGTACTTACATTAATATAGGACTATACCTTGTCTATGTTAAAAAGTTAGTACCAGAAAACTTTCAATCCACGTGATTGGTCAGCGATAAGGGCACCGCTTGCGCACATTTTGGGTTTACACGTCGGCCAAAATCAGTCGACATATGTCTCTTGTACGGCGCGGACGCGTTAAAGTGCTCTTTTTTGAACGGTTTCCCGTGTAACCTGTGACTCGGCTAGTTTATCGGACTGTTTTCTGATAACGAACGAACACCTGGTTTTATTAATATGAGATATCCTATCACCTTCATACATATTAAGTAAGTTGGTTATTTAATAAATAAACAAATATTCCGAGCCAGGGCATGTAAGCCGACACCGTCAGTGAGGTGTGATTGTTCAAACCCACTGACCATGTCTTGTCCTTTTCATTTGCATATAAAAGTACGACAGAGAGAGCACTTCGCTAACTCTTTAATGTAGACAAGGTATAGTGTACTATTTAATTAATCTTATCTATATATAATATAAACGGAAACTAGATCTGTGAGAAACATTTTGAAAAACCTTTTTATAATCTAAGCGCATTTGGTATAAAGTTTTCATTAGTTGACACTAGAGCACCCAATGTTTGATGTTCACCGGTTTTTTATTAATATTTATGTATTAAGCGTGGCTTCTCAAATGATTGTTGGCTATTACAATGTCGTGTTTGTGTAGACAATAGATTTCATTGGCGAATAGCCTGAAATTGAGCGTGCAATATCGGAAAATTAAGAACGATATTGCGGAGGAGTTAATCTATTTCTCTATTTCCTTTACACCTTGTTCGATTAGAAGGATTAAAAAATACCAAGGAAATGTTGGACTTTGGCAAATGTCGCCTCTGCGCGCCTTAAAAGAGGTTGAATATCTTCTAGCGGTCCCCTTCGGAGTAAAATACACAAAACGAAAAATGTACACTACACGCAAAGAGTAACCAATGGCAAAATGCACAATACGCAAAATGTACACAACGCATAATTTTAAATACGCAGAGTGTACAAAACGCAAAATGTACAAACGCAAAATGAACATTACGCAAAATGTACAAAAAAAACTAAAAGCGTGTATTATTGTTCAGTAATAGCTGGTAACTATCAAATGAGTTAACTAATTGTATAAAACTAGCTTTCCACCCGCGACTCAGTCTAATCTTTAAATAAATAAAAATTTGCCGGTCATAAAACTATACAGCCATTGACAGCCGAAAAATGGGAATGTAAACTCCCCCTCTGACAGACTCGTGGGCAAAAACTAGTGAATAATATACCTATTTACTTATAACTATTTATTACTATTTGCTTATTGCACATTTTCCCGATTTGTACACTTTGCGTGTAGTGTACATTTTGCGTAATGTTCATTTTGCGTATGTAGGTAAGTTTTGCGTTTGGTACGTTCGGCGTATTTCACATTATGCGTTGTGTACATTTTGCGTATTGTGCATTTTGCCATTGGTTACTTTTTGCGTGTAGTGTACATTTTGCTCCGAAGGGCGACAGAACACCTCAATGTTGACAGTTCTTGAGTTCACATCTTAAAGGTCTTAAAGGGTCGACCAATCGCTTAAAAATATCACCCATATGGATAGATTTAGAGAAATAGAAACATCAAAACAACCTGTTATTAGATGTTATAATGTGTGCTTTACCATAAATGTCTAGTCATTAAAGTAAGATTGGTGAATTTAAAATATAAAACGATTGATACGCGTAGGCAAAAGCACGTTGACTACAGGGATCGGTTAATGGAAAAGGGTATTTATATTAAAAATGCGTATGTTGTATGGTAACAAGAAAATAAACACTCAGAACAATGACTAAAGCATAGACAGCGACTCTAAATGTTACTGGTGTCTCAAACGGAGCGTTTAATCTTTACAATTATTTCAAATAACCAGTGGGCGGCTGACGGATGCAAAATAGGGACGTAAACAGAACATGGATAAGACTTTTATTAAATTTCGAGAAATATTTATTAATACAAAATTATGCAGTTTTTATCTTTATCATACGTACGGGGTACGTGGTTAGAAGCGGCGTTTTACTTTGCAACTTTTTACGACGAAATAAAATCTGTAATAAATAGTTTTAACAATAGTGATGCACTTTCAATACGCAAAGCCAAACAACTTTTGCTAGAAGAAGGATTAAAAAGTAATTTATCATTTATCAAACAAAATTTTGAAATAGTTACAAGAAATATTACGTTAATACAAACACGCGGGTTAAAAGTAAGTGACGCACTGAATTTACTGGATGATGTAAGACTTTGCGTGATGTTAACATCTTCTGTTTTTTTAAATAATAAAATGGAGTCCCAGACTATGACTTTATAAGAGATTTGAGCGATGGCGATGGCATTAGTAATGATGAAGCATCACTTTACGAATACGCACCTCTTTCATCTGTAGATGTAGAGAGGTCATTTTCCTTATATAAGTGGATTGTGAACCATAAAAGGAATGGATTGAAAATATGCAATATAGAAAAAAATATGATTATTATTGGGGATATTGTATGAGGATATTGTAAAATAGTTATATAATTGTATTGTTGTAGTAAACAACAATACAATTATATAACTATTTTACAATTTCGTTCTTTTTATTAAACCCCTTGCAGTCATATCCATATTACGTATAACGTTCATTACATTATTTTGACGTAATTTGCATCCGTCAGCCGCCCATTGCAAATAACACATTTAAACAATAACACTAACTGCCGCACTCAGAGACGTCAATTAAACAATTGACGTCTCCGAGTTCGGCAGTTAGTTTAACCCTTATCCAGGCGTAGTACATTTCATCGACCACATTAATGTCGCTAAAAATTGAACTTAACTACCTACATTTTATGACACAAATTTAATTGAACTTTCCTTAAATATGACTTCATGGATCAGTATCCTTCAGGAAGTTACGAATTCGTGGCTCTATTCCATTTCTTGCTTGTGTCCTTACTTTAGCAAGGCCTGGAAAAGGGTTAAGTTATTTAAATACTACCTAGTCGTTCCATAAGTTCTATGACGAGAGTTTTGAGTTTTGTCAAATAAAACTAAGCTTAATGAATGCACATTTTAAGGAAGTAATAATCATTCCACATAGTCGCCTCAATTTCCGATACGATCTTTTAATATTCACGGCTGGCACCGATTAACATACGTAAGAGTTTTCTGAAAATTTTACTTTTGCAAACGCTTGGTTAGTCTTTGATAACCAAGAAACTTTTTTGTTTAATATCGTGAAGATCTCTGGGATGTTCAGAGACCAGAATTAAAAGTCTGGTCAATATCTCACGCAAATTTCGACTCAATACGAGAACTCTTACAAAAGTTGGAGCCGTTACCAGTATCGTGGTCGAGCGGGTTTTGACCCATGCCTTCCTGCCCCGAATGGGAATGCTTAAAGCTCGTCAATCCATCAAATTATTACAATTGTAAAGAATACAAATTACGCTTCTTTTTATTCTTTGTAAAATAAGCAGTGATGGGAAATAGGTGAGCTAAAATACCTATTCTTCGCGAGAGGACATAATATAGAGTGGTTACAACTGGATAATTTTTTTTTTTTTTTTCTGTTCCGGGTATTCGATATTTATTCGGGTAATTATCGTAATGTAAAACATGACATGTTTTGTTTAAAGTACGGCATGTTTAATGTTAGTTTTTAGTAAAAAGGGCTAGAGAAAAGAAGGAATGTACAAGATTTCTAAAAAGTAGTAGCAGGACTAATAAAATGGGTTTTCCCACGCATTGTTTGTTTATGACTTGCAAATGGGCGTTCACATTTTCGGATTACTTATAATTTTAACTTTATGGCAGGAATGTTACCATTTTTACTACAAACTTTACAAACATTCTATAAGGAAAAGAATGTATGTTCAACATTACGGCTAGTATTCGCAGTGCCCGGATAAATATCAAATACCCGGAATCCAAAAAATATATACTTTTATCCGGTTGTAACCACTCCATATTATGTCCTCTCGCAAAGAATAGGTATTTTAGCTCACCTATTTCCCATCACTGAAAATAAGGTTATGATTGATGTACTACAGGTTTAGTTTATGAAACTCTTGTTTTTTTTTATTGTATTAATCTCAGTGACAGAACTTATGAACCGACTAGGTATTATTCAAATAATTATATGATACTGTAATTAAATAATCATTTGCTGCTTTAAATATGCTTTAGTTATTGTTGTGAACCTCTAACATAAATCGCACTGCTTGATCAAGACTACATCAACTCAAAATCATTGCTAGTTTTGTTTCAAGCTCATTGACGTTGAATTAAAGTTGATTTTAAAATACAGTTGTATTTTGAGTTACTACACTTTTGATCTGGCAGTGCGAAATAATGAGTGAGCTTCGGCGATTTTCATGCCTCTTCGGAAGCACGAACTAAGCACAAGGTCTAAATTAAAAATGCTTTGTTTAGAACTAAAGTGTAAAGAATCCGAAAATTCTAGAAGCGCATTGTTTATGATAATCCAGGTCACTGCGGGACACCGAGGTTGACCGCCATTAAGACGCGCCGAGCAAACGTCGAGCGTCCAGCGGCGATCTCATTACTATTATTGTGTTTTCTGATAAACTAAAGAATTTCCATGGAATAGGGAATATGCATGGATTTTAAAAAACGCATTTCACATCAAAATATTAAAATACCGTAAAAGAGATCACCAAAACGGAAATTAAAATTAAAATCGGTCAAGAAATACGGAAGTTATAAGCATTTCAAACTTCTAATTAGACAGAGAGATCCGATGTGCACCGTGACGTCATTGTGCACTGCGGCCATATAAACTCCATGTAAAATTCCGTTTTTCTAGAAAGAGATAGGAACAAATCTTTGTTGGCTTATATCTTGGTTATTTTTATAGTTATTCAAAAAATGATTTTTGTGATCTGTTTGTTACATGAATCAGCTTCAATTGAAGCTGTAAAAAAAAACATGCATATTCCCTATTGGACGATGCTTTTTTGTAGCGCAAGTAAGAACACAACTTATGGGATACTACGTAACAAACTTTGATAACAGTTACCTACCCTTTGAGTAGTCAGCTTAACTGGAAAAGGTGGCCACTTTTTTCCGTTAAGTTGATAGCTCGAAGGTCAATTGTTAGTAAACTATGTGATATATCCTATACTTACTACTCAAAACAAAATAGGGGCCGCGGTATATTCTGCATACAAAAGAACTGTTTTCGGAGAAGGATTATTATAACGTATGAAATTTGAAAATTGATTTAAAAAACGACACGCATGGCAAAAACAAAACAATTGACAAAAAATTTAAAAACACAACTTGTAAGTTGAACATTGCAGCTTTCGAATGATACTAAATACGGGGCCATTTGCAACGTTAAAAGATGGCGGACGTGTAATTTGTTTTAGACTTTAATTTTTGGGTAATTAGGTGTTCAAAGTTCTTTTCTGATAGTGATTTGTACTTTTTATGCCTTTGTGTTGCACAGTGATTGAAGACTTGGACTTATTTCGTGTATCTGGCATCTTTCTTCTCGTTTCAAGTGGTCTCGCAGTGGTGCAGAGGTTAAAACTATCTTGACCTCTGACCTACAAATCACCGTACAACGTTGCCCCCAATCTTCCTAGAGAAGATTGGATTGTGTTTTATTGCTATATTGATTTATACTTAAATATACTTGACACTGGCGAAATCACTTCACGTGGAAACGCCATATCCCCGCGGTAGTAGCTGTTCAAGTCGCCGCGGGGGCAAAGAAAGAAGAAGAAGATACTAAATACGAAACTTACAGGTTAAAATTTGTTATAATAATCCTTCTCCGAAAACAGTTCTTTTGTATGCAGAATATACCGTGGCTCCTATTTTGTTTTGAGTAGTACTTATATAAGTTGTGATTTCATATGTTGTACAAAAAAGCACCGTCCGATTTCAAAAAAAACATTAATTTATTAGAAATCTCAATAACAGTAATGAGGGCGCCACTGTACATCCGGCGTACGCTTAACAAAAAAATAATGATATTTCAACTGTATGTTTTGTACTTAAATATTGACAGTGGCCATCGTACTTATTATTTTAAAACTTTTGACGTAGCGGCTTGCCTGAATAAATTATTGTTTAAACTTAACAAATATTAATTTCAATGGTATTCAGATGGAAACAACAACGAAAGGATCTGACTAAGATTCTTTGAAAGATGATAAAAAAAGAGAAAAAAATAACAATAAAACTTCTTAATGCTTTCTTGTTTTACCTACTATGTTGACATAAAATTACAAGCAATTTGAAACGGGTACTGCACACTCTATTAAAGCGAAACAACTTAAATGGATTTTTTACGGCGAACAAAATGAACACGAGTCTACAACCATGCATAAAAAAGGAGCATGATTGTTGCATGTCTGAAACTTAAAACAAGATATGTAAAATATCTTTTAATGCCGTCCAAAACTTGTTACAACAAGTACCCTTGCTTTAAAATATTGTAAAAAAACGTGAATGTGTTCAATGTTTTATTTTTCATTAGGCTGTTTAAAATATCCACTGAAATACACTGTCTTTTCGTTGGTGATACTGCGAAACCGCGTAACTAACAAAATGATTGAGCAAAATAAACCTTACTGTGTTATTAAAAAGGCGCCTTTTGCTCCTTATTGAAAATGTTACTTACGCGGTTTTTCAGTTTCATCGACGTTTTATTGATTGATTTGTAGTAGGTAAATATTCATCGGTATTGCAGTGTAACCAATACAAAAATTAGATAAGATAAAAAATAAAACTTAAGTTATTTGGTACCATAGATGCCATATCCATCATCTCTCAAAATCTTAGACATCAAGGTAAAATCATTCCTGGAAATCGTAACCCTGATACTCAAAAGACGTGTAAAATTGTATTAAAATTTGTAGTATAATGCAAAATGCATATAGCTAAGGTACTTTATACTCCATTTTCTTTAGGTGCATGTATAATGTAAACAAACCATACCACTTGCTTCTGTTAAACGACCAATCGAAACGTTATGTTCAAAATGGATACGGGGTCCTCAATCTTCTAAGCGGAAGTGTTCGCCATTAAAAAATGCGCGGAAAAATCAACCTCGAGAAGAACCGTAGACCAGTACCTACTAAACTAGTCCAAAACTGCAAGGACAATCTAAACGCCCCAGGAAACTCCAACAAAGTAATTCTTACTTGGGTATCAGGGCACTCCAGCATTGATGGAAACAAAATAGCAGACGCACTGGTTAGGAAAGGTGCTGACAACACCCTGGTCGGCCGGGAGCCATTTTGTTTGTTTGTTTGTTTGTTTGTTTGTTTATGGCATAGGAAGGCAAACGAGCACACAGGCCACCTGTGGCATCACAAACCAAAAAACATATTCCCTGCAAAGCGCCCTATGTAAATATAGGGCGATCGAGATGTGGAAGTCCGCTGAAGGACAAAACACTCTGAATCACTCATTAAAGGATTCAAACGCAAGCAGTGACTATGATCCTAACTGGCGACTGCAAACTGAACAGACATATTTTCTAATGGGTACCTATCTATGAAATAAGACGACTGTATATCATAGTTTCGATTACGTACTCTCGGAATATCATGCTATCGAATGTTCATTAGCTCGACTGTTATTGTAACGCATATTCGCTAGATCGAAATACTTATAGCAGAAACGTAATCTAGAATTATATGGTTTTGATATCAGTCGTGTATCAAATTTTCAGTAGTCACATCAATACTAAGTCCATCACCTGCAGGATCGACATTCGTTGAGTCTTTTTAAGTCTGATATGTGATATCTATTGAAAATTCGTCCTTTTTATTGCTGGTGTGGTGAAACGCTTGCTATCTTTCCTGCAATATGATAACTGTTTATTTCAACTGGCACTTTGTAATAAGCCAATAAACACAAGTGTCTGAGATCTTCTGTGAGATGACAATCGGAACCTCAATTTCGATTTGACGATTTATTGTTCCTACACTTTTCGACTCATCGAATATTCGACCGTATGATATTCCGAGAGTACGTAGTCAAAACTATGATATACAGTCAATAAGACGTGTCATGCAGGTTTTGTCAGGAGACAGAGATGCACATTCTTTGTTCATGCGGACCACTAATGCGCAACAGAAGTGGGTAGTTAGGGCGACATATCATGGATCCACAAGAGATAAATCTCCTCACTGCCCAAAGGATCTGGAAATTCGTGGACGCAACGGGCCATTCCTTTGCGATGAGCTCTAAACAAAGGCCTGAAGCCACAAATGATCAGCCAGGGTCAAAGCGGCACACAAGACCCATCCCAACCTCCGCCAACGTTTTGTTGATCTTTGACGCATCAGTCTGCTATTGGCTGACGAACTATATCGCGAGGATTTATTCGTTTCATCATCATCATGTCAGCCGAAAGATGTCCACTGCTGGACATAGGCCTCCCCCAAGGCTCTCCATGGAGCTAGGTGCACTCAGACCGGTCTTGTGCTTTTCGCATCCACCGCGTTCCCGCGATCCTTACAAGGTCGTCACTCCAACTTGTTGGAAGCCTACCTAAAGCTCGTCTCCCGGTCCGCGGACGCCACTCAAGAACCTTCTGGCCCCATCGGCCATCAGTCCTGCGAGCGATGTGCCCCGCCCACTGCCACTTCAGTTTAGCTATTCTTCGGGCTATGTCGGTAACCTTAGTTCTACTGCGGATATCATCATTTCAGATTCTATCACGCAGAGAAACCCCGAGCATAGCCCTCTCCATAGCCCTCTGAGTGACTTTGAGCTTCCTTATGAGGCCCATTATTCGTTTACATTTAGTATTTACCTAAGAAAACGGAGTATAACTCAGTGTCAGTTAAGAGTTTTGTTATAGCTACTCATAGGTTATATATATTATATATATATATATATATTTTCTTGTATAATTCCATTTGCGATAGGTTATATAAACGCGATATACATACTTAATTATTTGAACCATTTATCCTTTTTGACTGTCACTCCAAAGTGTGATAAAATATTCAATAGACGACTTAAAAATACCGAAATACGTACCCATTACGTTGAAATACGCGCTTTTTAAGCCGTTGTTAGAGTGTAAGTGATAATATGTATTTAACATGACGTTTTAAGAGACCACCTCCAGAATATACAACAATGAAAAGGGAAAGCCATTCACGTGCTTCTTCCACACGAAGAACATGAGGTGGAAATAGTTTTCGCGTGCATTGATGGCAGTGTCAAATTCAAATAATTGCTATTATTGCTATTTGGGTAAGGACCAAAAAGTTGGACCACAGTTAAGCGCAGATAACCATACAAACAACGATTTTGAAAAAAGCTCCGTTGTGCGACGAAAATTATCCCTACAATTGTATGGCTTACTTTCGTGTCAAAGGAAAAGCTTCATAGAAAATTTAATTGAGTGAGTAAGCTTGGCCAACTTTTTGGTCCTTACCCATTTACTTTAAAACCACATCATTTATAAAATCAATGGTTTAGCAAAATTAAAAAGTTGTATAAATACTCAACTATTAGATCAAAGATCGTAGGGTTTTGGAGCTTCAACCAAAAACATAAAGGTGTCATGTTTGAAAAATTATAATCGAAGATTTTGTATCTAATCGTGTTTTCACGGAAATGTGATTAAGATAAATATATCCCAAGAACAGACACGTAGGCGTTATGGTTATTGAGATCTAGGTCACGGAACACTACCGACTCTATCATCGTCGGTGAAACTGCAAAACCCCGTAAGTATCATTTGAAATAAGGAGCAAAATGCACCTTTTTAATATAACAGTAAGGTTTACTTTGCTCTATCATAAATTTGTTAGTTACGCGGTTTTGCAGTTTCACCGACGATATTATTATTATGTGGCCTGTTAAAGGTTGACTTCTGTGCAAGAGAGAGATGCGGTACTGAAAGAGGTTCCTCGGTGTTTGGGTCCGAAACGTAAATTGAAGGGGAAATGTAACGACATTGTTTTGGTTTCATATAAAAATGTGTACTTATTATATAATGTATTCAAACATGTTTGTAACATTTCACTGACGTCACCACTAGTTTTGTCGATGATAATAAATCGTTTGAAAATAATTTAGTGGTTTTATTTCATTAATTAATACCTTCTCAATAGGTACTCTTTTATTGCATGGAGGAACGAGCGTCGCTCGGATTGAAAACGAATTTCCCCGAAGATGACAGATCGATTTTTCGCCGCAGACCTACTTATATTGCAAATTTCATCGAAATTGCTTAAGTCGTTTTCGTTTTTCCATTATTTTATAGTACCTTCACATTTTAGGACCTTGTCGCATCTATTGATGTAAGTAGGTATAGTATTTACTATTTGAACTGAGCTGATCTTCTACACAAAGGCCATTGTTTGTAAACAATACCATTGTCTTTATTTGTGTCCGTAACCGCAAGCCGATTACATACAAAAAAGTTAGAACTACATTGAATGTAAGGTAAACGTACGCTTCGCCGAATCTGCGGTATCACCGAATTTCTTCTATTTCAAGCTATTAGTCTAGTACTTACAGTGGATATTAAGTTGTGATATTTTTTTACGCTAGCTAGTTAACTATCCCTTCCACTACGCGGCAAAGCCAGCCATTTGCTGTCTCAGTCAGGACGCAACAAGCGATCACGTCGGGCGGTCTTCTCGGTCCGCCTGAAAGGCGGACGAGGAGCCGGTGTCGAGCTTGTCGGCTCTTTACCGGGGAACTCTGCGCCGGCCGAGAATACGGCCGGGTCCTTGGTGAGCGGCCGGCGTCGACGGCGCCGGCGGCGGGGGGAAATTTGGTTAAGGGGGGTGGATATTGGGAAGGGGGGGGGGGGGACAAGCGATCAAGTCGGTGCAGTGCCGTTTTGTAGGGGAGTCCTTGTGAAAATCGGTAAGAAATCGCGTATACTTCTTAAGGTCATAAATCCGTTTTACGTTACCTTTGTGTTTGAAAATGTGGTTTTCCTGTGTTGTTATTTAATTAGTTTTTGTGTTCTGATAAATGAAGTGAATTTAGTGTAGTCATATTTATAGAAATTAGCAAAAATGTGAATTCGGTGATGAGTTAACCCTCATTTTGACTGGAAGGTTTTACCGAACAGCGTTCGGAATCAGGGAAAGCGTATGTTTTTTTAATTATTTATTTACTGGTTATTTATGACTTACTTATATAATCTACTTTGCTTTTCGAATAACTAGAAGTATTCCAAATTTAATGAGTAATTGCCGAACATCAATAAATTAGGCATATTTTGTAAAACTTCGTTGGAAATTTCTAATTTTTACGACTATTTAACATGAAAATAAGCTAATTGGCAAGGCTATTTAAAAAAAAGGATTATATATACTTATTAAGCAATAGTAGCAAAAACCATATGTATTCATGGTTACATAATAGTTCCAATTGTTAGTAATAATGTGGCGGGGGTGGGTCCAAATCAACGTTAGTTTGCGACCGGTCGCCAGATGATATGGGTCCGTCCCTATGTCAATCTACTTGTCCGGTAGTTGGTTTGGCTAACGGCCGAGGGTGGAGCTCACAGTTGCTATGATACCCCAGGCAAGACTGGTTGTGTTCCTTCCCGAGGTTGCTGCCTGTCAACTACTCGGTTTCCCGCATTAAACGAGTAGAACAGAAACAACAGTCGCACTCCTGACCGTCCTGTTTTCACCCCTCCACGCCTCCTTCATTTCCTATCCAATCAGCTGCAAGCGATATTGTGGCATGTCGCAGCGGGCCTCCTATCCAATAGGAAAGGATGGGGGGCGGTAAAATGCCACCCGCGTGTTTGTGCCGTGCGCGGGGACCCGTACGGGTGGAGAACGAGATCCTGGTAGGCTGAGTTTGAAGAGGGTCGGAGTAGTTACCCTCGGATAACAACACGCCACTTTGGCTCGGGATTCATCTCACACGGGAGGTTCTGGCCCAGCCAGTCAGAATCAATCGGCTGTCGCGTTTACAGTAGTCTGGCCGCGGGCGAGCGTTCTGGGGTGATGAGGTCAGTAGCCGGCGGAGTACGGCCCCGAGTCGCTGTAGTGGTGACGGAGGGCCTGACATCGTGCGGGCTCACTTGACAGCTCACCCCGGAGCGCTATATCGGACTCGTATCCCTGATGGGTCAAACCATCCCCAGTAGGAGGGCTCCGAGGAGGGTGGGGAGCGAGTCGGATGAACATTTAGAAGGAAAACTATGGAACACAAAACAAACCAAAAAGATGTAAGAAAGGGAGCGAAAGAGGCAGAAGTGGGAGGGAAGCCGAGCACCAACAAGATGGTGCAAGGGGGACCCCCGCAGATGCCAGAGTGTAAGGGAGCGGAAGGGGCAGAAGCAGGAGGGATGCCAAGCACCGACAAGAAGGTGCAAGGGGGACCCCTGCAGATGCCGTGGAGTGAGCTGGTGAATCTGTCCTTGGACGACGAGGAGCGTTTGCTGAACCCACCATCAACTTCGGAGGAGGGAACCGCCACGGCGGCAACCCCGACGGAGGGAGGCGAGTTCAGCAGACTACCGACCAAGGCAGAGAAAAAGAAGGCTAGACAGGCCAGGAGGAACCAGCATAGGTTAGCGAGGGCGGCGGGAGAAAACCCTTGCCACATTCAGGCGAAGGGGAGGCCCCCGCCGCCAGGGAGGGCGCCGAAGTTGAAACGGCAGACAACTGACCCGGACGAAGGACCCTCGACACGGCCTCCAGCGAAGAGACCAAACCGCGGTGACTCGCTCGCGAGCACCCGTGCGACCGCAAGGGAAACACGGGAGCTCGCAGTGGCGATCTGCCGCGTGGACGGTGTACCGCTGGATGAGTCGCTAGGGACCGAAGTCCGGAGAATTGTCAGCCGTTTCATTACGGAGGCGATTAAGGAGCAGGGAGTTCGAGGGAGGCAACTCCAGTTCGCCATGTCGGGATTGGTGTCAGAGGGATTTTTCCTTGTGACACCATCCACGGCAGAGGCGAGGGAGTGGCTTCTTGAGAAGGACCTGGGGGAGCCTCAGGGGCATAGGCTGCAGGCCCGGATGTTGAGCAACACCCGGGTCAATGTCTGGATCCCAGGCCCGCCGGAGGAGCTCCTGGAGGATCCGCTCCTCTACCTGAGAGCCCAAAACTGGGACAGGGAGGGGGAGCTGAAACTCCAAGAGTGGACGCAGGTGGGGCGGGAGAACCTGGCCACGGGTATCCGGGTGTGTTACTCGGTGCCCAAGAGCGTAGAGGATGCGTGGGGTGCGGAGACTAGCCAATGGCTATTTTTCCAAGCCACACGCATCAGGGCGCGATTGGTCAGGGCTCAGCCCCGGAGGAAAGATGCGGAGGCAGAGACCCCGGGTGGGAGGGGAAGCTGTAGCTGCAAGTGCAGTTGTGGCGACCCAGCGCTGCAACCCGGAAACCAGGCAGAGGCAGCCCCGATCGATGACCATCCACCACGGATGGAAACCGAGGGGGGCTCCTCAGTCTAGGGAAACGGGGGGCAGCAACACTACACATAAACACAACCAGCAATGGACAACACAGACAAACAACCAGCACTACACAACAACACACACAACACAAACTACAAAAAAATAAGAATATGTCAAGTAAACCTTCAGCATTGTAAGGACGCAATGTCGGAACTATGTCAATACATAGTAAGGGAAAAGATTGATATAGTCCTGATGCAAGAACCGTATGTATGGAAAAACCAGGTCACAGGCCTGGGAAGCCTGGGGGGTGACCTACACTTCGAAAGAAATGGTGAGTTACCACCTAGGGCATGCATTTATGTTAGTAGAGACTTAAGAAATATGGGATGCCTTGTGACCATATGTTTCAGAGACCTAGTCGTGGTAGAAATCAACCTCGTGACAAGGAGTGGAGAGAGAATCAAAGCAGCGATGGCAACATGCTACATCCCAGGTGAAAGCAACGCGCCAACTAGAGAATTGGAGGAAACGATTATAAGATATAAAGGTAAGAAAACACCCATTCTTGTAGGCTGCGATGCAAACTCACATCATGAGGTGTGGGGGAGCACCGACACCAACAAGAAGGGGGAAGCACTACTAGAATTTATTGTAAGTAATGACCTGGACATACATAACACAGGGACAACCCCAACCTTTGTAACCAGGGCTAGAGAGGAGGTATTGGATATAACAATTACCTCAGGGGGGATAGGCAAACATGTAAGAGACTGGAGGGTGGACAGGGAGGACAGTATGTCGGACCACAGAAGACTACTGTACGGCCTGGACTACTACACGGAAAGAACGAAAATAAGAAACCCTAGAAAAACGGATTGGGAGCAATATAACGATATACTGAGTAAATGGACACCGAGCCATAGAAGACCAGAAACGAGTGAGGAGCTGGACAGAGCTGCAGAAGATCTGAACAAGGCCATATCAAAAGCCTACCTATCGGCGTGTCCGGAAAAAACGAGCAACGGAGACAAAGGACAGCCGTGGTGGAATAAAGAGATACAGAAACTGAGGAAGAGATCTCGTAAAGCGCTAAGATCAGCTCTGAAAAGGAACAATGATCAGTGCTGGCACGAGTACAGAAGCATTAGGAACAAATATACTAATACTAGAGAAAAACTGAGAGCACAGGGATGGAAAACATTCACGGGAGAGATACAACGCTACACAGAGGCAGCGAGATTAGTAAGGGTACTGTCGAACGAGAGAACCTGCCAACTGGGTAGCCTGATAGTAGGATCGACCGAACTGACAGACCCCAAAGAAGTACTGCAGCACATGGTAAAAATACACTTTCCCGATTGCAGGGAGGACAACTTACATGAGGCTGCAGTAGAAAATAATAACGAGATAAGGGAAGCAGGGGAAACGACGAACCTCAAGATAAGTGATGAAGTGGGGGAATGGGCTATAAACTCCTTCGCCCCCTACAAAGCGGCAGGACCAGATGGAGTGATACCCGCACTACTACAAAAGGGGTGGAAATACATCTGGAACCATCTGAAAGAAATTTATGAAAGAAGTCTGGTGCTAGGCCACATCCCGAAAATCTGGAGCGAGGTAAAGGTGGTATTTTTACCTAAACCAGGCAAGAAAAACTACAAGGACGCTAAATCCTTCAGAAGCATAAGCCTCTCATCATTCGTTTTGAAGGCATTGGAGAAGATCATAGATACACAGATAAGGACAAGCATGCAAGGTGGTAGACTACCCTTACACGGGCATCAACACGCCTACATGGAAGGTAAATCAACAGAGACAGCTCTGCACAACCTGACTACAAGGATAGAAAGAGCATTAGAAGACAAGGAGTTGGCACTGGGATGCTTCTTCGACGTAGAGGGAGCATTCGACAGAGCTACTTTTGGTGCGATAAAGAAATGTATACGGAGGGATGACATAGACCCCGCAGTTAGGAGATGGATAATGGCCATGTTAAAAGAGAGAGCGATCACAGCACAACTGGGGGGAGACTCAATAAGGATAAAGACGAGCCGTGGATTCCCACAAGGAGGCTGTCTGTCACCACTCCTATGGTGTCTCCTACTAGACTCGCTCATAAGAGAAACTAACACAAGAGGTATACACATGCAAGCGTATTCGGATGACGGGGTACTCTTAGTGAGGGGAAAAGTCCTCAGTGTAATGAGAGAAGTCATGACAAGAGGGATAAAACAGGTACTAAATTGGTGTCAGAACAGGGGACTAGACCTGAACCCGACCAAGACGAAAATAGTACTCTTCACCAACAAAAGAAAGCTGCCCGTCCTAACACCAATAAAAATAAAAGGTGAAGAGATAGAAACACTCAAGGAAATAAAATACCTTGGAGTAGTACTAGACAGTAAGCTGCTATACAAGACACATGTAAAGGAGCAATGCAGAAGAGCCACTATAGCCCTGTGGCAATGCAGGAAAGCCATAGGAAGGAGATGGGGACTAAGACCAAGGATAACGCAATGGATATACAGAGCGGTGGTCCTACCCAGACTCCTATATGGAGCCATCGTGTGGTGGCACAGAGCAAAGATAAAAGATATAGACAAAGAATTAACAAAGGTTCAAAGACTAGCATGTCTGATGACAACCGGGGCAATGAGAACAGCACCTACACAAGCCCTGGAGATCATGCTAGGATTGAACCCGGTGCGCATAGAGGTGGAGAAGAGAGCCACAGAACAGTGGTATAGAATAAAAGCGAGCAGGGAGTGGATCGGGTCCGAGATGGACAAGAGACACGCAAGCATACAGAAAGAGTCAATGTCAAACATGGATATGCTCATGGTAAACAATGACCTAATCAAGAAAAGGAAGAGGTTCGACAAGAAATACAGAATCCACATAGGAGAGAGAGACAGCTGGGAGAGAGAAATACCAGAACCCAAAGTGACATGCTTCACAGACGGTTCATGGAAATCCTCAACCAAAAGAGCGGGAGCGGGCATATATAGCCAAGAATCAGATGAGCACACGACGATACCACTAGGAGGCTCCACCAGTGTGTTTCAGGCAGAAGTCTTTGCCATCATGAAGTGTGCCCTGAGCCTCAAGGAAAAAAGCAATGTAACGGGTAGTCACGTTATAATATACTCAGATAGCCAAGCGGCACTCAAAGCACTAGGCAATCCGGTGATCAAATCATCTCTAGTGCAAGAGTGTAGGAATGAACTGAACACTCTAGGCACCACATCCCATGTAACACTGGCGTGGGTGCCAGGACACAGTGGAGCAGTGGGAAACGAGAAGGCAGACGAACTAGCCAGAGCAGGTGCGGACCAACAGTACCTAGGCCCGGAACCGGTTTTACCGATATCGGAGATGGTAACCAAAGGAGTTATCGCCAGAAGAATGGAAAAGAAAACAAATGAGGCATGGGGGATGACGCAAGGGTGCAGACAATCCAAACTCATGATAGGAAGAGTTAATAAAAACAGAACAAGGTACCTTCTAAACCTGGGTAAGTACAATCTAAGCATACTAACAGGAATCCTGACTGGACACTGTCCGCTCAACAGACATCTGACGGTAATAGGTATTAAACAGAACCCTCAATGCCCACACTGTGGCAAAGAGGAAACTAGTCAACACGTCCTAGCCGAGTGTGTCATGTACTCGTCACTGAGATACCACACATTCGGAGAGGACGTTTTGTCCACAGAAGATCTCAAAAGCATCAACCTACGGGACGCACTGTTGTTCTGTAGGAAGACAGGAAGATGGGATCGATGCTGGATGGGAGCGCCGCCGGGCCAGTAACCTGAGGCACGACTGAGGGGAATAGGGCAGAATGAACGGCTGACCGAATCGACTGCCCGCCTGCTTCGGCTGGGCGTCCCCACCTATCATCATCATCATCATCATTAGTAATAATGTCAGATTTGTAATTATACCGATACTTTTACGTCTAAACACTATTTTGTAAATCTGTTCGCTCGATAGGTTCCACATAATTTGCTTTGTCCAGTTCACCGAAAGGCGTTCGGTGATTAGTACCCATGGTCTCTGTTACCGAATCCATGTTTGCCTCAGCCAAATTACTGCACGGTGTTCGTTGGAATATCATCCTTAATCCATTAACAGTTGGGCCGATACTAAAATGTATTCTTTTTCGTGCATTTTTGTAAAGGCCAGCGCTTCTCAACATTTAAGCCGTTAATGTTTTAAAACTAGCTAGGAGTTCATTGTCAATTATTATTTTTTACTAGACATTTATTATGGAACTGCTGATGATGGAGCCGTAACGTGGCGAAAAAATCTCGAATGTTAAGTATTAAAGTAGGCCATGTTTGGTCTTGTTAGTGTCGTGTCGATTAGGATTTAGCTCTCAGATAGTTAATAAAAAAAATAGTCATATGGTTCGGAAGGCGGTGACAGAGTGTCATATTTAATTAACTTAGACCCACTGGCTTAGGCTGGTTGTCTTAGTTATGTCAATATTAGTACCTATATATACCTATTTGTTTAAGCTATTTTTAAACAATAACAACTTTTTACAAAATATTCTTATATAAGAAGTGACAGTGACAGTAGCTGATTAAAAACATATAAATTGTGACTTTTCAAAGATGTCTAATAAAAAAAACATTTTTTTTATTTTTTTTTATATCATAGGAAGGCAAACGAGCACACAGGCCACCTGATGGTAAGTGGAAACTGTGACCCATAGACATTCGCATTCACAAGACCGCAATCCTAAGACTGCAAATGCGTTGCCAACCCTGAGGCCGAAGATGGAATGCCTCTATGCTAGTCATTTCACCGGCTGTCTTATCCCCAAACCGGAACACAACAATGCGAACACTGCTGCTTGGCGGTAGGTTAATGGATAAGATGGTGGTACCAACCCGGACGGACCCTGCACAAGGTCCTCCCACCTCCAAAATATATGTTTTGAATTACGCTAGTTTACCTTATTGTCGGCCTTTTAATAAAATATCTTGATCTCTATATTATTTGCTTCGGTAACGTGACATGTAAGGCTTAATAATTATAACTTTAAGTTGATTTTCTATTTTATTTTACACTGCCTGTTATTATTAAAAATGTTTATTTTTTAAGTTTTATTTGCTGAGATTTAGTGTTTTTTCATATAGTTATAAAAATAATTGAATAGGTACCAAAGTAATAAAAAACTGGTTTCAAAGACTGTTAAATATTTATATTTTTATTTAAAATAAAGGGTTTCTAGATACCATATAGATAATAATTATCAAATTATAATCAGAAAAAATGTTATTTCATTCAATTTGGTCACATTACACAGCATGGCGTGTGTCAAAGGTGATAGTGAGACCGTGATTTAAATTGCTACCATTTGAATAAATAAATAAAATATAAATGCCTATTGTTTCACTAAAGTTTGAGCACCACTCAGGCCAAATTTTCATACATTTCTTCCCTAGTTCGGTGATGCGGCGGCCCGGTTCGGTATTATGTGCAAATCAAGTTTCTTAGTTCGGTAAATGGTACAAACCAGGTTTAGTGGTTCAAAAACCTTTAAAAATATTTTAAACATATTTCTAACCATGTAATGTATTTCCAGGTACATTAAAATGATGACAAATTTATTAAAGTTACCATTATTTTATAGATCATAAACGTATCAAAATCCCAGACCTTAATAAAAAAATAAACGTACATCCAGGTCTTAAGCGTTCGTCGAAACGTACATTTACCTTACATTGAATTATCAACCCTACCCTCTTACTCAGTAGGCTTAAAATGTAAAGTGTCAGGATACAGATATAAGTTTTGTGTAGATGATAGTATTGTGTAGAGTATAAGCACAGTTCAAATAATAAAGACTGATATCTGTATCCTGACACTTTACATTTTAAACCTACTGACTAAGAGGGTAGGGTTGATAATTCAATGTACATTCAATGTAGTTCTAACTTTTTTGTATGTAATCGGCTTGCGGTTACGGACACAAAGAAAGACAATGGTATTGTTTACAAACAATGGCCTTTGTGTAGAAGATCGGCTCAGTAGAAATAATAAAGACTATACCAGATTCGAAACACTCTTACTTAGCCAATAATCAAGGTAGGTAGTCTTACCGAGTAGTTTTACCAGTTGAACTACTAGGTATTTCCTTCCCAATGCACTTGCTGATAGGTTAGGTTCGTTTTTATATCATGCCCGAAGGGCTAAAACCATCCAGAAATAAGAGCCCCGCAAAGCAGATCTCCGTCGACCTCGTAGCAGAATGTGATCAGATAATAAAATAAAGTGTAGGTATTGGGAAGGAAAAGCCGAAATTAACTTAAAAGTTAGGAAATCATTATGGACCCTGTAGGGCATTTTAATTTATACCTAAACTAGTGAGGGCGATAACATAGTCGCTTTCCGTGTCTATCCGCCTGTCTGTATAATACGCTAACTCCTAAACCACACAAATAATTTTGATGCGGTTTTCACCGGTGTCCCCTTATTTTACAGACAGAAATTTCACAGAATATTGTTTCACAGAAAATGTTTCATATACTACTTGGTTCTTGTATTTTTGCTTCGAATATTTTTTTTCTAAAACAATTTCCTTGAATGAAACAGGTATTCCACAGAAAATCAATTCAATTAATTTTATAATTAATTTTTTTCATTTATCAAACTTACCAAAGAATATAATTATTTTTTAAAGAATATTGCTTGGTCAATGTATTTTTTCACAGTATTTTATTTCAATGAAAGTAGTATTAAAACTCGTGGGAAACTATATGTTATGTGATTAATTTTTGTGAAACAAAACGAAATTACTGTCTGCAAAAAATAAGGGTACATCAATAATAACAAAATCAATACAACATAATTATCTTTTAGTATAAGGATTATATGATGAATAATATGGTATGATTCGTCCGTTCGACCGACGTTGTTGAGAGAATCACTACCCTGAACCGACTGGAATAGGTTAGGTTAGAATTAGAAGGCTATGGCGGGAGCGAAGCGAAGCAAGCTCCCGCCTTAGCCTTCGAGGTTATTTTGTTTACATCCCTTGAATAAACTATTATAGGTTTATAACTACTGTATAAGATGATTTTATTGTTATTACCTAAGTCATATATGAACTAAATAACATGAGAACTAATAATATTTAATTTGAAATTATATAATATGAAAAAATTAACATTGAAATTCATTTAATTTAAAATTCAATGATTTAAATGTCTTCAACGTAATTCTTCTACAAATTGATTATTCTATGAAATGATAATACGAGAAAAAAATTACGAGAAATGAAATTCTAAACAACTTCTGTCTGTAAAATAACGTACAACCGTTTTCACCATCAGCTAGATAACTTAGCAATGTACTTATATAATGTAAAAAACATTAAGTTGTAATAGACGCAATAAGTAGTAGTTTATGCAACCGATGCATAATGAGAGGCCTTAAAGTATGAGTGTAGTTTTATGATATGAGCGATAGCGAGTTTCATAATAGGATCACACGAGTGTATTAACGCCTAATTATGTACAGTTGCAACACTACTTTATCTACACACATATCATGTGTTTACTTTCGTAACAGCAAAAAACCAATAAACAAATGACAACAATAATGGCGGTAATTCAATCCTCCGTCAAGACGAATGTTTTTTTTAAAATCATAGGCAAACGAATGAAGTCCCTATTTTCAAGTCCCTCGAGATCAAATTCGTGCGGTTTATATTATAAAAACACTGAATTGACGTTTCGAGACGATAACTGTTTTAATATCTATGAATACTAGAATAGAGACCCTCTTGAGTTTTGACAGCTGTTCCAAATTTAAACTCATAACATAACCCTATCGTTACCCTCGTGACGTGAAATCTCTTGCTTTGCCACAAATGCGTGATGCCTGGAACAACCGTTGGCAGTCCTCCCGACGGTTGGTGGGTAAACAATACGGGAAAATCCAACCCGAACTACCAACGAGACCATGGTTTTTCACCCGCAGATCGATCCCCAAAAATGTGACATCTGCTATTATCCGACTGCGTCTGGGCCACGTGTGCTCTCCGGTGTTTCTCGCCAAAATTCGTGTTCGGGATCACTCGCTGTGCGAGTGTGGTCTCGCGGAGGGTGACCTCGAGCATTTATTTTTTTAATGTAATCGTATCGTAACTCCTCTGTATGATATCCTCCCTCCTAATATTCCCCGCCCTGTAAATATTGAATTCCTCCTAACACTAGTACCTACACTCCCCTTTTATATATGTTCTGTGTAATTTTTAAAAAAATTACAAATTATTTCTGTAAGTAGGTAGTCTAACATTAAATGTATGTTTTGTTTTGTCCTTTGTTTTAGATCCTCATCAGTGTCAATCCGCTATCAAAATTACCGGTCAAATACACATCAGTAACCACGTGTCTCTTTAAACCCTGACATTGGCGGAATCATCGAATGTATCGATGGAGCTATAAATAGAAAAATAATAATAATAACATAACCCTACCAAAATCTATACTGTAACTACCACAGACATAGTAAAATTAGCTGTAATAAATAATAATGCTGGTCATTTCCTGAGGGTTTTGAACGCATTTAGGGTTGTGACTTATGATATGCGTGTATATAAAAGCCGTTATATGACCCTTCTACTCGCTTAACGTACTAGTGGGGTACTTACCTATTTCAAGGGAGTTGCTACAGGAGATGACGTATTATTAGCGGAAACCTGTATGTACCTAATTGGATTGGCTGTTATCGGCGGAAATATGTAATTGGGTGCTTCTTTAATTATTCTCTACGGTGCTGTATCAGTTTACGGGTGCCCATAATTTTTCAACTCCGATTATCAAAAGTCCGAAAATATTTCTCATACATTTTTACATCATAGCTTAAACGCTAGTCATAACTAGTCTCTCTTTGCTCTTACTAACGATCGCTACCTACTCCGTAATGTTCAAATTCATAATTAGTTTAAACTACAAACCTATTGTTTACTTTAAGATAGTTCCTCAACATAACTATGACTAACTATTGTTTTTAGGGTTCCGTAGTCAAACTAGGAACTCTTATAGTAATAATAATAATAATAATAAGAAATTTTATTTCAGGCAACGAGGCCCATAGTTACAAATACCTTATAGACTAACATACATAAAAATATAAAACTTAAAACTAACACCGAGGTGACAAAACAACGTGGTTCTGTTTAACCAAACTTGGCGTGATGGTCGCAGCTGTCGGTAGGTTGCCCCGAAACCGCCGATACACGACACCTTTCGGCCAGAAGTCAGGACACTCGACGGTTCCCAGCATAAACCGCGGCACGCGCACTACAAACGAACTGAAGTGCACGTAGCGAAGCGACCGCAGCTGGAACAGACTGCATCCAACCTTCTGACGGACGTACTCCACCACGTGTCGTCTCGCGTGGTAGTGGTGCAGGCGAGACACGTAGAGCGCCGTGTTCGGTATAGCTGCCCGCAGCTCGGAACTCGGGTCCGTTACTGCAGTACCACACCGAGTCTTATGAGGCTTCCTACGTGGTTTGCTGTGCTACACCAATGTGAATCCCTCCTTATCCACACCGGCACGAGGGAGCTCCTTCAGGGAAGCTGGAGCTCTCTTCTTCGGGCCTTAACAGGTGCTCCAGGCCGCCTAAGTTCAGCGGCCTTGCCGGCTGCGTCAGCGTAGCCGCCATGCCATGTCGTCCGTCTGTCCGTCCGCAGCCTAGCTCAGAGACTCTTAGTACTAGAAAGCTGTAATGTGGCATAAATATACATATCAGTGTACCTCTCCTACACGTAACTTAGGGATGTATTTTTGTTTTTTCGTCTACCCCATAGTGAGGGGTGTCGTTGGAAAGGTCTTTGAAAAATATTGCGGGTTTGTGCCAACAATTTTACGATCCGTTTGTGAAATATTAAGCTTTAAAGCACAATTTTTTAAAGTCAACCGTCCCCCCCCCCCCTCCCCTACAGCCAAAACTACAAATACAAAAAATCTGAAAAATATCATTACTAAGTAGACATCAGTATGAAGATGTTTATAAATTCAGTAAGTAAGCGGTAGGTTCTTGAGTTCCAAACGGTTTAAATGTTTATACCTACCGAAAAGTTATTTACGGTGTTGGTAAACTGACCGCGACCTATGTCGAAGTATGGGGATAACATTTCCAACGGCAAAGTAAGGTTAGTCGCGAAGTCAAATTTGTTTGTAGTAACGGCTTCGGAACCCTACACTGAGCGTGGTCCGACATGCTCTTGTGGTTCATTGATAAACTTGAAAGCGAATAATTACTGACTGAAGTGGAGTGAAGTTGTTACCTGTTGCTATAACCATGCTGCAGCGAGCGAGCAAAGCGTGCGCAGCTTTGCCAAGTAAAAAGCAACTCTGCGGCCTAGTACACACGACTGTAGTTATCGTAGCGATTTACTGCGCAGTTTGTGCACTTAAATCAAACGCCTTTAGTATTGGGTTTTGCGGGTGGTAGGACCTTGTGCAGGGTCCGTCCGGATCGCTACCACCATCTTATTCATTAACCTACCGCCAAACAGCAGTGTTCGCATTGTTGTGTTCCGGTTTGGGGATAAGACAGCCGGTGAAATGACTTGCATAGAGGCATTCCACCTTAGTCCTCAGGGTTGGCAACGCATTTGCAGTCTTAGGATTGCATTGCAGTCTTGTGAGTGCAAATGTCTATGGGTCACAGTTTCCACTCTGTGCTCGTTTGTCTTCTCTATGCCATAAAAAAAAAATATATCCACACGTCTGCGATATCTGAGCCGATTTTTAGTGTTCCGCAAAAACTCAGACGGGAAACATGTCATCCGTGATGGAAGACGACGCAATGTTAGGGTTCGCAAGCTCATTTTTAGGGTTCCATACCAAAATGGTAAAAACACACAATGCTTTTAAAGTCGTCGCGGGTATTGCGCATGACATTGGTGGCGTTGGGGCAAATGGGGCGGAAAGGTTCGGAGTGGCGACACTGACGACCACGTACAGATGTAGTGCATAATTGTTTTCCTTCGTATTTTGTCGGAAACGTACGTATCTGTCATGCTTCTTCAGTCAACCTCAGTACTTTTGTACTGTGACCAACTGAGATAGCAAGACACGTTCGTACGTTTCCGTGAAAATACGAAGGAAAACAATTATGCACTACATCTGTATATACCGGAAGACGCAGTGTTGGCCTTCCATAAGGTGGATCAGCGGTCTAACAAGGAAAAAAAGAAAGAGTCGCCGAAAACCCTACATTCAGGGCTTTCTATTCTACTGGGTAAATAGTAGATTATACACCGAGGGGATAAAGCACAGTTTTATGTCACGGGCGCGATATTGAATCCTGAACGTAACGAAGGACTCCAGATTGTTACGAGTTAATTCCCGAGCGAAGCGAGGGAATTAAGAAGAGTCCTGAGCGCAGTGAGGGGTTCAAGCGCGCCCAAGACGAAAACAGCTTTATCCCCGAGGAGTGTACCTACTCTACTTTTCTCACCTTTTGCGAGACAATAAAAAAGCGAGTCTACTAAAAACAGCGTTTTATTATAGTAAATTAAAATTAAAAGTGAAAATTGATATTTGAGACATTAGTCCAGTTGTGGAAAGACAAAGTTATATTTTTATTTGGTACGATTATCGAAGTTGAGGTAGAGTTTATCTGAGTATTGTTCACAGCTTCAGAAACTTGCGTCTGAGGGTCGTTTTGTACTGTAAAGGTTGGAGAAGATGGTCCTTGAGGCAGTGGGCTTGATGTGATGTGTTTTGAGGTGGATGGCTGTGGTGGCAAAGGTGTCCAAGGATCATCATTATTAGACGAAGTTTTTAGATTTATGTTTTCACCAATACGACAGCTTATTCTATTCTTGTTCTGTGAAAGATTGGATTGAATTGAAGATTGGATTGTGTTTTATTGCTATATTGATTTATACTTATATATACTTGACACTGGCGAAATCACTTCACGTGGAAACGCCATATCCCCGCGGTAGTAGCTGTTCAAGTCGCCGCGGGGGCAAAGAAAGAAGAAGAACCCCGATGTATGGCTCATAAGTCATAAGCCTCACGCACGAGTCGCTGTTACCAACCCCGAAAGGGCTCCAAATTCAAAAGTAACAAATTCATAACGATGCAGTCTTGATATTCGGCCATGGAACCCCAAGAACAATACCTTAACCCGGGACACAAGCATTTGCTTAAAATAGAAGCAATAACATTAACTTCAAGTTAATTATCAAAAGAACACAACATACAGGTAATATAATTTACATATCAATGCGAAAATTATTGGTTTTGTAAACGCCTCGAATACTTCAAAAGACACAACTCTGAGACTACGCAAGTTAATTGTCATTTAACGAAACAATAAATATGCACTTGGTCTTTTTCAACGTTATCTTACTATCTAGGATGGTTGACCCTATAGTTGACCATGCACCGGTTGTTGACCACTTGTGACTTTGATTCTGAATAACAAGATTTACCGCCGTTGGCCGTTATTTTTAATGTTGGCTATAGGTTTTGACAACTATATCGAATCAACCAATCACATCAACCGCTAGAAAAATATCCACAGATTAGCCAATAACTTCGTTTTACTTTCACTTGTCGCTGTTAGGTTGTGCTTCAACCGCCATTGCAGTAAGGAACGTGCTTCGACAGGTAAAACTATTTTAATTGAATTTATGTGTTTTTTGGTTAAATTTAGTTGTAATTGTTTGTTTTCGAAGATATTTAATGGTTGTATTTAACGATTTTAATGTAGTTTCAAGTGTATATTATTATATTTAGATTTTTTCAAGGCTGGTTAACTATAGGTACATAATTTGTATGGATTTCCTAAGTTTGACCAGTTGGTCAACTATTGGCTCCTTGCAGAACTTTATTTTCTTTTTTTTAAATTGTTTTTTTTTATAGCTATGGCATGTTTAGATACCCCACTCACTAGTTTATGGTTGATATTGCCTAGTTTTCAGTAGTTGACCAGTGGTTTGACATTGGTACTGCATACTAAAAAGATTTTCCTAAGATTGACCAAACACGTTAAAAATAATTTCTGTTCCACTTGTTGTAGATTAACTATGCCGCCAAAGAAAGTATTTTTTAAATATAAAGAAGAAGATGTATATAAAGCACTTGATGAAATACAGTCGGGATGCAAAATTAGAGAAACGTGTCGTAAATACAACATCCCACATTCTACAATTATTAATAAAATAGTAGTAGTGAGATTTTCGAATATATTTATAAGTACCTTTTTCAATAGATATTTAGATGATTGTTTAACTTTTCTTATGTCAGAGTTTAGAAATGTTAAAGAGGTTTTGAAAAAACCCAAGTTGTGATTATATGTGCCAGCTTAAGCTCAGTATAAATATAGTATTCCTAATATGATTCCTAATGTGATTATTAAGACTGACATGAAACTTTATTGATCTCATTTAGTCTACAAGTTTTCTTAGTTTTTAATAAAGATGATTATATAAAAAAAAACCTTTTATTGCCTTATTTCTTATTTTTATCTGCCGTTTTGAAAAGTGGTCAACTTTTGGTACAAACCCTAACAACAACTGGGACCGGCTGGTCAATCTAGGGTACATTCCAGAATTTAAACTTAAAAAAATATTAAAAAAATACCTATTAAAAATTAAGTTATTTCCTTTTGAACCATTACTTTTAATTACATAATGTAACAGATAAAAAATAAACTGGTAATATAGGTAGATACTATTTTTCGTTACAACTCTTTAAAGTCAAAATTTCTCCTTAACTGGTTTGGGACCGGAGCACTCACCCTAGTTTGGTCTACATAAAAAGCGAATGTTGTGGCGCTTACACGATCGAGTATAGTTTACCGCGAGGTGTGAAGAAATGCGACCAGGATATACCCGGAGGCAACCAGAAAAGTGACGTGGACAACGACGGAGTAGTAGGCAACATTCTCTGGAAGTTAGATAAAAGACTTCCACAGTGTTGGGTCAGCGTCAGCGTGTGCTACGATGGACGTACGCATCCCGGCTCCTACTGTGGGAAAGGCCCGTGTAATATGTTCGGCTGCAACTTCGAGGGTGGATGTATTGTGGGGAGCAAGTTTCCCACAATGGACCCTTATGCAAATTTTATGGAACTGCATAAAACAGATGTGAGGCGAGCGCGGCTTCTTGAGGAATATGAAAACTTTCTCCCTTAAAAAACACAATGTGACTTTAATTTCAATTTGTATCTGTAAATTCTTTCTTTCTTTTTAAATAATAAATCGGTTCCAGGGTTCCGTATCGCCGCACCGCACATTACGTACCTATTATTATATTCTGATTTCGAATCGAATCAACGCGAGCCCGACTCGCACTTGACCATTTTTTTGTATTTGTTTTTTTCTTCAGGGTTTTGGTAGGTATTATATAATCATGCCAAATTTGACTAAAGGTCGTGAATAAAATCTTTTTTTTTTGTCATCATCATCATCATGTCAGCCGAAAGACGCCCACTGCTGCACATAGGCCTCCCCCAAGGCTCTCCACTCAGACCGGTCTTGTGCTTTTCGCGTCCACCACGTTCCCGCGATCCTTACAAGGTCGTCACTCCATGTTTTCATATTTTTTTTTGTATTGGGACCAAATTCATTATTTCACTCCTACTTTAAAAAATAATAAGCAAATCCGGCGTAGGCTTTAATAATAGGATCCCGTAGGACGCCCTTAGGGTCTGGTACGGAACTCTAAAAAGTAAGTTAAAGAAGAAAAATAAATCAACTGTTTACAATAAGTAACGTTCGAACTTAAGATAGGTCACCGTCGTGATTGTCTGGATAAAAAAGCGTTTGTTAGGATAGGATTGGAACGTGAAGGATTAACTTAGAAGTGGTAAAATAAAATGACAAATGATGCGTTATTTATGCGTGCATGACTCGATGTATGAATGTTGAAGAAGCGAAAGAAATTTGTCAAGATCGTAGCACGTGGAAAGAAGTGGTCTCTGCCTACCCCTCTGGGAAACAGGCGTGATTTAATGTATGTATGTATGTATGCGTTATTAGTGATTTCGAGGTTCACCCATAGATTCAGTCGTATTGTATCGCTTTTCGTACTTATAAAATAAAAATAAACGGCGATTGAATCATAACATGCTTTATTGATAATAATAAAATTAAATGCGGCACATAATCAAATATTTATAATAGGTATAATTCACACGTACATCCAAGGAACAAATTAAAGAAAAACTTCGCTGCACATCTTGATAATATCTCATAAATGTCAATATTACTTTAAAAACGTCTGTATGTACTTTTTATGTAGGTACTTACTTTTCATGAAATTGATTCAACAATAGGTGGGTTGTTTGCATAGAATATGTACGCAAATACAATTCATCAATTAAAAAAATGTCATAACAACGAAGTTCACAAATACAAATTACATTATAACCTTAAATATTTTTATTATCCTATTATTATGGACACTGCTTATATTTTGGCTTTAAATCTTACCTACACAGGTACAGTCGAAGGCAAAAATATCTGAGTAAAAACCAAAATAAATGTACATAAAGACGCTATTCAAACGTCAAATTTCGTTACAAAAATGTATGTTTTTTATTGTTAATCGACAGTTTCGTTACAGTGACAAACCTCTTCTTTAACTGGACATTTTATTTTGGTTTATACCCATCTATAGACCCATCGCGTCAAACATACACAACCCTTATTATAAGTAACATTAGCGGCGTATAAATATTTTTGACGTCTTGGAAACGTATATATATTTATGACTGACCGTACAAATCGATTACAAATGATAACTTAAAAAGGCAACATTCACGTTACTAAGACGTTCGCATCGTCCGTCCGTTCCACAAACATCGATCGCAACTTGAATGGACCTTCTATTTAAGTCGCTTTACTTCAAACTAGGATATCTCCTTGAAATTTGGTATACGAATTTAAAACATGTCGTTTGAAAAAAGACGCAAATTCCGTTGTCCTTTTGAATGGATTTATCCGAGTTTGAAGTGAAGCGACCCAAAAGAGGTCCGTGCGGCAAGGTTTGACGACATTCTACAATTCAGACTCCTCAATGCAGTCCGATTTAAGTAACCACATATGATATACTTTATCTATAACCATAAAGCCGATGTGTCTGATCTTTGGATATATTTAACTTGGTCATATTTCCTTCAGATATCGTGAAAACGAGATCAGAAACAAAATCCTCGATGGTTTAATTTTAACAAACATGACACCTTTTTCGCGTGTTTCTAGTTTTATCTTAGAAAGCCTACAATCTATATGGACGATTTTTGATTCAATAGTTGAATACTCATAACTTCTTAATCCTAGTAAACCATTTTTTAATTAATGTTTTGTTATAGTAAACAGCATTTATTTGAATTTGTCGCGGCCGTCAAGGAGCGCAAACTATCTACATCTCGAGTTCTTCGCGCGGAAGCACATAAAGCCATCCCTTTTGATTCTTGCGTGGGCGTGGCAGCATAATATGTGGACTCTTAAGACCAACCTATTCACGATAGAACTGATCACTACAACCAAAGTTCGAATAGCTATTATTTTGTTAGTTGCTTAAACATCAGATTTGAACAAGGAACTATCACATCGTATAATCAAATGAGTAAAAGCAACAAGTAACTATAAAAGCCATCATCTTATAACTGTAGTCTCCATACTATAACCTCAAGGAAATTCACCAAACAAAGACCATATATAACTTATCTTACCAGCACCCATTACTTAATTAATTACAGGTATGTAATAATAATCGATACGCCGGCCCTACGTTAAAGCGAATGCTAACAAAAGGCCTCAGCCGTGCTAGATTAAACATTACGTTTAAGTATTTCTCTAGCTCAACTAATCAATCAGCAATCCCTACAGCAGGGAATGATTATATAGCTGGACTTTCAAATGAACTTGGTCCAACTAAACCCCTCTTTGCTCGGGGCCCTTCTTCCATAGTTCCATTGACCAATGATTTCTATTTCAAAATCAAAAACAGTTGACGGAGCTCTGCTTCCGCGGAGCTCCTATGTCTGAGTGTTTTGACCCTTTGGGCTAGCTTAAGGATTACCTAGGTACCTCAAATTTATGATACTTTTTTTATAGCTAGGACAAGGCACACGAGTACTCAGACCACCTCATGGTAAGTGGGACCCTGAGGACTAACATGGAATGCCTCTGTGCTAGTAATTACACCGGTTGTCCTATCCCCACACCGGAACACATCAATGCGAACACTGCTGCTTGGCGGTTGGTTAATGGAAAAGATAGTGGTAGCTATCCGGCCGGACCCTGCATAAGGTCCTACCAATAAATAAGTAGTCAATCAAATTGAAGCAAAAAAAAAAAGACCACTTGAAGGCTTCGGGAAGCCGTATGTAATAATTAGTTGAAAAATAAATTCGATGGACTGACTGTGAGCAGTCAACTTGCTCAAAAAGAAATGCTTTGCCAAGGATTTTTCACCATTTTATAGATTTGACAATAACCGTCGTGGTGGATAAATCCTTCCCCCCAAAACTAACCCCATCTTACTGCAATTATATGCGTCGCCACGGGTGCTTCTAGGGTTGCCAACTATTTCTTGGACAAATATACCCATTTCAAGCCCAAAGTATAAAAAATATAGCACACTGATAGAAAATATAGTATTTTGAAGATTTTTTGGTACAAAGTGTGTAAATTAGTACTTTATTAAATATAATGCACAATATTTACTACTTACTAACATTCTGCCTGCTATTGGCAACTATCAGAGCTGAAACATGCTATTTCTCCACTCCAAATACATTGGTGCTTAAATCTGGTTGAAACGGCCAACCCAAACTGTATATATTATAAGGAATGACCGAAATATAGTATTTTTTAGTACTATATATTTTTTTACATTATATAGTACACAGAGTCAAAATACAGTGCAATACTATATATATATACGGTTGGCAACCCTAGGTGCTACTGACGGGCTACTCGATAGTCCTCGGTCGCTACCCACATTGTTATTGCTTAACATTGTCGCATCAGCCGCGAACAACCGAAGTGTACCTCAAATAGTGCATTAAAAATAAATAACGCACTAGCCAAAACGTTTCGCTTCGTGTTAACTATTCTCCCTATTTATTTCCTTATCCTCTCTTCCTATTTGTCCTTAGACATATTATCATATAGTGCAAAGGTCAGTAACGACCACAATAGTGCATTAATTATCTCCGTTATCTTATTCGTAAACGTATGCATAGTAATAAAATATATTTTTATGCTTCTCAGATATAACCTTAAACGTATCCTTAATAGCTATGAAAACAATACCAGGTAGTTTTTAAACTTCTCTCCTACATGCTGTAAACACAATTTTTCCATGTTGATATCTACTGACATAAATAGCATTAGTCATTAGGTAATTAATTTCTTATAAAAGATACCAACCTTCTTAATCACTATCAATAAATCTCAATATATTTGTAAGCTTCTAATTGTAAGTAATAACCATATCTTATCCTTGATCTCTACTCAGAAAAATATTCTTTAGGGAATTAATTTCTTATGAAAGATAATTAATCAACCTTATAATTATATTAGCACGTTTTCATGTCATTAACGTGTGACAACGTAAATTCTGTATACAGTAGGTACTTGTTTCTTAATATCGTTCGGCTGCTGGCCACAGCTATCAACTATCACACTCGAAGTTATAAGAACGAACATTGCCGACAATTAGTCAGGAACAATAATTAATACTCTTATGATTAAAATATGTGTCATATCACCCGACCACTATATTAACGCAAGCATTCAACATTGTAATTGTACTCAATAAAATCTTCTCTTACCCACCGTACCCCTCGGCCGTACCACTGGTGGTACTATGACCAATTATTTCTATTAAAATCGAATTTAACAGAGTCGACGGAGCTCTGCTATCGCAGAGCTCCTATTTCTGGGTAGTTTGGCCCTCCGGGCCTGCTGAAGAACTAACATAACCTAAACCTACCTCATATTTATGGTACTAATTTTGGTCAGTAGTACGGTTTAGTGGTACGGTGGGTCTGCACCCAATAAAATCACAAGTGAATATTGCATAGCTTGAAAGATTTTTATAAGTAAAGTAAGCTGGCATTTTCTACTGTGGTTTAGACCTCTAGCTTCGATATCGCAACTCTTATTGCCAAGTGAATAAGAACTGGCATAACATTATCCATCAATATTATTACGATACGACAGCATAGGCTACTACAATATAGAAAATTTGTAAATAGCTAGTACTAGTAACAAATAAATCCTGACGTCATTAACTAAATTCGTAAGTGATTATAGGTAACTAAATGTGGATTTAAAACTGAATACGAAAGTTCTTTGAATACTTTCTAAGTACAAACATAAAGAGCTTGATTTTGGGTTTATTTTTATTTTACATCAATATCTATTCAAAGTTAATTATGATTTTTATGTTTACATACAAACATAAGTTTTATAATTTTGATATTATAGATATGTAATATATAATAAAAACATCAGCGTCGATCGAAGCGTTTATATAAGTCTAATACTATCCCAGAAAATGTTACGCAAGTTCGAATGAAAATATAATTTATTTCTTCCACGATATAGCGAGGTTTATATATTCCTGGTAAACCTATAACTACATACGAATTAACTTCAACATATTTATTAATAAAATTTGTGTATCAAATAATTATTTCTCAATGTTTACAGAATTATTTATAATTAGATAAGTAATTGAAAGGATACAACAATCCGTGTTCAAATTTAAATCTTCAAAAAATATAAATAACACTTCTCTTCTTATCGACAAGTGTTACAACTAAATAAAGTGGCCCTAGACAAGATGCATCCCGCTAACGTTATCGTTATCGAAAAGGTTTGACGTAAGTTGCCGGACGGTCGCGTCAAGCGCTCAACTCAATCAGAATTAATTTTGTCAGTTTTCGAAATTCGTGTACGTTAGCGTTAGACATGTGTTGGGCGCCACAGCAGAGGTGTTATAACAATCGACGATCGATCAACGATGACGCAAGCCATTAATCGATAACCGATCAATTGCGGTGGGACACATGCTTATATGAAGTTCCTTAGCAGTATCCGTAAGAGCGCTTGCCTGATGAATGATTTTATAACCGTCGTCATTTCAAAAAACATCGAACACAAAAACAAACACTTACTTGGACTCTAAGCGAACTTATACTTCGTTTTTATTCAGATCAGAATAAATGGCCGTAATTTTGAAATTAGAAATGGAAGATAGTAACAGCTAGAAATAATGAATGACAAGAATAAGAAGAGATTAAGAAATGTTTTGGTATTATCTACTTATCTACGCTATTACGAATTTGACCAATTATGTTTTATAGTGTGAAAAAGACGAAGTAAAGCATGACCAAACAATTACACTTGCTGATTTTGACGCTTGTAATTATTGCGTCGTGTCGGTTTATTCATTTCTATTTTCTTTACATAAAACTTATACGTCAACGCACCGTCGTTGACGAACGTCGTCGCGAAATTCAGCGGTATGGCCGCGCATTTGGCCTCCTTGAAAATGTCGTTGACAGGGGTCTCGACTGAATGACAGCTGTCCACAAACATGAACTTTCTGCGGGGCTGGCCTTTATTGTAAACGTGGAACTCATACGACCATTTGGATGCGCTAACCGCAGTGCCAAACAATTGCACGGTCATGTAAATGTTACGCTCTTGTTCTGCCACTTTGACATGTACCAAGAAGTTGTACGGACCGTTCTTGAGCAGGAACATCTTTTGGCTCTCAATACAGTTGAAGATGAACATTTCCTTGCCGAAGTCGGCGACGCGCTGCTCTCGGTGGAATGCGTCGAAGTGGGACGCCATAGCGTCAACTTTGTCTGCAAAATAATACATAACCTTATGAGTTACTTACTTGTACCCACGATTTCATCCACGTGGATTTCGATTATCGTTATTTCTATACTATTACTATTTCGGAACTTAGAAAAAAAAAAGGGTGGTTAAAATGTTTGGGATGAAAAGTAGGCTATCGTCGGTGATACTGCAAAACCGCGTAACTAACATATTTATGATAGAGCAAAATAAACCTTACTTTCTTATTAAAACGGTGCATTTTGCTCCTTATATAAAATGTTACTTACGCCGTTTTGCAGTTTCACCGACGCTATATGTTAATCTATCGTAAAAGCTATCTCCATTCCAAATTTTATTTAAATGCGTCCTGCCGTTGCAGCGTGAAGGAGTAACAAACAAACACACGAACTTTCGCATTTATAATATTAGTAGAATACTGGGATAGAGGAGATCCGTGGCAAGATTTAGTTTCGCGCATCTCCTAATTTTCTACCGTTCAAATTCAAAAATTCAAAATTCAAAATATTTATCTAGTAAATTGACACATGAGGGCTCTTTTACACGTCGGTAATATGGAGTGAATCTACTGGCGGCAGCGGATGTGATGATGATGATAGGGATGTATAAGGGCCACGAGTCGCCGTGGCGATAATGAAGCGATGTGGTGGAGACTTACATCGCTGCTGGCACTGTCCGAAGAGCGTCCCCATGGGGCAGTCGGTCTCTCCGAACGGACAGACGCGCTGGTGCTTCGCCATGTCTGGCATGTTGTAGCTCAGCGTGCAGCCGGCGTTGGGACACACGCTTCTCTGGATAATTACGTGCTGTTGGAGCGACAGTCGTTTTTAACAATGATTGATGATTGATGACATTAAAGCTAAATTTCGAACCTATCCCAAATGATTTTAGTTTGAATTAGATAAATAGGTATCAAATAGACACAATTTGATGCGATTTGACCGATTCAGGGGAAATGTTACAATAAATGGTTAGGACCATCTCAAATTCTGAACACCCTGTATACTTGACAAGGTGATTCAACTTAAAACAATGACTTACATCTGCTACCATAGCTTCTACTGATATATTCCTGATGGTCCCAATGGGAGTGCTACAGAGCACCCCAGGCCTGACTTTCTCCCCACAAAGCCTGTTAGCCTGTTGACACTCTTTGCACGCGCTGTGTCCCCTTTGGCAGAAGAAGATGGTAATTCCCAGGAACAGCCCACACGTGGGACAGTTGAATCTGTCGTCAGGCGAGCGGACCCTGCAAACATGGTGTTATTATTTATTATTTATTTAAACTTCATCGCACTAAATACGAACTCGTACCCTATCCAACGAAAAACATTTTTTCAAACCGATCCAGCGGAAAGAGTTAGCGGAGAACATAAAAAAATTTAAAAAGATCCCAACGATTTGAGAACGTCCTCCTTTTTTCACTAAAAAAGGTCTGCATAACGTCGGTGAAACTGCAAAACCGCGTAAGTAACATTTTAACAAAGAAGCAAAATGCACCTAAATGTAATGTAGGTAAGGTTTATTTTGCTCTATCAAAATTTGTTAGTTACGCGATTTGCGCTATCATCGACGATAAGTCTTATATTCAAATTATTTTTTATGACCGTTTGTTTCTAAATAAAGCTAAACAAAAAAATCTTACACACGTCACGGCAACCCGTAGTGCGACTTACCTAGATACCGATCTGGATCTCTGGTTGTTCTGCGCGGGACGCGCCGGAGCGTCCGGCGCGCAGGCATTGCTGGGGCTCGCCAGCAGCGTCCTAGAGACATTTTTTTTTTTAAATTTATTCATATTGAATATAGTGTGGTACACTCTTAATTTACCAATTCGCCAAACGTTCGTTTAATGGCAATTTACACTCACTTTCACATTGTGTATGCACCTAACAACTAGTTGTCGACACTTATCTTATATTTTCTCAATGTCTCAAGGGTTAGCTGGAAGAGATCCCTTAAAGGGATAAGTACGTCTTTGTACGTTATTTTTTTTAAACCTTCATTGTATTGTTTTTATTTTGTACAATAAAGTGTTTACATACATACATATACATACTTCAGCATAGTTTATTTTGCTCAGTCAAACATAAATAAACAATAAATGAACTCTTTTCAGTCTATTAACAAGTGAACTAGGAATATAAATAAAAATGTGGTACCCACCCACAACAGACCATATGTACCGCATAAAAAATACGTTCAAAAAGCTATTCCAAAAGTGCAAGTGTTATATTAAATATTCTTATTTTGAAGCGTCTACTTTTTTAGCCTGAGCCCATAAATATAAATACTTCAACCATCTGATTAAATAACAATATAAAATCCTGACGAGACGCGCTGGCCTAGTTGGTAGTGACCCTGCCTACGAAGCTAGCGGTCCTGGGTTCAAATCCCGGTAAGGGCAGATATTAGTGTGATGAGCGCGAATATTTGTTCCTGAGTCATGGATGTTTTATATGTATTTAAGTATATATTTCTCTATATAAATATTTATATCGTTGCCTAGTACCCATAGTACAAGCCTAGAGTTTAGTTTGGGACTAGGTGAATTGGTGTGACATTGTCCCCTGAAAAAAAAAAAACAAACTTAAAACTATCGCCGAGGTGGCGCGCGGGGAGAGGGGAGGTTACGGTCATTGAAGCACTGTCTTCTCTTTCAGCGCTGAGTCAGCGCTAGGGAATGCAAATAACCGATTATAACCGATTTAAACCGGTTATTTTCATACAAAAACGGCTAATAACCGGTCAAATTACATTCTCTAGTCAGCGCGGGCGCGAAAAATGAGACGGACGGTAGGTATCAACACTATTTCGTTCGTTGATATAGAAATTCGATGCATCAGCCGACAACCTACGCCAAGAAACGCCGTGTGAAACACTCCATTTAACAATTTAGTTAAATGGAGTGTTTCACAACTGTCAGATGTGTCAAGTGCCATCACTCGGTGTCCCTACTATAGTTACCGGGGCAGATATATTTTTTAATTTACTATTTATAGATTATATAATGCTACACTGAGTAGTAACATTGTAATATTAAATATATTTAAAAAATGACTGACTGCTGAGTTTCTTGCGGCGTTTCTTCTCAGCAGTGGACTCCTCTTGTGAAGCGCTGGTAGATTCTTGACGTGTAAAAGTGCCCGTGCGGCCTACTTACTGAATAAATGTCTTTATCTTTATCTTATCTTATCTTATCTAGAGTTGCGCAAACAGGTAATTGGGATAGACCAAATAAATAGCTGACGGTTTTTACATTCTTATTCGAAAGAATAAGTTATTTTTAAGAGATTAATTCTTTAATTTTGGATTTGACCCAATAGTTTTGTTTAATACATGTAATTATTTGGCAGACATTTCATGGATGTCATGATTATTTTAAATTTGGGATAGTATTTTCTAATAAAGTACAACAATTAAATGATATCTATTGTTAAAAAGTGATTGTAATAGTGTATTAAAACATACTCCTTCAAGCGTAGGAGGGCTTTATGCCGAAAACGAAAGTCAAACAAAGTATACTTTTGTCGAAATATCCGAAATAGAAAAATAGTTCAAAAACTTAATAATGCAGTACGGCTTTAAAACCCCACTACTGGAAATGGTTTTCGAATTAGAGTAATTGTAATGATAATATGAACAATCCCAATTTCATTACGCATCTCAAATCTCGATAATACTCGTAGTTATGTGCGACCTATGAAGGTTCAGAAAACGCCTGTCAAAACCCTGTTCCGTTCAGTAGAGACTTCCTTATTAATAATAAAATGTACGTAATGTTTTATCAATTTACGTTCACATAATGTATATACATTTAGCAACATCAAGTAATTAATTAATTACATTGAAATGCATATCGGTAAATATCACTTTCCCGTAATTATCAAAAATATTGACTATCAATTAATCAAATCAATAAATTGATTAAGTAAATGAGTTAAACCGAATGTACTAGGAATCTGTACATATTAATAAAACAAAGTCTCTTCCCGCCATCTGTGTGCTGCCTGTAAGCTTATAGTTCATTTATTTTAGCATGATACAGAACGAAATAAAGGTATTTTATTGGGCACGTTACACGCAAAATAATAGTTATACAAAAATATTGCTCCAAAACGTCTTTTTTGACTGCTATTATTTCACAGTAAATATTTAAATGAACGTTATAATCTATTGCAGTAGTACTTTAAGTCATATTCGTTAATATTTACATTGCGTTTTTTATTTGTGTTGATTAAATTTACTTCAATTAGAAACGTGGTCTATAAAAGACCTAAAGAAGCAGGGGTTACAAACCTGTGTTAACAAAATAACGAAACGTCTTAGCATATAACTCGACTAAATCAAATACTATCCTGTCACCTGTCAAATATAGCGAACCTAGTGAATTTTAAATTGATCATTAATAACGCCACAGTTTGCATTTTTTGACAGATTGAACGTCACAACGCCCTTATGTGATATGTCCCATGTTATGTTATGTCATTTTCTCCAGAGTTCGAGAGCGTGAGCGTTGATATTGTTCCATAGTTGTTTTTGTTGTGAGTTGTTTGTTGTTCATTTCCTTGTTAAAGTTGGCAGCTGCTCGTTTAGTCTACATCTTTAATCTCTACAATACTACCGCACTTTTTAGCGGAGAAACGATGACACTTCAACCGGAACAGTCAGTCTTAAATTAGGTAAATCAATTAAGTATAGCAGTTAGAAACCAATTTATACATATTCAAATAGTTTTATAGTTAATTTTTTATATAATATTGAGACCCAATGTTTTGTCCAACACAAAAACATTAATGACACATGCACAGTTACAATATATTGAGTGCATAGATTCTTATTTATTCTGCCAGCGAGTATTAGAGTTGACGACTACTGGTTCTTTTTTTTTTTTTTCTCATCCTAAAATAAATTAACTATAGATCTTTCAAACTACGCAACGGAGTCTCACCAATCTAACGTAACGTACTTGTTATACACAGTGTTTTTTTTGATTTACGATAACTTCGGCATATTACTAGGTACATCCATAGAAACTAAGTGGTAGATTCGATTTTTAAATATTGAAAAAAAATTTTTTTTTTCTGTTTAGTACAAAGTAATTCAATGTTGTATCTTTGGTCATGCTAAAAGGGCCTTTAGAGTTAACTCATAGTCAGTGTCAAATACGTCAATGTAGGCGTGACATACACAGACAGTTAAGAGCCTTTTAGACCAGTTCAACGTGATTAAGTGATTTAATTTAATTTTTTTATTAATTTAGAGTTATTAACAAGTTTTTAGAGTTGTTTTTAATTCTGTAGCTCTGCCTACCCCACTCTGGGGATGAAGGCGTGAAGGTATGTATGTATGTATTTAAAAATTAAATATCTTTCAAACCTTTACAGTTATCATTTGCTGTCTTCGGGAAATTAACTTTATTTGACCTAAAGAACGTTCCCTTAAAGTTATCGTAAATCAAAAAAACACGGTGTATATAGTTTTACTTAATTTTATGACTATCTTTGTGTGTTGATTTTAAGTTTTGGTCGAACATGATTTTCTCTCTTTGTGATATTTTTTTTTCAGTAACCATGGAACTCCCCGTCATGGCCCCCAGTGCCCGGCGTCTCCAGCGACCAGCCCTGACGGAAGCCGGACCAGCCCTTCAGCACGGCGTGCTAAGAATCCCCGGGCGTATTCGATCCCCCGTCAGACGACCATGGCTGACCTAGATTCGTTTGCGAGAGATAGGCAGGAATGCGCTCTGGATAGGGACGAGTGTACGTCCCTACGAGTGGCCAAAGAGAGTCAATGTTTTTTAAATAATCTGCCTGCCCGATGTACTAGGTTTTTTTTGTTTTAACCATTTCTTCGGATCTAAAAGACTTGCCTTGGGGGAGTGGGCCGCGACGGCCTCAGGTTGCTGCTCTCGAAGAGGGGCGCTGATTGCGCAGGGGGGGCGGAAGGCTTCGAAGCCTGGAACCTGCGGATTATGTTAATGTTTTAAAAGCAGCCCACAAAGTTCTGCGTTCCAATGCAAGACACATTTAAAAAAATAAAATCGCCGCGAATTAATTTTTTTCAGTTTTTAAAATAATGTTTGGACTATGATAACTAACTCAACACAGCCCAAACATTCATACAATCATAGTACTTCCATTTAATTTCACTTTGTATAATGTCATACTTAGACTAAAAGGCTTAAGGTTTTAGGATCCATAGAGTCGCTGTTCCCTGATTATTACACATACACATACCACCTTGATTTTTACCTTCAGTAATGTCATATGTCACCATTTAATCTTTCATTAAATCGATTAACGAGTGTAAACTAATTTTGGTACGGAAGATATCTCCGCTGTGACAGCGGAACAAACTAACAAATATTAGTAGGTATGGATAAACTGAACTAAAAATGTATTTAGTATATTTAGAAATATGACAAAACGAAAGGCCAAAATCTATTACTTGTGGGAGGACCTTGTGCAGGGTCCGTCCGGGTTGGTACCACCATCTTATCCATTAACCTACCGCCAAGCAGCAGTGTTCGCATTGCTGTGTTCCGGTTTGGGGATAAGACAGCCGGTGAAATGACTAGCATAGAGGCATTCCATCTTAGTCCTCAGGGTAGGCAACGCATTTGCAGTCTTGTTATTGCAAATGTCTATGGGTCACAGTTTCCACTTAACATCAGGTGGTCTGTGTGCTCGTTTGCCTTCCCATGCAATAATAAAAAAAAAAAAACAAATTGATATGTACAATAATAATTAGGAAATAGCGACTCCATGGATTCTATAACCAAGTTTTGTCACTAAAACCCTAGATAACATTCTTAAGATTATGTTTGAAAGACGCAACCCATTAAGATTTCTTATTGATCGTGGTATGAGGGTTGAACAGTTAGATAATAATAAAACATTGACTTACTGTTGCTGTGCGTAGTTAACAATGACGAATTCCTCCGTTCCCTTCATTGCGCAGGACCCATTTGCGCCAGTATGACAATATAAATGGCCCTCTCTGGCCGCGGGGGAAACCTTCTGTGCCGGTATGACAGTGGGGGATGCAGCTCTCTGTGTCATTGTTATATTGGCAGTGGGAGGAGCTACTCTCTGTGTAGTAGCTGTACTGGCAGAGGGGAAAGCAACACTCTGTGCCGTTGTTGTATTGGCAGTGGGAGGAGCAACTCTCTGTGTAGTAGCTGTACTGGCAGAGGGGAAAGCAACTCTTTGTGTCGTTGTTGTATTGGCAGTGGGAGGAGCAACTCTCTGTGTGATAGTTGCATTGATAGTGGAGGGGGTAACCCTCTGTGTCGTTGCTGTGTTCAGTCTGCTTAGATCCGGGTACACACTCGCTGGTCTGACAGTATTTTGCACACTAAAAAGGAAAGAGGCTTTATATTATCAAGTGGTACTTTGGAATCCGTGATAATGTTTGTCCTAACGCGTTGTTTGTCCGAATTATCATTTGTCGTACACTGGTTTCCAGCAAAGAATTTTTAAGTAAGGTTGTATTACAACTAGGGTAAGGACATTTGGTAGTACACCGTGGATGGTTCTAAAAACCATGGAGTCGCTATTTTTTAATTTTAATAAACGTATCACCGTGGTTTTGACCTTTAGTATGGTCACATTTCCAGAGCCGTATTATTAAACTGATCTCGACTGCAATGCTCGTCTCAAGATGCGTCAAAAATGTGTGTGGCTGGCTCAACCAATATAAGTTTATTAATATATACATACAGCTCATAGAAAACCGACATTTCTGACGTGTACCTATTGATAAGGGCTTCTTAGGTAAGATCAAGGGTCAAGATCAGGTTAGCCTGACCTAGTTATGCAGTTCAATTTACGGCGAGGGAAAGAGATCGAGCCCTGATATTTTATTTAACTGTTACAGCTCTCTCCCTTACACTCGTCCTAAACTGAATTATTTAGCATGTATTTGAATGAATTATGTAGTTTTTAGGGTACTGTAAGGGACTAAACCGCGAGACCTAGGGACTTGGAATTTCGAGGGAATATTCCTCGGTGGTACCCTATACCCAACAAGTGAACTGAGAAATATGTTTTCGAATATCGACCCCTAACGGAAAGAAATAGGGTAGAAAACTAATTATATGCGTTTGAAGTCGCACACGTCCTCTAATTTTATTATATTTTTGAAGCTAACCCTACTCGCAGTGAGCGTGGTAGGTTCAGAACAGACGGTCGGTATTCCAACTGCCAGAAAATTGCAAAATTGCAGGTTTTACACGGTTGGCATTACTGCATCGTAACTGCAAGCCGACGATGCGCTTGCACGCGGCGACAGGACTGCACACCGGCTGCATGCTAGCTGCGCGTTTGCAAATCAGTTGTGCACCCAGTTACAAAAACTTTAATAAGCACTTTTCCCATTAGTTCCTTTCCAATTCGCCAAAATAGAAATAGAGGCAACTTAAGGCATATAAAAGGACATCATCGGGGCTCCATACATTCAAGGTCCAAATATTTGCCTGCCAAAAATAAATAATGCTATATCTACCCTGTTAGAACTTGTCCGCGTTGTTATTACTATGGCACCAAAGCTGTAGGGCCATATTATTGGCCTTGGTTTTGACTCTAGTTTGAATATTCTACATTTCGGAGAATTCACCTAACACTATGGGTAGGCAGAGCTAAAGAATTACCAACCACTGTAAAAACTTGTTGATTATTCCGGAACCACATTTTGCACAATCAGGGTAAGATGTTCACGAGTCTATTAGTGACAGGCTAGCCCATCGCCTGACTCCACTACTACCCTTTATTCCCTTAGTCGCCTCTTACGACGTCCACGGGAAGACATGAAGAGGTGCTATTATTCTAACCCAGCAACCACACGTGGAGGGAGGGAGGCTTTTATTATATAAATAAGTAAATATAGCTTATTTTTTTTGGAAAAGTGGTAGACGAGCAAGCGAGCCACCTGATGGTACCTAAGTGATCATCGCGACCCATAAACACCCGCAACACCAGAGGAATCGCAGGTGCGCTGCGGGCCTTTGAGAAAATAGTAGGCTCGTTTTTTAAAGGCTCCTAAGTCGTATTGGGTCAGAAATACAGACGCCGCCGAAAGCTGATTCCACATAGATACACGCACCTTGCGTGGCAAGAAGGGCCTTGAAAAACGCGCGGTAGTGGATTTCCAACTATCAAGATGGTGTTGATGAAATGATAGTTTGGTACGAGTTGTACGTTGTTGTTGTCTTTTTGGGCTGGCATTTATTTGGACCAAAAAACCGCATGTCCTATAATGATCTTTTGTGCAACTAGCACGGCTTTATCATGGCTCAAAGACTTACGTGATTGGCGCCTGGCGAGGGGGATTACGGATGTTCTGCTGCCAGGATTCTTGCCGGCTTTGTCGAGGAGACTCCCTGAAAATATAAACACGATAATAAATAGGCAAGTCTGCATTATGTCTGTCTGTCTGTTAGCTTTCGCAGGTTAATCGGTAAACCGGTTGTAATTAACCGTAATATCGTCGATATAGCTAGACACCCGGGAAACGGTACAGGATAGTCGTACTTTTCATCTCAGAAAATTATATTCCGTTGAGATTTCCCAGTGGTGGATATTATAATGGAAAAGTTCACGTTTTTTCCATAAAAATCATTTACGAAGCAATCGTCTAAAGGTGGAAACGATCCCAAGTTCGCCTTTGTATAAACATTGTATTTATCTTGCTTGAGTTGTGAAACTAGGTAGTTCGGCTAAGCCTAGATAAAAAATATCGTTTTACTGTGACTGTCCTCGTAACTACTAACAGGAACTTCATGATAGCATGATGTCATGACACGTATCACTAGCGCGTGTAGACCTACCTACCTAAAGCGCTTTCCGTTTGTATACCTACCTATAGTGCAACCATTTATCTTAATATATAATGAATATCTTAGTATAGAATGGTTCGACTAAAATCGACTACCACATTGCAGTTAGCCGCGTTCTTTGGTGACGGCAGAATAGCGATCGGCAACCTTCGTTTTTCTATGACACACTAGACAATATACCGGCAGTTGCGAGTAGGGAATGGAAATAACCGGTTATAAGCCGTTTAAACCGGTTATTTTCATACAAAACCGGTTAATAACCGGTTAAATTGCATTCTTTAGTTGCGAGTGCAAGCGTGATAGTAATAGCCAACCGAAAGCTATTAAGAAGCTGGGAATATTGTAGACTCGCTTTGCTTCCGTTTATGCGAGTTCTCTGTACGTACCTACATGAATCCTTCCTCTTGAATAACTCTATTGATGAAAACCTCATTAAAATCCGTTACGTTGTTTGAAAGATCCAAGCGTAGGTACATACAGAGAGAGAGGCGGCGGAAAGCGATTTTGTTCCATACTGTGTACATCTTGTGTACAGTTTGTGCAGTGAAATCAGAGAGTTTTATTTAAACTTTCGCGTTTACACTTGTTACAGTTAAAACGTCTTACCGCGATAAAAACTAACGACAAGTAGGTATACACCTACCTCGTCGACGAGGTACGTGTATGTATAGGTAGGTACATACCTCCTATACGGACTATTCGTTCGGTTTCAACTTGAAAATGTTCAATATCATAAAGGATTGGGCTAGCTATCCAGAGAGGTAATGCAGCCAGTGTCATAGGGACCATGCCGCGGGCGGACCTGCTAGAGGGGTGTTCTTTTTATAGTTGTGATTATTATTTACATCTTTAATATTTTAGTAGCTTAGTTTTATTTTAATTTAAATAAGTTTAGTTTTAACTTTTAATTGTAGTACGTTCTTTGAATCGTCATAGCAAAATATCAATCACAGAATTCTGACTTTCTATATCTACTGTGTATTCATTTTGTACAACAAAAAACCAACCTTCGATTTCAAGACAACACTTTAGTTTATTTAAAAACAATAGTAACGAGGGCGCCACTGGACACGGGTAAGTCCCTTCAGGTACCGTAAAACGGGGAAAATAGGAACTAAGGGGTTAATAGGAACACAACCTAAAATGAAGTATATGTTACTAATTATAAGACTGAAATTATTTTCAATACAAGGTAACGTTATTTTCATTTAATACGTGTTCTTATTTGTAACAAGTTATGCCTTATTTTAGGATGTGTCCCTATTAACCCCTTAGTTCCTATTTACCCCGTTTTACGGTAATTAAGTCTGTGATTGATGATTTGCTTTGACGATTGAAATAAAGTTTTATTTAATGCTCGACTATCAGTCGTTGTGCCTATTCACATAATGACTTAATCGTAGGTAGGTATATTTTCTATTTTTACTCCCATTAGGTCTGATCTGATTGTCATTTCATTAGAGATCGGTATTTAATGCGCGGCTCTGAACGCGTAGGGATAGCATGGTATGGTATGGCTTAGTCGTAAGTCTCGTCAGCATAGAGTAAGTACCTACCTATACCTAGCTTGACATTAATTTATTGTCAAACAACGTAGTTTACTAGGCAGAGATGGGCATTATTCGAATATTTTTTTATTTGAACAATCATTCGAATAAACAATCATTCGTGAATAAATTATTCAGCCACTACTTCGAATAATAAATGAATTATTCTTTATTTTATTCGAATAAATACCACGAATAATATTTTAGTACACTTTCAAATTTACCATTAAAATGCCACTGAGGCATATTTGAGGGTCGAGGGATTGTCTCGCAGGTAGCCGACCAGAAAGAGATGGATATATGAATGAACGAGATTTATGTGCGTTTTTCATTTCTTAATTTAATTTAATACCCCTGTCGATCTTATAGCCATTAACTTTTAAACTAGGATAATTTATTCGTAGTATTTTATTTACGAATTTTATTAATGATACAATTTATTCGCGAATAATTTATTCATGGAATTATTTATTCGCGAATAATTTATTCGCCGTATGTACGAATAAGAATAATCATTCGGAAAATTTATTCGTTATTCGCGAATGATTTTTTTATTCTCAAGAGTTATTTGTCATTCGAATACCTAAATTTTGCCCATCTCTGGTACTAGGTACCTTACCTACAGGGCGAACGATATGAAGTGTTACCAAATTCATAAAATCGAGCCTGGTGTCAAAGTAAATGCGACTTACTATCGGGAAAATGTTTTGGAAGCTGCGTTGGAGCCTTGGGCACGCAAATATTTCGGTTGTAGACCGTGGACATTACAACAAGACTCGGCCCCGGCTCATAAGGCTCGTGTGAACCAAGAATGGCTGAACAACGCGTTCCACATTTTATTTCGTCCACACAATGTCTTTCAAATTCCCCAAACGCGAACTTGATGGACTTTTCTATCTGGTCCATTGTGGAGAGCAAGGTGAGGAGAAGAAAACATGCCAGTATGGATGCATTGAAGAAAGCGATCGTACGTAATTGCCATTGCATACCGTAGGATCACATTCGTGCAGCGTGCAACTCATTTTTCTACCGTCTGAAGGCCATATACAGCAGAAGGTGGTCATATCGAGTTAAAATAAAGTAATCTTAAAAATTTGATATCTTTTTCAAAAAAAAATCTTAATAATGAATAATTTGGGACAACAAAAAAAAATCGTAGCCTTTTGAATTTGGTAACACTTCATATCGTTCACCCTGTACATAGCTGTATATCCATTTATAAGTCCCTAATCTGTTCCATGTACCTAATTAGATATAATGACTTAAGTGCATCATTTTTAGTACCTATTTACACTGTATATAGGTACCTACTATTTTATACATCTATCAGTAGGTAATAAAATAAATAATAAAAGTGTCTAGTAAGGAGACCGCTCAAGTTACTGCAGACTGCAGGGTTAGCATATTTGCTAATAACGATGTAGAAACTGTTTGTATGTAATTTGTAACTAACATACCTATGTAGGTACAGTCTATATGTATACACTTTGTTATCTTATCTTGTCTATTTCCTTTTGAACGCCAAGCGGCGAAGTAATCCGGCGTGCTACTGACGCCACAGCAAAAAAAATAATTGAAAAGCTCTTAAAAACTAGTGATTGCAAAACGCGGACAAAATGTGGATTTTTCGAGATGTGGCTAGTTATATTTGAATTACATTAGGCAAAATAGAAGGAAGATGGACAAAGCAATAATACAAACATAAAAATATAAACGTAGGTTTATTTATTACGGAGTCTTTGATCGATGAAGTTTGGGCGGCAATTGGCGTCGTTGGCGTCAGTGGCACGATTTTTCGATTACGTGTTTTGCCGTCTTTGGCGTTCAAAAGGTTGTCCTGTTCAAACTGCCATATTATACGAATTATCACAGCGATTAAAGTGACAAGGTACAAAAGTGTATAGGTGCATATTTACGAACTCGACTGTACAGTGCGACAGCTCTTAAAAGGTGTTTCGGCTTTGTACTTGTCTCTCACTCGCTCTCATACGTTCTTATTATGAGAGTGAGAAGTACAAACACGAAGAACTTTATAAGTGCTGTACAAACTGTAGGTAAGTACCTAATTTGAACCCAGGCATAGGTACCGCCGACTCTTGGAGACGATCGACGATTTAAAAATCGAACGCATTACTCAGTCTTGGATTCGCTACTGAAATAGTTATTTGTTCAACAAGAGAGCAAAGTTGGTTTTTGCTGCGAGTGATGATGTTGAATCCCGAGTAAGCGAAGGATTCTATTATTGAATCACGAGCGTAGCGAGTGATTCTAGGTTAGAATCCTGAGCGTAGCGAGGGATTCAAAGACACGAGACGTAAAAAACTTTGGTCTCGTGTGAGACATACAACTTTTCACCTCAGCAGCGAGAACAACACAGCGCGAAGCTGGTAGGGCCAACGCAGGTCTTCCGTTGTGACCATTTGGTGAATACACGACTAAATAACGACACGATCGTATATGCATCAATCACAAGCAAAGCAAAATACTAATAAAATAAAAAGTGGAAAAAATAAACATGAAACAGATAAAACCTGTCACTCAACTTGATAATGCCGTAGTGCAAACACAACTTTATACAGCTTTATGTAGTCTGTGGCTTTAATTAGGCCTTGTCTATTCTATGGCTATTGGCTATGGCGGACAAATTAACAAAAATTACATCGTCATTTACATTACATTACATTTGTTTAATACGCAGAACAAATTAGCAAAAGTAGGTCAAGGACCATGAAAACCAAATTGAGTATCAAACTATGAAAAACGTCTAGTAACACCGTGCTCCTGAATGCTTGTGGGACATAAAAAAAGGTATGTGAATACGTGATTCGAACTAAATTGCAACTAGGTAGTCTCATATGTCTGAAATTCTCTCGACTTTTTCGCGTTCCTGCAAGTGTTTCCTTAATGAGCCTTAAAACTATGTATATACATTTCAGGTTCTGAAGCGATGGGGGCAGATTATGAGCTAAAGTAGTTACGTTGACGGAATCATTGACAGCCTCGTGGAGTCATAATCTACAAAAAATAAATTAAATTGAACAAAAGACGTGGATTTCTAAACTTGAACAAATTCAAACAAAGAAAAACAGCTACTAACATCATGCTACTTAATGCTTGTGGGACATAAAAAACAGGTATCTGACTGGAACCAAATTAATAGTTACTGTTCCCTTAACTGCAAGTGTTTCTTTAACTGAGTCTTAAAACCATGTATACATTTCAGGTTCCTAAGCAGGCAACAGATTTTTCCAGCAATTTGTTGCTGTGGCCTGATACTTTACTACCCCGAAGAGGAGACATGCCAGATGAAGCTTGAAGATTTTAGGTGTGACATGAACCCACAACGGAATGGCGAAGCAGAGGCTTTTTTTGTTTTTGAGTGAAGACATGAAAAAAAACAATATGATAAAAATTAAATAACATGTATCTATATTTGTAAAACCAACAATTTCAAAAAATAAAAGTTAAAAGTAAAATTACTGCAGTTTTGCAAGTTAAATGTTACAGTTTTGTTTGGAACCGATATTGTTGTCTTAGAAACTTGAGTTTGAGTAGTTGATGAGGCTGAGATTTCGGCTTCCTTTCTTGTTGTGGGCTGTGACAGAGGAATAGAGAAAGTAGGTGACTCAGCAGTGGTATTTGTGACTCTGGAAGTAGATGGGCAAGACCAAGGATCTGAGGTCTGTTTCCAGCTCATAGTTTCACCGGCTTCCTCACTTGTAGATTGTGACGGCACAATAGTGAAAGTAGGTGACTCAGTCGCAGTATTAGTGACTCTGGAAGTGGATGGGCGAGACCAAGGATCTGAGGTCTCTTTCCAGCTCATGGTTTCGGCTTCCTCACTTTTGGATTGTGGGGGAAGGATATGGAAAGAAGGTGACTCAGTGGCGGTATTTGTGACTCTGGAAGTAGATGGGCGAGACCAAGGATCTGAGGTCTGTTTCAAACTTATGTTCTCTATGATACGCTTACAGATTTTAGTTTTATTTTCAAGTGAATCTTCAATATATCCTTCCGCAACCATATTCGACCTCCATCCGCCGTGCCGTTTTTGAACATTAGCGGCTGAAAAAATTTTGGACTTCTTGGGTTTGTGCCCTACTGATATTTTCTTCAAAAATGCAATCAGTTTGTGGTAGGTTTCAATGTGCACATCATCCTTCGTTTTTATTGTTGTTTTCAACATTGAGTAAATACTCCACATTGTTGATGGTTGCTTTGTTTGTGATAACTCTATGAAATACGCTAACAGTACAGTCTCCGAAAAAGTTTTGGAACCATTTGCAAGTCTCCATTGCTTAAAAATATCATAAGCTTTCAGATATTTTTCGCGAGACGTAGCGTAACAGAAAAGCAACAAAAAACATTTTTTTTAAACAAGTACAATAATCCCGCTATTTTTGAAATGCGTTCTGAAACTGCCCCCGCGGTTTATGTCACGAAATCAAAGATTGCTAAAACTATAACAAAATTATGTAGATACATGATAAACTTCTTATTTTTCATTAATTTTGTCTTCAAAACATTAAATAAAAAAAATGATCGTATAAAATAGTTATAATAAACACATTTCAAACTTTAACAGATAGTTTTATTTGCAATTTTACGGTTATGTGTGCATCCGAACGTGCGTTTCTTTTTGGGCCTACTATGTGTGGAATTTGAAAATCGAATTTCGAATCAAGTTGTTCCTATCTCTCGCTTTTTTCCTATCGAAGTGAAAGTGACAGAACAAAGTGAAGTTCAATTTTTTCGAATGTTGTGAGTAGCCCCAGCACTGCTCACGGCATTTAAAAAAAATAATTAAAAAGCTACTTTGCCTCACGCTCGCAGCAAAATTGAATTTTGCTCACTGTTTTTAAGCAGCAAAACCTGCTTGTTTGAGCTGCTGAGGTGAAAAATTAATTAAGTACCTACTACGTTGCTTATTATTCTTATTTACCTACCTAGCTTGACTTTTTGGAAACAAGTCTAACAAAAAGCAAGTTTTAAAAACACAACTGCTGTGTCGTCAATGTAATGTTAGTTACCATTGTATTTAGGTTTAAACATATAATATACATTTTAGTGCACTTACATCAACAACGCTAAGATTAATGTAACAACCCTTGGCTTTTTGAAATCGGGCCACCCTCATCCTTTACAAGTGAACAAAGAACCAAACAGGACGGCTAGCACAAGTTGCCCGCGACTTATCGTTCGGATCTCCCTTTCTATCTAGTCTGTAACGATAGAGACGCACTGCGCGACAAGCGAGAAAACCCAAGTAGTGCTAGCGGTACAGGCTTAAAACATTACCATCGTTCAGGCAGGAGTCAGGTAAAATAAACGCTCGGGATTTTTGAACTGTTGAGAATGTGGTGGTTGCCACTTGATAATATCGTAGTTCCACATCTGCACCAGTATCACCAAGCCACGTCAAACTCCTTTATGTCAACAAAAGCTTAGATCCGAGCAACAAAACAATAGGACGCCCTTTTGTACCCACCACCGCGTCTGTTTTAACTTTTAGATGCAGTGTTATGTTATTTATTGGTTGTTGGTTTTGTTGTTTTGATTGCTATTTTTGTTGTAGGTACTATGTTTAGAGAAATTAAATGATTATGATAAAAAAGGAGGTAAACAGTATAATCGACCAACAACCACTAAAACTTTTCGACTCTTATTTGTATGCCGTTAAGGTCGACTAGTCCACTACCTACCCCATTTTTCTAACAAAGCATGTAAACGTCGAAAATAGTAAATAAAAACTGAGCACCTCCGTATGGAATTTTAAAATATCGCCAGTTTACTTGTTTTACGGTTCAATGGTGTTTAATAAAATACCAATTGTATAACGAAAATCAAACGTTGATAACGATAAGCGTAGTTCACACAAACAAACCAATATGGCGCTTACCTGTCGCTCTTAGAACTGTCTTGGCCCATTTTGCTGGCTGGATGACACTTATCACAGGAATGGGCACTGAAGCTATTGATGAAATTAAAAAGTTTACTCTGTGTTTAAATAAAATAGAACACGGTAAAGAGCTAAAGAGGAAAGGCTGCTCGTAATGCCCAACGGTCGGGAAGGGAATGTAGCCACACAATCAGTCACGTGTTGTTTTATAAATGTGCAGTCAAATGACATTTGAGTATTATGGCTGCGTTGCAATCTGTAGTGTTGTGACTGTTTTGCAAGTGTCGATATCGAGTATTTACATTGTAGATTCAACAGCATTTTTTAAATGATTGTACATTGTTTATGTACTAAGTCCCAGTTGCCAGACTAGTTCTAATTCCATACCGCACTTACTATATAGGTACTTTTTTTTTTAAGTAACCTTTTGTCAGAATGGGGTCAGAAGGTTCTTGAGTAGCGTCCGCGGACCGGGAGACGAGCTGTAGGTAGGCCTCCAACAAGATGGAGTGACGACCTTGTAATGATCGCGGGAACGCGGTGGACGCGAAAAGCACAAGACCGGTCTGAGTGGCTGATATGATGATGATGAAACTTTTATCTTGTGTAACTGAATGTACTGTTTTGTGTTGGAATACAAAAAAATATATATATTATTAGCCACGAATGTAGCAAGGGTAGCATTATGTTACGACGGGCCCCGCGCATTGGTCAGCCCCGAGCATCTACGTCTCCCTGATATGTGTTTCTCACAGTTGTTATGCACCACTTATCTTAAGAAAGATCCTAAAACCAAGAGCATTTAAAGATCAATTTTTATATTCCTTCTTTTTCAATTTAACTCCATTAAAACACTTTTTTTTTACAATTTGAGTAAGTTGTTAAAGACCATCTTAGATTTCATGTATTAAATAGTTTGTGAAACTCGAATATTTCAAGAGACTGTTAATCACATTCTATCGATATGAATTCTTTAGGTTATATTGACTTCACTCAAACACTACGAAGTATTCCCGGAAAGAACCAGCTATAGACAATGTAGACTCACTTTGACCACAGAGTACGTAAGTTTACTACGTTCTTTAACAGTTTACATCTTATTCTGGATAGATGGCTCTAGTCAATATCAATATGATTTATATACGTGTAGTCTGGCAAACGAAAGCGTGGCCTAAAAAAATGTCCCTTTTTTCTTAGATTGATTTGAAAGGGATGACACTACAGTGTTGCCATTTTTTCAGGTCACGCTTTCGTTTGCCAGACGATAGCGATGATTTTCATATAGCACAGGACAAAAAAAAAACAGCGACAGTTTTACATCAAATTAAATATCAAATCTGACTTTATCTCTTCATGCGATTTTATCTTGATTAGCTATAAGCAGTCTGTTGATGTCGTGAAGCTGGTACATGAAATATGAATTGATCCGTATGTAATAAATACTACATATCTACAAACACATTCATACTTTCACGCCCGTCTCCCAATGGGATAGGTAGAGACTATGGAACGCTAGGTGCACCGGTCTTAACATAAAACTTTCGCTTCCTTTAAATTCTACGTCGGTTTCGGATGCTTTTCAGTACATCGCGAATCTGATCACCGTACGTCCCTCTATGACGTCCCCTACCGACATCTCCGCTCACTCTTGCTCGCCATATATCTTTCTTAACCCTTCTTTCATCCATCCATTCATATTAAATACTCTGTCTACGAATCAATCGGAACCTAAACAGTTTGTATAAGGCAAACAAACAATAAAGATTATATTATGATTATAGGATCAAAGTGCAGCAATAGCACGCAATAGTTTACTAAATTAAAGGGGAATTACCTACTTCGTCGTAGAATATATCATCATGTCTATTACGTTAAATTTATCTATATCTCTTTCTTAAGACTAAGGTGAAATAAGACAATAGACAACTCCGGTGCATTAGCGGAGTGTTCATCAGAAACTTCGGGGTTAAACATCTTCTACGTAGCAAAGATGGACCTCTATGATTATGCGACGAACCGGCCAATAGGTGAAACAAATTTACAACAAAACTCTTTGATAGATACCTACTCTGTGAATGTGATGCCCGCGCCGGAGTAAAGTCCCTGATAGACGTGCAAGTAAGAACGCCGTACTTATGGCTCGGCGATCTTACTCGCCCGTGTGTCACCCTAAGTACGCGGACTTCTAAAGGTACACACGGGCGAAATCGTTTGTCGAGCTTTAACCCTTAATCAAATATTGGGAAACTATTTACCACTTAATTTGTATTTTCCAATATAAATAAAAAAAACTGAATCCGTTTGATTAAGGGTTAAGTACGCGTACTTACTCGCCCGTCTATCTGTGACTTAAGAATAAATAAATATCAGGGGACAGAGTTGTTGGTAATTCTGTAGCTCTGCCTACCCCACTCTGGGAATGAAGGCGTGAAGATATGTATGTATGTATGTATGTAAATATCAGGGGACAATCATTGGCTGTGGTTACCCAGAACCTACACTTATTATTTTGTTCTATTAAACTAGAAAATTAGCCATACAATTATAGGGATACTTTTCGTCGCACTACGGAACTTTATTCGACTTCGTTGTTTGTATGATTAAATTAATGCGCTTAACTATGGTCTCTAAAGAAAAATATATATTAATTCTGAGAATATGTGAACCTTTTTTGAAATGTTATAAAAGTATATACAAACTTTAATGCTTAATTAGTTTCTTTTTACTTTCTGGGTTTGAATTTGGTGTCGAATTGTATTAACTTGTTATAATTATAGAGTTGAATAAGCAATACTTGTTTCCTTACAATATACGCAACATGAAATGAATTTAATAATTTGAATATGCTATTGTAGTGAGAAAACAACAATCATTTTGTTCATATCCAGGCAAAATTACAAAATTATTAGTAATGTAAGTTTTCTATTGTCAAGGTGTTTCATACAATAATAGAATAAGGTGCTTTATTTTAAGGTCCTGTAAAACATATTTTTTTAATAAGTGTGAATAACTATTAAACTGACACTAAATAATAAAAATCTAATCCATCGTATACAATAAAAAATAAACGATATTTAAAAAGCTATAAACAGTATTCTTATAGTTAATTTCTTTATGAAGCAACTTAGAAAAGCAGTTTCATCCAAAGATAGAATGGAAGGTTGTGCCCTTGAATCCAACATTGCCGGTCGGCTCATCTTGGAAAGTGACGTACATCCTGAAAAATAAAAATATATCATATTATCTGCAATGAGGATGATCAAATGTCAAGAGTCATGGTCTCTAACGATCGTAAGTAGGTATTATAATTAAGAACTAAAAAACTACAATGGTAAAAAATAGTAATACTATTAACGTGATATTAATGATTGAATGACTCTACATTTATTAAACTACATTTCATTCCATGCATGCATTTAGCCAATCATGCATGAGGCACTTGAACATACAGTGCCAGAGTTAGAGATTAACAATATCATAACGATTAGATTAGATTATTTATTGCTCAATATGCGTTACGAATTGCACTTGTAAAAAAAAAAAAAAAATAACTACCTACCTACCTACATACAAATGAGAATGACAAAGGCTAAAAAATATTGCAAAGTTCAAACGTAACACCGAATTATAAAATATGATTAAAAGTTTTAGTTCCGAGTACTCATTATCTAAGTACAACAGGTTAGCCAACAAAGGGATCTCAAGTTTACGCCGAAACATTACGTCAGATGTTTCGTCTATTAGCGCGGCAGAGAGGCGCTCATATTTAGAGCCAAGGTCACCCAGTGTTGCCACTTCAGTTTTAGGAATGGAGGGCAGTTGAAGAACAACACTGATGACACCTATCTGTCTCCCAACCTATACTATACCTACCTAGTTTATTACCCACTTAACTTGAAAACGCTATCATTAGGCACTCTATGACTCAATACACACCTGTTTACCCATTTTGTTACAAGCTTTAGCTAATCAAGGTACTTACGGTTATGATGTTATAACCTTGGTTTATTTTTAGCTATTATTACATATTGGCTGGCATATACAGGCTAATAATTAGCAAACATATAGAATTAAGACACATCAGGGCCTCTATTCAAAACGTTAAAAATCATATCATGTTTGAGCTGTTATTGTATTGTCACCGTTTTGATAGCTCTTATTTACTTGACAATAATGGCGGCTGACGTCATAACAATACCATAACAAATTAACGACGATATTATTGTACCGCCTAGAATACTAGCCCAGAGCAGATAGCACCTCTTGAATATTCTTGTTTGCTACTCAGTGAAGAGACTTTAGTTACAGTTTGAAAGGGAGATCCAAGCGCCAAAGAAGTTGCGGACAATATGTGCTAGCTGCCTTGGTGTATCTCAGGCACTAAACCGCACTGCCAGATCAAAAGTGTAGTAACTCAAAATACAACTGTATTTTAAAATCAACTTTAATACAATGTCTTTGAGCTTGAAATAAAACTAACAATGATTTTGAGTTGATGCTGTCTTGATCTAGCAGTGCGATTAATGCTAACACTATTGCTAAACTTCCTCCTACTGTGTTAATTTGTATACCAGGATGTTTAGTGCTACTATGGTAATTTACAGGGTGTGTTTTAAAACAAAATTGAAAGTTACCTATCCGAAGGCACACCCAATTCTTTTTCTACTAATTCAAAAATAACTTTCGAATGTTTTTTATTTTGTTCCACTCCAAGTGCTCCAATGGACATCAGGTTGCCAATAGCACAAGGTTCAGTTGTGCCCCCAAAGCTCATTAGGACATCGGGTATTACAGTCACCACACAGTACTGTAATATAATGGACAAATTAAGAATATTAGTAGGCTGGTTTGGGCAAGAAAAAACCTGAACAAGCCAGACAAAATCCTCAATTTTGATAAAACAAATGAGTAAATGGATTAAAACTAGAAAAAGTAAACAACTCTCCCTCTTCAATCATTGTTCTGCAAATTGGCTGCATGAACACTTTGGAAAATGAAATAAGATGATAGATTTCATAAAATAACTATTTAGCATTAAGTAATACAATAAATGATCTACAAACTTCAAAGAATAAATTCTACTTTACCTGTTCGGGTTTACCGACAGATTTCGCAAGCACTGGCACGGCTTTCGAAACAAAGTCCTCAGGGATCTTGCTTCGAGGCACGTTAGTTTCAATCCTGAGATGCGGCATGACTGCTTGCTAATGAGTTAACTGAAAACACAATGAACAATCATTTTTTTATAAGCAGTAAAATAATAATAAAAGTAAACGGTATAACACGCTAAAGACCGTTCAGTATGTATTTATGTTTTACTGGGTCAGATTACCATGACAATAAGTTTACCTATAAAAATGAAATTGAAGTTTATATTTAATTTAAGTGCTGAAACTACCTGCTCAACCGTGCGTTGACAGTAAAACTAACTCTTACAAATTCAATAGTTTCGAATCTTCGATCGAGAAACGCGGTCTGCATTCACCACTAAGTAATTACTGTCATTCAATGATTATGTTTGTATTATTTGTCATTAATAATGTACTGGCATTATTCGTAGGTGTCATTGAATGTCAAAAATGTCAAGAAAAATTACGTTCCGTTCTTCTTGCTTACTTCTTTATGAACACATTTATTTATGTACTACCTGGATAAAATAACACTAAAATGTCAACTCTCGAGGCCCTAGGTACTCTTATAATCCAAGTTTGAAGTTACGTTAGGGCACAACACACTTCAGCACAGCGTCTATAGTCTGTGGTTTATGTTAGACTGTTCATACGTTAGTATCCCTTAGTAGTCTGTGGTTTATACCTTATAATCTGTGGTTAGTGCTGCGACTGTCAGTCAAACGCGGCTGTGTAATGTGTTAGTAGAAGCCTCTGAATTAAATTCACAAGTTAACTTGTGTATTTAATCACGCTTTAGGAACTTAGAACTAGTACACAAGTATCTTAGAACTTTTATTGATAATAGCGTAGGAAGCCTTTGCTGTTGAAGAACAAGAAAACAAACAAGAAGTAACCATGGAGGAACGCAGTGTGGAAGACACTCCGATGTCTCAAAGACTTACTAATGAAGACTTTAGAAAATTGCTCATGACACCCAGGGCGACGCCATCAGGTGGCGCGCACCCTGCTGGCTCCGTGCGTGAAGCCATGGCAAACGCTGGGTAAACACCACGTCAATATCTTTTAATCTTCTCTAACACTGCTGTAGAAGCTCTTTAAGTTGATTCAAATACATTAATTTATGCTCCTAAGACTAAAATCGAATGCACGTTCTTATTTCAGATCCATGCCACCGCCTACAGAAAATAAAAGCGAACTTCGCCGCAAGAAGAAGTCTTATTATGCTGCGCTAAAAAAACAAGAAGACAATAAACTTGCAGAGTTAGCTGAGAAGTACAGAGATAGAGCCAGGGAGAGGCGGGATGGTTCCAACGAGCTGGGCCCTACTGATCCCACTAGTAATACAAGTAGCGCATATAGGTCAGTTAGTATTTAGAATATGTTCATTAGTAAAGATGAGTATTTTTTGGAAATTGATAAAAAATGTCTGGTCTATCAAGATTAACATGGAGTCGGGCTGTGTTATATTCATTACAAACATATCAAATTTACTTAAAATTTGTACCTTATTGAAGTGTAAATTATTTACTAATTTAACTACTTTATATAAGTTATTTGAATCCTTTATAGAGGTCAATATTTTCATCTTATAGTGTTTTTTCAATCCTGAAATATGTGCCTAGAACTTTTTTCTTTTGTTGCATTAATTAAGTAATGGTGTGCCTTTAAAGACAAAGAATAGTAAATCTGTTAAATCTAAGGCAATTAGTCATATTTTCAATGTGTTTTATGTTTCATGAACATTAAAAAAAAAAGATAATTAGATTGTGTTGGAGTTTATAATTTTGTTTTCCTTGTGTTTTCAGAGCAGTGGCCCCAGATGTTAAATCGGGAATGGATGCAAAGGAAAGAAGGAGGCAGCTCATTCAGGTACAACTAGCCGGTCACTCTAGCTCTGAGTTCATATGGTCAATGTCATATCCTCATTACACCAAGGCCTTATAAGGACTTTGATCAAATCTCCATGATCCGGCGTTTCAAGGATATATTTGAATTATCAAATAAACATGACTTTTCAAAAAGGTTACAAGAAGAAAACAAAAAGATTAGCACCTTTAAACGTAGAATAACTCTGGAATAGCTATGCCATGTTTTGTTGTATCCGTTGAATTCAAATGTCACAAAGATAGGTAAGGACGAGACATGGCATAGCTATTCCATGGTTACTTCACGCTTAGAAGTAACGCTGTGGCCTGTGAGACACAATGTGTTTTGTGTAACAACAGTAAAACAAATGCAGAAATGTCTTTTAAACACTTAACGTCAAAGTAACAAAAACAAACTATTTCAAAGTAAAATTTTAACCATAAATATTTGATTTCAGGAATCAAAATATCTTGGAGGTGATATGGAGCACACCCATTTGGTGAAAGGGCTGGACTACGCTTTACTACAAAAGGTAAGATACCTTTAATTAGTAGAATATTATTTGCCTCCTGCTGCAACACAAAATACAGTGTCATCAATGATCATCCGTTGAAAGCCTTTCTCAGTTGACATCTTTATTAGATATCACTTTACAGGTCACCCATACAATTTGTATGGGTGTCCTGTAAAGTTTATTCAATTGCAATAAAACTCGGTATATTTTCATGTATATTGGAGTAAAAAAAACTTGTGGAGAAACATTAAAAAACTAGTTTTTTGACCACCCCTAGTTTATCATATTACAGGTAAACCTTTCCTCATCCTCATGTACAAAACTCCTTAATACTTAATGTGCTCTAAAACATCTGATTTATTAGTACTTAATGATTTCTTTTCTTCCTTGTTCTGGTGTTTATCAAAATAATATTTTTGTAAGCCTTAATACAAAAGGTAAGATACCTTTAAAGATAAATGGTGATGTGGTTAGATTAGTTGATATGCGCCCTGCCTATGAAGTTAGCTCTGCTACTATAGCGCTCCCAGGTTTGATCCGTAAGCATATACATTTGTGTGATCATACTGTTGAGTATTTATTTATATTTTTTTTCTTTTAAAATTATCATTGTAATTTTTTAATTATTTTGGGACTTGATACAGTCAGTCAAATATGCCTTGCCACCCTATCTCCTTGGTTAAATTTTCGTTTGCACACCTTAAATTAATATAGAAATTAGAAGTCAACTTATTTGGCCAGCAACCTTATTTATGTAAGACTTGCTTACTAACTTTTGCCCACGACCCCATCCGCGTAGAAGTCTTTTATGGCGGGAAAAAAGCTACCTAAAGCATTTCTGTGAAAGTGTACAAGACAGACAGAGTTGTTTTCGAATTTGTAATATCATCATCATCATCACGACAGCCGAAAGACGTCCACTGCTGGACATAGGCCTCCCTCAAGGCTCTCCACTCAGACCGGTCTTGTGCTTTTGTAATGTTAGTATGGACTATTGCGACGTCAATAAATGGGTACCTATCAAAAAAAAACTTTTGCCAGGTTCGTTCAGAGATTCAGACCCGTGAGCTGGAACAAGAAGCGGAGATGGAGCGGCTGGTGACCGAGGCGCCAGTCGAGCCCGTCAAGGAGAAGAAAGAAGCTGCCCCGGTAAGTTAACGTTGCTATGCCCAACAGGGTCCATAATTAAGTTATATATTAATTACTCACTGTGATAGCTTAAGTTAGCCTGTCAATTGCAAACACATTGTGGAATGCAATAAACATTTGAGTATTTGAGTATAAGTTGACCAGTGGCTCTAGAAGCGATGCATTGCGAGAATGTTATCATTACTGAAAATGTAAACTGTTATGGTATTGTTATGACGTCAGCCGCTCTTACTGTCATGTAAATAAGGGCAATCAAAACGGTGACAATACGGTAACAGATCGAAAACGATATGGTTTTAAGCGCCTACAATACCGGCCCAGGGCTGAGATTCTAAGTGATAACTAGAGTTAGCACTTTTGGTGGCAAATCGTGGTTCTAGAATCCATGGAGTCGCTATTTTCTATTTATTGTGAGATTTTGACCTTCAGTATTTTAATATTTTAATATTAATTTATTAATTAAACCGATAAACCAATTTAGATGAATTTTTGTATGGAGGATATCTCTGCTGTGAAAGCGTTACAAACAAGCAAATATTAGTAGGGACGGAAAAACCGAAATAAAAATGTAATTAGTTCATTTTGAAATATGACCATACCGAAGGTCAAAATCAAAGTGTCATGTATTAAAGTAATTAGAAAATAGCGACTCCATGGATTCTAGATCCACGAAATTCCACCAAAAAGGAAAGAAAGAAAGCAATACCAACCAAGTTGAATTTGTAATTACTAACTTAGCTTTTCTAGATGTTACTAACAATATATGGACCTGGTTTTAAATAAATCATTTGAATTTGAATAGAAGCCATAAAAATGTACAAAATTGACGTAAGCTGCCGGACGGTGGTGTCGACCGCTTATGATAATTCTATACATATTGACAGTTCTCGACAATCAATTATTTATAACTGTTTTGGTTTAAGTGATACTTTATATTTTAGCAGGAAGAAGAAATTCAGTTCAAAACGCCAATGGGGAAGAACATCTACAACATGCTAATAGAACAAAAGTAAGTTGGATTCAATCCTAAAACGAATGAATTATTTAAAAAAAACGGTTGAGTAATGTTTAGCATAAAAACAAATGGTCTAATGATCATTTTACATAACACGAATTGCATAATTTCGATATGTATAATAAACCATCGATATAATAGTCAAGCTGCATAAATCGAAATGCATAATTTCAAAAAATATAATATGGTAACAGTTCTAACCTAAGTTAGAAGAAATTGACTTAAAGTGCATAATAACAAGAAAATGATAGTTATACAAAATGAGACTACCGCAGAACAATAGTGACATAATTCAAAATTTCAGCTTTCAAACTTTAAGTTTTAAATTTATTATTATAGAGACCTAACTCGAAATTTAAAATTTCTGAATTAAGTCACTGTTGTTCTAAAGGTGCGATATATCGCTTCCATAGTGGGCCTTGCTCCCAAAATACTGGTATAGTATGACAACGGTATCGTCATAGAATTAAGGTTCAAATTTAATGTCACTGATATTCTAGATATTGCGTTTTGGTAGTATTTGGTAGTATAGGTGATAGACCGCCCCAAGGCAATACGGCGGTTCACTAATGTTTGGTCAAACATGTTTTCCCAAAGTTTCACTTCCCAAATTATTTTACTTAAATTTTCGTTTCCCAAAAAATCACAAGGCAAAATTACTTTTAGCAAATTATCATACATACATACATACATAAACTCACGCCTTCATTCCCAAAGTGGGGTAGGCAGAGCTACAGAATAACCAACAACTTTTAAAACTTGTTGTTAATTCTATAACCACACTTTGCACAAATAGGCCAAGATGTTTACCAGCATATCAGTGACGGGTTGCAAGCCCATCGCCTAACAGTACTACAAGCCTATATTCCCGTAGTCGCCTCTTACGACATCCACGGGAAGACATGGAGTGGCACTATTCTAACCCGGCAACCACACGGGAAAAAAAAAAAAAAAAAATGCAAATGCAAATTATCAGTTAGCGAATTTTTGTTTGGAAATTATTTTTTAATTAATTTGCGAAATGTAAATGTGCTAAAGATTCGTTTGGGAAATGAACTACTGCGAAAAGTTTTTTGGGAAGTGAAATTTGGCGAAAAATATTTTGCCACAACGGCACTCATGACTATCGTCCTACACTACAAAAACGTAATATCTAGAATATCAGTGACATTAAATTTGAACCTTAATGCTATGACGATACCGTTTGTTTTTCAATATGAATGTTGTAGTGGCACGTGCTAACTCGGTAGCTAGCGGCTTTGGGCTAATAGAGACAATAGCCTTTGTTTGAAAGATTAGGGCTCGAAGCGAATAATTCACCTGGGAAGATTCATACGTATAGCATTCTTTAAGTTCACAGAGTTTAATAAAGTTATCTTAATGTTGTTTCAGAAACAAGAAAGTGTGCCGCAATGAACTGTTCGCGCCGGGCCGCATGGCTTATGTGGTAGAGTTGGACGAAGAAGGGACGATAGGTAAGAATTCGCCTTATTTCTTTATTATATTAAAGTATTTTTTTTTGACTGGGTACTATTACGGGCCATGTTTTTTTTTTGCCAACCCTGAGGACTAAGATGGAATGTCGCTATGCTAGTAATTCACCGGTTGTCTTATCCCCGCACCGAAAGAACAATGCGAACACTGTTGATTGGCAGTAGTTCTAAAGATAAGATGGCGTTTGGGATCCGGATTGTCCTTTTTTTTATGGCATAGGTAGGCAAACGAGCACACAGGCTACCCGATGGTAAGTGGAAACTGTGACCCATAGACATTCGCATTCACAAGACTGCACTGCCAACCCTGAGGACCAAGATGGATTGCCTCTATGCTAGCCATTTCACCGGCTGTTCTATCCCCAAACCGGAACACAACAATGCAAACACTGCTGTTTGGCGGTAGGTTAATGCCCTGCACGAGGGCCTCCCACAAGTGTACCGACCATCACCTTTTCCAAATAAAACAAAACAATCGCCTATCTTGTTTTTCGGATATGGTTATTTTGTGTTAGCTGAGGCCGTACTTTGAGAAATGAAGTTCGAAGTTCCTTTAGGTCCATGCCTGTCACTCATCACTCTTGAGAAAGGGTTGGAACTAATGTAAGTTCGAACTTCGATTTTCAAAGTTGACTTTTGAGCGCTCGATTTCAAATCCGAGCGGTAGAAAATAATCGGATGCGAAAATCTTTCACGATTTATTTTCGATTGGTCCCAAATTCCATATTTTTGAGAATTTCACTCGAAACTGAGGGATTGACTAAATAATATGTTAAGTTGGAACTTGTTTCATTATACGCAGAAAGTCGATGTTTTACCGGTTTTTTATTCATATTTTAATTGCGAATGTGTGAAGCTAACAAAAGATGAAATCATAACAAGCAATTTTATTTCAGTGCCAATAAGATTTTTTTACGCTTTATTTACAAATTCTTGACTGGTTATAAATGTACGAAAAATGAAACGCTTTCTCGTCTGTGGATGTCTATGGTATTGTGCTAGGTTTGTTTATGCTTCCTGTAAGTACACGGCATACATTGGGTAACCCAACAGGTTTGAAGGATGTCAAATTATACTTTTTATTGATAGAATTCAAAACGAATGCCACAGACCACTCGTGTTCATATTTTCTATCGCTCGCAAGTCAAAAATACCATTTCATTGTTTTTTGTAACTTTCGAGCGCTAGAAAGTCAAAAATCGGTCCCCTGGTAACGTCATCCCCTGTTGCTCCAGACAGCGATATCCCCACGACCCTGACCAGGAGCAAGGCCGACGTGCCGCAGCCGGACGAGCGCAGCCTGGCCGCCAGCGCCAACGACGTGGTGCTCGACAAGCTCACGCAGATCTTCTCGTACCTGAGGCACGGCCGGCACAGGAAGCTTAAGAAGACGAAGGTCAGTCGCAGTTTTTTTATTTTTTTATTTAATGGGAAGGCAAACGAGCACACAGACCACCTGATGGTAAGTGGAAACTGTGACCCATAGACATTCGCATTCACAAGACTGCACTGCCAACCCTGAGGACTAAGATGGAATGCCTCTATGCTAGTCATTTCACTGGCTGTCTTATCCCCAAACAATGCGAACACTGCTGTTCGGCGGTAGGTTAAGGGATAAGATGGTGGTACCAACCCAGACGGACCAGGGCCTTGTGCAGGGTCCGTCCGGTCCCACAAGTAAAGTACACACAAGGTTAGAATGAAGTGGCGGCGAAGTAATGTTTAACCCACTTAATAACAAGGGAGGAGGTTCTCAGTTATACATATTTACCTCAACGTTTCGATCATGTTGCAACACTCGTGGTGACGAACAGATTGAAGAGGGCTCATTAACAGCATGTGTGTTTATTGCATTATATGTGAAAGTCGCAAAAGTTTGTAACAAACAGGTTCTCATCTTTATTTTTTTCGCATGTGCCCTTCTTTTGTTTCAAATTTTATATTTCCCAGGTCCTAATTATCCTCAGGGGGTTATCATGACCTAGCTAAGCAGTTCATTTTACGGCGAGCGTAAACGACAGCTCTTAAAAATTGAACTGTAATGGGGTGTATCCCCTAAGTAAAGGACTTTGAAACCTTATTTTATCAACGTGTAGTTTTGACTTTTTTTTTCAATGTTTTTGCGTGAAATGAATCGTTATTTTTCTCTCCACAGGATAAGACCACAGATAAGGGACGCAACGATGACTCGATATACGGTGAAATTGGCGACTATGTGGCGGGCGACAAAAGAGACCGAGAGAGAAGGGACGACCGTCCTCGAACGTACTTCGACAAGCCCTTGGAGCTCGAGAAAGAAGAAGGTAAAGTTATGAGCGCGACGACGAGCGAGCGAGAAAAGAGGGGGCTATAATTATGTTGCACATTCTAAAAAGTTGCTTACGGTTTTCTCAATTATGTAAACAAAGATATTATGATCAAATACAATATGGAAAACATTGGTCTCCCAGAAAATAGATACCATTTTGCTTTAAAATCAGTTTTTCATTTTGGTTAAAAAAAATTAAAGGTCCCGGACCTCTAGCCCGGCGTGCAGGCGCGCCAGCACCGGACGAGCGAGACAAGCGGTCCGCGGCGCTGCTCTCCCGGCTCGCGGCCGAGCCCGAGGGCTACGCCGAGTGCTACCCCGGCCTGCGCGAGATGAACGACGCCATTGACGACTCCGACGACGAGGTCGACTACACCAAGATGGACGCCGGCAACAAGAAGGGACCCATCGGTCAGTGCTCACACAGGCATGACCATGGCTGTGGGGTTTTTTTTTATTTAATATTTTTTTATGGCATGGGAAGGCAAACGATCGCACAGGTTGTTTGTTTATGAACAATAAAAAAAATGGATTATAAAAAAAAAAAAATTGGGAGAGATAATTCTTTATACATACATACCTTCACGCCTTCATTCCCAGAGTGGGGTAGGCAGAGCTACAGAATTACCAACAACTCTAAAAACTTGTTGATAACTCTGTAACCACAATTTGCACAATTAGGCTAAGATAATTCTTTTTTTTAACGCAATTATCTGGTTAGTTATAAAAAATGTTTTATAGATACTACTTATTATATTAGAAAGAAAATAGATACATTTTGAACTCGTAGGCATAAACGTTTCTCGAAACGAGTGTCACTTCTGTTATTGCCTATTTGTCATAATCTTTCAGTACCCTTACCATGAGTTACAATTGCCGTACTCGCTAGCGAGTCGAATGCTCTGTCCCTCGCAGACCTCGCAGTATTCTTATACAGTGCAAGGGACAGCATTCAACTCGCTAGCGAGTACGGTAATTGTAACTCTTGGTAAGGGTACAGTACTGTCAAATAATTTTTGATAATGACGTTTGCTTATCGTTCGTGAAATTATTCACACTGTTCGTTTACGTCCGGTTCCTATATTCAATCCGCGGACAGATAGGCTTACTTCGGATTAAAATTTGACACATTTTGTATGGGCAAATGTCAAATTTTAACCCGAGGTAAGCCTTATCTATCCTCGGATTGAATATAGGAACCCGACATTAGACGACGCTGGCCTAGTTGGCAGTGACCCTGCCTACGAAGCTAGCGGTCCTGGGTTCAAATCCCGGTAAGAGCAGATATTTGTGTGATGAGCGCGAATATTTGTTCCTGAGTCATGGATGTTTTCTATGTATTTAAGTATATATTTCTCTATATAAGTATTTATATCGTTGTCTAGTACAAATAGTACAAGCCTAGAGCTTAGTTTAGGACTAGGTCAATTGGTGTGACATTGTCTCCTGATATTTATTTATCTCCTGATATTTATTTGTTCACTACACAGGTCGCTGGGACTTCGACACGCAGGAAGAGTACTCGGCGTACATGAGTAGCAAAGAGGCTCTGCCGAAGGCCGCGTTCCAATACGGCGTCAAGACGCAGGACGGCCGCAAGACGAGGAAGACCAAGGACAAGAGCGAGAAGGCAGAACTCGACCGGGAGTGGCAGCAGGTAAGAAGCCGGATATAACGACCCTCAATTGACTGGCGGCACTTGATCGTATTAAGCAGACGACGCATTATATTATCCGCAAAATTAAGTGGCGAGTCGGGTCATAAATCATTGGATTCATGCTATCTCTTTCGCACCTGCACGGCCTTATGGAGCGGGCCGTGCAACAATAGTGCAGGCAGCGGGAGGCACAAAAAGTAAGGTAACTGACGTTTATTGCCCGACTCGCCACTTAATTTTGCGGATAGTATAAACGACCAGGGGGGCTATTATGACATAGCTATGTAGTTCAATTTACCGCGAGTGTAAAGGACAGAGCTATAGCAGTTAAATAGCACTGTCCTTTTCTCTCAGCGTAAACTGAACTGCATAGTTATGTCATAATAACCCCTTAGATAATAAAAGCTTGTTTTTTATATGTTCCTATGTATCCTACTAATATTATAATTGCGAAGGTTTGTGTGTGTGTGTTTGTTTGTTACTTCATCATGATCAGTGGGCGGCTGACGGATGCAAAATAGGGACGTAAACAGAACATGGATAAGACTTTTATTAAATTTCGAGAAATATTTATGAATACAAAATTATGCAGTTTTTATCTTTATCATACAAGATGGGGTACGTGGTTAGAAGCGGCGTTTTACTTTGCAACTTTTTACGACGAAATAAAATCTGTAATAAATAGTTTTAACAATAGTGATGCACTTTCAATACGCAAAGCCAAACAACTTTTGCTAGAAGAAGGATTAAAAAGTAATTTATCATTTATCAAACAAAATTTTGAAATAGTTACAACGTTAATACAAACACGCGGGTTAAAAGTAAGTGACGCACTGAATTTACTGGATGATGTAAGACTTTGCGTAATGTTAACGTAATGTTAAATGATTTGATTTGATTTGATTTCTGTTTCTTTAAATAATAAAATGGAGTCAGTAATGGACCGAATCCCAGACTATGACTTTATAAGAGATTTGAGCGATGGCGATGGCATTAGTAATGATGAAGCATCACTTTACGAATACGCACCTCTTACATCTGTAGATGTAGAGAGGTCATTTTCCTTATATAAGTGGATTGTGAACCATAAAAGGAATGGATTGAAAATATGCAATATAGAAAAAAAAAAAAAAAAATTATTTACTACAACAATACAATTATATAACTATTTTACAATTTCGTTTTTTTTATTAAACCCCTTGCAGTCATATCCATATTACGTATAACGTTCGACATTATTTTGACGTAATTTGCATCCGTCAGCCGCCCACTGGTTATGATCCAACGGCTGGACGGATTTGGATGACATTTGGAATGGAGATAGGTAATACCCTGGACATAGGCTCCTTTTCTATATGATAATGTGGTCCGCGACAGTTTTAAATTCGCCCGTACGAATATTGCCGGCAGGCATACATCATTTAATGTCGCATACATTGATTTTGCAATTAAAATTCCAATTCAATCAATCAATGGACTGTCAGGCGTCCTACAGGCGTGTGAATAGCTAATTCGTCAGTGTACAGTGCCCTTAATTCCTATGCAGTAATACTAATGATTGTGGTTGTTTTTCAGATTCAGAATATAATTCAGAAACGCAAAGCGCCGGCGGGCGGCGGCGACGAGCCCAGCTACAAGACGCCCAAATATTAAATTTACAAATAGACTTGTATCTGAAGTGTTCATTTTTAATTTAAGTAATATGCCTATTTGGGAAGTTTGAAAAAAATACCTTATTTTTTCTTTATATTTGACAATTTGATCGTAGCTGGTGGAAAGAAGTGGTCTGTACCTACCAATCTGGGAAACAAAAGTGATCGAATGTATGTTTGTACATTTAGAATATAATAGAAAATAAAATATTTATTCAACGCACACAGAAAAACAGTAGAAAAATATAAAGTGAAAAGAAGACATTAACTAGGTACGTCGAACAGGATCCCTCTCAGCTTTTTAAGTTCTTATTTTTTAAACTTAATGATGAACATATAACAAGCGAAATCTGTAGCGCACATATGCGTTCAAGGCACTGCGTGTCAGTAATAAAAACGTATACTGCGGTATACTTTTATGTTACAAAACATATTATGTTGATGCGTTAAAATACATTTTAACGACGGAATAATATGAAATTGGATTAAATTTAAGTCGACGATTAGTGCAATTCGTATCTTAAAGCATAGGTGTTAAATTTGGATCGGTTGTACGGTCGCGTACTTTGATGGGAAAGTCTTTTCAGATATCGTCGGTCTAGATGTGACACCTCGTATATCGTCGGTGATATTGCAAAACCGCGTAACTAGCAAATTTATGATACAGCAAAATAAACCTTATAATCTTATTAAAAAGGTGCATTTTGCTCCGTATTAAAAATGTTACTTACGCGGTTTTGCAGTTTCACTGCGATATGTAAACTGACAAACTTTTCAGCAGACAAAAAACTGCCTAGTCACTTACGAATTCCCACCTTAACAAAGTTGTTCCGTGATAAATATTACCACGTGTCGCGGAGGTCTTACGAGGTTACAAAGGTTGAATGCTTGTTACGAGAGGTCACTTCTAGTCGTTTTTTGCCGTCAAAATGAAGATGCAGGAGACATTTACGAGTTAACACCGGAAATACTATTTGAAACTTTCTACATCAAAATCTCATTTCATAAAAAAAAAATTTGCTTGCCGGGTTAGAATAGTGTCACTCCATGTCTTCCCGCGGTCTATTCCGACTAGTTACATTGTTAGTTCCATTGATGTAACTAGATGGATTTTTTTTTCCTAGTAGTTACATTGAACGAAGATGGTTTCCGTAATGGAACTACATGGACTTTTTTTTCCGAGTAGTTACATTAATAATATGATAATAATATTATTAATGTAAAATAAAATGTAAAATTCCATCTAGTTACATCAATGGAACTAACAATGTAACTAGTCGGAATAGACCCTTCCCGTTGATATCGTAAGAGGCGACTAAGGGAATAAAGGCTTGTAGTACTGTTAGGCGATGGGCTTGCAACCTGTCACTATACACTGGGAAACATCTTGGCCTACTTGTGCAAAATGTGGTTACAGAATTATCAAGAAGTTTTAAGATTTGTTGGTAATTCTTTAGCTCTGCCTACCCCACTCTGGGAATGAAGGCGTGAGTTTATGAATGTATGTATGTAAATTGTTACGAGGTGTCACGTCTAGACCGACGATATGACCTTGTTGCAGAAAGGAAATAATTAATTAAATAAGCAAAAAAAGCAAAAAAATCCTGATGTCTTATTAAAGGTGGGTCAGGGTTCCAATGGGCTGAGAGTACGTTTTCCTATCCAAGAAAATATTTCTGGAAAAAACAATCCAGAGGAAAAAACTAAAACGTACAAACTTTTCATAATATCTACAACATATTGAAAACTCGTGGAAATCGGACTTGGTTTAGGCGTTTTGGGCTCACTTCGTCGACATTCCCATTTTGTCAACTTCCTAGTTCGTCAGCAATCCCATTTCGTCCGCAATCAATTCCCAATTCGTCCACGTCCTATTTGGTCAACATTCCCATTTCGTCCACATTCCCGTTTCGACCACATTCCCAACTCATCCTCATTCCCATTTCGTCCACATTCCCAAGACACCCACATTTCCCAGTCGGCTACGTACCCACATACGTAAATTGGGAATGTGGACGAAGTGGGAATGTGAACGAAATGGGAATTTGGACGAAGTGAACCTAAACGGATTTAGGGGTGATTAACAAAAAGTTTTTGACGCAAACGCCTCTAACGTTTCTCTATTCTATCGCTCAGAATGTATGGGATGATATTCTCGTTACGATAAATCACGTTAGTAGCGTTTGCATCTTGCGCTGGCCATGTGTTTGAAATTTGACGTAAATTCCACATTAGTTTTGTACAGTATTCCCAGCTTCTAAATAGCTTTCGTCTGGCTATCGCTATCTCGCTTGCACTCGCAAATGACAGTTTATTTGTCACTCGTGTGTCATAGAAATACGAAGTTTACCGATGGCTATTAGGAAAATGGTAAGCACTGTATATAGGGAATGAAAATAACCGGTTATAACCGGTTATTTTCATACAAAGATGGTTAATAACCGGTTGAATTGCATTCCCTAACTGTATACTACTGACAAGAGGGGTTTAGTTAAGTATTTTATTTTTACCTACCTATACAATCTGTTGAAACGACAATGACCTAGGGTAAAGTCACCAGTGGCCTCTGCCTATACTTTGTATTAGTGGGAAGAGTACGAAAGATATATTTCCCACTCTTCGCACTCATACAAGGTCGAATACTGGTCTCTGGCCGACTTCTGGTGACTTTACCCTACACACTTGTTCCATAGTTAAATATCGAGTTTTCCTTGTAAATATAATACACAATAAATATGTAAGAATGAGATGCGTTTGTTTGTTTGTAAATAACTTCTCACTTGACACGTAGAACAATGCTGCGGTTATAAAGATGACTGATTGTTTTGAGAATAATTTTGTCCGCCGCCGTATCGACTGTTGTTTACTTAACAGACAATTGTCGCTTAGGATCCGTTCACACGATGTCCTGTTTTGTCTGGTCTACTAACTATCGGATTCTGCAAACCCGGATAGTGTATTCACATGGCCGTCCGTGTTGGATCCTGGCCTGTAAACCCGTAGTCCGTGTGACGACTTTTGACTGACTTTTTTTGGGCGCTCGCCCGCGGCCCCCCACTTCTGATTGATCGTATCTGGTTTCTTGCAGGATTCTTATTCCGAGCTTGTGTACAGCGCGCTGGCGTAGTTGGTCGTGACCCTGCCTTCGAAGCGGTCCTGGGTTCAAATCCCGGTAAGGGCAGATATTTGTGTGATGAGCGCGAATATTTGTTTCTGAGTCATTGATGTTTTTTTATGTATTCACAAGTATTTATATCGTTTTCAAGTACCCATAGTACAAGCCTAGATCTTAGTTTGGGACTAGGTTAGTTGGGGTTACATCGTTCTATGAAAAAAAAAAAAAACCGAACGACCGGACCGATTTGTAGTCCCACACAACACACCACACATTTTGCAGGATCGGTTTAATTGCCGTGAACGCATGCATTGAAATCCTATTGCCACTAATTCGGATCCTACAAAAAACAGTTCCTGCAAAGAATTGGATGTCTCCGTGTGGACGGGCTCTTAGATTGACTTCAGTTTTACAAGCTTTTGTTTAATTTGCAATGAATGTATGCATGTAAGGGTCAAATCTTCCCGGTTTCCGATAAAGCTGTGCATACATGTGTAAATTGGATGACAATGCAAATACTACGAGGGCTGATTGAAAAGTTCGCGGCCCGACCATTTAAAAAAATAAAAAAAATAAAAAACTGCAGCCATTTTGAACTGTCACTATTCAGTTTTCATCCCGCGAAATTTTAATTGGAAGACAATATTTGATATATATTTTACGTCTGATTTAAAAATACGTGTAAACAGATTTTTCATAATGGACAATTTGGAGCAGCGTGCCGTAATTAAATATCTTCATAAAAAAGGATTGACTCCGAAACAAATTTATGAAGATATGCAGTGTACATTGGGGCAATCCTGTCCATCATATACGATGGTAAAAAAGTGGGCTGCTGAGTTCAAGCGGGGACGAGTCAGTATCGCAGATGACCCTCGTCCCGGAAGGCCAACCACTGCGACTAATCCACAAAATGTGGCAATTATATGCGACATGATAATGAAAGACCGACGGTTAAAAGTAAGATAAATAGCTCGTACATCGTAGGCATCTCCTATGAAAGAACGCAAAACATTATAGTCAACGAATTAGGTTTTTCGAAGGTGTCGGCGAGATGGGTACCAAAGCTCCTTTCAGTGGAACAAAAAATCACTCGTCTAACAATTTCACGCGACTGTCTAGACCTGTATGAAGCTGACCCTCAAGACTTTTTGGACAGATATGTTACTATGGATGAGACATGTCCCCCACTACACGCCCGAGACTAAACAGCAATCGAAGCAGAGGGTTCGTGCTGGATCTCCGCCTCCCAAAAAGGCAAAGGCCATTTTGTCGGCGAATTAACCTTTTGACCGCCGTAGTCTGATATATAAGACACCGAATGTCCAGCCACTATCGCCGTAGTCTTATATTTAAGACATTTTTTCTGTATGTTTTTTGCAAGGTATTTTTAATTTATACCGATTTAACTCCACTGATTCGCATATGAAAGCCGCTGTAATTGTAAATTAAACAGCCACGAAACTACTCTGTTGCTTTATTTTAATTTTCTAGGTGAAAATAAAATTGAAAATATGATATTAGATTATGTATAATTTTGCCGTGGTCCCGTAGCCAAAGTCTTATATAATAGACACCAGTGATGCGACGATGACCTTATTGTAACATTTAAGTATATCGACTCACTCAACGATGTTTGTAAGATATTTATTCATAACATTGACTGTATAGATGAATTCCCCAAAATTTTCTTTCTCCGGTATTTTTAGTTCCATTCGCGTTTTTCCCCATTTCCTTTATTTCCTATACGTTATTTCTACCAACAGATAATTTCGTCACACGCTTTTTTTTCTACTCGTTATTTTTGCTACTCGCATCTTTACCACTGCAATTTTTCACCAATCTGTTTTATTCACATGCGTTTGCTTTCCCCGTAGAATATATTTCCACTGGTTTATTTTTGTCACACGTTTTAGTATCTAATATATTTTTTTACGCTAGACGCATATTTACCATGTTTTAGCATGAATACTAAGCGGGCGGGGTCGTGAAAACTACTAGAACTATTATAGGTATAGGTAGGTGATGATAATAAGCACTAGAAATAAACCTCTTTAGATAAGTGGGTTCAGACTCGTGGTCACCCCAGGTTGTCACCCCAGTACTATTCGACGGAGCCCTGCCTGAGGCAGGGCTCCTATTTCTGAGCGATTTGGCCTTCGGCCATCTAAAGATACCTAACGAACCTAAAATACCTACTTTTGCGGAATAAAAATGATTTGTGTGAAGTGAAGTGAATAGTACTGGGGTGACAACCTGGGGTGACCACGAGTCTGCCCCTAGATAAGTAGGTATCGAGTTCTATTACCTCACCGGAGAAAGAAAATTTTGGGGAATTCATCTATACAGTCGTTGGGGGCAGTTAGGATGGTTCATTTCTTTCTGCACATATTGCACATTATTCAAAGCAAGACACTCCTGTGTTGCTTTGGCATAATGTGAAGTAGCCAGATCGGGCCAAAACAACACATTTCGTTCATGGTAATAATAACCCTTTTATACATTTTTCAACATAAATATCACCATTTATGGTCCCTTTCGTTATAAATGGCCCCGTGCGTTTCCCACATGAACATATTGCTTGCCAGATCAAATATTTTTCTCCGGTTTTTCCCATATAAGTGTACTTATTCTTATCGCTAATATTCTCTTTATTCTCGGTAGTGAAGAATTGGTCACCTGGTAAAGTCGAAAAATCCTTTTTCACATATGTCTCATCCGTCTCATCGTCCAAAAGAACGCATGTTCCACTCAAATTGCACAGCAGTTTGTAAAGTTTTCGCGACCATGTTACGGAGGTATTGTATTGTTTTACCGACTGTTTAGGGGCTTTTACTTTTTTGTAGGTTTTTAAATTCTGACGCACTTTTGCTCTTTGCACCATAGATGCACTTGTTTGAACTTTTTTTGCCACATCTCGCACAGACAGATTACAATTATTTTTGTAAGTGGACACTATTTTCATTTCTAATTTTTTATTTGAAGGACCTGTCGGTCGTCCACGCCGAGCTTTTTCTTGGATTCTATAATCGTTTAAGTATCGGTTTACAATATTTCGAACTGTGGCACGATTCATATTTACTCTATTTCCGACCGACGCAAAAGTGGAATTAGGATTTTCCAGGTAAAGTCGCAGAATTTTTTCTCTTCGAATTATTTTATCGTCCTGCATTTTAAAATAAAATAAAAGCGATATTTTTTCGGAGATAATTGTGTCGATTGACAGTTCAAAATGACAAAAACGAAGTCATAAAATAAAAAATAAAAAAACGATTACTGACCTGTACCATATCATGTGCAGAGTTTGTAAAAAAACTTTTCGGTACATGCCTTATGTAGTACTAATTAATCGGTTTTATTTATAACTAAGTAATTATTTTCGTTGCGACATTGAGTATCAGAGTGAACTAACCTCTTTTTTTTTTGTTTTAAATAAATATCTACCTTAAAACGTTAATGTGTTTTTATACTAAGTAGATATTGAAATCGATATAGCGATGTTTATCGAGGTACAACGACAACCCCTATTAAGTCTTTGTATCCTCAATAACAATCAATACAGACTACGCCATCGTCTTAAATATGAGACCGCATGTGACGTCACAGATATAAAATAGGAAATTCTAGTGGTGTGGTTCACTCGATATTTCAAGTAATGTTTAAATTAAAAAAAAACTATAATTTTGCTGTCTCAAAACTTTAAATACCATAGTAATATTGAGTTAAAATTATTTAATAAAGTAAGTACCAAAAGAGTTGTGTAACTGTGTGAAATTGCATTATTACACATGTCAAACAACTTTGAAAAGTTCATACTCGATACTTTTCTAACATGGTCAATCCTCTCCCTTCTGATGTCAACTTATCATCTAAAATCCAATGAAGGCAACGCCAATGTCTGAAATACTAGACCGCTTATGACGTCAGAGATATGAAATTAGAAATATTAGTAATGTAACATTGTCAATCGATAGAGTTTTATGACTGGTAAAATACTCGAACCAAATCATTGATAAAAGAAAGGAAACCATTAATAAAGTAATGATGAACGTCATTTAGTTATAATAATGTATAGTATGTATGTATTTTATTAAATCATAGAGTGGTAGAAAAGGAAGTGTTACTCATTTTAAATAAAATTAAAATATCTATCGTAACAGTATGTCAAGCACTACACGGTTTTCGGTCATTTTGTATAGGCGGCGACACGGGCCCATTCGATGATAGACCAAGCCGCGGTTAAAAGGTTAAGTCATGGCATCAGTCTTCTGGGATGCAAAGGGAGTAATAATGGTTGACTATCTCCAGAAAGGTACCACTATAAACTCGGACTATTATTGCGAACTTTTACGGCGATTACGAGAGGAACTGAAAGTAAAAAGACCTGGATTGTTGACAAAAAAAGTTCTCTTTCACCAGGACAACGCTCGTGTGCACACGTCACTAAAATCGATGGCAGAAATTCACAAATGTGGGTTTGAATTATTGTCCCACCCGCCTTATTCGCCCGATTTAGCACCGTCGGACTTCCACCTATTTCCAAACTTAAAAAAACACATGGGCGGTAAGTAATTTTTGACCAACGACGAGGTCCAAGCTGAAGTGGACACCTATTTTGAAGACCTGGAGGAAAGTTTCTTCAAAAGTGGTGTATTGGCTTTGGAATCCAGATAGAACAAGTGCAAAGACCTCGACGGGGACTACGTAGAGAAATAAAAATATTTAAATAAAACTTTGGATTTGATTTCATACTTAGGCCGCGAACTTTCCAATCACCCCTCGTATTATGACAATGGAGCTGATCTGATGATGGAGTCAGAAGTTGGCCACAGAATCTCCGCTATATTTAACGTGACCGTGTTTGGACTTTTTTGTTTGGTCTTGATAAGCAGATAATGACTGAAACGAGTACAGTCGGCAACTTTTTTTTCTTCCCCAAAAATGATATTTTTGACAGAAATTTATTAAATATAGTTCTACGCAGTTGTTCGCTTTGTTGTTCCGGTTGGCAACGCTTTTGCGGTTTTAGGGATTGCATTCTTAAGGTTGCAGCCTTGCTGGCAAACGACTATGGATCTCAGGTCCCACTCTATCTAGTAGCTTCTGTGTTGGTTTGTTTTCTTGGGATATTCCCACCTGTTACCAGCAATTTGTTAGCACTGGTACCAGCTGGGATTCTTTTTCCCACCTGTAACCACTAAAGTACTCGGTGGTAACAAGTGGGAATATTTTTCCCATTTGTTACCACTAAAATATTTGGTGGTAACAGCTGGGAATTTTTATTCCCAGTTGTTACCAGTGGTAACAGATGAGAAAAAAATCCCAGCTGTTACCAGTGGTAACAAATTGGTGGTAACAGGTGGGCATAACCCGTTTTCTTGCTATAATAAAAAGACGGTGAACATTTGTTTTGTTTATACAAGTAAATAAATTTGGTGTTCTAAGGCCCGTATTATGGCCTACTCGTATATCGCGGTGGATAAAAAATCCGTCACTCTAGCATTTGTTGATGTTTTGTCCACGTTTATACACACCGATAATCACAACTATACCTGAATTTTAAATGAAAGTGTGTCTATAGTGTTTGTTACGGTCTTGCGGCGTAACAGCTCAATTTATTTAGATAAAATTTGGTATTGAGATACTAGGTATAGTGTTACGGTCCCCTCCGGTGGTGGTCATAGGGTATATCCAGTAATTTGTAGTTCTCAGAAAATAACGATAGAATGAGTGCTTTACGTAGCGGGCAATAGCTAAACCTTACTATTAATATTGACTTGAGGCTCTGGTTAGTTAAGAAACTGGAAAACTTAATATTCAAGTCCTCGTTTTCTCATAACGCCGTACCAATCACTTTGGAATAAAATTGCAGGTGTAAATTACCAAACGCGTTATGTAATACGCGAGTCGTTACGGCCTATTTAAAATTCATTATTATGCCATCAGAGTTATAAAACTAGAAATTGCTCATTAACGCAACCTTGCGGACATCGGACATTAAATTTATTAACATACCAGGTAGGTTTGTATTTTGAGAAGAGAAAACAGTTATCTCTCAATCAGCCGATCGACCTTCAGTTTCTCAAACAAAAGTGTGACATTCCGTCACGTCGGGAGAAATGCGGCCGAATTGGCAACGAACCATTGACACAATGCCGGTTCATCGGCGCCCTCAGGTGCGCGGGCGCACCCCCCCGCCCCCGCCGCCGCCATCTTGAATTCCGCTCACTCAGAGCCCGCGCGCGTCTCGCGGCCGACGCACGTCCGCGAAAGCCTCCGCTTGTGTTCTGTGATGGTGATATCTAGTGTTGTGTAGCCATGGATTCTACGCCGATCTGCCGGTGCCGCGTGCTGTACCTCGGCTCGGCGGTCCCGCAGCAGAGCAAAGACGGCCTCCAGGGCATCCAGGAACCCCTGCGGGAGCTGTATCCGGATAAAGGCGCCACCAGCGGCGGCATCGACTCGTGGCTGTCCGTGTGGTCCAACGGGATTCTGCTGGAGAATGTGGACGAGAGCGGGTCAAGGGTCGCGAGGTTCTTCCCCATCTCGAGCTTGCACTACTGCGCGGCCGTGCGGCGCGTGACCGTGGAGGGCGCGCCGCGGTTCCTGCCGCTGGACTCGCCCTTCGCGCGCGCGCCGGCGCCCCGCCGCCCGCCGCTGTTCGCGGCCGTGCTGCGCCGCACGCAGGGCATCAAGGTGCTCGAGTGCCACGCGTTCATCTGCCGCCGCGAGGCCGCCGCCAACGCTCTCGTGCGGTGCTGCTTCCACGCGTACGCGGACAGTTCCTACGCGAAACGCCTCGAGTCCGAGCGGGCGCCGACGACGCTGCCGCCCGAGGACGAGGAGCTCGAGGCGTACGACGGCGACGAGAACCACAAAGTGTGGATCGGCGAGGAGCGCGACGACGCGAGCGACGAGATCCCGCAGACGCGCGCGCCGCGCCCGCGGCAGATCGCGCGCCCGGCCTCCGTGCCGCCGCCGCCGCCGCCTCCGGAGGAGCCCAAGAAAAAGATCACCAAAAAGATTAAAAAGAAGTCGTCGGCGTCCGCGGACGAGCTATACGCGACGATGCCGGGCCCGGGCCCGCCGCACATGATGAACGGGCGCTCGCTGGGCCGCGCGCCGCCCGCCTGGGCCGCGGCGCCGCACCCGATGGTCCTGCTGGCGCACCCGGCGGCCACGCTGCCGCACGCGCGGGCCGCGACCCTGGCGCACCGCCGTCCGGCCTCCGGGGCCTACCCGCCCGGCCCACCCGGCCCGCCGGCCCGCGGGCGGCTGCAGTACGCCACCGTCGACCCTCGCCGCTCCAAGCCGCAACCGCCTTCCATGAAAGCGGCCCAGAGCATGACCACGCTCGAGGCCGCGGACGAGGCCGGAGGGATCTACAGGAAAAAGGGCCACATGAACGAGCGCGCGTTCTCCTACAGCATCAGGCAGGAGCACCGGAGCCGGTCGCACGGGTCCCTCGCCAACCTTAAGTTCGCCGCGACTCCCGAGGTGAGTTTATTGATTGCTCTCGTTTTTCAGCGGTGTTGTAAAGCGTTGCGTAAAGTTAGCGTGACAAAGTGAGCGGCGCGCAATCGTTCAATGAAAATTATCGTGATTATCATGAGGTGATGCGATTGGTTGTGTAATGTCTCTACTCAACATGTAAGAAACATAGGAGTCGGATTGCGGTACAAGAAAGTCATAGTTTACCCTCCTCGTAGGTATGAACAAATATCGCGTATTTACCAGAACAACACTATAGACTCCTCTCCCTCATGAGTATCGCCAACTGTCCAGAAAAAAATATTTGAGTCAAAGAATGTGCGCTGGTAGATATTGGACGTGTAAAAGTGCCAGTGCATCTTTTATCTTGAATATGCTAACATTTCAAGTTATTCGACTCGAATCGTGGTTGTTATATTCTGCTAAATAACATTGACAAAAATCCAAACTCCAATCCTCAGACGTTCAACAGCAAAAATAAACGAGGGTGCACAGTTAACTGACTATTTGTGAATGTTGTCTCATTACGACAAGTTTCACTAGGTAGTGGTCAGTCAACTGTGATGCTGTGTTTCACTTAAATCTGACGATTGGACTAATGTGTTAGCCGGAACGCACCCAGTTCTTCTGTAATTACTGCTCAAAGAAGCGACAACTTTCACTAACTTTTTAGTCACACGGAGAACAACAAAATGATTGACATTATTTTACAAACTTGCTTAAAAAAAGATGAACGAAGGCTTGTTTTGACCGGTTGGTTGAATAGTTGGCACCAAACTGTGCCTACTTAAGACAAGATGCATTCTTCAATCGTTATCGTTTTCGAAAATGTATAGATTGACGTAAGTTCGTGTCGAGCGCATATGAGCGCATGCGCACATGATTAAGTTTGACAGTTTTCGAAAATCGTTTACGTTAGCGTTAGCATCTTATCTGGGACCACTAGAAGATGTCAGATGTCAAGGAGGTAGATAGTAGTTAAGAATGGGCGAATCGGAAATCAAATACCTACGTAGACAATACAATACAGAACACTTTATTGTTCACCAAACAAAAACATAACACAGAAGGAGCACAATTAAAAATAATACAGGTAAGCAACAGGCGGTCTTATCGCTGATTAGCGATCTCTTCCAGACATACCTTGGTAGGGACAAGATGTCAAATTCATATATTTTATAAAGTAGGTACATTTTAATCCCGTTCGCTGTAGCCAAATAGAAAGGGGTAGCTATATTTTATTTATATATATATATAGGTATTTTTATAGTTTATAGGTACTATAATAAGCCTAATGGAACCCTGACCCACCATAGAACTGTCACAGTGACGTAATGATTCAAGTCGTAAGAAGTGTCAAACGAATTGTTTATAATGTCACTGTTGTGACACCGTTCTATGGTGGCTCAAGGTTATATTGGGCTGATATTACTTAAAAAAAAAAAACAATAATGGTCGTACATCGTCGAGTACTAGGTCGGTTCGCAAGTTAAGACGCGTTGAAGTCTTTTCTATAATAGTGTCTATGATGTCAATTTCAAAACCCTATTAAAAATTAAATTATGAAAGCTTTATTAAGACCCTGTCATCCCGGCTCATAGACACCTCCGGAGATCCAAGAGCTGGTGCTAACCTCTCCCAAAAGATTGGGCTAGCTATACAAAGAGGTAATGCAGCCAGTGTCATAGGGACCATGCCGCGAGCGGACCTGCTAGAGGGATGATCTTTTTATAGTAGATTATTATGAATTTCTTTAATATTTGAGTAGCTTAGTTTTATTTTAATTGTATTAAAAAAATATCACATATTTTTATTTATTTAACAAATGAATAGCAGTAGTACCTAAGTTTATTTCTTTATCAGACCAGAAGATATAACATCACGTATTCTAATATCCCAATCCAACAAGAAAGGTTTGAGGTTATAATTTGTTTTTGACAGCTCACAATCGACTGCTTTATTTCATTGTACCCTAACTCCAAGTGTTTTGAGGTTATTTTTCATTAAACAGTTTATACTGTGGTACGGACGAGCGAGTGCGAAGAATCAGGGGCCGGCAACCGGTCGCGCGGAGATCACAGGACCGGCCCTCGACACACTCGGGGAGCCGCCATTCATTATGCGCTTGCGTCGATCTCTCGACACTCTGTTAGGGGATTCTTTTACCGGCGTAGGTACTCAAAAACATTTTAAGAACATTAAACTTGTACAGTCAGCATCAAATATATAGACACAGTAAAACTTCCAAAAATATGTAAACGCGACTCTACGGCGAGGGAATAAGGGTGTATATATATTTCTGAAACCTTGTTAACGTATATATATTTATGACGCTGACCGTACAAGCATGTAAGTCGTGTAAATGCAGTTGAAATGCGCTCTTTGCGTAGTATGCGTAGTGTGAAACTGATTGATAGAATAAGAAATGAAAAAATCAGAGAGAAATGTGGAATAAAAGAAGATGTAGTGACTAAGATTGAAATGATCATTTGGAAAGGATGGATGAAAGAAGATTGACGAAAGAGATATACAGATCGAAAGTGAGTGGAAGGGTCGGAAGGGCCGCCCTATTTTTTCGAATCAAATCGGAGAAATACTGGAAAAGGGCCGAATCTTAAGTACCCGAAACCGACACGCCTGCATGACCCGATGTATGAATGTTGAAGAAGCGAAAGAAATTTGTCAAGATCGTAGCAAGTGGAAAGAAGTGGTCTCTGCCTACCCCTCTGGGAAACAGGCGTTATTTAATGTATGTATGTAAACTTGTACCTTTTTCAAAAATCTACCTCATGATCTAACTGACAGTGCGGCCGTTATGCAATGCAACTGTCAAGTTAGTCAATTTTTTTTTTATCGTCGATTCAAATCTGTCCAAAATATATGATCCAACATTGGCCTCAATAATATCTGACATGTCTTTATTGCTAGAGGTATAAACCTACCGCTAAACAGCAGTGTTCGCAGTGTTGTGTTCCGGTTTGGGATAAGACAGCCGGTGAAATGACTAGCATAGAGGCATTCCATCTTAGTCCTCAGGGTTGGCAGTGCATTTGCAGTCTTGTGAATGCGAATGTCTATGGGTCACAGTTTCCACTTCCCATCAGGTGGCCTGTGTGCTCGATTGCCTTCCTATGCCATAAAATAAATAAATAAATAAATTGCTGGTGACCTCCCTACTGATTTACCTGATTTCGTCGATGAAACATTAAAATGAAAATAAAAGCACTTCGAGTTGTGACACTGAAAATGTTCATACAAAATGCTCATTTCTCTCCCTTTAAACCTTGTCAATTTATTCGATTATTGAATTGAATACTTTTTCCTTTCCCACAAATGTCCTGAAAAAAAAGTACACACCTAGTTTTTCATAATAATAACCACGCCATTTAAATAATCATGGATATCGGACTTGATTTAGGGGGTGAGAAACTTTATCGAGATATTTGTAAGATTTTTTTGACGGCAACGCGGTCAAGCGTCTCACTATCCTCTTTACATAGTACGGGTATAAAACGACGTCGCTTTCCACCGTTTGTCCGTCTGTATGTACGCTAAGGTCTTCCAAACTACGCAACCGATTTTAATGCAGTTTTCATCAAGATAGAGTCATTTTACTTGTGGGGGAACCTCGTGCAGGGTCCGTCCACCGGGTTGGCACCACCATCTTATCCATTAACCTACCGCCAAGCAGCACTGTTTGCATTGTTGTGTTCCGGTTTGGGGATAAGACCGCCGGTGAAATTAACTAGCATAGAGGCATTCCATCTTAGTCCTCAGGGTTGGCAGCGCATTTGCAGTCTTAGGATTGCGGTCTTGTGAATGCGAATGTCTATGGGTCACAGTTTCCACTTACCATCAGGTGGGCTGTGCGCTCGTTTGCCTTCCTATGCCATAAACAAAAAACAAGAGGGAGCGTTTAAGTATAAAACATTGATGCGTGGTTTTAATTATTGTGCTATTTGTGCTACACTAATTGAAAACTGGTAATTTAATGTGTAGTTAAATTACGCTATAAAACCGGTTATTTACCACAATTTGCTCACAAACATCCTGTAAATGCGAAATTTAGTTAAATACGAATTAATTGTACTTCGATGATGTCTTGACCAGAATAAGTACTAACTGTGTTATGTTATGGTTATGAGGATTGTAAAGTGACGACTCAATCGCATGGCTATTAAATTAAAACGTATTCCTCGATTTTTTAATGTTTGTTTCTTAAGTACCCGAAACCGACGTGCGTGCATGACTCGATGTATGAATGTGGAAGAAGCGAAAGAAATTTGTCAAGATCGTAGCAAGTGGAAAGAAGTGGTCTCTGCCTACCCCTCTGGGAAACAGGCGTGATTTAATGTATGTACGTATGAATTTGTTCTAGATATTGTGTATTGTGTGATGAGCGAGAATATTTTGTTTCTGTCTTGGATGTTTTCAATAACTCAAATACTCAAACGTTTATTCTATTCTACAATGTGAGTTAACAGTTGAATCGCTTAACTTCAAACTCGGATAAATCCATTCAAAAGGACGACGGAATTTGCGTCTTTTTTAACAAGGTAAGTTTTAAATTCGTATACTAAATTGGTTGATTGATTGACAGGCTAAGTAAAGCTAATACAGTAATTAATATAAATAACTTAATGATGGATACTGTTGGGCATATCAATGTATACATGTTACACAAATACCCAAATAATGAAATTCTATGAATAATGTCAACCCTCGCAAGCTGAGATTACAGCTTACTATGGTTGAAATTATTTTTGTTATTTATTTATTAGGGTTATGTACCCAAGGGGTAAAAACGGGACCCTATTACTAAGACTCCACTGTCCGTCCGTCTGTCTGTCACAAAGGCTGTATTTCATGAATCGTGATAGCTAGACAGTTGAAATTTGACGACGCGCTAGCCAAGTTGGTAGTAACCCTGCCTACGAAGCTAGCGGTCCTGGGTTCAAATCCCGGTTCAATCCCTGTGTTCAAAGCGCGAATATTTGTTCCCGAGTCATGGATGTTGTCTATGTATTTAAGTATATATTTCTCTATATAAGTATTTATATCGTTGTCTAGTACCCATAGTACAAGCCTAGAGCTTAGTTTGGGACTAGGTCAATTGGTGTGACATGGTCCCCTGATATTTATTTATTATTTTCACAGATGATGTATTTCCGTTGCCGCTATAACAACAAATACTAAAGACAGAATAAAATATTTAAGTGGGGCTCCCATACTACCCGTTTTTTGCTGTTTTTGCTCTATATTAATAACGGCAACCGGGTGTCTAATGTTGTATAGATAGGTACGGAACCCTTCGTGCGCGAGTCCGACTCGCACTTGGCAGATTTTTTTGGGTATTTTGTAACAGTTGTATAATTATGTTTATTATACCTAGAGCTTAGTTTAGGCACAGTCTTATCTCGCGTCTCAGTTAAGAACTAAGTCATTTTGTGTGATGATTCTCTCTCTCTCTCATTCTCATTCTCATTCATTTATTATTTCATCCCTACTTCACTTCTATTCTAGGCGGTATTTAACCTGTTTCGCTATTGCTTTTACTAATATACACTGTTAAACATCTTAGCCTATTTGTGCAAATTGTGGTTACAGAGTTATCAACAAGTTTTTAGAGTTGTGGGTAATTCTGTAGCTCTGCCTACCCCTCTCTGGGAATGAAGGCGTGAAGGTATGTATGTATGTATGGTATTGCTTTTAACTCGGCCGTCTAATAACGAGGGTAATCACTCAAGTAAATAAGAGCTATCAAAACGGTGACAGTACGATAACAAGTCAACAACGATATGGTTTTTATCGTGTTGAATAGAAGCCTTGTTTGTTTGTTGTTAATCTCGTAATTGCTCCTTTAAAATATTGTTCAATCTGTCGAAATGTCACTGTTTTTCCCAAGCTGTATTATGTTTCGCGTCGCGCCCACCTGTGCTCAATTTAAATAATGAATCATTTGAAGTGTTGCATTGTTTCTTCGTTTATGGCTCTTCAACGAGCGCTGCTATTTATATCTATATTACAATATTGTTATGTCCGGTAAAATCTACCTTTAAAAAAAATCAGTTATGTTAGTTCCCAATATTACATACATACATACATAAACTCACGCCTTCATTCCCAAAAAAGTGGGGTAGGCAGAGCTACAGAATTACTAACAACTTTATGAACTTGTCGATAATTCTGTAACCACACTGCACAATTAGGCTAACATGTTCCCAATATTAAAAACGCAGATAAACCAGTGGTCAGCCAGAAACCAGTAGTCAGCCTCTGCCTATATTTCGTATGAGTGGGAAGAGTACGAAAGATATATTTCCCACTCTTCGCACTAATTATAAGGTCGACTAATGGTCTCTGGCTGACAAATGGTGCCTTTACCCTATTAACCGGCGAGTTTATGTTGTCCCGTCAGAGTGTATAAAACACATTTTAGCGCTTGCATTCTCAATTAGGGCAGGCGGTAATAAAATGAATCTAAAGGGAAAATAATATACGAAGTGTTTCGTCAAATATCAAAAGTTATCCGCCATGTAGTGTTAACTTAGAACTGTACGTCAGTATTCTACTCGATAAACCCATATTGCTTTTGACGTGTTACGGTATTGTTTTTAACTCGTCCGCCTTTATTGTCAAGTAAATAAGAGCTATCGTAATGTTGACACGATAACATGGCAAAAAATATGCTTTTACCGATCGGTATAAAGCTCCGTAACCTGCCAACTAGATTACAGGGGCACAGTACAGTAGAGTTCATAAATATGTGTACTCTTTAGAACCTTGTCTATTTAATTAAAGTGACAAGGTACTAAAGTTTACAATAAAACAAAAAAGTATATACAATCCACAGAAAAAGTAGTCGGCCAATTCAGCCATCGTGGGATATAATTTTCGCTTTCTCGCCATAAAATTGCAAGATCTAAGGCCTCCATTTTGTTTCAGTTTCAGCTTATTCAGATTCTGTGTCGTACTTTGATGTAACATATATTCACTTAACAATAATGGCTACTATACCGTCATCAATATGATTACAAGTACGATATGGGAACAAGATAGATTTGAATTTATTGAAATAGAGCCCCAGTAGTAATATGGTGGTCAACACAGGTGTCAGGTAAAATATAGGATAGGTCAGAAGTTGTGTTCTGCTGTAGGTAATACAAAAGAATAGTGATATTATAAGCATTTTAAATTCAATGTCGTTACGAATAGAGTATACACTCTCGGTCAAATAATACGGGTCAGAGTGCGTTTTTCATACAAACGAGGCTATTTCGAAGCCTTGGTTCCTGGCCAGGGGTTGTTTTGAGTGAGGTTTCATAGTGGATACTTTGAGGTTCAATAGAGGAGGTCAGAAGTGCTTAAGATACCTAACTGATCGCACAATCAGTTAACACCACAGCGAGAGAGTTTGGATCAGCGTTTGGATTTCCTTACATTTTATTTCCATTTTAGATGTTTTTCTGAACATGCACGATTCCGGCGTTAACCGCAGACTCAATCAGTTGGGTATCCTAGGCACTCTGGAAGTCCTGTATCGATGCTCTGGGTATCCATCATCAGATTTCACTAACAGCATCCCCTGGCGAGGAACCAAGGCTTCGAAATGGCCTCTTTAGTATGAAAAACGCACTCTGACCCGTATTATTTGACCGCGAGTGTATAATGCTTTGACTACTAAATTGCAGTTATATGCCTTATTTAGTAAAACACTATCCTAATGGCCGATCGTACCTCAACTATAAAAAATCTTCCAAGTCATACAATGCTGCATTGAAAGAGCTCTTCCAATCACAAATATAAGTACTTATTTGGTAAGACATTAACAACAACTTAATACGCCGTATCCAACTAAATGATAAGTCAGTGTTCTACATGCTTCGACTACGAGTGTGGGAGCATCCGAGCGAACTTAAAGATAATTGCGGCAACTGTATCTGCCATTATTTCTTATTCAATTATAATGAGGCACTGACAACATCGATTACCATTAATTTTGCGCGTGGCATCGATTGAGTGTCTGCAGTCGGCGAATGTGTCATGATGAACACAGATTGATTTGTAAAGTCAAGTTTTTTCCAAACATGGTTTAAGCTATTTTAAAGAAGCAAGGATCAGAATAATATACGATTACAAAATATAACTGATTATTTTTTTATGAAAAGGATAAGGCACACAGGCCACCTTATGACTGCAATCTCAACACTGCTATCTTAAGACTCCAAATGCGTTGCCAACCTTGAGTACCAAGATCGAATGCCTCTGTAATATCAATGACACGATGATGTCTAAAAATAAAACAATTTCTATTTAAATGAAGCTGTAGACGCAACTTCCAATAATATTATCCAAATTCTAATAATTTAAAAACAAAATGGCTGTCTTAGCTCTAATCTTAAATCCGATGAACCTACTATAGGTCCCGACAAAGGCTTTTCGTCGTATCATTTCATTTCGTGTATTCATCGAATTTCTAAACTCTTGCGCAAGTCAAGCTCCTAAGCCTAAGCGAGAAGCATCCGGATATAACATCAGTGGTTTTATCATCTTACGTAGCAAATCTCTTTCCCTCTATCGAACTGGTTTAACTTGATCCCCGCGCTAGGGTCGTGTCCGCATAGCTCAGTGCAAAATATTTGTAATGCAATCGTTTCGTTACAGCTTTGTAAAATAGATGAGGTGTCATTATCAAAAAGCGTGTTCGTATGGCAACTCTTACATATTCTTGTATGCAAGTCCAATTGTAATTCCAGTTCTAGACTTTTTTCTGAAGCCGTGGAAACGAACGACCAAGGGATTTCAGGTGTTATTCTCCTTAAGAGACTCGCGTTCTAATTCGTCGACGAAATATTTGCCGGCGCATTAAAATATTTATAATTCTCTGACGGGACACTTAGGCTTGTATTTACAATCGAGCCTAAGTATACCTATAGTTAAAATGTACTGTTGTGTATAAGAGGCGGTCTTACCGCTAAATTGCGATCTCTTCCAGACAACCTTGGACAGAGAAATAGTAAAAGGCCAAAATACATGGCAGGCGGTGTAAACGAAATAATACGTAAACAAATTAAAGACGTCTGTGACCTAATCTTGTTTCTTTTTTTGTACCACGTCGGTTGTGTTGTACTTTGAAGTGTGTTTTTTGTACCACGTCTGTTGTGTTGTAGTTTCTAGTGTGTTTTTTGCACCACGTCTGTTGTGTTGTAGTTTGTAGTGTGTTTTTGTCAAATAAATGTTATGAGTTTGAGTTTAAATACATTTGTATTTATATGAACCCGTCACTTTTTCATTTCATCGAACTCTATTTTCTGTTGAAACCATGATGTTTTAAGATATCTTTAGTATTCATTACGGAGGTTAGATTAGACTTGTGATTGTGAGCAACAAAAAAAACTCATGCAGCGAGAAATGGCTTTCAATGTAATCAAAATGATACGTTCTTTGAAAAGTGTTTCTAAAGAATAAAACTTACCCATTTTTAAAACTACAATCACAACACTGCAATGCCCACTTCGAGAAAACTCGTCTTTGCCGCGTAAGAGAAACACCACAGTTATGTGTTCGTAATAGTTCGCTCATCGGGTGACATCGGCTGACATCGGGTGCTATCCGATGGCATCAGACCCGTCGCGGTCAAACCTGTTAGAAATGTGCCGGCGGCTAGAGCTAAGGAGGACATTCCGGGCGATTGCTGCTTGCTTCTAAACCTAGCTCGGAAGCATCTGTAAGCAAATATGTTGCGTGATTTGTGTTTGTGGAATGTGAAGATGTTGATGATGTATTGGCCTAGTTGGTAGTGACCCTGCCTACGAAGCTAGCGGTCCTGGGTTCATACATACATACATACCTTCACGCCTGTAATCCCAGAGTGGGGTAAACAGAGCTACAGAATTACCTACAACTTTAAAAAAATGTTGATAGTTCTGTAACCACATTTTGCACAAATAGGCAAAGATGTTTACCAGCGTATTAGTGACAGGTTGCAAGCCCATCGCCTAATATGTAGTACTACAAGCCTTTATTCCCTTAGTCGCCTCTTACGACATCCACGGGATGACATGGAGTGGCACAATCCTAAGCCGGCAACCACACGGCAAATAAGAAAACGAATTATAGCTTATAGTTGTCTCAAGGCAATGTGTCTAATTTTCGATTTATTTTTCGAATTTTAACAGTCAGTAGTAGATCAAACAACGGGCCCTTAGCGGTTTAGACTGGGCGTTTTCTATCAGACATCAGTGAGTCACAGGAAAAAATGTATATGTATATCATGATCGAAGTCGGAAATCGATTTCTCATGACAATTTGACCGCGATGTTCACGCAGTTGCATACTTTATGGATGATTTTATTCAAAATGATCTATCACTTATTTTTTTTACTCAATACGAAGGTACTTTTTGACACTCCTAATTAGTTAAGTACTTTTAACACAAGAGTCGGTAAGACTGCACCGAGCGTCCGCTGGCGCGTTTTGTAATTAAATATTGTCTTGAAATCGAACGATGTTTTTATCTTGTAAAAATGAATATGCAGTTTATAGGGTACATGACTCGTTTTAAAGATTATTGAATCCTTTAATTAATAAAAATGTGATAATGATTACTAAGCTTAAAAAAAACCGTTTTTATGAAAAGAGGAAAGACATTTATTCACGCCAAAATTACACAATCTAAAAACATAACAAAATTAAAAAATACAGTAAAACAAATTCTTAAAACTAAACTTAAAACCTAGTGTTACCTCCCCTAGCCCTAATTACAGCCTCCATACGGCCCTTCATTGACCTCACCAACGTCACGATGCGTTCTTGAGGAATGTCACTCCACTCCTCGACGACGGCGTCCCGAAGCTGTTCAAGGGTGGCAGGGGCAGTATCACGAGACCGCACCCGGCGTTTCAGATCATCCCAAAGGTGCTCTATGGGGTTCAGGTCAGGACTTCTCGCTGGCCACTGCATCACGGGGATCCCAACCTGATCCAGGTGGTCCCGAACAATCAACGCCGTATGAGAGCGGGCGTTGTCGTGCATGAATGTGAATTCAGGCCCGACAAAACCAGCATACGGGACCACGTGGTCCTCCAGGATCTCTGTGATGTACCGATGAGCAGTCAGGGACCCCTGGCCACATCCACCTCCTGTAATTAATTTGACACCTTGTCCCTACTTAGGTCTGGAAGACCGCCTGTTGTTTACCTATATTATTTTTGATTATGCTCTTTCTCTGTTATGTTTTTGTTTGTTGTACAATAAAGTGTTTTGCATTGTATTGTATTATGCATTAGAAAAATCTTAATTCAAAACTATTTCTTTGGCTTGTGAAAGAAAAACCAGATTACACCTCAAACACCTTAGGCACCAACTGTGGCGTTAAAGACCCCGTAATTTCTTGTGATAAATAATTAAGCGTGATCTCATAGTTACGTAACCAGCTAGAAGCAAAAACCACGGCATAATGTATGTATGATTTAATCAGCATGTAATTGTAGTTTTTTAAGAGAAAATTGTTGAAGTTAAGTTAAATTCTTAACACTAATGTGTCAAATTAATTGTACTTAAACATAGCCCGGTGTTTTTTTTAGCCTATGTGTGAGTGTCTTGCTTTCCGTGCTTGTGCTTGTCTTGCTTGTAGTGGAATAAAGGGTGGGAGGCCTTTGCCCAGCAGTGGGACATTATAGGCTTTTAAATAAAATAAAAAATGAGTGTGTTGCTGGACAAATGCCCCGTACATATCCATGAGTAAATATTTAATGCCATATCGATGATTATATTCCCTTCTGCAACTTTTATTTTACGAAATTAGGTCATAACGTCGATTTAAATAAACAAATAGCCATAGTTTTATTGGTTCATTAATTTTTTTACGCATAAGTTCGTTTGACCGAAAACGGATTTTACAATAGAAATGGTTTTATTTTAATTATTATAAAACTAACCTACCCTAACCTAACCTAATCTACACAATAGACGTTTATGAAATTCTGAAATGTCCGCCTAAAAGGGTGTTATGCGAAAAGATACATTATGCGTTTCAAAGGGATACTAGTTTAATTTTGTCCGTTTTTTAAAATAGCACGTTAGCGTATTGTATCTAGTGATGGGCGATTTCTGAAACATTACAAAACTTTCCTTAACTGCGAAAATTACAACTTCTGAAAGTTACATAATAAGATGAAAATGATTCTGACACAAGTAAATTTCATTTAAATTTAATGAAAAGTTTCCGTTACTTACGTTGCTTTACAAAACTGAAGTAATTTTCAGAAATTAAACGATTTCACTTCAGAATAATACTTGAAATTTTGGGTGAAAGTTTCAATTATGAAACTTTCAGGATATTGCAGAAATTTAAGTGAAAGTTTCACTTTTGAAACTTACAAGTCGCCCATCACTAATTGTATCTCGCCCTCTAGGCCTTAAATTGTAGTGGAAAATACACAACAATGATAGGTACCTACCTACAAAACAAAATTCACACACACTGATAAATCCAGGTACCTGTGACGTCATTTTTCGTATCCACTCCACTAATTTGCGCCGTACGTCACGTCGCAAAAAACCTCAGGTAACCTTCCCTATAATACAAATTCGATGAAGGGATTAGCTGAACAGGATCTGTGCCTCTATTCTACGCTGTAATACAATGTTGCTTTTGACGTGTTATTATATTGTTTTTACCAAGAATAGAGACGGTAGATAACGATAGTTGACTTATTTGGGTAATGTCGAATATCGAATCTAAGCCAAGTTTAAATCTAAAAGCCCGTTGAAGTCTTCTTCATAGAAGTTAGAAGGGACGAATTTTAATGTATGTTTTTTGTTTTTCTGAGAGTATGTGTCAATTAATACTTAACTAGTACGTACCATTTAAAAAAAAAGATTTCTTTCGTATTGATTTTAATTCGGCCGCTATTTACTGTCAAGTAAATAAGAGCTATCAAAACGTTGATATACGATAATACGTGAAAATTAATTGGACTAAACCCCTGGACCGCTTTTCCACGTGGCAAAACCATATTACTTTTCACACGTTATCCTTCACACCAAAACATGCAGTTGGAATTTGGCTTGCTTTTTATTAAGCACATGTAACATTTTTTCAACTAAATATGATCATCTTTTAACTGTCAGTTAACATCGTCTAATAAAAAACAAGACATTTCTTTGTACATGTTTTTCTATCCCGAGCCACAGTTACACTGCACTAGTTCACTTCGTGAGTCACTATGTTGCCATTGTAGTAATACCAGGATACGCAAACACCTGCGCGTACGCATATCAACCTTAACTCAACGCAATAAAGACCATAACAGGTGCATACGTATTGTGGTTTTACAAATTTAAGTATACAGTGTAATTGAAGTAATATGGTTTTTATTGCATTGTGATAAGATCTATGGAAGGTGTATGTAGTGTCTGATGGTAGTCCCACGACGCGGTCAACAGACTCTGGGAAGCGAGTTCGTGAATAGGCGATATAAAGACGCTTGTCTGCTATAGGTGGGTCAGTAACAGTTTTTAGGGTACTGTACCCAAAGGGTGCTAACGGGACCCTAAGTAAGCCTCCGCTGTCCGTCTGTTTGCATATTATGAACCGAAATAGGCAAACAGTTGAGATTTTACAATGTGTATTTCTACTGTCGCTACCGTAAAGCAGGGTGTTACTTTGATAGCAATGACCATTCCACAAAAACATGTATTAGCGGTAGCGGCGATAGTTGCTCCTTCAGTGTTACTGTCTATTTTTGTGTAGAAAAAATATAAACAGTTAGTGTTGCTTTTTGTTTTGATTGACAAAAACAAAACAAAACCTATGTTATGCAAAACCGTATGTCACTTGAATGTTGTCTTAATATTAAGCAAATCTAATTAGTGATATCGAAAAGCACCATCTATTTTCAGCGGGTTTACTTGAGATGTTCATTCAAATATTTAGCTTTTTTAAAGTACCTACCCCATTCGCATTTTAACTTTGATCATAGTGGTTTTATTTTAACTGATTTCTGGATCCATATTGGAATACATAATGTTTATTACGCATAATGTATCATAACGCATAACGGTTTTTACAATAAAAAGGGTTTTATTTTTATTATTATTAAAAAGTAATCTAACGTAACCTAATCTACACAATAGATTTTTATTAAATTCTGCAATGTCAGCCTAAAAGGGTGCTATGCCAAACGATTTTATTTTACGTAGATACACATCTAAGTTGAATTGTTAATAATTCTAAATACATTCCTCAAGGATCGTAATCTTACTTTTCACCCCTCCGTGAGGGTATTTAATTCAATAACCGCTAACTTTATCCAATCACCCTTTCCCAACAGCTACAAGTTGAAAGTGTCCGTCGAAGCCCGTCTATTAAACCACAATAAAATACGCTATTGTTTCTCACTTCGTTATGGTTGGCTTCTTCCACGTCCAACACTTAATTTGCCAGCGGCTCCAAATAGGGTCTAATTTGTATGGATTTTAGGGAGCTGGGCGCTGATGGTTGCATGTTGAGTAAGCTGAGAAGACGCTATATATCGTCGGTGATACTGCTAAACCACGTAACTAACAAATTTATGATAGAGCAAAATAAACCTTAACGTTCTTATTAAAAAGGTGCATTTTGCTCCGTAATAAAAATGTTACTTACTCAGTTTTGCAGTTTCACCGACGGTATGTATGTATGTATTTCGGTAATAGCTACAGCTGGTACAGTCGATTAGTGGTCGAATGTACGCAAGTCTGGTCAATTCTTCTCGGTAAAACTATATTTTAATTGACATGTTATCGTATCGTTAACTTTACAATAGTTTTTGGCTACCTTTGACGTTCATCATACTAGCTCTCTAGTCTCACACAAAGCTCTAGACTTGTACTTGTTGTAAGGCCGACTGTACCATATTATAGTATTGTCATCGGAATAACATAATCAAGTATCCAATGTCAATCTGACTGCTAGAAGTAGGTCAAAATGTACTTCCAAGATTGAATTACATATAAGTAGTAAATTACAAGTCGAGCTATGATTGTGATAATTAAAAGAACAGCAAAACACTACCAGAAAGATATCATATCGCAATAGATCGGTCTTATGTATCTCTTGGTCTACATTAAGATGATCGTGAAGCTGAACATTTCCATGCAAAATTCGATAAATTTTCTCTCCTAGTCCGATTTCACTGATTTTTTAATATGTTGAAGATATTATGAAAAACTAGTCTGTGTGTTAAAAATGGAAACAATAAACCTAGTTTTTCATACACTCTCGGTCAAATAATACGGGTCAGAGTGCGTTTTTCATACAAACGAGGCTATTTTGAAGCCTTGGTTCCTTGCCAGGGGTTGTTTTGAGAGAAGTTAAATGGTGGATTCTCCAAGGTTCAATAGAGGAGGTCAAATGTTCTTAAAATACCTAACTTATCGCACAATCAGTTAACACCACAGCGAGAGGGTGTGGGTTAGCAATTGGATTTCCTTACATTTTATTGCCATTTTAGATGTTTTTCTGAACATGCACAATTCCGGCGGTAACCGCAGATTCAATGAGTTGGGTATCCTAGGCACTCTGGAAGTCCTGTATTGATGCTCGGGGTACCCATCATCAGATTTCACTAAAAGCATCCCCTGGCGAGGAACCAAGGCTTCGAAATAGCCTCTTTAGTATGAAAAACGCACTCTGACCCGTATTATTTGACCGCGAGTGTAGTTACTACAAAATACTCTAAATTCGTGGATATCCGAATTGATTTAGGGGGTGACAAACGTTATAACCCGCAGCTATATTTGTACTGGTTTTTTTAAATCTACTGGATTTAAACGTAAGTTCACCATTTTCCTAAGTTGTTTAGTTGCTGTTTAAAAAAAACCACGCTTGAAATGCAAACGCTCCACCAGTCGTGCCTACCATCTTTTTGTATACCGCTTTTGAAGGCCTCTCTCGCAATTCGAGACGCAGTGTTTAGCAAGACACGGTTACCAAATTATTATTATAAATACAGTGGAAGTCGTAAGTAGCTGCATATTTACGTACCTTGTCGCATTAACGTATTACAGTGGGAGTGTTTTGAATTTCGTAAATCAATATCTACGACAAGGTACTAAAATGTACAAATACTTCAAGTTCGACCGTACTAGCTGTATTTATTTGCAACAATTGGAATTATTCATATTTTTTAAATTACTCTAATTTGAAAACCATTTCGAGGAATAAGGTTTTAAAGCCGTTATGCATAATTTTTTATTTTTTTTATTTATTTATCTCGGACATAAATAAATTTATAAGTAATAATAAGTATATTTGACCTTTGTTTGACTTGCGTTTCTGGCTTGAAGCCCTCCTAGGTGCATCTTACGAGTTAGGCAAAAATCGCTTGCAACAGTTTGTTTTATAACACCATTACAATCACTTTATATCATTAGATATCATTTAATTGTTGTAATTTATTAGGAAATGCCACCCCAAATTTAAAATAGGTATTCATGTCATCTATAAAATGTCTGCTAAATAAACAAAGATATTAAAACAAAACTATTGGGTCAAATACATAATTAATTAAATTGGTCTCTTAAAACTACCTATTCTTTCGAAATATAATGTAAAAACCGTGGGTTAGGTACTATTTTTGGTCTATCCCAATTCGTCTGAGCTTAAATTCGTTTGTGTGAATGATCTCGCTTCTATATCGCTGTCTTTATTTAGGAAATGGAAAGGGATAAATGGGGCGAAGAGAGGGAAGAAGGATGATTTTTCTCTTAGCAAATTAAATCCATGTCGTGTTTGTAAGATGGCCAGTTGTATTTATTATGTTTTTCGTACGTATTTTGTGTTTTCGGTTATCATTATATTCATTGTCAAAAAATACTTGCACGAGTGCACGCATTTAAAAGTTGCAGATTCATCTTATTATTTGTAAAAGTACCTATGCGTTCTAATGTTATTGTTTTTAGTTAACGTTGTTATAGAAATTGGTAGCATTGTGTATGTCATCATCATCATCATCATGTCAGCCGAAAGACGTCCACTGCTGGACATAGGCCTCCCCCAAGGCTCTCCACACAGACCGGTCTTGTGCTTTTCGCATCCACCGAGTTCCCGCGATCCTTACAAGGTCGTCACTCCATCTTGTTGGAGGCCTAGCTCGTCTCCCGGTCCGCGGACGCCACTCAAGGACCTTCTGACCCCATCGGCCATCAGTCCTGCGTGCGATGTGCCCCGCCAACTGCCACTTCAGTTTAGCAGTTTGTATTTAATTCCTAAAAGTACATACATTGGTTAAAAAATTCACTTATGATTCAAATACTTCATTGTTTGCATATTAATGTACGGTCACGGTCAAAGTTGCATGGGCACCTATAAGGCGATAATCCTCTGTACACTTGCGCCCACGTTCCCAAACATTAAACTAGATGGCGGTGTTGACTAAACCAGTTCACTTGTCTTTATTACAACTTCCTAAGATTGGAGTACTAAAGTCGATATTTCGTCCACTCACTTAGATGAAGTAATGGCTCAGTGGGTTTACGCCTGACTACAACTCTTTGGTTCCATATAATCCGAAGTTCGAACCTCTTAGAAGTAAACCTTTTTTATTTTTGTATTTTTTCAGAACGACGTTATAACGATAAATAATGTTGGTGGCCCTATGAAATAAATAAATAACATAGCAAAAAGCTCTTAATGAAATAAAACCATAGTTTTTTTTATTCAAATATTTATTCCTCCATTGAACTGAAATTAGATATTCTCATTTGATAATAATATTACGCATACAAGAAACAATAAAACAACTCCTATTTACCATTTTATCGAGGCCAAAAGCTTAAGTTTCGTTTCCAGATTCGGAAAGAATATTGAAGCTCCACCACAATAAAAAACAAATATTAACTTCTAAAGACCGGGTTATTATAATTACGAAAACGTGTGTCTCTAGCTTTGTAGTCGCGGGGGTAGCTAACTTATAAATAGAGCAAGTTTGATTACCCACTTCAAACCAATTACAGTCGGCATAAGACTATTTGTGAGTAAACTTACAAAATAAAATAAGGTTTTTATTTGGGTTTGCACACTAGAAATAAAACAGTTATATTTATTTATAACGTTATGTTTGCGTTCACTTGTGTTCACTATAGTCACTTGTCAAATAGATTTAAGTAAATAACCCGGTCTCAACCAAATAGTATTACCTACCTACCTACTTAATAGGTATACCTTAATAGCTAGTGTAGCCCCCATTCTGTTCGATAACAGCCAGCATCCGAGAACGCATTGAATCAATAAGATTCCTGCACAAGCTCGAGCCACGAATGTTTTCCCAAACTTGCAGACAATGAGCCTCTAATGCTTCTGGGGTTCGCTCATTCTGGTTATCCCACCGTTGAACCATCACACCCCATAAATTTTCAATGGGATTTATGTCTGATGACCTAGCCGGCCAAGGAATTACCAATATATCATTGTGATGACCGAACCACTCCCGCACACCTCGCGAACGGTGTATAGGGCAGTTATCTTGCACGAATGATACCGGTAATTCATCTTCCGGATAAACATTGCGAACAGTGGGTAGCATGGTGTCCTCTAACACGTCCACATAATTAACACCGGTCGCTCGGCTTGGCATTCGCACTAGTTCCCCCGGGTCGGCTGCACTCATCCAGCCCCACATATTCACACTTATGCGACCAGACTCCATGTTGGGCACAACGTGATTACTATCATAGCGGGTATTATTCCGCCGCCATAAACTAAGTCGTCCGTGTTGGCTGGATTTAAAAGTTTTTTCATCAGTAAAGACGACATTACTCCAGTCGAAATCCAGATGCTCCAAGGCGAACGCTAACCTGGCTCCTTTGTGAGCTTCAGTAAGCAAGGATTTGACGGCATGTCGGCGGTGATGCAAGCCCTCGCTGTGAAGAGCACGTCGCACAGTGCGCATGCTGGTGTCGAATAAACTGGCGTAGTGACTTGTCGGGATAAGTCCATTTTCCTCATAATCCCTCACCATGATTTGACGCTGCTGTGTGGTTATAAGTGGAGCTCTGCCAGTTCTTTGCCGATGTAATAAAGAACCTTCCTCTTCAAATCGTCGGACCCATAAAACAACGGTTTTTCGCTATAACAAAACATCACATATTTAAATTATCTTTAAAATATGTATTTAAAAATAATAACCTATTACAAATAGTAATTTAAATTATACTTACAAAAACTACTTACGTTAACACCGGCTTCTCTAGCAATTTCAGACAAATTTTTGCCTTGATTAAACAAAGCAATTATTTGCGATCTTTTCACCAAGTCGATATTGCAACGAGAACTCATCATTAAAAATTATCAACAACAGTAAGTATTAATCGAGAACAAAGGCAATCTAACAGGGAGCAACGAACGAGCGGGCGTAAGTAAATCTTTAGTAAAACCGATCCGGTGTTCAGACATTGTCAGCTTACCCTCGCAAATTTTAATACTAACCGTACCCGTTAAAAGATTATCTGAGCGTAAAATAACTTGATACACAATTTCGCCTAACTAAGTTAATGTGGTTATGGTCGAACGGCACAGAAGGGTGCATTTCATCCATAATGTGACGAGTTCGAATCCATGCAAAAGATTAGTGCTTTTGGAAGTTTCAATTTTAATTGTTTTGGGAGTTTTATAAGTTTATATAACGTTAAGACAATATTAAAGGATCATTGTCATGCGGTTTCGGCAGAAAAGTAAAGATGTAGAAAAATGTATTTTTCACAGTATGTGGTGATACAGCGCCATCTAGCATGATCACATTGAAATGAGAAGCCTCATAGGTAAGTAAAAACACGAAACGAGCACAAAAATGGCGTCGATTTCACTTCGTAGGATTTTGTTTGACAGCTATCCATGCAAATAAGGCCTCGACTGTACAATTTAGGCTGTTAATCTATCTCTAATATATAAAATTCTAGTGTCACGGTGTTTGTAATTAAACTCCTCCGAAATGGCTCGACCGATTATCGTGAAATTTTGTGTGCGTATCGGTTAGGACTGCGAATCGGACAACATCTATTTTTCATCCCCCTAAATGTTAAGGGTGGTCCACCCTAAATTTTACATACATGGCAAAACAATGTTTGCCGGGTCAGCTAGTTTTACTATAAAAATTACAACTTTTATTCTGTCTTGAAATGAAACTTTAAAGTTTTTAATAAATCATAACCGTGATGAAAATAATCCTTATTCCCGCCGCACTGAGGCACTCAGGTAAAATTCCTTATAACTGACGCAATGTTTACGATGCATCGTGACTTTGATAATTATACGTTTTATTTGTTTGATTACATTCGATGCCACCAAAATGGCATTTGTATGTTATTTTGCCACGCATTCGTGTCACTGGCCATAAATGAGTACAAAAAACAAAACGAGCATAAGTAAACAAGTATCGTTGTAACATTTAAAATCAAATCGCTGTTGAAATACAGTTTTAAATCGTAAGGAGTTTGCATTTGGCTTGTGTCCTTTTTTGTACTTAAACTGCGATTTATTGCAGTGAGGTCGTTGGGAATTTGACCTTTAATGAACACAAGAGGTCACGATATAGTTAACAGCTTCGAATTTTCGTTTATATGCTTACCAGAGGCCCTAGACAAGATGCATTCAGCGTTTGTTATCGATATCCAAAATGTATAGGATTGATGTAAGCTGGAGGCCATTTGCAACGTTAAAAGATGGCGGACGTGTAATTTGTTTTAGACTTTAATTTTTGGGTAATTAAGTGTTCAAAGTTCTTTTCTGATAGTGATTTGTACTTTTTATGCCTTTGTGTCGCACAGTGATTGAAGACTTGGACTTATTTCGTGTATCTGGCATCTTTCTTCTCGTTTCAAGCGGACTCGCAGTTCGCAGTGGTGCAGAGGTTAAAACTATCTTGACCTCTGACCTACAAATCACCGTACAGCGTTGCCCCCAATCTTCCTAGAGAAGCTTGGATTGTGTTTTATTGCTATATTGATTTATTCTTATATATATATACTTGACACTGGCGAAATTACTTCACGTGGAAACGCCATATCCCCGCGGTAGTAGCTGTTCAAGTCGCCGCGGGGGCAAAGAAAGAAGAAGATGTAAGCTGTCAGACGGTCGCGTCTAGTGGCTACGTCATTTCCATACATTTCACCAGTTTTCGAAAATCATTTACGTTAGCGTTAAGGATCTTGTCTAGCCCCACAGGGCTGTTATTTTCTTAAAGATAAAGATAAGACATTTATTCAGTAAATAGGCAGGAAGGGCGCTTTTACACGTCAAGAATCTACCAGCGCTTCACAAGAGGAGACCACTGCTGAGAAGAAACGCCGCAAGAAACTCAGCAGTTAAACAACTCGATTTTCGATTCGTTGATAAAGTATTAACCGGCTCGTAAGGCAGAGAAGCCTGCAATGAAAAATACACTAATACATACATAAACTCACGCCTTCATTCCCAGAGTGGGGTAGGCAGAGCTAAAGAATTACCAACAAGTCTTAAAAATTCTTGATAACTCTGTAACCACATTTTGCACAAGTAGGCTAAGATGTTTACAATAAATACACTAATAATGCATTGACAGGACTACTAAGGCCACTTCCTGACTTTGTGGTTTTGCAGTAAAACATACTGTGTCGGCGTAAACGCTTTGCGTTGATGATAGACCCCACTGGATGCCTCACAGCACTTGTCGATTCCGTGTTATACCGCAAACATACCGACAAGTTAGGAAGCGGCTTAAGGCTCGTCGTTATTAATTCGTCGAAGGATTTAAAAGCGAATTTCGAGAATCACCTAACTGCATAACCCACACACATCAATCACACATCGATGTTATAGATCAAATCGCAAGAATTGTCAATCAAGATGTCACTGTGACACAGTTCTATGGTGGCTCAGGGTTCCATTTGGCCGAATGTACGAATAAACAACAATCGCAATTAAAATACATTCAATTTCACACAGTGGCGGTTCTCTTTGGTGCACATTTTAACAGCATGGAGGCAAACGATCATTAAATCCAACTGATGGCAGATGGACATTTGTAATGTCCAGATATTTTCCAAGACTTTTCCTCAATACTACTTGTTTGGAAATCCGTTTTCTGGTCTGGTTTCACGTCAGAAAAGATAATTTTATAACAGCCGTTCATACAAAATTTAAATATTCTTGCCCTATTCCATATTCCATACTTATCACGTAAATCATTAATGTAAAATTATGAATCGTAGTACCTAGTAGTATATAGTTGAGAAAAGTAAAATTAATGGACTCGTACACAAGGAGGCCTCAACCTAGGGTTGCCAACCGTACTATAATATATATTTCGGTCATTCCTTATAATACATTATGCAGTTTGGGTTGGCCGTTTCAACCAGATTTTAAGCACCAATGTACTTGGAGTGGAGAAATAGCATTTTTCAGCTGAGATAGTTGCCAATAGCAGGCAGAATGTTAGTAAGGTAGTAAATATTGTGCATTATATTTAATAAAGTACAAATGTACACACTTTCAAAAATCAAAATACTAAGTATATTTTCTTTCAGTGTTCTATATTTTTTATACTTTGGGCTTGAAAATACTATGTTTGCCCAAGAAATAGTTGGTAATCCTACCTCAACCACTCTTCCATAAGTTACGTACTATCTACCCTCGGCAACAATGTACTATTGAACCATCATTGTATGTAATGGCCAAAAGGTACCGAAAAAAAATTAGTGTGGCCCTGTTATCTGGCAGGGCGTAAGAGTATGTGTGACCGTGGCCTTGTAGTTTCAAATATAAATTCATCCCAATGTATATCTTGACAATTGTCGCCAGCAAAAAATAACTCAACAAAGAAGTTTACCTGCTTAATTGCAATCGGAAGTGTGGGGAAGTACCTACCCATTGTGTTTATACTATAACTGTGTAACCATCCAAGATTTGGAATAAAGGGTCAAATTTATTCAGAACAAGACAAATAAAAAATATAAAGAGAGGTGAATGTAATGTGGATGACGCGTAGGTAAATAGCCAGGAAGTGTCCCCGTACTTTAAAACACCGACCATTTTTATTGTTTTTTTTTTATGTAAGTAGGAAAAAATATGAGGGTTAAGTGTTTGCGTGTTTTACGTTACAAGTGAGTAAAACACTTACCCAAATACTCCCCCCCCTTACTCAAATATTAAAGATGTAAATAATAATCACCACTATAAAAAGAACACCCCCTCTAGCAGGTCCGCTCGCGGCATGGTCCCTATGACACCGGATGCATTGCCCCTTTGGATAGCTAGCCCAATCCTTTGGGAGAGGTAAGCACCAGCTCTAGGATCCTATGAGCCGGGATGACTATGTTGTATGCAGGCTTTGATGGGATAACTCAAATTCTTTGGTTAATTTGCCCGTTATGTTGAAAAATGGGCTCCTAAGAGTATATCATAAATCTTTTGCATGATCGAATCATTAATCAAAACAGTCAGCGCGCGTGATCAGTGTGATGCCATAATGCTATAATTTTTGCCTTTTAATATCGCAGGCTTCTATTGTATGAGTTTCTTTGCAAGACTTGATTGGTCACGACATTTAACTTCAAACAATCTAGTTTCAGGTTGATTATGAGTATTATGACATGACAAGTATTACTACGAAATAACGTTACTACTTTAAAAAAACTCGTATCTGATACTTCGAGACGTATGAGCTTGAACTTAATTCTCCTCACATTTAAGTTTAAATTCGTACGTCACTAAATATGAGATACGAGTTTTTTTCAAAGTAACGACGATATTTTCTTTTTGAAACACATGTTTGTATGAAAAGTTATCCTAGGTATTAGGTAACATATATAGGGGGGCCATTTGCAACGTTAAAAGATGGCGGACGTGTAATTTGTTTTAGACTTTAATTTTTGGGCAATTAGGTGTTCAAAGTTCTTTTCTGATAGTGATTTGTACTTTTTATGCCTTTGTGTCGCACAGTGATTGAAGACTTGGACTTATTTCGTGTATCTGGCATCTTTCTTCTCGTTTCAAGTGGACTCGCAGTGGTGCAGAGGTTAAAACTATCTTGACCTCTGACCTACAAATCACCGTACAACGTTGCCCCCAATCTTCCTAGAGAAGATTGGATTGTGTTTTATTGCTATATTGATTTGTACTTATATATACTTGACACTGGCGAAATCACTTCACGTGGAAACGCCATATCCCCGCGGTAGTAGCTGTTCAAGTCGCCGCGGGGGCAAAGAAAGAAGAAGAATAACATAATATAGGAAAGAATAAATACTATTATTGTGCTCTTAGCTCTCCTATAGTTCATTTATTTTAGGATGAGAAACCACAATAACATTATATTGCGTTTGGTCAACTATTTATTACCTAGCAAATAGTACAGTACAATAGTCTGGGAGCCGCAAAATAAAATTGTTTTAATGTCACTTTATTTGCGTGTCGTCAATTGTTACTCTAGTACAAATTGTAAAGAGATTACAGTTCACGAGCCGCAATATAATGTTGTTGTGGTTTCTCATTCTAAATTAAATTAAGTATAGACTACGAATATTTGTCGTAGTTAGTCTCATTGTGAAGTAAAGAGTACTGTGGGGTTATTATGACATGGCTATGCAGTTCATTTTACGGTGAGTGTAAAGGACAGAGCTATACTAATTATATAGCTCTGTCCTTTTCTATCAGCGTTTGCTATCGATGATGATGATTAGGCATCGGAGTTTTTGTCGCACGGTAAGACTAATAGCAAGCTATGGAGTCGTCATTTGCCATAAATCTAAACTCTTATTAGAATTTGATAATGTAATCTGAGTTAGGTCTTCTATTCCACTGTGGCTTTAACGATATTTACCATATTGTTAATAATATCATCATCATCATCGGCCTATATCAGTCCACTGCTGGACGTAGGCCTCTCCTAATGTCCGCCATTTTGCCTGTCGCATCCAATGTCTGCCAGCAGCGTTTCGCTACGTTTGCCGAGTCGCGGTCTCCACTCAAGAACACGTCTACCCCAACGGTTATCGGTTCTTCTACAAATATGGCCAGCCCCCTGCCACTTTAGTTTGCTAATTCTCTGTGCTATATCGGTTACTTTGGTTCTCGGTTCAGAGAGACTCCAAGCATTGCGCGCTCCATTGGGTTATTCCCACCTGTTACCACAAATTTGTTACCACTGGTAACAGGTGGAATTTTTTTCCCCATTTGTTACCACTAAAATATTTGGTGATAACTACACTTAAAACATTTGGTGGTAACTTCTGGGAATTTTTATTCCCAGTGGTTACCAGTGGTAACAGGTCAGATAAAAATTCCCAGCTGTTACCAGTGGTAACAAATTGGTGGTAACAGGTGGGAAAAACCCGCTCCATAGAGCGCTGTCCGACTTTAAATTGCTGGACTAGCCGCACTGTTAGTGTTCACGTCTCACGTAGGAAGCACTGATTGAAAACGTTCGTTTTCAAACATTGCGGGATGAGTGATGAGAAGAACTGACGTAGTTTTCCAAATGCTGCTCATCCCAGCTGGGCTCTCGTCTTGGCCACCTTAACTTTAAATTAACACCTTAAATTAAAAAGTTAAAGCCAAATTTCAATCAGTATGACGTCCTTTAGAAGTCATAAAACGCTTTCACTGTTTGGATCTAACAAAGTGAAATGAGTCCAGAGGTTAAAGCCAAATTTCAGTCAGTATGAGTCCTTTAGAAGCCATAGAACTCTCTCACTGTATGGTTACGCCTCTACGTACGTGAAATATTTTTGAAGTGAATGGCATGGCAATGGTGAAAATAATGGTGTATCCACGTGGCCGTCAAAGAAATCGGCCTCCTCAAGCCCCGTTGGTACGCGTATTGACGAATGTCTATATTATTAAGGCTGTGCCACAAAACAACGGCGCGTATCGCGGTTTTCGAAGCCAATTAGCGGTAACGGGCTGTCAACGGCCCGCTAATCTAGCTAGCGGTCATGGTAGGGCGATGTATGGCCCCATACACGCCTATTATGTTTGATTTCTTGTTGCTGTTCTTTGACGATGCGCTGACCTAGTTGGTAGTGACCCTGCCTACGAAGCTAGCGGTCCTGGGTTCAAATCCCGGTAAGAGCAGATATTTGTGTGATGAGCGCGAATATTTGTTTCTGAGTCATAGATGTTTTTTTGTTATGTATTTAGGTACGAATTTCTCTGTATAAGTATTTATATCGTTGTCTAGTACCCATAGTATCAAGCCTAGAGCTTGGTTTGGGACTAGTCAATTTGTGTGAGATGGTTCCGTAATATTTAATTATTAATTTAAGTTTTTCGCATCGCGTCTGTGTTAAAAATCGGGCGTTTCAACCGCCGTCATGATTGTCTTCAATATATTGACGAAAATAATGATAACTACCATCAAATTTTGATTACAAAATCAGCAGACCCCTTAGCGGAGTATCCATTCCATTTAAAACAAGAAAGTTATTAAGTTTATCTTTAATGATATGCGAAGACAATAACGACGGCGATTAAAACACCGAATCACCCGTCTCTGTCACAGATCTCATATTGACTAAAAAACTATTTCGGAGTTGTTTTTTTTTATGTCATAGGGAAGGCAAACAAGCGCACAGGGCAACTGATGTTAAGTGGAAACTGTGACCCATAGACATTCGCATTTACAATACTGCAATCCTAAGACTGCAAATGCACTTTAAATATCTGAAGAATCTGAAATATTACCTATACTATACTAGTGTATAATAAAACAAAGGCGGGTCGCCATCGCTATAACATAATAATAAACTCGTGTTCGCTCAGTTTCTCGCTGATTATTACCTACTTGTTCTCAGGTGTTAAACAATCACAGATTTGTTTCGATTATAACCGTGACTATTTCATTTAGAACTGCCTGCACACTTCTTACCATGTCGCTTTCACCCCTTTGTCAGATTAGTGCAGCAGTTTAAACATGCCAGTGACAAAGCACTATAATGTGCAGCTACTAATAAATCTGATTGTATCTACGGTCAAACAAGAAGTACATTTTAATACCTTGTCGCAGCTATGAATATGCTATGGGGAATCAATCCACCAAGATTTGATAATAAAATGTCAACTTTCATGCTGAATATTGCGGGTTGGTTCCCGTTTGCAGAATTGCGTCCAATTATAATCACTCTCACTTTAATACGTTAATGCGACAAGGTACTACAAAGTACAGCTATTTCTGTGCTTGACTTTAGTAATACTTTTGTAATATTAAACACGCTAAACAAAAGCCGACCGATGCCGACTTTCCTAATCTTTCACTTTGAAGATGCCAATTGTTACGTCTCTTTTTTATTTATTCGTCAACGACACTATAATTTCTGTTCCATTACGGCAGTGGTAAGGCTGAGGATAAATGTGAGCGGAAAGAAAAGCGGAAATTTTAATGGGTTGTTATGCCTTTTATCCACTTTCATCGTATAGTATATAGTATCTTTTTAACTCCGCAACGGATTTTAATGCAGTTTTCAGCAATAGATAGAGTTATTCAAGTGGAAGGTTCCTATGTATGTGTAATTCTGATTTATGTGCGGGTCTTACAGAAAACTCATATAACCAAAGCGAAGCGGTCGCTTTATGATTTCTAAAGCCATCTTGTTTTAGATCTGTAGGCCTAGCCCAGTTGCAAACGCTGTTAACGTTTCTGTTTTCTATCGACTCGAAATGTATGGAGTTACCATAATCGTTCGATGCGACTGTCTTCAGCTTACGTAAATCTTATACATTTGATCGATTTTTGAAAATCGCTCACTTAGCGTTATGCATCTTGACTACACCCTCTACTACCCTAACCTAACCTAAATGGCGGGGTTGGCGTTGTGTTATTGGATGGCTGCTTCTGTGTACGAGTCAAGCTCGTTACTTTTTATTTGTTTCTCTTACAATATAAGTTTTTTATTTTAATGTTAATTCCGGGTTTATAATTATATGTAGCGTACTATCATTTTTTGGAGTATATGAAACTGGTAATACGCGTAATCCATACCTTTAAATTATATTGGCCGTCACTTGCAACGACCCAACAGGAAACAGTTGTGTTGTTCTGGTGTTGCCACACAAATAGCATTAGTCTTTGTTAAGTTTTTTCTTATATTGTTTTTTATATTAATTTTTATTTCACTTTATGAAGCAAATTGTCGCTAGTATTTGTCATGTTACCTGTTACCTGTTTACTGTTACCCGTCTTTTTGTTTAACGTAGATTAGTTTTTAGGTCAGGGTCCCTCTGAAAATCAGCGCCGCAGTTTTCCTGCGGCACAATGCTGAGAGGGATCCTGTTAAACGTACGTAATTATTGTCTTCTTTTCACTTTATATTATTTCTACTGTATTTTTGTGTGCGTTTAATAAATATTTTCTATTCTATTCTATTCTAATTGCAAAGAAAACAAGAGCTAACCTAACCCTAACAAGATGCTTACGAGCTAACATTGTTTATACTTCTGTTGTTATTGCATTGTGAACGTTATGATAGCACTTACTAAGTTGAAAGTAATAGCGCTCGTAAACAATACAATTGCATTGGAGTAAAAATTAAATAGAACAGAGGCCCTGGGCCCCTTTTCTGTCAAGTGAACACGGGATATCAAATTAAATAGCGAGAAATTTTAGTCAATGTCAAATATAGACCAAGTTGTAGCGCTTTCAGAACATTTCTACTTGCTATAATGACAAAAAACACCGCGTTCCGTAACGCCACGCTTCTCGCTTTGATTTGGCCACAGCCTTAGCTAAAATTGTCTCTGCACGTCGTTGTTTGTCGGGACCCATCCGTGAAGTTAACTTTGTTATAAAGCAAAATTAGATCGTTTATTTATTTGTATTAATAATTTTGACAGTTACTATAGGTTTTTATAAAAAAAACGTCAACGCGTCATATTGTGATAGGAAAAAGCAATGAATTGATTCCGAAACGAGAAGTTCCGTCTTAATAATAGACATTTACATAACAACATTTAGCATTATAAATAGCTAACACGTCAGTACCCTGTCACTTTAAAAGTTTTTCGTACTGTCAAAAAAAAGTATATAGTTCTATTGTTTATTATACGTACGTGATTTCATAACATGTATAAATATCTAACACGTCCGAACACTCCGAACAAATAGATAGGGAAATAGTTTTAATAGAAACCGAGTTCTGAGAACACGTAGCATTCTTAGAATACTGATTAACATAGAAAAGAAGAGGTTAGGTAACAATTAATAACAAGGAGATAGTTCACTAACTTTTTTGGTTGATTTACGTTGGTCCAGCAAAAGCAGTTGAAGTATATTGACGAGTTGGTTTTCACGTTTGAGACGAGAGCTATTGTAACGACGCAATGCTTCTACTGACATGCTTTTGCTGAACCAATGTGAATCAGACATTATTCTATGGCCGCAAGTTATTGCTGTAAGTTTTGAGACGCAACTATGGGTAAGAGTGAGTGGCAAATATCTGCATCTCTGTCTTGCATATAGCTTTGTTTCAAAACTTACAGCAATAACTTGCAAGTGTAAATGCGGCCTAATTTATAGTTTATTGTAGTATGAATTACGCGGAAATTCTGCTAAAATTGCTGCTGAAATTGTAAGTGAAAACCATTTTTTTTTTAATATTGCTACAATTATATCTTACTGGTCGAAGGACATTGTAGCGTCCGTCCGGATAGCTACAATCATCTTACCCTTTATACCCGTCGTCCACTGCGAGCGGAACGGGCTCCATACGGATTCGGCTTAGCTTACAACGGTAACTTCCAAGAGTTCCAAGTTTCCATCGCGAGCGTTCCTCTTGAAGTCATAGTTGTACGCTACACTGGAGTGAAACAATATGTTCGCATATTCTTGAGTTCTGGTGCTGGGGTAGGACAACAGGTGAAATATACTAGCTTAGAGGCATTCCATCTAGTTGACAACGCATTTTGGTGCTGCGGGTGTTTATGGCTCGCGATGATCACTTACCATCAGGTGACTCGCTTGCTCGTCTGCCTCTATTTTCAAATTTAAAAAAAGTTTACAATCCTGATATTGTAAATGTCTAGTTAGAGCACAGAATATAAATAAAACCTATAATTTCTTAGAACCTTCAGGCGCTCTTCCTAATAAAGCGGTTAGGTAGGTCGAACGTGCCTACTCTATGCTTTCCTTTCTATCACTTAATTCGTATTCATTCGCACGCTACCGCCCACACAAAAGCTCCAGTGATGCAACTTTATGCACTTATAGCTTCGTGCATAATGAGCAGAGTGCGCCGGGAAAGAGACCCTATTCTGCTTAGTAAAACCATATTTCTTTTGACATGATATCGTATTATCACAGTGACGATAGCTCTTATTTACTTGACAGTAATAAAGATAAAGACAAAGGTAAGATAAGATAAAGATAAATAAAAATACATTTATTCAGTAAGTAAGCCGCACGGGCACTTTTACACGTCAAGAATCTACCAGCGCTTCACAAGAGGAGACCACTGCTGAGAAGAAACGCGACAAGATACTCAATTAAAATTACAATGGTACTACTTAGTCTAGCATTATAAAAATCTACAAAGACTTATTTATTAAATTAAAAAATATATCAAATAACCGGCGTAGTTTCCGCAGGAAAATACACCAAAATCTTACGAGAGAGATAGAGGGAGAAAAATAATAATAAAAACAATACCATATCAAAAGCAATTGTAGGTTATTCTTGTAACCAATTCGCTTAACAACTCGACGCACGTATGGTTAATCAGCTAGTTTAAGGTGCATCATCAGCGTACAAGCAACATTCTAGGGTGTGCATTCTCAATTAGGTAGCACAGGACTCGCTCGTATCATTTCACTCAACTGATAGACAAGACGAAAGTTTTTAAGAGGACACGTGGGAGACGAACTATGCGACAAATTGGTCATGGTCGCCTTTATCGCGGTGGATCAATGTGTATAAAGCATCCGTCACTCTCGCACTTACATACTGGTCAGAAAGTGACAGATGTTTCTGGTTTCTACGCTTATTCACCTCAGTCAACGCGATCATAATAGGCCCGCAGGTATACTGTGCAAGTGTATAAAAAATAACCCAACTAAACTATGAGGGTAGACAAGTTGCTTAACGCTAACGTATCTATACGATTTTCGAAATCTGACAAGTATGCAATTAAAATATTATGTTTTAATAATACTACTCGTATTACAATGACTTTTTATAATTAGATATCATTTAATTGTTGTAATTTATTAGAAAATGCCAATCCATCCATAAAATATTTATCTGCTAAATAAATAAATACATTAAAACAAAACTATTGGGTCAAATACAAAATTAATGAAATTGGTCTCTCAAAATTACCTATTCTCTTGAACTAGAATGTATAAACCGTGAGTTATTTTTTTTGGTCTATCCCAATTGACATAGGCGTACGACGCGACCGTCTGACAGCTTTCATCAATCCTATACATTTTTGATATTGATAACGAACGCAGAATGCATCTTGCCTAGGGCCCTAATCAATGTATCAATCGATAAACCACAGTGCTAACCTTCCCATGAAATTAACTAATTATCAAATAATAGACCAACTTGATCGTGACATTGGGCCATTGTTAACTTTGACGTTTTTGTAGCACCAACCGTTTATTGTTCCCATCAAGCATTTGTTGCTTTCCCACTTGCTAGCTAGAAAGGGATAGAGGATTTTGTTCCGCTATAACGCTGACCTTTGTTTTCTTTACCGGTGTGATGTTACTAAGTTATGGGGAGTTAGTGTGGTCTAAGGATATTACCGGTTTGAATACAACGCCTTCATCATTAGGCATAGAGTATGTACAGTGGAACAACACTAATAAGCAGAGGTCGGAATTTTCGTAGCACTTTTGAGCTGTCATAGGGACTTCTCGTTTATCGACTTCGGATATACATATTTTATCGATACATTATAGAACACAACATATTAAAGAAGATTAAAAGTAGATGTAAACAACAGGCGGTCTTATCGCTAAAGAGCTATTTCTTTTATAGAAAAACTAATTATGCAAAACTTAGTCTTGTTAGCACTAAAACGGACTTTGAACATGAAATTCATAAATTATAACACTGAACTGAACTGATTAAAATGTTAACTATTAACTTTTCATTGTTTTCATTGCAAATCTCTATTTCACATTTTCAATTACTCGAAAGTCATCTGAAAGAAATCGCTCTTTAGCGATAATACCACCTGTTGTTTACCTCTTCTTTTAATGTTCTTTAATATGTTGTGTTCTATAGGTAATGTATCGATAAAATATGTATATCCGAAGTCGATAAACGAGAAGTCCCTATGACAGCTCAAAAGTGCTACGAAAATTCCGACCTCTGCTAATAACAAAAAGACACCGGTCAAGTGTGAGTCGGCCCGCTCACTAAGGGTTCCGTACCCCGACCGCCGGCATCATTACATTCTGATTCCAATTCGATTTCGAATGGAATCAGGGGACCGATTTTTGACTTTCGAGCGCTCGATTTCAAAAGCGAGCGGTAGAAAATATTCGAAAGCGAAAATTTTTCACGATTTATTTTCGAATGGTCCCTAATTCCATATTTTTGAGATTCTCTTGATATATTCACAATATTCACTCACATTATTAAACAAATCGATGTTTTACCGGTTTATTTTATTCATATTTTAAATACGAATAAATGTGTGAAGCTAACAAAAGATGAAATCATAACAAGCAATTTAATATTTCAGTGCCAATAAGATTTTTTTACGTTTATTTTTCAAATTCTTGACTGGTTATAAATGTAGGAAAAATGAAACGCTTTCTCGTCTGTGGATGTCTATGGCATTGTCCTAGGTTTGTTTATGCTTCGTGTATATATATACCCAACAGATTTGAAAGATGTCAAATGATACTTTCTATTGATAGAATTCAAAACGAATGCCACGGACCACTCGTGTTCATATTTTCTATCGCTCGCAAGTCAAAAATACCATTTCATTGTTTTTTGTTACTTTCGAGTGAAACTTTCGAGCGCTCGAAAGTAAAAAATCCGCCCCCAGAGCGAGCCCAACTTACACTTGGTCATTTTTTATTATTGGTTTTCTTCATGGTTTGTACTATAATCGTACAAAAATTACTTTTTTTTTTAATTGTATGTATTTGTTGGTAAATTCACTGAAATAACACATTTAAAAGAAAAAAACAACCCGCTATGAATTACGGTTCAAAAGATAAGTTGTTTAAAGATAGGACAGACGGACAGACAGCGGGGCATATTAATACGGTCCCGTTGGGCTCACTTCAAGCACGGAACCCTAAAAAACTATCATAATGTTAACAATGTAATAACAATTCTGCCCTGATAATAAAACACCTGTAGCAATCACAACCTCATTACTAGGAGGAGAGAATGGAATCTACGTTGGCAATTGAATCGGAGATACTGTTTAATGGCATAGGAGGGTAGAGTTGTAGAATGTCAAAACCATTAAATTTCAAAATCAGGTGTAGATAAAAAATACATTTTCATCACACTTGCACGTAAACAGTATCTAAACATACAGGTTAACTTGGCCGCAATGCCCGATATAAAACCCTCGACCTTTTTTTTTACCATGAAACCCAAGGTCGGTAAGTATTTTTTTTTTAATTTATAGCACAGCACACAGGTCATGCAAGTTCAAGCAAAGAGTTTACACGCAATTGAAAAATTGTCTTAAAATGTTATTTAAACAGGAATTTCATTGCAAATATTGCAATCTCGCGACATGTTACTTAAATACTCAATTAATGTTCTTAATAATCTATTTTAATAGTTTTCTGTATCAAAACGTCGTTTTTTTTTTCACTCCTTCAGGGCTGTATGTATACCTACGTAAGTATTTGCCCTTAACGTTTCTGAACGAAACATTTGTATGATCTGTGGAGTCCGCCCGTCATCCGCTTTAAAAAAGTTCAAGTAATTTTTTCGTAATAATAGTCGTGCTGACTTGTGTATTATAAGTTTTTTCTACCCTATAATTTTATTTATTTACTCGCAAATGTGATGAAAAACATTGTATGTTTCACGGGCGGTACGGGAATTACGAACCTCGACTCAGAAAGCCCTCAGTCTTCGACTTCGGGCTTCTACTAGAGCCTCGATCGTAATTCCTTACTTACCGACCTTAATACACAATGTACTATTTCATCACACTTGCACGTAAACAGTATCTAATCATACAGGTTAACTTGGCCGCAATGCCCCATATAAAACCCTCGACCTTTCTTTTTACCATGAAACCCAAGGTCGGTAAGTAATTTTTTTTTAATTTATAGCACAGCACACATGTCATGCAAGTTCAAGCAAAGAGTTTACACGCAATTGAAAAATTGTCTTAAAATGTTATTTAAACAGGTATTTTCATTGCAATCTCGCTACATGTTACTTAAATACTCAATTAATGTTCTTAATAATCGATTTTAATAGTTTTGTGTATCAAAACGTCGTTTTTTTTTACACTTCTTCAGGGCTGTATGTATACCTACGTAAGTATTTGCCTTTAACGTTTCTGAACGAAACATTTGTATAGTCTGTGGAGTCCGCTCGCCATCCGCTAAAAAAAAGTTCAAGTAATTCGTAATAATAGTTGTGCTGACTTGTGTATTTATTTACTCGCAAATGTGATGAAAAACATTGTATGTTTCACGGGCGGTACGGGAATTACGAACCTCGACTCAGAAAGCCCTCAGTCTTCGACTTCGGGCTTCTACTAGAGCCTCGATCGTAATTCCTTACTTACCGACCTTAATACACAATGTACTATTTTGAATTATATTGAGAACGTACCAGGCCTCTATTCTAAGACGTTAAACAATATAGCTTTTGATGTGTTATGGTATTGTTTCCAACTCAGCCGCCATTACTGTCAAGGAAATAAGAGCTATCAAAATGTTGACAGTACGATGACAGGTCAAATACGATTTGGATTTTACCGCTTACAATATTATAAAGGCGTAGAGCAAATACCTGCATTAAGTCTTTCGGAAAATCTCGTTTAGACTAACATTAGACCGTATGAGAGCGAGCGAAAGAAAAATACAAACGCGAAGGTTCTTTAAACAGCCCCTAAGTACTGTAGTTATTAATATTCAACCTTACTGTGTAGAAGATATGAGTATTGACAACGGACTTTGTAATATCAACTAAACATGTCTATCCAGCCAGCTACAATATACTTAGAATTCGAACCATATGTTAAATTAAAAATAAACATATGCCTTGCAATTTACTCAGAACTCAAACCATATTTCAAATTTAAAAAATATAAACATACGCCTCTGTGATCATCGTGTTCCAAGTTTGAAAGATTCGCTGTCACTTTCGCGCGCATACCGTCAGCTGTGGGCTCGGCTCGGAGAGGAATGTCGAAGATTGCGAAAATTACATACGTTTCCTTGCTCGTATGGGCAGGTGGGTTACTGGTAACTAAACACGAACCTTCGTAAGCATTCCTTTCGCTCTACAGTTGTTTCGCGAAGGTGAGAAAGGGATAGGGTGATGTTAAACTTCGATTTTGGGAAAGAGGGTATTTGGGTGGCAGTATTGCATTAGTCGGGGAGTTACTTTTAAAGTCGTTGGGTTGCATTCCATTTCTTGATTCTCATGCCAATCGAGAAGTCACGTGTGTTTGTTATATTGGTTTTCGTTAGCGGGATAAATGTCTGCGTATATGTGTACACAATTACAGCTTTGGAACTTAGTTTCTGAGAAAAAGTGACTGACATACAGCCCGTCATAGACCAATCACCATCGTGTATAAGGGTCATAAGGGTTTCTAGTTTGACTATGGAACTCTTTAAAAGAAAGATTTACACGTCGAATAACTTTTAAGAATCACAATGAAAGCATAAAACTTTAGCTGTTGTACTGCTGAAAAGTATTAAAGTATAGTAATCATTTATACAATACTCGTTCGCAGCGGTTGTTGAATTTTACTTACTTGGCTTTTCTTACGTAATTTAATTTAAAGTAATAAGACTCGTTTTCCAAAACTTTTTGCGATGGAAGACCATTTTGAATCTGTGGCGTCCTTACGTTTTTGATTCCGTTCTGCTCACACAAGTCTTGACAGACAGAGATGTACGATATACACTATCACAATTCAGAAATTTATGTTTCTTTGTTTTATCTTTTCATCGCCATGTCAAATACAGAAGTCGTTACTCACGTTGCAAATTTAAACCTCAGAGCTAGATATTAATGTAATTTTTTCTCTGTCCACCGTGACGGATTATTCCGTAATTGGCGTCACTACTGGTACGGATTAATCGGCCCTTGGCGGCACCAATGGCACGGGTATATCCGACAATGCCACTGAAACTGTTAATTGACATAATTCTACTGTTCTAATAACACTGGTGGAAGAAGAGGAGAATAACACTGGGGATGTTAAATAAAGTAAAAAGTTTTTACGATACATTGCTTTTTAATATGCGTATTAATTGCATAGTGTTTTGACACTTTCAATGCCGGCGACATGCCAGGCGTACTACACTTACATGAGATTCCTAGCTAGCGGTAGTGAACGTGTTAAAACCGCTCGTGCGTCGTTGCGGGGAGGGTGCATGTATCTAATCTCGGTAATAATGGCTAGTGTTGATCATCTAACTAACAATTACAGTAATCTACGAGTGAATCTATCGCCTCGCTTGATTGGTTTCCTACCGGTTTAGGAATTTCATGGAGTTATAGTTACTCGTCTCTGCTGGCGATTTCGGGATCCATTGGCGTGTGTGCGTAAGTACGAATAATTGATAAATTAAATGACATCGCGTCGGTGATAATTACATACATACATACCATCACGCCTCCATCCCAGAGTGGGGTAGGCAGAGCTACAGAATTACCAACAACTCTAAAAATTTGTTGTTAATTTTATAACCACATTTTGCAAAAACAGGCTAAGATGTTTACGATGTGTATATTAGTGACAGGTCGCCTAACAGCTACAAGCCTATATTCCCTTAGTCGCCTCTTACGACATCCACGGGAAGACATGGAGTGGCTATATTCTAGGCGGCCGGCAACCACACACCATAAAGTTCGTCGGCGATAATTGATAATGCAATAACGCGTAAGTAACTAATTTAATACGTTGCAAAATGCACCATTAGGGTGTATTTTGCACCTTATTGACTTTGTTACTTACGCGGTATTGCACTATCACCGCCGATCGTATTTATCATAACATAAAAGTTAGTATTTTATTCCTTAATCATTTATCAGTTAGAATCAGTACTTCATGTACCTAATCATCTTAAAACAATATCTAAATTTAACAAAAACGGCCAAGTGCGAGTCGATCTATAAAAAATACGTTTGTTGTATGGGGCTTTAATATTTATTTTATTCTGTTTTTAGTATTTGTTGTTATAGTGACAACAGAAATACATCATCTGTATAAATTTCAACTGTCTAGCTATCGCGGTTCGTGAGATACAGCCTGGTGACAGACAGACGGACAGACAAACGGGCAGCCGAGCAGAGAAGTCTTAGTAATAGGGAGGCATTTTTGAGGTTATATGTTTTGCATCGTTGACAGCTGTCAAATCAGGCGTCTAAAAACGGCGCGACTATATAATAGTACCACTTCAAGCTCAGAAATATGGCGAAGAATTTTATGTAAGTCGTCAGGCTACTCAAATAGTAGGTATGTAAGGTTTTTATCTATGGGCCAAGTAGCCTGAAAGTAAAGATTTTGATATAATTTGATAACGTCAACAATATTATTACGATACAAAAGCAAGACGAGCTAAAGCGAATTTAAATAGAGGCCCTACATTATCTATGCCTATAGGTATGGACGCCGTAGTATACGGTTAGTCACTTTTGAACTTTAATGTAGTTGGAATAGAGTTGATAATTGACGAACCTTTTAAACCACGATAGTACATAGCAAATCAGGCTGCGCTCACGCAATGCAAATTTAATGTCAGCTAACTGGCACGCTGGTATGCGGGTTATTTTTATAAGTAACTTGTAACTCTATCTATAAAGTAATACGGGTCGTATTGTAATAGCGATACGATTGCGATGGCAAATCTATCGATTATGACCTTTAAATTGTTTGTGTGAAGGTTTAGGTTCGAATTAAGAGATTGACCTTTGATAGTTGTTGGTGATTGGTGTTAATGTTTGATAGTAAATGATTAGCTAAAATATATTTTTAAAAAGTTCATCTGCTTATGAATATTACCCTATATTACCATTAGTTTCTATAGGTAGGTTCAGACACATAAAAATGTTGAGGGATCAAAAAAATCCTTACTTGCATTATTTTGATATTTTGCTGCGATGCGATTTATTGTAAAAGATCACAAGAATAATAGTATATTTTTATCCCTAGACATTTTTTGTGCTAAATTACTGAATTAAAACAAGTTTTTACAGTTATATGTCATTGTAATTCTTTAGCTCTGCCTACCCCACTCTGGGAATGAAGGCGTGAGTTTATGTATGTATGTATTTTTAGTTAATGATGGAACCAGTAATGGATAACGACCAATAATAGACACTTGATTCTTATTTTACAGAAGATACGGGATATTAACTTGTTTTGCAACGATAAATTTATGACCGTACGATCTTTGAATTAAGAGTCAAGAGTCCATTATCGGTGTACTACTTTATTTTTTGTTTTGTACTGGATTTTTAAGTGTCCATTACGGGTGTTTTCAGCTAACATACATTCATCTCATCAATCTCATCAGTTTTTTAATACTTTGAATATTGAACTTCAAGTTGGTATCGTAGACACTTAACTTGAGTAGGAACTTGGATTCACAAAATATCTGACATCCTGCGCTTATCACACAAATACGGAACCCATCCAGGGACCGCTAAATAGGCTAACCACGTTGTCTTTTTCTAAAGAAAATATAGAAACACCATTCAAATCCAATGACAACGTAACAGGCAATTTCTCGCCACGATTCTCGAACGCAAAATTGCACCGTTGAGAAATAATTTGCTGTAAATATGATGAAGTAATGTTTACACGAACTCGAACTCAATAATGATTATTGTTTTGGCTTCACCCAGTGACCTGTGTGAACTAACATTATATTTGAAAGCGGTACCGTCAAACTACACAAGTATGATCCTGGCCTACAATAATAGTAGGTACAATATTACTTATCACATTATTCTAAACATATGATAGCGTTAGCTAAAGTTTAGATCAATCGATTTTAGGCCAAACAGTACTTATATCCAGTAATAATAGCAGTAAGTTATCATCATCATCATCATCATGTCAGCCGAAAGACGTCCACTGCTGGACCTAGGCATAGGCCTCCCCCAAGGCTCTCCACTCAGACCGAAGGTATCATATTTTAGAATAATGTAATGAGGAAAATTGGCCTATTGTTGCCGGCTAGGACCATAGTAGTGTAGTTTTACGGTGCTCAAGAGATGCTGTTCTCAAGTTAAGTTTGCGTGGGTAGAGTCGTAACCCTCTTATTCATATGCGCTCAATAGCCATAGTACGTGAAACAAAATATGCTTTGTCCTTAACTTTGTGTGCTATGGCTGGTGGGGACGAGCTGAGAGTCAGATTTAGCTTTAGAGAAATACTGCCCTCCTAAGCTAATACGCAGTAAGTCAGATAAAATTCCTGTAGCAATATCAACCTTATTACTAAGAGAAGAGAACTAAAACTGCTTTGGTTATTGATTTTGGGATACTGCTAATTTGCTTAGGAGGGTAGAATAGCTTCGACTAACAGCTCGTCTTCCAAAGGCCGATGAGCTTCAGCGCTATCTTCCCCACGCCGGTCCACATTTGCCACAAGTCCTATCAATGCTTTTTACTTTTTGTGTCGGGCATTCTTATTTGCCTGTTGAGATGGTGAGATCGGTGGTGTTTCCCATAGTTAAAAATAAAACCGGGGATTTTCGGGCAAAAACAACTATCTAACTTGTGGGAGGACCTTGTGCACTTGTGGGAGGACCTTGTGCAGGGTCCGTCCGGGTTGGTACCACTATCTTATCCATTAACCTACCGCCAAGCAGCAGTGTTTGCATTGTTGTGTTCCGGTTTGGGGATAAGACAGCCGGTGAAATGACTAGCATAGGGGCATTCGATCTTAGTCCTCAGGGTTGGCAGTGCATTTGCAGTCTTGCGAATGTCTATGGGTCACAGTTTACACTTACCATCAGGTGGCCTGTGTGCTCGTTTGCCTACCTATGCCATAAAAAAAAAAAAACTATAGGCCGATGTCGCTAGCCACCTCGATAGCTAGGATATTTGACGGAGTGTTAAACACATATGTTAGCAGGCATCTAATTCTTCATGACAATCAGTTTGGTCTTAAACCCAAACTTTCGACAGAATTTGCAATTGCCTAAAGTCTTACAGCGCCCTCCGCGTCCAATACAATAACGCGCTAAGAACGTTGCTGTCGATGCCCCGGTTTTATACTGCCTCAGGCATGTTCGCTGAAGCACGCGTAGACGGTTTTTGCCACCGAGGGCTGCGTCAACGGCGCGCTGCGTGCGTGGCAGCGGCAACAGTCTCCTGGCGATCGTGGCCGGTCGGCTGGACGGGCCCTTCATGACGCACTGGCTGGCGTTGCACGCTCCAGTGCCTTCTTTCAAACGTGTCTTGTAGTTTATTTTAGTGTTGTGTTGTTAGATTTGTGATTAGTGACATGTTTTAGTTAATTTAATCTTTATTTTTATTATTTAATTTTTATTTTTTGGAATTTTCTATCTATTAGTGTTTGAGTTATCTTTGTACGTTTTTACATAATGGATCACGCCAAAAAGGCGCATACATTGAGTCGTCGAGATGCGGAAAATAGTCCGCTATAACCTATAACCTACATAATGCATTATAATGTCTGAATGAATGACTTAATAATAATAGTAACGCTGACAATCGTTAACATTTTAAGCATTATGGTTTTACCCAGCACAATAGAGGCCCTACAGATCGGCCGTTCGCCGTAAAAAGAACTAACGAATACCACGGACAAACTCGCGGGCAACCGCTAATAAACAATAAATACAAGCGGGCTCGGTGTGAAACCAGTCGCAGAGCTGTAAAATCATAGTTCAAAGACCTAGTTAGAGCCTACGCGACTTCGTAATTTATCTTTATGTACGTTTCCTTGCTTTTATGTTCAATAAAACTTGTAGGTAGGTACATCTCTTCGTTTATCTACTTCGTTCGTTCGTTTTACTTGTGGGACCTTGTGCAGCGTCCGTCCGGGTTGGTACCACCATCTTATCCATTAACCTACCGCCAAGCAGCAGTGTTCGCATTGTTGTGTTCCGGTTTGGGGATAAGACAGCCGGGGAAATGACTAGCATAGAGGCATTCTTAGTCCTCAGGGTTGGCAACGCATTTGCAGTCTTAGGGTCTTGTGAATGCGAATGTCTATGGGTCTCAGTTTCCACTTACCATCAGGTGGCCTGTGTGCTCGTTTGCCTTCATATGCGATAAAAAAAAAAACTTTGTGTACTCGTACAATACCTTTATTTCAAAGAATAAACCAAAGTCTCTTTCCCCGTGTGTCTGTCTTTCTGTCTGTATATCAGTTAACTTCTAACTACGCACCGGCTTTTAATGCTGTTTTCACCACCAGTTAGATATTCTTTCACGGAAGGTTTATGTACTCACATGAAAATCGACATGTTCATATCAATAAAGTTCAAAACGACATTCCACACGCTTGCCACTTTAATCGTTCATTTAGCAAGACTCCATCTTCCCACACAAATATGTACTTGTGTACAGTATTCGTGTGAGTGTATTTTGTGGACTGTACGCACATTCTCACGTTACGAAACCCAATGCGCCGGAGTGGAATTAGCGGCATTCTCGAATCCGCGTTGTTTGCACTTTCTTCTAAACTACCGATGATAAATTTCATACCTACGCCATATTACTTTTACGGAAGTGTTTTTACTTTCGCCTTCATTGATTTAATATACCTCCATAGCTAAAGTTAAGCCAAATGTAAATGAGGACGGGTCGCTAGTGTTATATGAAATGGTAACCCACAGTTATCCCTGTGTGATGTATAAATGTAATAAAGGAGTCGAGTGCTTGAGTCATCCATTAGGTACTTTGTATACACAAACCAACACACAGGTAATAACGGTGGGAGACTTAAATAATTTATAGTAATTGTATTGATAATGATAACATATGTTGCCCCATATTTCAAGCTTCATCTTTGTCGTTTAGTCATTAATTAAAACTATAATTCATTTAAAATGGATGAATCTCATTTGGATCGATAAGCGTATTAGGCGAATGTAGGCTGGTATTTTAAATGAGCAACATTTAAAAAACTGGCAATTATAGGCGTCCTGTTCTTACATGCGAAGTAAAAGTAAGACGGCAACAGTTGCCGACCCGTTTGATCGTTTACCAGCCTCTAAAGGTGAATTATTTTCCTTGTCTAAATAAAATATCTCTGCATATCATCTTTCAGAAATCAATGCAATCCCATCATAAAACAAAATTTAGGCGTATTAAAATGAGGCACTTCACGTCGCATAAATATACAAATATCGATTTGTATGTAAATTATCCTGAACGCTCCGTAACGACGTTGTCGTGTGGTGACTCTTTATACCCTGCTGCAGCCAAAAAAAGATGCCATTCCGTCATCTTGTCGATGGTCGCTTGTCGCGCGGCCAATCGAATGTCAATCGGTCAGTGATCTCAGTTTTGGCGGGAGAAACTCGTCGTACGACTTTTTTGTGTATTTTACTTTCTCGTGGCCTGAAATCTCGGAGGCTTGGGAACACACCTTTGATAATAAATCAAAGAGTTTTAAATTGAAAAGTGGCTTGTAGATGATATCGCGCTATTGTCGAGTTAAAATAATGTTTCTTGCCGAGATTCAATCTACGACAAATGCTGCTACAACACGAATACTGTTTAATTAATAGGTTCTGGGCCTAGCGCGCTGTTTTACAGAAGATCGACCTGCCCGATATAAAGCTATTGGCTCTTAATTTAATAGATGAAAAAGTAGCTTAAGATCCAAATCGGACCAAATATATTTATGAATGAAAGCTACGCTCGGCGATTATGAAAACTATTTACGAAAATACGAAATTTAAAATTAATAAGATAATGCCGTTTGCTCGTGGTGTTCTTGTTCACGTATTTTTTTGGGTGAGATTAAAATTGCGCCAGTTATTCAAAATTTTTTTTTAACAGATTTTTTTTTATTAAGGAAAATTTTGTTGCATTTGGGGCGGGATTTCGTGGATTAAATACAAGATACTAAAATGAGATTGCATCTTCTGTAGTGCTAACTTGCTATCATCGCTTGCTAGTTTTGGAAGCTGATGCAAGGGCCGTGATGGATATTAATACTTATAAATAGAAATTAAGGAGGTTTTTTAATGACAAATTGTTTTGAAGACCAGCTTTTATTTATACATACATATTTATAAAAAAGTACAAAATCTTGTTACAGAATTAACAACAAGTTTTTAGAGTACGCGGAAATTCTGTAGCTCCGCCTACCCCATTCTGGGGATGAAGGCGTGAAGGTATGTACGAGTATGTAGTGAAGAATAAAGTTAACTAAGTTTAAAACTACAGGTTGCATGGGTTATATTTTAAGAAAAAACTAAGCGATCAACCATGTTTAACCATAATTCCGTTATCGGAGACGAAGGCGGAGCCGGTGATGCCCCTCGCCTTGTCGCTCGCTAGGAACGCAATGAGGTCTGCGATCTCTTCAGGCTGGCCCACTCTGCCCAACGCCGTCTTACTGTTGAACTGGTCCCAGAAACCGTCCCCGCCTCCAGGCGCGGCTATGCCGGAGGTCTCAGCGATGTCCGTCCTGACGGGCCCAGGGTTCAAGCTGTTCACTCTGACGCCAGCAGCCGCCAGCTCCAGAGCAGCGCTCCGCGTGAATTGATCCAAGCCACTCTTTGACACACTGTACGGCATTAAAGCCTCTCCGAACACGGCATGCGCGGACACACTCGACACGTTCACTTTATTCCCCTTCGTAGCCCCCAGATAAGGAACAGCCAGATGCGTCAGCTGAACAATAGACCGCAAGTTAGTGTTTATGTTTGCGTCGAACGCTTCGAGAATATCTGCATCAGTGATCTTAGCGTAACTCGCGATCCCCGCGTTGTTTACAAGGACGTCTAGCTTCCCGAAGTGGTCTACTGTTTTCTTGACGATGGTCTTTGCTTCCTGTTCTTTGGCGACGTCGGCCTTGATGACCAGGGGGTGTTGCCGGCGGTGGCGCAGCGTTGCGCGACACTGCTGAGTTTGGTCTCGTTGCGCCCCATGAGTGCGACCTTCGCGCCTTCCTGTGCGAACAGCTTGGCAGCTGCAGCGCCGATGCCGGAGCTGGCTCCCGTCCGTCACCAGTACCACTTTATCCGAGAAACTCATAGTTTGTTGTGGCAGGTTTCGTTAGTGCCGACACAATGTCTATTCGTTGAAGGTGAATCAATTTATCCGGGTGAGTATAGGGTTCCCTCTTATTATAAAGTAAACTCGGTCTAGCATGAATGTCGTCATCGCGGCAGTTGATAATATATGTTTAGGGCACTTGACTCTGCAAAACTGTTGACCTTGCCCACAATTTCAAAATTCTTCCTACATTTGGTTGTTTTTCTTCAGGTATATGTTTCGTTTTGTTTGTTGAGATATTATTGCATTTTTAATATATGTTTGTAAAAAACCGTTGAATTAATCAACAACTTGTTAGTTTTATAAGATATTTTATTATTTTTTGCTGTCTCGAATTGTAACGTATATCAGATAGGGTCCTAGAGGTATTTTAAGGAGGAAGGAGGCTTGCAAATAACAATATTACTCTTTGAATATAAAGAATGTTACGGAACCACCAATGTAGGGTTACATTTACGCGAGAACGTCGGTCATGCATGTGTTATTTTTAATAAGCCATGATTTGACCAGTTTTTTTGCTTAACCTTCATTCCTTTTCATCATGATCTTGCATGTAATTGAGGTGATGTCACGACTAGTGATTTTGAAAAAGTACTCATGGTGGAAGAAACTACCGTAACAAATAATAAACTCAAATTGCCAATCTCTACATGAAAGCTTTCCACTATAGCACTCATTAATATTATGACAATAAAAATATGTAATGACTTACCAGATTACCTGAAAAAATGGAAAAGCCAAGTTTATTTAACAAGCAGTTAAACACCTTTCTCGTCCTTAACTCCAAAAGAAGTTAATGTTTATGAAATTCACAATTTAGTTCAGACTGCAAGAATGAACGTTTTTATTTGTATAAAAGTAAAATAGTTGTAAGTAACCGTAGTATAAAATACCTTGTTTTAGCCCTCTATATTTATTCTTTTATTCTTATGCCTGATATATCCGTCACCTGTAAACTGTAATGTGACATGCAATACATATTTGTATGAGTTGATTCCGATGTTCCCCGCCGCCTTTTAACCACCACGTACTCACCTGTGACTGTGACTCGCCTGAGCCTCGACTATGTATCGACTCTAATGCAACACAATAAAAGCTACGACCACTTGCAACAAATCTACACCAAATGAAAATGACACTACGACACTACAGAAAAAAACAAATATTAATCCGGTTTCCATTCATATTGCTCACGTTTTGGTAGCTCTTGACCTGATAGTAACAGATTATAATGCCGTCAATAGGATAAAGACATAAAAGCAAAAATTACGATACAAAATTACTCATGTTTACATAACCCCTCATTCATTCTGCCAACCAACAAAAAAATCGAAATTTAAAACATTTATTCACCAAATTGGCAACATGAGTGCTTTTACACTTCAGTAATATGGAGTGAATCGACTCGCGTTTCGGACAAGACCATCGTTGAGAAGAATCAAATCTACGTCATAACGTCACAGAGTCATGAACGGATTAGCACCGGTCGCATTGCACCGGTAACCATCGAATACAGTTCGATATGACGTTTGTAGGTCGCCCGCGCCGTCCGTTCACGCGCCATTCAAGGTTACAGCTTTCACACAATCAGCTGGCTGGGGGATCCATGAACCACAGACAAAAAAAGATTGACTTTAAGTGTAGGCTCCCTTTAATTCAGTAACGGCCTCTTTTAAATGACAATAATGACTATTAGGGGCAGTGTCAATAACCTGATCTCGACTGCTCGTCTATGCAATCTCGACAGTTTTCTATGACGACGTTTACTTTGACGTATCTTGCTTGTGACGGGCGTCTCAGCCGAGATGAATTTATTACTATGGCTTCGTCCTGACCCTGTCTCAGAAAGCTAAATATGAATTTTAACGTATTTTCTTTTTCGTGACTTGACGCTGGCATTATGAAAGTGAAATAAATGGAATGAAGCGAAGGTTGACATGTTTTGTTAACCCCCGACGCAAAAACGGGGGTGTTATAAGTTTGACGTGGAAGTGTGTGTCTGTGGCACCGTAGCTCTTAAACGGATGAACCAATTTGGATGTTGGTTTTTTTATTTGAAAGCAGGTTTTCTGCGGTGGTTTTTAGATATGTTTTATCAAAATCGGTTTAGCCGTTTTTGAGATATTGAGATTTTTTTGGCATAGGTAAGCGATATACCTTTGTTTGGTATCTAGCAGTAATTTTAATTTTAGTTTTTATTTGCGCACGAGTTCTGTGTTTAATTTCCTACTCAGTTACTATTGTGTGAAATCCTTTCATTGGTTTTATGTTTCCTATTCTTGTTACATATTGTTCTAATTGTAGCTGTTGGACTTCCTAAAAATAAATCCATACTAATATTATAAATGAGAAAGTGTGTATGTTTGTCCGTCTTTCACGCTTCAACCGCTGTACGGATCGAGATAAAACTTGGCGTAGGTACATATTGGTTAGGTCATAGGGCATAGGATAGTTTATATCCGGGAAAAAAATACAGTTCCCGAGGGAGGAATGATAAACGACTTCTACGCGGACGGAGTCGTGAGCGAAATCTAGTAAATAAATAATTTTGATTGATTACGTCACTTTCACAAAGTTCCACACTGGACCAGGAGGCCATTTCACGAACGCTTGTATTTCATATTAACCCCCTTACTTATAAACATGGAATAAGCTTGGAATAGTTTATGCCATGCTTTGTCTTTATCTGTAATTGTGACATTTGCATCTGACAGAAAGTGACAAAGCATGGCATAAACTATTCCGAGCTTATTCCACGTTTATAAGTAAGGGGGTAAAAGTGGATGTCTCTTTTTAATGCATATTGTTGAAAAGAGATTACCGCTTGTAATACAAGCTACAAGCGTTTGAGAAACGGGCCCCAGGAATCCATTTGTTTGACTTCACGTCCATAATAACAGGATGTTTATGTTATGTCGATATTTACTCGATAATTACATACGAAGATAGTAGGAAATGGTAATTACTCCACGTATCACGATCTAGGAAGACCTGGGGGTTATTATGACACAGCAATGCACTTCTGTTAACGCTGAGAGAAAAGGACAGAGCTATAGCAGTTGTATAGCTCTGTCCTTTTCTCTCAGCGTAAACTGAACTGCATAGTTAAGTCATAATAACCTCCCTGTTCTATAATATTTAGTGCAGTGTTCACCAACAATTAAACGGACGGTTAGCGGTTTGACGGTTGTCAAATGTATTGACTAACGGTTGATTAAGACTTAACCGTCTGTTAAATTGGTTGGTGAAAACGGCCCTAAGGTATTTATTTACCAAGGTGAATTAGTATTTAGACCGGGGTCAGTCTAGTTGTGGGTGGCAGTTAGAGCAAATAGTAAGTGTATAAGCATGCATGCATTTTAGGTCATTTTATAGATTGGAATATACGGAAAAAATAGTCATGCGAGAAACTTGTAATTAAGTTTCGCCAGCTTACGAGTTCGCAGTATTAAGCTACTGTTACACATGCTCTATAATAGCATGCTGAAAAGCGTGCTATTGAGTATGCTCAATATGAGCATGCTTATGAGCAGTTTACATTTGCTAGCGATAGGCAAGCTAGTTTTAAGTATGCTCCTGAATAAGCATGCTCAAAGCAAACACTCCAATACACATGCCATTTTATAGCGTGCTCTTTCGCTCTCTGTCAGCGCTGCGGGTTACAAAAACCATTTGAGGATGCCTCTGCATCAATTTGATTTTTAATTTTGGTTTTAATGATTTTCACAGTCAAGGACGGATCCTCCATGTTCGTTAATTGGTACGCATTATTTCTATCAACATTATTTTTATACTGCGGTATGCGGGGATTCCACAAGCACTCGAGATTTCGGTATAAATTTACAAATTTGAGCGTGTTTTCGTCGCCCCAGCGAGACATTTTGCGTGAAAATCGTGCACACGCACCTGTTGCGAACGACTGATCGATACTAGCATGCTCAATAGGCAAACCTGTTCACACGCGCTAAAAGCACGCCCCCCTCCACCCGCGCTGCAGGTAGCATGCCCAAAAATCGCACGACCGTTGATTTTTGAGCAAACTCAAAATGAGCATGCTCATTATTAGCAATGTTTCGACACACATACTACTAAGTAGCAATTGCTCAATAGTGGCATGCTTTCGTGCTAGTAATCAGCATGTGTAACTGTAGCTTTACTTTTTTTCCAGTAGTATCGACTTTAAACATATGTAGTATCAGGGACATCTCACACAAATTAACATCATCATTTATCATTTCATCTCACATCCACCCACTGCAGGGTAAAGGTCTCTTCATTTTCACACCACTTTGCCCGGTATCGTGCTAACTAGGGAATGCAAATAACCGGTTATAACCGGTTTAAACCGGTTATAACCGGTTATTTTCATACAAAAACGGTTAATAACCGGTTAAATTGCATTCCCTAGTGCTAACGTCATCCATCCTTTTCCAATTGTCTGCCAAATGTCATTAGATCAACGAGCTGATGGTCTGCCAACCGATCTACGACCTAATCGCAACAAGCTTTAAACCTTCATAATCATTCACAATATGAATCACGCCCACGATAAACATGGAATTGCTTATGTACTATATGCCCAATGGACCCCCTACCCACCATAGAACTGTCACAGTGACGTTAAGGTTCAATTCGTAAGAATTGTCAAACACACAAACACACATACCTTCACGCCTGTAATCCCAGAGTGGGGTAGGCAGAGCTACAGAATTACCTTACAACGGGTAACGGGTGGGATGATAGTACATTTAAACCTCCAATATTCGCGCTCATCACACCTATATTAACTTTTATCAGAAATCGAACCCAGGACCACCGGTAGCACAGATTCGATAAGAGTTATGTTCACTATTTTAGCAGGCAGGGTCAAGTCAATTAGTCTAATCACGTGTCGTCGAATTACAACTTACTGCTGAATATTAATTGTATTAAGACTTATGTTAATTAAATTAACATTTGTGCGTGCTTTATAAAGCAATTACTGTCGTGATGAATAAAATGAGTGTGTTCAGGCTGTAAGTTTTTAATAAGAATAAAAAAAAGGAATTATAGAGGATACAATTTATGCTACTTACGGAGCGATTATTTCCGAAAATATTTACTTAAATTAATGCTTAGGAAACTTACATTATTTTTAAAATAACTGTTGAAATACGTGGCACTGGGCAATTATATTTTACCGGTTATAACCGGTTATAACCAGTTTTAACCGGTTAGTTTCATACAAAAACTGTTAATAACCGGTTAAATTGCACTCACTACGTGGCACACGTTGACGTTTGCTGAAATAAAAAACATCATCTGTAACATTCATTACATGCATGTAGTGCCGCTAGATATATTTATTTTAGTTATTTAAGATACCAAACTAAGTAGCGATTTATACAAGACATCTATAATATCAATTTCATCATTTTCTTTCTTCAACATACATCGAGTAGTTTTTGATTAAAATACATACAGACATACGCACGGACGGATGACGAAAAAGGGTTGCGTTTTGGCTAAGGAACCCTAAAAAGGTATAAGTAGGTTTGTCTACATTTATTCAACCACAAAATAAACTTACAGTGCTGCAGTGGGATGTTCGGTAAAAATATATGCAGCAAATTCTAGGATATATTTATAATTCTAGATCGGCAACTATAGTCACTAATCATATTCGTAAGTCAACGACACACGGAAGCCGTGTCCATTCTAATTGTGAGCCGTTCCTCATTCCCCAGTCCTCGCGCGGTGCGCCGGCGCCGATCGGTGAGGCACTTGTCCCACTGCCGGCGAGGAAGCGACGAGCTATCGACTATTTTGTCGCTCAAGAAGCGAACAAAATATATAGATCCCGTGTCAATAAAAGAGACACATATATTAATATGATCACTGGCTGTTCACTGCCGGCGAGAACTCTACACTAGTTTGTTGAAACAAAAGATATACATACAGGGTGGAAAAAACAAACGCCGCATGCCAAGTTCTATGCAAAGGAGACTTTCTTTTATTTTTAATTATGGATTTTTGAAAATTCGTGTTCTTTAACCGGAAATCGAACTGGTCGAATATGACTAAATAAGAAAGAAGGGTTTTATGGTCTTTATTTAATTTAAAGGTGTATGTGTTTCAGACATAAATGATCACTATCAATGACCCTTTCGATCTGTATCATAAAAACTTTATTGTTTTTCGACCAGTTCAATTCCCGGTTAAGCCAAAGTAATTTTCAAAAATCCATAAAAGCAGTTATAAAAAAAAACCAAGTCTCCTTTGCGCAGAACTTGCTATTTATTTCCAATATTTAAGGTAGTTGCCGTCCATGTCGCGTTCGATTATTCCAGTAGATCCCGTGTCAATAAAGAGACATAAATATATTAATAGTTGATCTCTGGCTCTACTCGCTTCGCTCATCGTCGGCGGTGGGACAGGCGCCTGAGTCGTGCGACCAGTGCGCACACGCCGCCGTGGGAGTCGGGAACGAGTCTATTAGGATTCCTAAGCCCAGGCAACTCGTCTAGCTCGACGAGATGCATTATTTATTAATCGATTTAATCTTTATTGCGCAAAACAAGTACAAATGATGGAATACGAGTAAATACCAAATGTCATTCTACACCAGTCGACCGAATAACTATTCAGAAATTTACACAATGGGTGCATAGAAAAAGAAGACAGACAAACATAACTTAAAACTCGAAATATAATTCGTCGGCGAAATTGCAAAACCGCGTAAGTAACATTTTAAATAAGGAGCAAAATGCACCATTTTAATGAGAGAGTAAGGTTTATTTTGCTCTATCATAAATTTGTTAGTTACCACCGACGAATTATACTTAATATTACTTATGCCACAAAAATATACATATTATCATATAAGTACATATATAATACGCCTACATATAAAAGTTTTTTTTAGTCCCACAGCTGCGCAAAGGCCTCCTCTCTGTATCGCAAAATATAAATCTATAAAAATAACAGCAGAGACTGAAACACAATAGTACTTTACATAAATTTATTCTACGCTACAAACGCTGCATTGCATTCTAATGATAGTACGTTTTTGTCCCAAACCGACCATATCTCGACATTATGTCTATTTAATATCAAAATTATGAAGATCAACACTATCTTTTTGTGACACCTCACGGCTAAATCGGTTTATTAAATAGCTGAAGGAAAATTAATGAACGAGCGTAAAAGTTAACGTAAAAGAGAACGAGGTAAAAGTTAAGATTTTAGGTTCGCCGTTTAGTGTCTTTATAGAAAAAAATGTAGTGAGGTGGTCAGCATGACTGGACATTGTAAAAATATTGTGTACCTATTTTTATTTTTTTTAAATATAGTGTAGGGCACAGGTGCGTGATAATTATTGATAATGTTATTTATCATTAGCATTATTATCGTGTCACACAATCACCGCTCATAAGCGTACATAACGGCAATATATAGATTATAAGGTTCACTTCACGTGCCACATGAATCCTAAACTATCAAAGATATAAACGGGTCCACCTACGATCGCTCATTCTATCTCGACTAAGGAATCAAAGCACATTAAATTATGAGTTTCTCGGGTAAAGTGGTTCTGGTGACGGGAGCTAGTTCTGGCATCGGTGCTGCAGCTGCCGAGCTGTTCGCAAAGGAAGGCGCGAAGGTCGCACTCGTGGGGCGCAACGAGACCAAACTCAGCAGTGTCGCGCAACGCTGCGCCACCGCCGGCAACGCCCCCCTGGTCATCAAGGCCGACGTCGCCAAAGAACAAGAAGCAAAGACCATCGTCAAGAAAACAGTAGACCACTTCGGGAAGCTAGACGTCCTTGTAAACAACGCGGGGATGGTGAGGTACGCTAAGATCAGTGATCCAGACATTCTCGAAGCGTTCGACGCAAACGTCAACACTAACTTACGGTCTATTGTCCAGCTAACGAATCTGGCTATTCCTTATCTGCAGGCTACTAAAGGGAATATAGTTAACGTGTCGAGCGTGTGCGGGCTTGCCGCGTTCCGAGAGGATTTAATGCCGTACAGTGTGTCGAAGAGTGGCTTGGATCACTTCACGCGATGCGTTTCTCTGGAGCTGGCGGCTGCTGGCGTTAGAGTGAACAGCGTGAACCCTGGGCCCGTCAGGACGGACATCGCAGAGGCCTCCGGCCTGGCCGCGCCTGGGGGCGGGGACGCCGTCTGGGACCAGTACGCCAGTAGGACGGCGCTGGGCAGGGTGGGCGAGCCTGAAGAGATCGCAGACCTCATCGCGTTCCTGGCGAGCGACAGGGCAAGGAGCATCACCGGCTCCATTTTCGTCTCCGATAACGGAATACTGGTCAAAAGGGGTTGAACCACTAAGTTTTTTCCTTTAATTTGCGAGTTAGTACTCTAAATTAATATTTTACTATTGAAAATTAACCTTGAAATAATATATGTTGTCATTCATAATAATTAATAATACAGTACCCGTTTATGTAAATGCTATACTATAACTATAGTTCAGTCAATCTAGGATGATTTCTATGACAGCTCATTATAAACACGTATTACACAACCTTTTTTGACTTTTTAATAATACTTTGATTAGTAATTTGAATAAAGAGGTGAATTAACCTCTTTAGGTATTTAACCCCCTACATACATTTGATAAATGAGTTGTCATTCATTAGCTAGTTCATGACGTCATATTTAATCTCACTGGATGACTTTCATAACCATTACTCTAAAATATATATAAATATTATATTCGATACAAATAGGCTGAGAAGTCAGGGTTAAGGTCGCGCAGAGGTGAAAACTTTTTTTTTCGTAGTCTATTGTTGGATGCAGATTTGATGGTATTTGCAGTCTTGTGAATGCAAATGTTTATGGGTCACAGTTTCGACTTACCATCAGGTGGCCTGTGTGCTCAATTGCCTTCCTATGACTTAAAAAAAAAAGGCTTTATCCCTGTTTATAAATATTGTTACCTAAATTTTTTGTGTTAATAAATCTGTGAATACCCGTGATTAGGTAATTGAAGAAATACTAAGTAGGTAATTGACCTTTGTATGATTAGATAAGGCTATATTGCAATCAAATCAAGGCTACGTAGTGAATGATTAAAGGTACTTTATAATGGGTTCCGTTACGATGAAATTCAAAATATTTCAATCCCTAATCGTCATTGGTCCTAATGCATCGTTTGTCCGAATTTTCGTTTATCTTATTATTAGCTATTTCCGCCTGAATTTAGTTTTTTTTTGTGTAACAACACTAAACCAACAAAAAACCTCCCTGCCCCCTCCATTCTTCGATTTCAATGCATGCTTTAGTTTATTATAAAACCCCTTAATAGTAATGAGGGCGCAACTGGACGCGCGGCGTAGTCTTAACAGATAAGCCAGAACGCCCTTAAATTGAACTCGGACAAATTATAATAATTTTCTCGAAGCCTTTTAAAACAAACTGGGCTCATTCAAATCGATACGTGACCGCCGTACGCGCAGCTATGCGATTACGCGCCGCGCAAGCGCAAACACAGGCTGTGTGCTTAGTTGCTGGCTAGAAAGTACGCTGTACCTCGGACCTAACGTGTACTGGTTCATTGAACTGTGATTAGGAGGTATTTAAAATGTTTGAGGTTATTTTTTCTCTGATTTGACAGCTGTCATCTCAGGATTAGATACCTCCTAGCTTATAATTACTTTAGGTTACGTAAATTTTATATATTTTGGTTTTCTGCAGACCCTGTACCAAGGCAACACCGTCTGTCTGTACTTAAATGACATATTTGTTGATGTTTCAAAATTCCTATTATTTTTTATTTTTAGTTTAGCGTAGTGAATGCAGTTATTATTTTATTGATTACTTCGTGATGTTAATTACTTTTAAGTATGATTGTAGTTATTTTACAGTTTAAAAAATCGTCTTGTCCGAAGCTCTGGTAGATTCATACCATATTGCTAATGTGTAAAAGAGCCCTAATTTGGTAAATGTATTGAATAAATTATATAAATTTTATTTCATTGGTTTCAACAATTTCTAAAGATAAATATTCCTACACCACTTTTTGGTTTTACGGAGGACCATGGCCCATGGTAACTCATATTTTCAAGATGGCGTCGCATTTGCCATTTGAGAATGTAAATATCCATGTTCCTCAGACCTTATTTACTACAACGTGCTGCCCTTCAAAAGAAAAAGGCAGTATAGGAGTATGAAGCCCTTTTGCGTATAATACCTTTTTTGTTTCTTATGGCAGTGTGTAGATTCAGAAAAAAAATACCGCGTAGGCATATCTATCTACAAAGTATGTATAAACTAAACAGCTCGTAATGAGATATTCATATCGCAATTTTAGAAGTGTTAATTAAAGATTATGGCTGCGTTAACATCGCCGGGATACAATTACAAGTGTGCATGCGATAAGTGGATGCATTTCGTGCCTGCACGCAACGATTACACTGAGATTAATGTTGCTATATCACCTGTAACAATTGTCAAATGTCTCCAACAATAGAAATGGGTTAGAAGTTTTTATGACACAATAGTGCGTTTTTAACTATGACGTTAACATCTTAGAAGTGGATCTGTTTGTGCCATTGTACCTAGTTTCTGAACGGTTTTTTTTATTATGTCATAGAGAAGGCAAACGAGCACACAGACCACCTGATGGTAAATAAAATTGTGACCCATAGACATTCGCATTCACAAGACCGCAATCCTAAGTCTGCAAATGCATTGCCAACCCTGAGGACGTGAGGACTAAGATGGAATGCCTCTATGCTAGTCATTTCACCGGCTATCTTATCCCCAAACCGGAACACAACAATGCGAACACTGCTGCTTGGCGGTAGGTTAATGGATAAGATGGTGGTACCAACCCGGACGGACCCTGCACAAGGTCCTCCCACAAGTACACTGATGTTGATTTAGTTTATTTTAAAAGCAATCTTGTTGAACTGGGTTGGTTTTTAAGTAAAATTGATGACAATTGGTTTGAACATTCAGGAGATATTAGCCATTCTACCCTCCTACGGAGAAGAGAGCGCATTTGTGACTAATTCATAGAAGCATATTTAAATCTCAAAGGTTATAATAAGGTTGGATGTGCAATACAATTCATATAGTAGATGCGCCTTTTTTATCGTATTTTAATAGTTATCGTTATGAATGAGTTTGTGGCCACTGTGGGTTTGCCGATGATTTGTGTTGACATCTCTTACTTTATCATAAAGGAAGAAAGAGACTAACTCGAATATACGTCGATGTGGCGACGTGAATGGCGTTCTCTTATTGTGGATATTTCCCAGATTACGCTTGAACTTGCCCTCAAGTTGATGGAAAACAGTGAAACAACCTTGCATACTTTGACATACGAGTATGTCGCAAGTCTGTTGCAATCAACGGTATAAATAAACGAACGCGAAGAGTTGCAAAACTATTGTTTTACCTAGCCAACTGTGACTGCCAAACAAATTTAACTCATGCGTCGAGAAATGCCTTTCCAAAAATGAAAATTATACGTTTGTTGAAAGGTTTGTTTGTTTGTTAGGTGACAAACGTGCAGTCGAGTTCATATATCGCACCAACAGAACAATAGTGACCTAATTCAAAATTTCAGTTTTTTAAACTTCAAGTAATATATTTATTATCATAGAGACCTAGTTAATTCGAAATTTAAAATTTCTGTATTATGTCACTATTGTTCTGAAGGTGCGACATATGTGTCCACTTTAGTACCTTGTCACTTTAATTGCTGTGACAATTCATATATGGCTGTTTAAACATGACAAGGTACTAAAGTGTACACATATTTACAAACTCGACTGTACTAATACTATACATGCGAAAGTTCGCAGTCTGCAGATGCAACAACGGGGCGGAAGTGGACCAAATGGAGATAGCTTATACTCTGGATTAACACTTAGGCTACTTTCATGACGGAAAATTTAAAAGTTCCCGAGGAAATAAAGATAATCGAAATCTACGCTGACGAAGTTGCGGGCAGAAACTAGTTAAGAATAGCAGAAAATAGTAAAGATAAAAGTGTAGACGTTTAAGATCTATCACACCCACATAACGCACATTCAGAACAATAATGACCTAATACAGAGTCACTATTGTTCTGAAACGCGATATGTCGGGTTATTCCCACCTGTTACCACAAATTTGTTACCGCTGGTAACAGCTGGGATTTTTTTTCCCACCTGTTACCACTATAGTACTCGGTGGTAACAAGTGGGAATATTTTTACACTGTACTTAAAACATTTGGTTACAGCTGGGAATTCTTATTCCCAGTAGTTACAACTAGTAACAGGTGGGAAAAAAAATCCCAGCTGTTACCAGTGGTAACAAATAGGTGGTAACAGGTGGGAATAACCCGATATGCCATGCCCTTGACTAATAAAATAAGCATTCTTGCAACCAAGTTGTAAGCCCCACCATTCTTAAATACCATTCTCACCAAAGATAAAATTTCACCACAAATTCGAGCGCTAATTCCCACGCATTTTGATGTTTTAAACATCCGTTGACGCTATTGCCATGGGTGGCATCGGGCCGAACTACCGGTGCAACTGTGGCTGCATAGTGCATTGATGCATTATCAATAGTGGCATCATCGATATATCCGGGTTTATTGTGCTTTACCGCTTTTACATCTGTGATATTTTTGGGTTATTATGACGTAGCTATGCAGCTCATTTTACGCTGAGAGACAAGGACTGATCTATATAATTACTATAACCCCTCAGTTCAAGAACGACGTTAGATGTGCGGTAATAACGATTTCCGAGACATTATAGGAACTAGCAATGTACAAGTTGCAGAACATTCGCAGCAGTTAAGAAATTTTCTCAAGAAATCACTGAGAATATTATTAACATTTGAGAGCATTGAGAATGTTCTCATTTCATTCAAAATTTTATAATATACTTAGAAATTTCCGAATATTTCTTATAAGAATCTTTCACAATTTGAGTGAATTTGGTACAATTTTAATTAGAACTGATAGTTTTTACAGGATGGCTGGGTTTTCCTTTCAGTGCAGAACTGCAGCATACTCACAATTGGGTGTGATTCACCAAATTTGGGGATCCTAAATTATTTTTAAGGAACTCTGTTTTTTTAAGATATAATTATTTAGATACCCGTGTGGTTGCCGGGTTAGAATAGTACCACTCCATGTCTTCCCGTGGATGTCGTAAGAGGCGACTAAGGGAATAAAGGCTTGCAGTACTGTTAGGCGATGGGCTTGCAACCTGTCACTAATACACTGGTAAACATCTTAGCCTAATTGTGCAAAATGTGGTTACAGAATTATCAACAAATTTTTAGAGTGGTTGGTAATTCTGTAGCTCTGCCAACCCCACTCTGGGAATGAAGGCGTGAGTTTATGTATGTATGTATGTAATTATTTAGACATATTTTTAGTACCTAGTTCAGTCTGTGACATTGAATTTGTTTGGAGTTTTAGTTTTCTGAAACAGTCTTCAATGTGTTAGAACTTTAGCGAATATAGAAAAAACAATTCGTCACTAATGAAAGAGATACTTGTAGATAGCGTTTTGAGTGAATTCCCATTATAGACTTTAGGCTATAGCCTTTACTGGACGCAACCTCGATTCGATTACCTAGAAATGTACGCAACAAATGGCCTTTAAAATGATTCCTAAAATGTAATACAGTCTCGCTGACATTTAACCAGCGGACTTTCTCTAGATTCCGGGGATTTCAGCGCGCGAAATAAACGGCAATGCCGTTACTGTTTATATGGGAAAATGTATATAATTATCATTATTTGTAGAACTTTCATTTTTATTCATTGATAACAACCGTATCTTGTATATATTTTATTTAAACAGTTTTTTTTCAACTTTTTTTTTTTCTTCGCCCCGATCTTCTTTTTCTGTTTCGCCTACTGGTTGACTGGTAGAGAATGCCATTGGGCATTAAGTCCGCCATTTGTACTTTATTGAATTTAGTGCAAATAAGTTTAAATAAATAAATAAATAAACAACTGAAAGAGATCCCATATGGGATAAGCTCGGCTTTGTACATTATTATATTAGAAATATGTCTTAGAAAAACCTACCCAAAGTACCCAACCTACAACCTTTGTTTAGGACTTTGTCTGAATTAGATTTTGGTCTTTCCCTCAGGAACTACATCATTAAAATTAGTTTTTTCTTTTAATGGTTTTTATGCTTGTAAATATTGATTTTTCTATTGAATCTATCACTATCACTAACCTTCTTAAAATAAACTTTTTGTCTTTCCGCCTTACTCAAACTTGCTAATTGCTTTCGCTAAGACGAATCCAACGCCACCTCGCTTATTGAATGGGGCCGTCTGTAAATCCACTACCTACACGGGGACAAAAAAAAAGAACATATACTCGTCCATACCAGCATCCATACAGGTACTTTACATTACCATCCTTCTTTGGCAGTACGGAGTAACGATTATAAAAAATAAACCTCGTAAGACCCCAATACCTATTTTAATAACATGGTAAATAAAACCTTGCTTGATAAAGGGGGCTTTTTATTTTTGTCAATATGTCCTAAAGAGATACCTGGGGACTATGTCACACAAATTGACCAAGTCCCCAACTAAGCTCTAGCTAGGCCTGTACTATGGGTACTAGACAATGACAAACATACTTATACAGGGTGTCCCAAAAATAGCACGTCACAGTGACACTGGAGATTCCCCAGTTTCAGACGAACCAAACCAGCCTAACATGAGTTCAGTAAAAGTTGCACCGTTTTCGAGTTATACCAATTTAAAGATTTTTCCAATTTTTCACCTCTTTTGACATTGTAAGTGCTCGCATTTACTAGGATAGCTTTACAATTTAGTTTTTTTTATTTGTGCGCGTTTATGAATAGTTGATTAAGATGATAGAAGCATTATTATGTCAATAACTAATGTAAAAGTTGGAAAAAATACTGTAATGAACTTGACTTAAATTATCATCAACATAGTAATTTCAACTTTGAACACCTGCCATAACTTTTTTTTACTAGAAACGAAATGAGCAAATAACTTTAAAAACATGCGTATTTTATGCCAATTCTAAAATAGTATGACACATGATATCTTAATGCATAAAAATAGGAATTCGTGTCACATTTGCCAATATGGATCCTCAGAAACCAATGCTCATCATCTATAAAATTATCTTGTACTCTACGATATCTCATTTGTTTGTGCTCCTTTGAAGAATATGAATGATTTTTGGTTGACCTTGGTTCAAAGATAATAAAAAACAGGTTTAATGTTCATTAGTTTTTACAATAAATGTTCGAATTGTTTCCCTCCGATTCTAAGGCACAAATGGCATCTTCGGATAAAATGTCGGTTTAATTTTCGTAAACTGGTGTCCGATATGTCTCGGGCTGCATTGAAGACACGTCGCCGTAGTTCCTCTTCGTTACTTATTGGTTTTGAATAAATATTGTCTTTCAAACAGCACCAATAAAAAAATCATTTTACAAAGCGACATCAACTTCGGTTAAGAGTGCCGAGTAGTCGTTTCAGTTCCACAAACAAAATCAGAGTGACACATGATATCTTAATGCAAAAAAGTAGGAATTCGTATCACATTTGCCAATAAGGATCCCGGCAACCAACCCCGTTAATTAGAATTAAATCGACGTGGCATTCCTCTGGACTCTGATTTTGTTTGTGGAACTGAAACGACTACTCGGCACTCTTAACGGAAGTTGATGTCGCTTTGTAAACTGATTTTATTATTGGTGATATTTGAAAGACAATATTTATTCAAAACCTATAAGTAACGAAGAGGAACTACGGCGACGTGTCTTCAATGTAGCCCGAGATATATCGGAAACCAGTTTACGAAAATTAAACCGAAATTTTATCCGAAGATGCCATTTGTGCCTTAGGGATAACGGAGGGAAACAATTCGAACATTTATTGTAAAAACTAATGAAAATTAAACCTGTTTTTTATTATCTTTGAACCAAGGTCAACCAAATATCAATCATATTCTTCAAAGGAGCACTAACAAATGAGATATCGTAGAGTACAAGATATTTTTTTACATGATTAGCATTGGTTTCCGAGGATCCATATTGGCAAATGTAATACGAATTCCTACTTTTACGCATTAAGATATCATGTGTCATACAATTTTAGAATTGGCATAAAACACGCATGTTTTTAAAGTTATTTGCTCATTTCGTTTCTAGTAAAAAAAAGTTATGGCAGGTGTTCAAAGTTGAAATTACTATGTTGATGATAAATTTAAGTCAAGTTCATTACAGTATTTTTCCAACTTTTACATAAGTTATTGACATAATAATACTTCTATCATCTTAATCAACTATTCATAAAAGCGCACAAATAAAAAAACTAAATTCTAAAGCTATCCCAGTAAATGCGAGCACTTACAATGTCAAAAGAGGTGAAAAATTGAAAAAAACTTTAAATTGGTATAACTCGAAAACGGTGCAACTTTTACTGAAGTCATGTTAGGCTGGTTTGGTTCGTCTGAGGCTGGGAAATCTCCAGTGTCACTGTGACGTGCTATTTTTGGGACACCCTGTATATATAAATAAACACTTAAATTACATAGAAAACATCCAAGACTCAGGAACAAATAATCGCACTCATCACACAAATACGTTTCTCTAAGTAAATAGCATGACATCCAGATGATGCAAAATGCGTAACACTGGAATGCAACGAACTTTATTGAATACAAAGTACCTAATTGTTAACTAGCCAACTCTTGCAGGCTGCAAGTACATCGTAACCATGCGGTTAAAAGCCTTTGCAATGCAAATATCTTGGCACCATGTCACCAGGCAGCATTTTTAGAATCAAGCAATATTTATTTATTTATTTTAAACAATATTTTACAGCCTAACAGCTAACACCAAGACGCTGTACAATTCAGTTAAAAATACACTAAAACTAGCTTACAGAAAATTAAATACAAAAAAAAAACAAGTTCCACTGCCATCCATCGCCTCGCAATACCTCTGGCACTCACGACATACACTTCGCCATCGACTCGCAAACCAATTGCACTCAGCGGGCCATTATGGCAGTGTTTATCGTCGTGGATAATCGTGGATAAAACATCTGTCACTTTCTAACTAGTATGTAAGTGCGACAGTGACAGAAGCTTTATCCACCGCGATAAAGTCGGCCGTAATAAGGGCCCAGGTGCTGCTGACAGAAGTGAGTTAAGCAGCGTCAGTGCTCGCGTGGTCCGGGAATTGTTATTATTGTAGAACTACTGAGTACATAGCATCACGGCCTCTATTCTGCGACGACAGACAATATTGATTTTGATATGGGATGACAGGGTAGGTCGGGTGGCATAAAGTTTGAAGTCATATTGTTGATTGGCATACTTACGTGGATTCGTCATACTCATCATTACGCATAACTGTAAATAGTCATACATTTATGCGCATAACGTTTTTAATCATAATGTTTAAGAACATATTGTGTAACGCGCATAAAATTATTTGACCATACATTATAATATTTATAATGGTCATAAAGTTTTTCCGCTCTTTTATAAAAAAATAACCCTAACCTATCCGCGATCCGAGTCGGTTTTGCCACTAACTTTACATTATATTGATATTATGACTAAATAAATGTATGACATTCTACATTATGGTTAAACCAATTATGACTCCGTATAATTATGACAGGGAACAATTATGCCATAGTACAAGTAATGCCAAATAAAATATATGAGCATCAACATTATGCGTAATGTGTTATGACAATCGAAATTTTGACAATAGTTGTTATGCGACCAGATAGCCACCCGGGATGGCATTCTCGTGCATTGCGATAACCCAAGTGGTCAACTATCATCCCATACATTTCGAGTGATAGAAAAGAAAAAATGTTAGTAGCGTTTGTATCCTGGGTACGGCCCCAGGGCCTCCATTCAATTCGGTTTTTACCATGGCCGCCAATGCTATCAAGTAAAGAAGAGCAAATCATTGACAATACAGAGTCATGTCAAAAGCCATATGGTTCCACCGTGTTGTAGGCCTTGTTATTGTATAGTCAAGTTTTTTTTTTTTTAATGGGATTGCGTTTCACCTGTCTCACCTGATGTTAAGTGACGACGAGGTCGAAGGTGGTACACGCTTACCCAGAAAATGCCTATTCACTCTTGCCTTGAAAACACCAAGGTTATATGATTCCGGGAATACAGACGCAGGGAGAGCGTTCCACTCCCTAGCAGTGCGAATAAGAAACGACGCAGCAAACCGCTGCGTGCGAACCATTGGGTATTCTACTACATGTGGATGGAAGCCCTCCCGGTGACTAGAAGACCGATGTGAGAAAGTGGAGGGTGGGATGTGGTCATGCAGTTCTTGGGCACACTCTCCATGATACACCCTGTAAAATACCGAGAGACAAGCGGCTTTACGCTTAGCTTATGCTCTAAACTCTGAAGCTTTGACGTTTTGATAGTTCTATATTTACTTGTGCGAAGTCACGAGCGTCCTCCAGTGTTAAAAATACTCGTGTCTTTAAGAAAGATTGCATAAAAACCAGGAAAATAAATGCGTAAGATTCAATAAGGAAACATCCATCTGCGTCGCGTTATGTAACTCGTTGCGTTGACTCGTTTACGATTCGATATTGACGTGTTACTTTATATGTAACGCTGTCAACCGCCAGATAAGTTTAGCGGTGACTTTCTTAAGTATTCGTTGCCGGTGACACAATTGGTGTGTCAGAATTACATACATTTGTAGGTTAGGCGGCAGTGAATATGCTAACCACAGAGCATTAGGCTTTGCGTGGCTAACGTCAGCTAAACTTTTACAATGATTACTGCTTCGTAACTATTTGCATCTTGAGAAACATAGTGTTAAAAAGTTTAAGCACAGTTTCATTCGTTTCTTTTAAATAACATTGCTGGGTTCCATCGAAATCGCTACCACCAATTTATCCTTTAACTTACCGTCAAGCTGTCAACAACTGGTCAAATGACAAGCATAGATGCATTCCATCTTAGTCCGCAGGGTTGGCAACGCATGTGCAAACCTCTATGGGTCTCAGATCTCCCTCATCCTCACCGTCAGATGCCCATTTGCATTCACCATGCCATAAAAAAGGTGAAACGTCTGCATGGTTGCCTCCAAGCATCTTTATATAAGTTTATAAACTGGCTAAGTGCGAATCGGACGCGCGCACGAAGGATTCCGTACGTTTGTGGTATGGGAGTCCCACTTAAATATTTATGTTTTTATTATTTAATTTTATTGCGGCAACAGAAATAAATCATTTGTGAATATTTCAACTGTCTTACTATCACTGTTCATGAGATACAGCCTGGTGACAGACAGAAAGACAGTGGAGTCTTAGTAATAGGGTGGCGTTTTTTACGCTTTGGGTACGGAACCCTAAAAAATGGCCATCTTACCCCCAGCTGCCCTAAGTACTCGTTGGACCTCTCCATGTCATAAAACACCTAGCAGTTCTAGCCTACCCTCACGGTTATCCCTCTCATTCCAGGTGGAGACGGGCCGCGAGGAGCTAAAGAAGGAGCGAGAGATCATGCAGCTGGTAGCGGGGCTGCAGCTGGGGCCGGACGAGCTGGAGAGGAGGGAGGTGCCCCCGCACCTGATTCGAGCTCGACATGCGCCTAGGTAACTTTACATAATGTATGAATAGCACAGCATACGTAGCGAGAAGCTGAAGGTGTGAGAGAACATGCAGCTACAGCCTGACAAACTGGAAAGGGGGAGGTGCCTCGGCACTTGACATGTGCCAGGCCTAGGTAACTTTAAACAATGAATGAGTAGCATAGACTCATGTAGCAAGGGACGGAAGGAGTGAGAGATGATGCAGAAAGGGCCTGATGAGTGGTGAGGAGGGAGGTGCGGGGCCTGGTACAAGCCCGGCATGCGTCTAGTTAACCTTCAACAATGCATGAGTAGCAAGGAACGGAAGGAGTGAGAGATGATGCAGAAAGGACCTGATGAGTGGTGAGAAGGGAGGTGACCCGCACCTGATAAGAGGCCGGCTTGCGCGTAGGTAACCTTAAACCATGAATGAGTAGCATAGATATATGTCGCGAGAAGCTGAAGACTTGATGGAACTGGAGCCTGGTTTTAGACGAGGAAGGTGCCCCCGCACCTGATTCGAGCCCGGCATGCGCCTAGGTAACCTATTGGTTCGTACTTTTTGCCACTTGAATGTTGAACAATTTGCACGTTCCCGAACTTTTGTTACTACCCGGTCCCTGAATGCCACTATGGATGAGGAGCATATTCTTATAGAAACGTGTAGCGAGGAGCCAAAGGGGGATGGGGGGAGAGATCAAGCTCTCAGAGAGGTTTGACTCACAATTTCAAGGCCGCTCCATGATTAAGTAGTGCTCTTCTTCTAGTAAAATACGAAATCGGCAATGGTACCTAGATAACTAACCATGTGTTCATGCAACACGCATGTTTTACTGCATATCTACATACTGACCAGGCAGGGGAAGACCTAAATTCTAAGACATGGCAGTACAGTAGAAGTAAAAAAAAACCATGACATGAAAGGGGTCTTCTTGTCGATCGAGCGAGCTTTAGGCTACCTAATTGATAAGGCATCAGTCACTCTCGCACTTACATACTAGTCAGAGAGAGATAGATGTTTTATGCATATCGATAATCAGTCGTACTCGTAACTAACCCCCAGTTTTAATTGAAAACCTCCTTAAATAGACTATTGTTCCTAACTGTTTTCATTCATTTTAAACTTCGATCGAACTGCTTCTTACAATTCCTTGCCGAACTCGCAACTATGGCAATAGAAAACAACACAATGCCTCAAGAAGCAATTAACTCATTTGTTTTCAAAATAATGAGTTCAGCTAATCATCGGAGCCGGTCGAGCGCGGCCAATAGCTGTGCGAGCGTTTGTTTCTCAAGGCAAAACGGCTGGATATTTCAATAACTGGTATTGAGGATCTTAGTCTAATAAATAAAGTAAAAACTTAAAGCCGACTTCCTACGAAAATCCTATGGATTGTGATCATAGACTATGACGTTAAAAATACATAATGGGTCATAATATACTTGTTTTTTTCCCTTATGGTGACCATATGGTAAGGTTAGGATTGTATATAACAATCCTGAAAAAGGGTTACAGAAAAAAACCATTATACATTCTGTCCATTATGTACAGTGGTGGACATATAATTAGAAACAGTACATAAAACTTAGGTAAACACAGAATGAACTATCGTTATGAGTAAAAATTATATTGATTAAATCACTATTGACTATGCCAGAATATAGCCAATGAGTTAAAAAACTCATAAAATATTTAAAAAAGTAAATCTGTTCTATCTTTAATTATTAAAAGATTTTAAAAATCATGATAGTTGAATTTCTATTACTGGCCGCTTGGACAACTAATTAGAAACAGGATCCATGGTTCGTTCCATTTTTGAAACTAAAAAAAAAAACTCTTTTTACGCTTTTTCTGTTGTTTCGGCGGCAATTAAACGTCAATTTGGAAAATTACGTGAATAATAAGTATTGTTAAAAATGGGTAAAAATAAGAGTTGTGACGAGTCAACCAGGCAATTAATCGTTAAATTACATTTAGATCGAAAGTTGACTTATAGAAGAATTGCTAAACATCTAGAATGTTCTGTGAAGAAAGTTTTCAACGCTATTGCTCATTATAAAACTAACGGAACTACTAAAAGTGTTGTTAGAAAGGCTCGTCCAAGGAAAACATCTCCCCGGGAAGATTCGCAAATAATACGTGTAGCTAAACAAGACCCGTTCAAAGGCTCCAACGAGATTAGAAATGAAGTTTTTTCACCTGATGACCCAAGGAACATTTCCTCGAAACTGGTACGCCGCAGATTAGTGGAAGCTAAATTGTTCGGGAGGGTTTCTCGAAAGGTACCGCTTCTTACCAAGCAACACCGAGAGAAGCGATTATTATTTGCAAAGAAATATCTTAACTGGACCGTACGAGAATGGAAAAAAGTGTTATTCTCGGATGAAACAAAAATAAATATGGTGAATTCAGACGGCAAACGCTACGTTAGACGTCCAATAAACCATGCTTTTGATTATAAATACACGAGTAGCATAGTCAAACACGGCGGTGGTAATATTAAAGTATGGGGATGTTTTTCTGGTTGCGGAGTTGGACCCGTCCGTAAGATTGAAGGTATAATGGATCAATTTCAATACAAAAACATCTTAGAAGAGACAATGATTCCCTACACCGACGACCATTTGCCTGTGACCTGGATCTTTCAGCACGATAACGACCCAAAACACACGGCCCGCAGTGTTAAATCCTTTCTTAGTGAGCAACGTGTTACCGTGTTAAACTGGCCTGCAAATAGTCCCGATTTAAATCCAATTGAAAATTTGTGGTACGTCATTAAAAAAAATGTCTCCGTTAAACGTAATTCCAGTCAAAATGAACTTTACGAAGCCTTTGTTGAAGCATGGAACTCGATCCCACTCGATAAATGTATGAAATTACTTGAATCAATGCCACGTCGTTGCAGAGCCGTCATTAATAACAAAGGCTATGCAACTAAATAATAATTGTTAAGAAATTTAGTAAACCAAACATTATTTTACATAAATAATTTGAAATTGTTGACGTTGACACGTTAAAACTTTGATTTTTACCTCATTTCTTTAGTGTTTCTAATTACTTGTCCATGACGGATGGTACTGCAAATGTCGTTTAGTTGTTTGTACGTAACTAAATATCTAAATGGTAGTTGTAAACTCGGATATTTATTGGTTTTTTAATTAATTATAAGTTGTTGAACGTATTCTATGCATTTTGTTGATTTATTTCCAAAAACAAAAGTTTTACGGCAATGTGACTTGTATAATGTGAAATACGTCGCAAGTGTTTCTAATTATATGTCCACCACTGTATGTTGAACTCTATAGTGTAATCTTATCTTATCATACAGATAGGCCCTTTCGGATACACTTCGACCCTTTAGGATCTTTTGTGCAATTACCCCCTTACACACTCAGCTGTTTGAATGTGCAGGTTTTTCGCGATGTTTTTCCTTCACCGTTAGAGCATCGGGTAATAATGCACCTAAGTTAGAAAAACTTATTGGTACATGGTGACTGCGGGGGTTCGAACTCGGTACCTTACGATCACGAGTCGACTCCCTAGGCCACTAGGCCACCGACGCTCTCTATAGTATGATACGTGTACTATTATTTGCCCCGACTGGGAATCGAACCCTAACTTCGTTAGCTACCAACATACATAACTAACTAACACTACTTTTAACTTGTGGGAGGGCCTTGTGCAGGGTCCGTCCGGGTTGGTACCACCATCTTATCCATTAACCTACCGCCAAGCAGCAGTGTTTGCATTGTTGTGTTCCGGTTTGGGGATAAGACAGCCGGTGAAATGACTAGCATAGAGGCATTCCATCTTAGTCCTCAGGGAGATGGCAACGCATTTGCAGTCTTAGGATTGCGGTCTTGTGAATGCGAATGTCTATGGGTCACAGTTTCCACTTACCATCAGGTGGCCTGTGTGCTCTGTTGCCTTCCTATGCCATAAAAAAACATAGACTGTTAAAATGATAACCTTATTTTTGCTTTCCCGCAGTCTTAAAGGCCAATGGTATCAAGAGTTAATAAAAAGATTACAATAATTAAGGTGAAATTAGCACACGTTTCCTTAAAGAACGGAGATAAACGCTCGATAATTATCCAATCATGCTGATTCTAGTTAATAATTGCTTGAAGAAGGTCCCTTCGAATTTCTAGAATTCTCGTTTGAATTGCAATAAACGTTTTCATCATAATATTTATCCTTGGCTGAGAAAAATACGAAGTATGAAGTACTAGTTGAGTTAAGACTGCACTATTATGTTTTTTAATAAACTAAAGTATCGTCTTAAAACTGAAGAATGATTTTTTGTTGCACAAATGAAAACACAATTAATTATATACATACATACATACCTTCACGTCTTCATTCCCAGAGTGGGTTAGGCAGAGCTACAGAATTACAATTAATTAATATGACAAAACTTAATAACAATTGAACTATGAGTGAGTAACCTAATGGAAAAAAGTTGCCACATTTCTTTCAGTCTTAGCAGGCAGGCAGGGCTTCGAAACTTGTTTTTTTTTACCAGCTCGTCAGAAACGCCATACATTTCAAATGGAGCATTTTCATTTCGATTTCTCTCGAATAGAATCGATATTATTTTGGTTCTGATCAAAGAGCAAAATTAAACTGTTCCAGCTCGAAATAACGGTTAATTTCGCTCGATAATTTGTTCGCACCGCCCACCATCACCATTGCATCGTATTCTCGTCTTTCCTACCTCGTAATCTAGCTCTTTAGTTGCATTTCACTTGCTCGGATTGAAGTCAAGCCAGGCTAATCATTTTAGTCACGGCACCATCCAACTGCAGGAAGCAAAAACCAAAAATTCCAGATTAATTCCAGTGATCATAAGTATTTAAGCGAGTGTTTACGAAAAACACTCGCTTTTCGAACTGGCATTTACCGGTATTTTTCGAAACGTTTCCAAGCTCTGCGCAGGAGCTGCTAACACGCTGACGTTATCCATTGTAAGCCTTCGATAGCTTTGAGGAGGTGGAAACTTGTACAGGGTTCGCCGGGCCTATGCCAATTTATGCCGACGAGCAGTAGTGTTCGTATTGTGTTCCCGTGTGGGGATAAACTTGCAAAATGATAAGCATAGAAGCAGTCTATCTTAGTACACAGTATTTGTAACTGCAGTCTTAAGAATGCACTCGTGAGAATGCAAATTCTTACAAGGGAAGGTACCCAAGTTTCCGGCTCTGATTTGTTTTATTTTGATATACATGTTAGAGAGTAGTCTAAAATAACAGACAAGTATAAGATACATACACAATAGTCATCATAGTTTTCGCTATTGAATGTCAATTATGTCCCGTGTAGTTGCCGGGATAGAATAGAGCCACTCTGTGTCTTCCCGTGGATCTCGTAAGAGGCGACCAAGGGAATAAAGGCTGGTACTAAAGTACTATTAGGCGATGGGCTTGCAACCTGTCACTAATACCTACTGTATGAAATATATTAATTTGACACCTTGTCCCTACCAAGGTTGTCTGGAAGAGATCGCTAATCAGCGATAAGACCGCCTGTTGTTTAGCTGTATTATTTTTTATTGTGCTCCTTTTCTGTAATGTTTTTGTTTGGTGAACAATAAAGTGGTTTGTATTGTATTTTATTGTAATACACTGGTAAACATCTAAGCCTAATTGTGCAAAATGTGGTTACAGAATTATCAATAAGTTTTTAGAGTTGTTGGTAATTCTGTGGCTCCGCCTACCCCACTCTGGAAATAATAAACACTCGTGAGTTTATTATGTGTATGTATGTATTATATCATCATACCCATGTATACATACACAGGTTATTCTAGTTATTCAGCTGTCTGTCTACCGAGGAACACTTCTGTCAAATCTCTGAGTTTGCCCCCACGATACAGGCTTGCCTATATAGTGTTAGAACTAGTTGGTATTTCTCCAGTCCTTGTACCTGTAGTACTTGTACCATACCTATAGGTGAAAAGCTTAAGTAAATGACCACTCGCAATTAGTTGTAACACATGTATAGATCGTTCGAAATTATGTATTTTAAATTTGACGTAAATTCCATATTAGTTTTGTACACGATTACGAGTACATGCGAGATTTACTTAATTTCCTAAGATTATTGTTTACGAAGTGTTTGAGTTGATGCATTTCGATATGAATGATTTTAATTTGGATCTTTCATGTTTTTAATTTTACGTTATTTTGTGTTAAGTGTGTCACTATCCGTCACTTCACCAAGCGGTTTCAACGGAAGACCAGTGCTGGCTTTACGGCTAGCGAATGCTGAGTTGGGACCGTTTCGCAACTACTGATGTGCCAAAGGAAACTTTCCAAAATTGCGGAAAATTTCATGTAGGAAAATTTCGGAAACTTCTCACAATTTTATATGGGGATTTAAACTTTCCGTTTCTTAAATTTAAATTTCCTATATTTCTTGGGAAAGTTTCCGGAAATTTCTTGCAACTTTTCCAACTTTTTGGAAACTTTCCGCAACTTGCACATCACTGTTCGCAACTGTTTCTCTGTCTTGTTCTTTTTGTATCTATGTACCTGTATGTATATATAAATGTCTCTTTATCTTTATCTTTATCTTTATCTTTTTATTTATAATTATTTTTCAAGTTAATTTTCATTCAGCTAAAATATTTATTTAATCATTCCAGATAACACGACCTCACTTGCGACATCTACCGGCGGAATGAAGAACTTTCTACAGGACGGCGCGTGCGCCGGAAACGACGCTCAATTCACCTCGATATGGTTCGAAATTCGATTACACCAATCAAATAACGTTTCGTCCATCGAGCCCTAAGTCTGTGCAGTAAAGTTTAAACTGCTTTGTACAATGGCTGTAGTTTTACGGCATTAGAATATGGATGGTTAAATCGATTGATTATAATGGTCAGTTGGCACGAATTTAATCGCGAATATTCGTTGTTAACGGTCGAATTACTCAATCAAGTTTTGAAAATGGGAATCGGAACACTTTCGGTTGTATAGTCTGTGTATTATTTCTTGTCTTAGTTGGTAAACGAATTTTCCTTGATATATATACATACATATATATATTTTTTTCAGGTTTTATCGATTTTTATAGACTATAGAATTTCAAGAATTGTACAGTCTACCAATTTGATTCCTAGGCCATGCAACTGTAAAACAATCTTATAGTGAAGTAATAAATCAAATGATAAAATCGGCCAAGAACATGCCGGGCCACGCGCAGTGTAGGGTTACTTTTATTACTTGTCGAGTATTTTTCGTTAATATATAGGTTTTTTTTTTCACATATCCAAAAACAAATCGACCCCTGAATCGAGAAATGCTCTTTACAAACCCTCTTTTTTTTTAAAGCTATACTATGACGTCGTTAATGAATTCGCCATCGGGGCAGACCAAGGCTAGGCGGCGTTGGCGACATGAGCTTGATTATAGCTTTCTAGCAGCATTATTGACTACGGATCCCTAAAAAGCCTTTAACGATTTGATTACGTATATCACTGACACAGTTGCACAGTTGCATAGAGGTCCAGGAATTAAATTGATTAACTGCTTTTCGTACTCTAAGAAACGCGAGTGAAATAAACATATATTATCAGCAGAGATCGGAATAGGCAGAGCTAATTTGCCTAAACTTGACGCATATTCATTCATGAGTGAGTGAAATAGGAACACATTTTTGAATGAACATGCATCAAGTTTAGGCAAATTAGCTCTACCTATTCCGATCTCTGATTATCAGATGCGTGAGCGAGTGTGATAGCGATAGACAGCTGATATTCATTGATAGTTTAGAAATGCGTTACATACTTCATTTTAGCTAAAATTTTAAAGCAAATAATTATGTTTTTTTTTATATGGTCGGGCGTTCTATTTCGACAGAGGGATAAACGCGTCATTAAAAAAAATTAAAGGAATAAAATGTTCTAAAACTGTTTTTGCTTGAAATGTAGGAACTTAAAGTAATATGAAAGGGCGCAAACAAAGTTCTTTAACATCGGATTCCATTTAAAAAAATTAAGTGACGCATTTACACCTCATTTGGAATAACCCCGCCTGACCTTACTTACTAATGTACTTAAAGTGCGTGTCTTTTTTGTTAAAATTTAAAAAAAAACCTTGAGCATTCCAACTTGATTGGTGTGGATCCGATCATAATAAACTGATGCCAACCATTTAAATTGTAACGTATTAGTATTTAGATAGAGTACATTGTTAGTTATTATAACTCTTCATAAATATTATTGAGTCGATTCATAAATATCAGATATCAACAATGTTTATAATTGAGACGCGATCAACAATATTGGCAGTTTATAGTTCAGTCAATGCAGGAATGTATTTGTCTAGTTGGTAATAGCGACCCTGTCTACAGAGCTAGCGGACCGGGTTCTATTCCCGGTAAGAGCAAATATTTGTGTGATGATCACGAAAGAATAGTAAGATATTAATTTTGAACTCTGTACAAAACCTTTTACTAATGGGTGGTTAAATATTATTTTGACTGTTTGGCCGTTGTATTGCTAGAATATTTGTTTTTGATTGTGTGTGTAGGTCTAGGTATGTATTTATGACCTATACATGTTTGTATAACGACGTTAGTAAAATTGGTAGAACCCTGAGCTTATAAATTTATCAAACTACAGATGTTTTTGATTACCATGTCCGCCCCGATATAATTCATTTACGTTAATGACCTAGTACTGGAAAAATACAGTTGCACGTTATTGGCTAATGAGAATACACTAAAGCCGCACTTACAATGGAGCAAGTAAAATATAAAGATAATAGATACATACATACATAAACTCACGCCTTTATTCCCAGAGTGGGTTAGGCAGAGCTACAGAATTACCAACAACTCTAAAAACTTGTTGATAATTCTGTAACTACATTTTGCACAATTAGGCTAAGATTACCAGTGTATTAGTGACAAGTTGCAACCCCATCGCCTAACAGTACTACAAGCCTTTATTCCCTTAGTCGCCTAAAGATAAAAGATAAAAGATGTATATTCAGTAAGTAGCCCGCCCGCACGGGCACTTTTACACGCCAAAAATCTACAAGCGCTTCTCAAGAGACCACTGCTGAAAAGAAACGCCGCAAGAAACTCAACAGTCAGTCGCTTTTTAAATATTGCTAGTAAAATATAATTATAAAACTTAACCTAGCATTAAACAGGGTGTCTCATTTAAATCGGCCAGTATGGGAAAGTCTGAAACTTTACGACATACGAAGATCTGTTCTTAGCAACCATGTCATCGATTTTAATAAGAAAAAAAACTGCATTCATACATTTAAAAAAAACCTGTACTCACAGAAGAGTATAGATTTTTTTAAAGTATGAATGCATTTTTTCTTCTTATTAACATCGATGACATGGTTCCTGCGAACAGATCTTCGTATGTCTTATAGTTTCAGACTTTCCCATACGGACCGATTTAAATGACACAATTAAATAGTGTAATCTGTACTCTGCTGTGAGTACTGGTTTTTTTAAATGTATGAATGCAGTTTTTCTTCTTATTAACATCGATGACATGGTTCCTGCGAACAGATCTTCGTATGTCTTATAGTTTCAGACTTTCCCATACGGACCGATTTAAATGACACAATTATATAGTGTAATCTGTACTCTGCTGTGAGTACAGGTTTTTTTAAATGTATGAATGCAGTTTTTCTTCTTATTAAACTCGATGACATGGTTGCTAAGAACAAATCTACGTATAGTTTCAGACTTTCCCATACCGACCGATTTACATGAGACAACCTGTATAAAACAATGAATTTAACATAAAATAAAAAATAAATATATTCATGGCTCTTACATTTGTTCGGTGCGGACGCATTTGCTTACGTTCTTGCGACACGTTTATCGTTTTCCTGTGACTTGACTTGTGAACCCGACCGATGTCACCTTAAACTTTTATTTTCAAATACTATTGTGAACGAGTCCTAAGAAGATTATCGTTTGTTGCCGCCCACTTGGCTACGTGCCTCTATCTTTTGTCCTTGTCATTTGTATGAAACTGCGTGTGAGAGAAGCCTAGGTCGTTAAAGTAAATGGAGTATAGATTCGATAAGGACTGAACGACCAGGTAAATAATAAAAATGTTAATAAAGGTTCAGCGGCCCTGGACAAGACGCATTCGGCGTTTGTTATCGTTATCAATGTATAGGAGCGACGTAAGCTGTCAGACGGTCGTGTCGAACGCCTACGTCAATTCCATACATTTTGACAGTTCTCGAAAATCTTTTGTGTCGGCGTTAAGTAACAGCCCGTTCACACAGAGTCTCCGTATTTACGGTACCCGTTTTATCGTATACGTTTTTTCATTGATGGCGTATGGAGTTGTATGAGCGACTTCACATATGACACAGTATTCAGTATACAGTAAAAAATGTCGGTCCGCTAAATTATGACATTCCGTTTTGTTATCGAATACTGGATGAACGGAATACGTATCCGTCATGTATCCGTACGTTTTTACTGGATATAAAATGTGTGTTGGGTGCGGTACGGAGTATATGTGAACGGGCTCTCAGTTAATGACGGATACGTTGAACGCTATACGGTGCCTATGTGTGAACAAAGCATCATTTTTTGTTGTATCCGTTAAAACGGGTACCGTAAATACGGAGACTCTGTGTGAACGGGCTGTAACTTGTCTTGCCCCACAGCATGAGTAGCACAAGTTGTATATTCTCGCTTGTGGCTCAGTGCGTTACTGAACAGATAGAAAGGGAGATAAGAGCGACAAACAAGTCGCGGGCTAGCCACTGCTCCTTTATCAGTCACGAAAATATTTCGAACTTATTTATGTGTTACAATACCTAGGATAAGGTCAAATTCCATCTGTACTTCGTTTTCTGTCACTATTTTTCTTTTTGTCTTACATCCTGTAATGTTAGGATTATGAAAAGGTTGTACAAAATAGTGTTTGAGGGCATGGTGCATGTTTATATATAATCTAGTATTTGAAATGGCCAAAAAATTACCACAAACAACCTCCTTGTGTTGTGTGTTTCTTGAAATCTTGTGTTTTTGACTCGCTTTCTGTCGACGCTATTTACTTGCAGGCGCACTATGGGCTTTCATAAAGCCGCCAACATGGTTTCAATATAGAAGCAAGATGAGCTAAAACTATGTGGAATAATGGCCTAGCTATAAAACTTCAACACTAGGCAAAAGTAGTGATGCGGAAACACGAGAAAATACAATATAATGCTGCCAGTTCGTTCATTTTAGCTTAACTTTTTTCACTCTATAATATTTATAAATTGGCTGTTTCAGACTAGATAAATTATTGTAATTCTACATTTTATATAAATTGTTGTGAACTGCATTTGTTATAATACGCAACAAAATACACAACGATTTATTTATATGGTGGGGCCACATTAATGTTCACGCCGTTTATTATCGCGTCAGTTTGGCGTTAACGCTGGTGTGGTCCCGACTTTACAGAATATAAACTCATTTATGTTTTTGGTAATGATTATAGCAAACATAAATGAAACATACTTATAATGAATTTATATGATTATGTGAAAGATATTTTAGATGGTAATTATGTATATAAATTCTCGAATAATCCATATTAAATAAATAATTTAGTGTCATTTAGGCTATGAGTGCCATTAACGTTATTCGTTGGGTTATAAATTTAATTAAAATAAACATATTTTAATCGTCTTCTTGTTAAGTTTTGCAATGTATAAAACATTCCATTGTATATAGGTAATTAGATAATCTTTCTTTTCAACGAATAGACAACGATGTATTCAATCCATATTAAGATTATTTTTATTTAATAAATAGTCGTTAAAGGTAAAGAGGTTTTTAATTTGCTATAACCCTTTCAGGAAGCTACCTGATCTTCTGAAATACGGTAAAACTTAATCTCTTTAACCATGGCCATTACTGTCAAGTAAATAAGAGCTGTTATAACGTTGGCAATACGATAACATGTCAAAGCATTATGGAGCCCAAGGGCCTCTGTTTAACTTCGCCTAAGCGATATCGCGGATTTTCTTCTACAATACGACCTTTGCTATCAAATAAATAACAGTTTGGTACCTATGTCTAGAGGCATAAATATCATTTTACAAGAGTTACGATGGATGGAAGGAACAAAACTATGGCAGAGACCACAACAGAGCTTAACGGTGCGTAAATTACGGTGCGTCAAAATGAACGCCATGTGATTACCATGACCCATTATTTTGTTTACGCAACGTCACCGTATTTTACGCATCGGTGTGGCCGATCCTTGACTGTGTGATGGTCGTCTATACATCGTTCGAATTTAGAACTGAAAACATGGGGCACTATTCTACTTGGCAAAATCGTATTGTCTTTATATAAATTATTGTATCGTCAACGTTACGATAGCTCTTATTTACCTGACAGTAATGGCGGCCAAGAGAAAAAAAATACAGTTTTTGCTATTTTGCATCGCATCGCCTAGTGATAATGATTGTTGTAACCATTGTTTGGTCGAAAATATTTTCGTTTAACATCCTTTTAGACTGATATTACAGAATTAAAAAAACACTATTGTTGTTTAGTTAAGTTACGTTAGGTTAGTTTTTTAATAACAATGAAAAAAAAACGGTTTCAATTGTTCGGTGTAAATAGTTTTCGACCAAAACAATACCTACTTAGGACAAACAATAAGTAAGATGAGGTGGGGTAAGTGCAACCACGGGGCAAATCAAAACGTTTATTGCGATCATATTGTATACAAAAGGTCTTAAGTATATATTATGTTTAACATGAACCCTGCTAGGGCACAGCAATCTTATAAATAGTTTAATAATCTTATAATATCTTACATTCTAAATTTTATAATTCTATTCTTATATTTTACATGCATGGCACAAATTAATAAAACTAAATAAAATATTAATTCTAATTTAAGAACTCTTGAAGTGAGTAGTATGCTTTACCTAATAAAAAAAAATTGAGCTGTAATTTAAACTGCTGGGTTTTCTATATTTTTGCAAGTGCATCGTACCAGTGATATCCACATAAAAATATATGATTTGTCGCACTCCCCCTGTTGACGCTCTTGCCCCACCTTGGGGTAAGTGCATGAATGGGGCAGTTGCGACAAATCATATTTTTCGGTGGACCTAGTCAACATAATCTTGTTGTACACTCGCACGCATATAGCGCTAACGATCAACGATCACAATCGGTAGATTAACGTAGTTTTCTTCATGGACCAAATACTCGTATGCACAACTAGTTGAGCCATCGTCATTACGTTTCTCTTATAGGTAAGACAAAAGGTACCCATTTCTATCCAATTTAAATTGTCACGGTTGATGGAGCGTGATTTGTTTAACTAACCATAATAAGACTAATAAAAAACCTTAATCATAGTTCAAGTTAGTGTACGACCTCCCAGCGGGTGACAGACATTCGGTCGGGGAGGGGGAAATTACAACAAATCAAACAACATTTTAAAGAGATCACTGGTACGATGCACTTGCCCCGTGTTTGCACTTACCCCACCTTACGTTATACCCTTCGATATAGACCAGCACGCTTATTGTCTAATGCAGCCGCAATCGTTTTCATTTTACCAAAATGAAAACAATTGTTCCACTTTCAAAATGAAAACGACCAAACAATATATTTCCATTTAAAGGACCAATCAATTTGGCACGTAGGTTCCTTTTGCAGTCTAGGGGTGCACTTACAAAGGATGTTCCGAAAATCGCCCCCCAACGGGAAGAAATAGGGGGAGTAGCAGGAAACGAATTCTACGCGTACACAGACGCGGGCGTCCTCTAGTATGCTATAATATTTTAATCAAAGTAATGAGAGATGATGATGATGATGGTCTGAGTGGAGAGCCTTGGGGGAGGCCTATGTCCAGCAGTGGACGTCTTTCGGCTGACATGATGATGATGAATGAGAGATGGGTTTTTTTAACATGACATACTTTATATAGACGACAGTATTCTGTAGCTCTGCCTACACCACTATGGGAATGAAGGCGTGAAGGTATGTATGTATGTATGTATGTACGACAGTATCAAATCTTAAGTCGGGTGTTGAAAGCTTGTTAGGGTTCCGTACCCAAAGGGTTAAAATGGGACCCTATTACTAAGACTCCGCTGTCCGTCTGTCCGTATGTCTGTCAACAGGCTGCATCTCACGAACCGTGATAACAGAATTAAATAAATATTTAAGGAGGGCTCCCATACAATACAACGTGAGTTTTTACATAAAGATAATGGTACGGAACCCTTCGTGCACGAGTCCGACTCGCACTTGGTCGGTTTATTATTAATTAGACTTATTAAATATCTCCTTCTTTTCAAGCCTGCCAGATTTCTCTACATATACAAACAACGCCATCTCTTGGAACAATCAGTCACTAAACAAACTCATACTGGCACTACACTTCACAGCTACGCGTCACGTTCAGACTCAAAGCAAAGTGAAAGGTCTGCAGAAACAAAATAGTATTCGTCGTCTTACATAGATGGCGGTAGTAACCCACCGTACGTACATTACGTACGGCTACATTCCAAATTGCAACAAACGAAATAACTTGTAGGGATTAGGGATATATCATATAAAATACCGAAAAAAATACATTTTATTGAACACCATAGAAATAACCATCCATCCACCATCCATCCGTAACCTTTGCATTTTTTTGTTCCGCTTTGGGGATAAGACAGCCGGTGAAATGACTAGCATAGTCCTGAGGGTTGGCAGTGCATTTGCAGTGTTAGGATTGCATTCTTGTGACCCATAGGCATATGGGTCACAGTTTCCACTTACCATCAGGTGGCCTGCGTGCTCGTTTGCCTTCCTATGCCATAAAAAAAAAGGAACAGAAAAAAAACATGCTGTAGCGAGACAACAGACTTCTTAAATATTTCTCTAATTATAACAATTTCTTTTAGACAACCGTAAAATAACTAACGTAGTGTGATGGATTCAGTACAAGGACCAATAATGGACACTTGATACTTATGGTACAGAAGATAAGGGTAATTCATTTATTTTGAGACAATCAAATTATAACCTTATGACCTTTGAATTATGAGTTAAATGTCCATTATTGGTGACTTCAGCTAAAAGTCTCCAACATTGATGCCGTCACCCTAGTAATAAAGAATCATATTTTCACAAAGGAATATGCATGCTGTCTCATAAAATATGAATATTTATAAAAGCTTTACATTAATGTTAGACATTTTATCTATTGTGTACAAAAATACATCAACGCGTAAACAACGTCGTGGTGTCTATTTTTAGGGTTCCATAGTTAACAAGGAACCTTTATATGTAGTTTCACCATGTCCTTCTGTCCACCTTGCTGCCTGTCCGTCTGTCCGTCTGTCCGTCTGTTATATTTTGGGTGCTTATGTTTATTCAATACGTAGTTATCCTTCATGTAAGTTTACGAACAAGAATATTCTTGAAGGATCTTGATATAGGTATTAAGTTGATTCATTTTCAAATAGTATCTTGTTAGTATATCTGTCTGTGGTGTCGCAGCACCTAAACGAATGGACCAATTCGGATGCACCGAAGTTACAATAGAAAGCTAGTTACGAGTAAAATAAAAACATGGGAAGTGTGGAAGGAGTGGAATGTTAAAATGGAGCAGCCAACTTTGATGAAAATGGGTTGGGTTGTTTATGAGACGTCAGTTCTGAAAGTCGCCTTTATAACTAAACATTGGCAGTCTTAGGATTGTATTGCAGTCTGCCTTTATAACTAAACATTTGCAGTCTTAGGATTGCATTGCAGTCTTGTGAATGCGAATGTCTATGGGTCACAGTTTCCACTTACCATCAGGTGGTCTGTGTGCTCTTTTGTCTTCTATAATACGCCAAAAAAAATAATATTAAAATACCAAAAATACTAAACAAAAATATATGTTTTTGGATATTGATATACTTAACTATTGTAGGGGATCCGAATAGGAGACAACCTTCGCCCAGCTGGTTATTCGATAAAAAGTATTTTATATAAAATTTAATATCGTAAGTTATGTATGGCAAATAAGTTGACTGAAAAATTTATGTGCACTAGTACTTATCTTGTGATTGGCATAGGGGTCACAAAACCGGTTTCACCGAAATCAAAAAAACCGGTGAAACCGGGTTTGATGACATTTACTAAAACCGGGTTTAGTTTTAACCGAAACCGACTTTTTGATTTCTACGGTTTTTGTCGTAAAAGAATTTAATTCCGTTATTTTTTGCGATGATTTTCCTATTTACGATAAACTCGACACTTTTGCATACGCTCGCTTATTGCCAACACTATACAACATACCTATTACATAGATGTTATGTTAGAATTAGCACCATCATCTTTTAGAGATGTACAATTACTAAAAGTCCCTCCTACGAGTATTGAATCTGGAAGGATCTTTTTATCAACCGGCTAAGTGTGGCGACTTAAGAACCTCGCTGAGTGATGACACTCTGGACATACTCGTAATGTCAATGTTACGATCACGCGCATTACCAATGTACAATCTGCCAATAGTAAGAGAGGTTATTATTCGCCATTCGCCACCCTCTCTTATATATACAAATTATACAAGGGAATATTTGGTTTATTATCATTTTTATTTTATTTTTGTTTAGACTCGTTGTTACATGATAAAAAAAGATGTTCATATGTGATTATAAAGACTAATAACGACTATATAATCAAGTGTAGTTACTAAAAGACAGTTTTATCAAAAAATAAAATTAAAACCGAAAAACCGGGAAAACCGGTTGTGACGTAACTTAAGAACCGAAAACCCGGTTTTAGAATATTCCTTCGGTTTTGTGACCCCTAGATTGGCATCATTATAAATAGTCCTACGGTGGTAGAAACTAGAAATCAGACGGCTAAACTTGTACTTTAAGCAAGTACAATCATTCAATCTGAAAACGACACTATACTGCATAGATTAAGTTCTATTATTGCATAATTATACACACAGCGATAGCGACACCGCATTTTACTCTAAATAATACGTGGCTAACAATGCAGAGAAAGAAAGATAAATAATGAGGCTTATTTACTTGCATAATCTAATGATAACTTTAAATAGAAACTTACGTCACGTATGATAATAACATTATACTTAAAATATACGATCTGCGTGTCAGTCCACTTTCAAACGTACTAGTAGCTAATATTTGTCTAGCTCTTACTTAAGCGTGTTTAACATGAAAACCGTAATGTATGTTAAGTTGACAATTAAGACTTATTTTTCACTATTGTAGAGCCGTTACCATCTGACCATCGGGGCAATAAATCATTTAATCGGACTCTCTTGCTTGCACTCGTGGGATTAATGGCGAGCGTAAGGGATGCGTGTAGTACCAGCGTTATCTTGTATCCCTTACGCTCGCCATAAGCCCCACGAGTACGAGCAAGAGAATCCGATATGATTTACTGCGCCGATGTTCAGATGGTAACGGCTCTACAATAGCCATCCACCCTCACTTCACCTGTAAACACGTACGTCATCATCATCATCATCATCATGTCAGCCGAAAGACGTCCACTGCTGGACATAGGCTTCCCCTAAGGCTCTCCACTCAGACCGGTCTTGTGCTTTTCGCATCCACCGCGTTCCCGCGACCTTACAAGGTCGTCACTCTATCTTGTTGTAGGCCTACCTACAAAACCACACTCCTAATCACGTAGATACCTATACATAATTATTTAAACCAGAAAATATCCCACTTATATTGTAAACACGGTTTGTGTGTTCGTTTGTCACGCCTTCACGCTGCAATGACTGGATTTGGATGGAATGGAGGAAGCTTATACCCTAGATTAACACATAGGTAGGCATAACAGAGGGAAAAACGATAATTGAAATCCCCCACAACGCGGGGGGGTGGCCATATAGCTAATTCTAAGCTGACGAAGTGGTGGGCAGAAGCTAGTTATACTAGACAGACTGATGGAGAGATGGGCAGGCGGCGGGCAGATGGGTAGACGGACAGACGGACAGAAGCGGAAAGCAACTTTCTATTATTAGTATAAAACAAAGGAAAGAAAGACAAAGAAGAAGAATTTTAGCGATAGGAATTTGTAAAGAAAAATCTTATTTGAAAACATGGTCGCTTACGCCAACAGAGAGTTACAAATACATATTAAACTCACGTTTCACGTTTTTGGTGTTTAAAAGAAGCGCGTGGAACCATCTGGAACACCATGCTGCGCATGCGTTGCGCGCTCCGAAACACGCATAGCTACAAGTGGAAATTTGACACATGTCATGCACAAATGTAAATTGTTAAATATTTAACCGAAGTATCGTAAAGAGATAATTTGTTTATCCACGGTTTAAATATTACCTACTGCGGGCCTAATATATAGTAGCGTTTATCGATAAAATGTGGATACAACATCCGTCACTTTCTGACACGTATTTTGTCACGCTCACACGCAAGTAAATAATAGCTAACAAAACGTTGAAAATCAAAGATCAAAGACGATACGGCTTACCGCCTAGATTCTCGACCCTGTGAAGTTGCTATGACGAAATAAAACTTCAAAAAATACATATTCAAATATTCTGTATGTAGCTCCATATCACATCGACACACGTTATCCGTTCTTAGAGTCGTTTAAAAACGTAGTTAACGACATTCCTGAGACTTTAAAATAAGAATAAAAGTAGGTAATGATGTAATTCCGACCGATATTGTTCGTTGCCAACGGCTTCCATAAAAGTAAAACAAAACCTTTCTACGTTCTCTTACGTGATGGTCAACAGGTCGATCCGTGATGTATTGTAGGAGGCAGGTCTATTTTTAGCAGGCAGGACAGTAGGCGTAGATAAGTTGCAAGTTACTTGCACTCCCACCTTCTTTAAATGAGATGAGCCTCTTCCGTGTGGACATAGGCCTCCCCCAAGGCTCTCCACTCAGACCGGTCTTGTGCTTTTTTCATCCATCGCGTTCCCGCGATCCTTTCCGTTGCCGGGTTAGAATAGTGCCACTCCATGTCTTCTTGTGGTTGTCGTAAGGGCGACTAATGGAATAAAGGCTTGAAGAACTGATAGATGATGGTCTTACAACCTGTCACTAATACAATGGGAAACATCTTAGCCAAATTGTGCAAAATGTGGTTACGAATTATAAACAAGTTTTTAAGAGTTGTTGGTAATTCTGGAGCTGTTATGTATGATGTAGTACGTTTTGCGTAAAGTATCATTATTTTGTAAATATCTCCTGTGCTTTATCTTTGTTTTCTGTGCACTACTTTTGTTACTTTCTTTAGGATTATTTGGTTGACTGGTAGATAATTCCATTAGGTATAAGTAAGTCCACCATTTATGTTTTTTTATTGGAAGGTATAGCTACAGCAAGTGCAGAATGCTCTTGACCGGTTTTTAACGATTAAGGCTTAGGAACTTCGTAATAGCTACCGTAACTAAACATTTTGCGGTATCGTCAAATGTACACTCCTAGGTGCTCATCTTACATTACGAGTAGCTTGGTTTTTAGACATACTCCATTCAATACTGAACATAGACCCTATGGCCTAGCCAAGTTGGTTTCTGTCTAGCCAATAGAACACAATAAGGAACAGATTTATAACGTTATCATTAAGTCATGAATTGGCCGATCTATCAAATCTATAAATCTTACAGCTTTTACTGACATAACATATAGTCTATCTGTTTAGGTACTTCAATAAATAATAATAATAATAATAATAATAAATATCAGGGGACAATGTCACACCAATTGACCTAGTCCCAATTTAAGCTCTAGGCTTGTATTATGGGTACTAGACAACGATATAAATACTTATATAGAGATATATATACTTAAATACATAGTAAACATCCATGACTCAGGAACAAATATTCGCGCTCAACACACAAATATCTGCCCTTACCGGGATTTGAACCCAGGACCGCTAGCTTCGTAGGCAGGGTCACTACCAACTAGGCCAGCGCGTCGTCAAATGAAACTCTTTTTTTGTTTACATTTATTTAAGTACCTAAACAGATAGACTATAGTTGCTGCTGACACATTGTAACAGATACTGGGGTTCTATTCCACTCGGTAAAACCATATTGATTTGGACGTGTTATCGTATTGCTTTTCACTCGGCCGCGATAACTGTCAAGTAAATAAGAGCTAGACATCACATTTATATCGCTTATAGTAAAACCCATGATAGAGATGTACTCTCGTATTCATAAACGCACGGTTAAAGTATGCCTTGTTCCTTTCTATTGGGTGAACATGTCACAATAACAGTTGAGGAAACAGTATATTTTAAGCCCACTTTAGCTCCTCTCCGTTTATAAATAAGAGTGTTAATCTATAACCTAATTCCTAGAATTAAACTGCAACGTTTTTTCAATTATCATCGTCGTTAAATAACATAAATATACGGATATTTGTTTATTTAATTAAAAGGAGGACTCAGTGCTGTCGCTTTAAGTAAATAATGGTTATTGCGCACCAATGTACAGGCAACCGGTCCCATTTCACCGGTAGTAACCACTTCAGATGTCGCCAATAAAGTCAAGTTTAGATTTAGCGGCGGACTCCTAACATAGCCAGCGCCATGCTCTGTGACTTCTATATAAAATGGACTCCTTAGGGGGATAGTGGGCAAGTGATGTGTACTTACAGTTGCCCTAGTTCTGTACCCACTGAGTCTAACGCGTTTGAAAATATCAAGGAAAGCTTTTTTTTACGACGCGACAACAAGACAGACAAGACAACAACTTAGACAATAATAAACTTACTTGCTTATATAAAGAAACATTTACTAAAATACAAAGGAACAAATACTCGCGCTCATCACACAGATATTTGCTATTCCAGGAATCTAACCCCGGACCGCTAGCTTCGTAGGCAGGGTCACTACACTACGAACTAGGCTAAACGTGCCGTCAAATAATTTTAAGTCAGTTTCATAAATGTGTGAAGACATAATATAGATTTAGAAGTAAAGGTCAAAACAAAAGCGAAGTCTCGGTTGGTAGCCACTTCGTTTAAAATACTACATTGCCTTTGAGTCAAATACTTTATGAGATATTTTCTTAAGCAGTTTTCGGTGAAAGTGCATGTACTTCTTCCTGTCCAATTTCCTTGTTTAAAATATGTCTTCGTCGACCTTAATCCTACGTGCATTGCAACCTCAACCATAGAGATCAAGTCACGTTCGAGATTTGTAAAAATAAGAATTGGTCTCATATCAAACAACTTACAAAATATAATATTATACTAAGGCTCACGAATTAGGGGTAAGTACACTTTAAAAATCAACGCCTGAATTTTACGGAAATAATCTTTCAAACAGTCCATTTTAAGGAACTAATATCAATCATTTTGCATTTCACTGGCATTTCTTTTTCTTTTCTAGTAATATATTACAAAGCTATAGTCGCACCATACAACTTTCAATGAGTACGCGTCAAACACGAACTTTGTACTGACAGCTGTTAAATTGGGACTTTTCTAACGGCGCGACTATAGGACGTTAAGTTTGATGTATATTCCTTGAAATGGTTTTCGAAGGAGCATACATTGTAAAAATATGGTGTATCTCAATCCACAATTAGATCGCCTTTGTTTTATTTATTATATTTATTAGACAAGCACTACGCAGTCTTCATCTCATCTCAAATCTTCATCTCTATCGTGCCGAGAATCACTTTTTTCTCGAGCTCTCGCCCATCGCATCGCAAATCTTCCGCGATGCACTCAGTTGACCAGCGGCCGACGCGTCCGAAGCACGCACCCGACAACACTGGCACGCGATAAAAAAACAAAATTGTCTATAGCCTTTTACGCGGGAAGTGATGTGTCATTTTCAGTGAAACAGTAAACCGTACAGCGAGATCTTGTTTTGAAATTTAAAAAATTAAAAACTTAACGGTGGTTTTAAGTTGGCGGCTCCGTATTGGGAATAAAGGATACATTACTTTATTAAGCGGATTTTTCGCATCGCTGCGTACACACGGATTGCCATGGTGAGTTTTAAGACTTAATCTGGAGTGTATTGAGATCACGCTTTGATATGTACTGGTGCAAAACGTTTAACGGTTTCTCACTCAGGTGTTTGCATAAGTGGGTATGAGTAATGTTTTGGTAAAGTAAGTAATAGTAATTAACTGTTGTTTGAGTTCGTTATTTTAAGAAAATAACGAAATTAATACTGGTGAATAATTAATTGAAAATGTGGTATGTTGGTCATTATTTTAATAAAAATATTTTAGTAAAAATAATTTCCGATATGTAACCAATTTTTCTTACTTATTAATTGTCCCTTTTGTAATAGTGTTTTTAATCTACGCGAAGACCCGCCCCACTACTTCAGTTCAATATCTGAAAGATGAGCGCGTCTCCTTGAATTAAAACTTTGGGTATAAACGACCACCGACATACAATTTTTTTAAACGTTAATGATAAAAACTATTTAATTTCCAATAACACCTGAAAAAAAATCGAGTTTTTTTATTCGAGAAAGTAAAGTGTTTAAACGTTGAACCTCTATGTCATTGTTTATCATGAAATACCTATAAGTTGGAGTAGCTTTAACATTAAGTATGTTACCGTAGTCAGTACACACAGTGAGTTAGCGATACTTATCTCCGATCTATTTAGATCTCTATAAACTTTCCAGATCCTTTCACATCAACATTTTCATAAGAAAACCGGACCACAATAACGCCTCGGCAGATGTTACTATTACTCCGATTATGCAACATACGTTACATACCTGCGTTTGTTGCTTGCAATTACATCTGAAAGTGATCCTTGTAAACATGACAGTATTTTTGTTGTGGCCAGCCAACAAACGCACAAGTCTAGTAGTACCATTATCATGACATTAAAAATGATAAGATTTCACGCGTAGCAATGTGCAGGCGAGAAGTTCCCAAAGGTGGACGGTGGGAAAGAACGGCAGTTTAAATAGTCGAGCTTACTGGGCTGGTGCCTCTTAAGGCCTTTACGAAATGAAATCTCCTCCTGAATTGGAAGAAATAATATAATACGAGTATATATATTATATAGAAAATAGATATATATATATATATATATAGGTCCTGGTACTGGTGCTGAGAACATATCTTTTTGTAACTTTCTCTGAAATTTACACGAAGATTTAATGAGAATTTAAGCAACTTATTGGAAACTTAACACTTATCAACAAAATAATTAACTGTAACAAACTAAAACATGTGCATAATATTTTTTTATTTAAAATTATGATCATTTAAACTTTATTGTAAAAACATTTTCTTATTTAAACAATAAGTTTCATGTTGCAAGAATGTTCTAAGTACGTTCTCGAGAATGTTTTCGCGTTTTGGGAATGTTCTGCAACTTGCACATTGCTATTCACGTGTTGCTAATGCGTTCAAGAAGGAATGCCTCTTTGCTAGTCATTTTCTGGTCACATATGTACAAAACAGTTGCAAATAATATTGCTTGACGGCATGGTATGGATTCTTGCACAGGAACCTGCCATTCGCAAAAATAGTAGTATTAGCAGCTAAAGCAGCAGCTGCTACCGTCTTAGCAATTATCAAAATGGGCACTCGAGCCATATCTGCTGTGTGTAAACTTTTACCGCTCCGTTTTGATGCTTCAAGCTTGCAAGATGCTGACAGTTAACCTTTTCTAAAAAGAACTTGTAGGGAAAAGTCCGTGGTTCAGATTAGAGACGGTGTTTGGAACTGAGTTGCCTACAGTGTTTGCGTTGTGAAAACTGAAGATTTTCATCTCTGATGATGCATACATACATACATAAACTCACGGCTTCATCCCCAGAGTGGGGTAGGCAGAGCTAAATAATTACCAAGAAGTCTTAAAACTTCTTGATAATTCTGTAACCACATTTTGCACAAGTAGGCTAAGATGTTTCCCAGTGTATTAGTGACCAGTGGCAAGCCCATCGCCTAATAGTACTACAAGCTTTTATTCCCTTAGTCGCTGATGATGCACTGAAAAAATAGTAATTTAATATTTACACTCTCATAGGAAAATATATAAGAAAATCCACGCATGGATGCCAATATAATGCCGCTAATGCAAAAACGTGCCGTACGCATTGGGGTGAAACCTAAACTGCATTCATGCAGAGATCTCTTTGTAAGCGCCGCATAGTGAAGTACTCTAATATATATCAGAAGAAGAAGGTATAAAGTTTGTCAGATTGTTAGAAAACAGTGAAGTCCCCGTCACATCGAAGTCGAAGAAATGATACCAGCTCGTAATAGGTTCGACCTGGTATAGACGTTTGCGCTCTTAACTTAAAATCATACCATTTGCCGAAGTTTTTATTGTAAATTATACTACATTAAGGGCCACTTGCAGCAAAAATTTAAATCGAGATTTAAGCTTAAATCTATATTTATGACTGACAGTTCCATACATTTTGACATAGCTAAACTGAACTTTAGCTTAAATCTCGATTTAAATTTTTGCTGCAAGTGGCCCTAAGTTGTAACACTTCTAACCACATTAAGTTGTAACACTAGTAACCTTTATATTGATTTAATTATGTTGTTTTTTATTAGTAGTTTTCGTCTGATAAATAATTAATTTGTTTATAACTAACTCGATGGTCATGAATTGTTGATGTTTGTTATGACGATCCTAAATGGTAAAAATCTCTTAGTTCTATTTTTAATATATCTGTGGTTTGTAATTAATTTGTATCTTGTTAACTTACTTCAGTCAATATACTGATGACATTAATTCAACCTATGGAAGAATTCATTCAGTCCTTCGGTACTGTAACTATATGAATAACTATAAGTGTAAATAGGAATTACACGCATGTCTTTCGCCACATCGTCGCGAAATGTACATAGGTATGTGGTGACCGTTTATCCTACGTCATACAATCATAAAACGATCGATTGTCAATGCTTGGAGAATGCGGTGCTTGCCCGCCCGATCGTGACTATGTAGACGACCACAGATACCAGTGAAAAGAACATTCGAATGACTACTGGCTATTGTCTAACGTACTTGCAATCGCAATCGTTTTCATTTTGAAAATCGAAGGCTTGTCTGCATACAAAATGAAAACAATTGCTCCACTTTCAAGCCAGTTGTGTTTGCGAGTGAGTTCACACTACTCCTATTTCTACCCGTTATGCATAATAAGTCTTACATTAATTAAGTTCAGCCAGCATATGATGCTTATTAAAATTGTAACATAGTCATCCGGTGTTAAATATGCTTAGCACTACTGCAAGTGTCATAGAGTCATAAATCATTGGCATTATGGTCAGATGCAGTTGCTATCGTTGATAATTACTATCAGTATCTCCGTAGCTAAATTATTATGTTAGGAAGGATATAAGCTAAGTATTGATATATGTATATGGTAATGAATATTGAGGTGTATAGTTAGTAGTGATTGGTTTTACTATTTTTGTAACTTATTTTAGACAAGCTTCTGGTTTCAGGCTTTATTACTTTATAACAATACTGTTAACAATTAAAAGTTAAAATTAAACTTATTTAAATTAATATTAAACTAAAGCCGTGTGGTTGTCGGCTTAGAATTGTGCCACTCCATGTCTTCCCGTGGAAGTCGTAAGAGGCGACTAAGGGAATAAAGGCTTGTAGTACTGTTAGGCGATGGGCTTGCAACCTGTCACTAATATGCACTGTTAAACATCTTAGCCTAATGGTGCAAATTGTGGTTACAGAGTTATCAACAAGTTTTTGGAGTTGTTGGTAATTCTGTAGCTCTGCCTACCCCACTCTGGGAATGAAGGCGTGAAGGTATGTATGTATGTATGTAATATTAAACTAAGCTACTCAAATATTAAAGATGTAAACAATAATCACCGCTATAAAAAGAACACCCCCTCTAGCAGGTCCGCTCGCAGCATGGTCCCTATGACACTGGCTGCATTACCTCTGGATAGCTAGCCCAATCCTTTGGGAGAGGTAAGCACCAGCTCTAGGATCTCCCTTGCTTATTAAGCTTTTAGTTATTTTCATTGGAACAGATACAACCAGGTCTGCTATTTTTGACATCGATAGTTGCTAATAGTTATCATTATTTTCGTCAATACATTGAAGACAACAATGAGGGCGGTTGAAACGCCCGAATATCCACCCAGGGACGTTGAACCGTGAAGAAAGAACCAACGAACATCTCTTTTTGTGAGTTTTCTGTAACACCCGCGCCGAAGAATTTATTATTTGATGGTTAATACAGCATCAAAATCCGTTGCGTAGTTTAGAAGGAGTTAGTAGATACACAGATAGACTGAAGTAAAGATAAAATTAATAGTACATTACTACAGACGCCGGGAAGTAGGTGGTTGCAGGCCGAGTTCATATAGACGGCCGAGCGAAGCGAGGTCGGATAGTTACGAGGCTGGCAACCCCTTTTCACGGCGAGGTATGTATAGTGCTTTTCTCAAACATATGCAATGAAATAAAAAAAAAAACATCACTCAAAAAACATTTGTGTAATAGGCATTAACGCGGATATTTTTGGTCCGAACCACACAAATACAAAAAAAAACGATTTTCAGCTATTCAGCCTGTTTATAAAACCAGCTGTCATGGCCATATTAAAATTAAATAAAAATTACTTCCCGGCCTAGGCCTTCAATTTTGTATGAAATTCCTTTACAGTTCTCTCGAGTTGTTCCGTCGCGAACGTGGCACTTTGAAGCCTAAAATAACTAACATAACGCCGACATTACATAGCATGTTTGAGAAAAGATAATAATAATAAGAAAGGATGACGATAATTGAAATGATAACTGCGATCCAACGAACATCTTTCCGTAACTAATGAATGATACGACTGAAGGAAAACAAATGCTTACCAAACCAAGTGATTAATTAGTACTTCCTCGGTGCTTTCCTATATAGTTAAGTCTTTGCTATCATGTACTGGCGTATTACGTGCGCTATCGGTAACAGAGTTAACTGACAACAAGACTCACTATTGGTCAGTTAACAGTGATGCTGAGTACACAGTAACAGTTGCTTCAAGACCAATGCAGCAATGACAACAGTAACTTTTTTCAAATGTGCCGTAAACATGCATACAAATGCGTAAAAATCATGCTTATAAAGGGTTATTATTTACAGAGATTTTTTTAATCAGATTTATCAGTGTTTGCTACGACCGCTTTGGACTAGTGGTCGGAATGACGTCATTTTGTTTGTAACTGCGTTACGTGGCCGTGACGTAGAAAATACCGTGTGGCGTTTAAGCTCCTTAGCCATGAGGAAAGTGTATATATTTTATCAGTGAATAATGAATAAAACAAAAAAATACACGCTTATAAGACCATCCTATTATAAGCATTGTTTTTTTTACAACATAATTTAAAAAGTTCCTTTTGTCAATTGAACCAAACACAAATAACAAACAGCTTACTGGCGGTTCTTCTGTTTAATATTCTATTAAGTTTTTTTTATTAATCACAATGACTAAGTAATCAATGCGCCACTTAATGTGACAAACGACGACGTTAGGCGTCATATCTGTTACCAATCAATAACATGTTAATACACCTGTTAAATAAAGACAACACGGTCATTAATAAACCTTATTAGGTGTATTTCACCAAGGCAAAAAGGCAGTATACCCAAAAGCACTTCATATACCTTACGGCCTTTTTCCTTTGGAATCAAAGTCCATAAAAAATCTTTTCACTTTTGGACTTTAATGTTCCACTAATAGAGTTGAAGTGATAAAAAAGTTTATTAATCAATACATGTGAAGTTCTGACTTTGATGTTACTTGAAACCAGCGTTGTAGACACGTATTTACGCGAGATGGTATCGAGTATAGGGGTCACATTAAATCAGTTTCGATTGAATATGTCTTTTCTGTATAACAAATTAACCACCGGGGGTCCACACTTGTCCGCGACTGGTTTGTCACTTGGTAATCTCCCTCTAACTTGTTAATAACGAAAGAGATACACTGAGCCAAAAGCAAGAAAATACCAGCAGCGCTGGCTGTAGGCCGGATTTGGATAAATTACCTGCAATGTATATTATGGTAAAACTTATCTTCTATCAGTTTTAGATAGTGATGACTTCCTCACGTAATTAATCTAAGTTTAATGTTTTAAGTGATTCATTTGGGTATTTTAATATGAATTTTCTGGCACCTTGTTTTAGTTACGACTGAACATTAATGATGAGGTACTTAGTGACATATAGTAATTCCCCGTATGGTTGCCGGGGTAGAATAGTGCCACTCCATGTCTTCCCGTGGATGTCGTACGAGGCGACTAAGGGAATAAGGGCTTGTAGTACTGTTAGGCGATGGGCTTGCAACCTGTCACTAATGCGCTGTTAAACATCTTAGCCTAATTGTGCAAATTGTGGTTACAGAGTAATCAACAAGTTTTTGGAGTTGTAGGTAATTCTGTAGCTCTGCCTACCCCACTCTGGGAATGAAGGCGTGAAGGTATGTATGTATGTATGTACTTAGTGACAATTTTGAGGGAAAATATATGTTAGTTAGGGTAGGTTTTATAGTAAGTGTCCACAAAATAAAAGTAGTTTTAATAACACCTCTTGAATATGGTTTATATTTCCCATTCAGGACCTCTATTCAGAAGCTAAAAATTATATTGCCTTTTATCGTATTCTCAACGTTATGATATATTATCTTATTTACTTGACAGTAATGGCCGCCGCACAGTGGGCTGAAATTCGGCTCCCATAGACATAGGAATTGAAGTTATCAAATATTAGTTTTTTTTGTTGAAATAGCTTTTACTACCTATTGACATACTAATATGAGATTTTGAGATGATTTGTTAAAGAAACTGGCGAGTTATAATTTTTTTTCGAAAAAATTGTATGGAGACGATGCTAAAAGTCATGATATCTCTGGAATCGCGCGCCGAGTTAATACGATACCATTTCAAAATGGTATCTAATTATTTTGTAGTGAACGATAACACGTCAAAGTACGTAATATGGTTTTAACGTGTAGAAATAGTAGCCCTGTAGTTTGTCTCGTAATCATACTTTCTCAGAACTAAAAGAAATTATAAACGTTAAAGATTTACGCTTATATTTGACCTAAGGTTAAATGGGATTAGCAACGTTCTGATTTAATATGAATTTGAAACTGTCATCTCAAAAAGTTATCCCATAAGAAACGTTAAACTCTATTCTAGTTAGACGAGAATCGAGTTTGACGTTTCTAAAATTCTGGAGCATCCTAGGTTTGACATACCATTGGTTTTTTTTAAACTAAACGTTTTGACATCCTGACCGACGCGACTCGATGTATGAATGTGGAAGAAGCGAAATAAATTTGTCTAGTTCATAGCAAGTGGAAAGAAGTAGTCTCTGCCTACCCCTCTGGGTAACAGGCGTGATATAATGTATGTATGTAAACATTTTGAGTAGCCTTATGCCCGGTTAGGCTAGTTATAATTTTGCCTATTCTCCGTGACTTAATAATGCGGTTGAAATAATGTCAAAATGGCAAGTATTTGAAAACAATGAATCTACTAAAAAAAAAACTTGTTCAAGTTTAAACTGCTTATATTGAAGACAGACATTTTGTTATACTTTGACACATACTTAATTCTAAACCTGGATTTTATCTTTTTGATGCAAATTATAATCGATGAAGATTCTTACCTCGAAATTTAGTAAAGAATACAATTTTCTAAAATCAAATCCAAAACCAGTGCAAACCGAAATGTTACATAATAATTTTAATATAAATTAAATACCACTCTCGTTTTCCATCAAAGCTTTGTTTATTATTACCTGGTGTTTATGAATTATTGAAATGAAGTGAAAGTAAAAATTCGTCTGACGCGGGCGCTTGTAAGTAACCCGTTAGAGCAGCGCCCACCCAGTCGTGTTATATCCACCAAAATAAATACGTTTTCCGTATCGTACGATGAATATGGTCAGTTTTAACTACCGCTAAATGTATTCAAACTAAATGAAGCCAACAACTAGTAACTAAAAGAACGCGCTTGAGTTCGTATTCTACTAATTCTACCATTTCTACCATTTCATGGTAGGAATTGAGTTTTAGTACTTCTTAGCGGAGAGCATCACTTTAGTGAAATATTTTTCTTTTGGTAGTTTTAGCTGTAGGTACTGATATATTATCAGTGGTTTTTTTTATTAGGTATTATGAATCTATATTTTTACATTGTTGTACTTGCTAAATTTGTTCAAAGATAGTGCAGCTATAGGTTACCTACCCTTCCATCGGAATAATTAAGTTATTTCCCTGAAAAAAAACAAATTACATTTCTGTCACAGTAGTTTAAGTGTTAGATTATTGTTATTTAAAACGAGAATCGATGAGGCGCGTACTTATTCGGGAAAATACGCTTTCAACCATTTGTATATTTTATTTACCTACTCAGTAAAAATCTATATTCACCAAAAAGAGAGTACACTTAATCAATTCGACCACGTCTACATGTACACCAATTGGAATAAGTACATATTTTTGTACTATGATCTCTTAAAAAGCAATCACGAAGAGTTGACTTACTGATTAAAACATTCAAAAATTAGCTATAGTATTGGACCCGATTCTACAGTGGCCTCTAAACTTCCTAATTTTATTTAGGTGTCGCTAAAACACTTTGCTATTCTATGAGCAGCTGTCATTATCAAATGACAGCGCCATGACAGCGCTAATTTGAATCTGACGCTTCTTATTTTAGGCGGTATTATACATTGTCAGCTTGATATTCTAGAATAACACTGATTAAATCTGCCGTCTAAAGTATGTCTGAAAATTAAACCATTTAGTTTTAGGCTATTTAAGCATTGTGCACGTAGAATCGGGTGCATTTTCAACCTACGACGGCACCGTTGACAAGTTGAAAAATTTAGTATTGAAAATATTATTCTTAGAATGATAATCGTTGGAATTCAGCGCATGATCATTTAGTTGTCGCGTGTCAATAGATATTCGGCTATAAAGCATCGTTCGTGACCGTTAAATGATGCAGGATTCGTCATTCGACATGATTGATTGATCTTGACTGGGCGTTAAACACTATAACGCTTTCTATTCATAGCTAGTCTAGGCTAATATTGATAGATTCGTTAGTTGCAGAACGTAATAGCTCGTTTTAATTATTATTTTTGAACTCTATGCTTCTGTATCGATTAGTTTTGTTTCAGGGAGGGTATTTTTATTCTCTAGACTTATGAATCTAATGATGAATGCCTTGGCAATTTGAAGGAGAATTTGTTAAAGACTGAATGCGAGATGTCGTGTCAAAAACATAACTGTAATTAAAAAAGTGCAAATTATACCTATATGGTTTTAAATACCGATCGTGTTCTTTTCCTCTATTTAATACCACGTTATTTTCAGTACCTCGAGCACATATTTATGCTTTCTATTGTGAGAAACGTTATCGTATCGCCACCGAGAAAATGTATTTCATCGGTGATAGTGCAAAACCGCGTAACTAACAAATTTATGATAGAGAAAAATAAACCTTACTATCCTATTAAAAAGGTCAATTTTTCTCCTTATTAAAAATGATACTTACGCGGTTTTGCAGTTTCACCGACGATATGTTGATTGATATCAGGGCCTTAAGTCCGTACGTACTAAGTATTAAAATTTAATAGCACGTTGACATTGACTTTGACTTTCGTATCGTTGTCGAGTATTAAAGGAAAACTAAAGGTAAAATAATGTATGGAAGCTTGGTATTGTAAAGGCGATTTATAAACGTAACATACGTTTAAAATGTCTTTATACAGTGACTCTATTCTACGCGGTAAAACCATAATGCTTTTGACATTTTATAGGACTGTTAATGTTATGACAATTTATATTTACCTGCCAGTAAATGGCGGCCGAATACAATACGATAGTCGATAACATATCAATGAGGGTTTCCGCGCATCAGTTTTTTCACTAGATGGCGCCTGTGAAGTGAGGTCTTTTTGACACTTGATGTTAAAATATATGCCTAGAAGAAGACCAAACTAGTGACAATTTACTTTTTCACTTGATATATACACATTTCAAATATTTAGGTACAAAATTATTTCAATTTATATTTTTTACGTATTATCAACTGTCAAAAAGACCTTACTTCCCAGAGGCGCCATCTAGTGAAAAAACTAACGCGCGGAAACCCTCATTGGTTTACCAAACAGAATAAGTAGAGGCCATGTGTAGATACGTCATTTTCTGGTAGCCATCTTAGTATTCTCTTTAATTATCTCAAACCATTGTATTGGTGATTCAATGGTTATTCTTAAAGTTTCACCATTAAATTCATTCCAAATCATGAAAACGTCGGCTGTCAAAACAATTTTGACCATTCGAAATCCATAATAAAAGCCAACGTTTTACTTTTCGAGTAGCGCGCGTCTGCAAATCACGCCCCACATTAACACGAAACAAGACATACTTTCCGTGTATGCTTGTATGAGTTGTATGACTTGCGGATTGTCGCCGGCGAAAACGAAATGGCCCCGCCAACGCGTCAAATAATTCAGTATAATGAGGCTGCTGGTGTAAAGATTCTCTCTTTGACCGATCTGTGCTATTGAGTTGTCCGTTTATATCTTTGGAATTTTCGAGTAGTTTTATTTAATTTTGAGAAGAGAAAGAAGGTATGACGTATGGAGCTAACAATTGAAGTGACCTTTGACTGATTAACTATTGGCATTGTCTGCTTCAGATAGTGGACACAGATACATTTAGTATCACTAGGTATATAAGAGGCTACTGTGGTCCCATTTAAAAAAAACTCGTTATAATACACGCATACCATCACGCCTTCATCCCAGAGTGGGGTAGGCAGAGCTACAGAATTACCTACAACTAACAATTTGTTGTTAATTCTATAACCACATTTTGCATAAACAGGCTAAGATGTTTACGATGACTATATTAGTGACAGGTTGCAAGCCTTTAATCCCTTAGTCACCTCTTACGACTTCCACAGGAAGACATGGAGTGGCACTATTCTAGAGAGGCGGCCGGCAACCACACAGCATAAACTCGTTATAAAAAAAGTATTAGTCATATACAGAGTATACAAGACTTATACCTTTTTGTACTAAACTTCAGAAGAAGTATATGATGGCACTTTAGCCTAGTTGGGAGTGACCCTACGAAGCAAGCGGTCCCGGGTTCAAATCTCGGTGAGATCAGATATTTGTATGATGATCGCGAGTATTTGTTCCTGAGTCTAGGATGTTTCCTTCGTATTTAGGTATGTATTTCTTCTCTATATAAGTAAGTTTATCGTTATCTAGTACAGTCAACAGCATAAATAAGTGATCATTTATGTACCTTGTCACTTTAACGTTATGTTTGAAATGCTATACAAAATAGTGAACGATTGAAAGCGACAAGGTACATAAATGATCACTTATTTATGCTGTTGACTGTACCCATACTACAAGCCTGAAGTTTATTTTGGGACTAGGTCAATTTCTGTGAGATTTGTCCCTTGATCATTATTTTATTTCGGAAAAGGGATGAATCTTAAGTACCCGAAACCGACGTGCGTGCATGACTCGATGTATGGATGTTGAAGAAGCGAAAGAAACTTGTCAAGATCGTAGCAAGTGGAAAGAAGTGGTTTCTGCCTACCCCTCTGGGAAACAGGCGTGATTTAATGTATGTATGTATTTTTTTTCATGTCTCATTTTTACTAGGAGCACAGTATTTGTGACCAGAAGATAGAACAGAACAGAAGGACATGTAAATAAGTTCTTTGATATTTCCCCTGATACAGTGGTGGTAGGACTTTATGCAGGATTTTTATTTATTATTATTTATTATTATTTAAGGGAATAAGGGCTTGTAGTACTGTTAGGCGATGGGCTTGCAACCTGTCACTAATGCGCTGTTAAACACCTTAGCCTAATTATGCAAAGTGTGGTTACAGAATTATCAACAAGGTTTTAGAGTTGCTGATAATTCCGTAGCTCTGCCTACCCCACTTTGGGAATGAAGGCGTGAGTTTATGTATGTATGTATTATTATTTATTTATTATTTATTTATTTATTCATAAAATTTGCAACATAACAGTAACATAACCAAATCGTTACAAACACAGTCATTAATATTAACTTAAAATAATTTGCATTTATAAATATAAATGTACAAATTTAGTCATTTCATTATTATTAGGTATAAAAAAAATTAATTAATAACATTTAAATAAATATTATGTAAATAATAACAATGTCAATTTATTTATATTCCATTATCATAATGGCACACTAGTTTCTCTGGCATTCATCTCATACATTCTCTTACACTCATTCATCAGACACATTATAAGTCTTGATAGCTACCACTACCTTACCCTTTAACCTATCACCAAGCAACTGTGTTCACCATCGGTGTCCATCTGCTTTATTGCATTTAATGGCTATGATAAAAATACTTGCGATAGAAGAGGCGAGTGAGTAGTTGATCCCACTAATATTATAAATGCGGAAGTTTGTGTGTTCTTCTCCGAAAAAAAAGTTTCCGAGGAAATAACTATAAACGAAATCCTATATTTACTATAATTAATAAAGATGAGGGTGTTATAAGTTTATAGTTTAGTTTAGTTTTTTATTAAAACCCCTTTAACAAGCATAGTTCTCAGTTAGTTGTGATAAAATTTGGAGACGCCGCCGTTGTAGAGTCACCTTTGTAACTTTGTGCATGAGGTTTTTTTATTTTTTATTTTTTTGTTGTTATGACACCCACATGGTTCAAGAGCTTAATTGACCGGCAATGCTTCGACCACTCTTCTAGAGTTGCTGGTGTTTATGGACGGTTGTGATTACTTCCCATCAGGTAACCTACATGGTCATTTGCCTCCCACTTTTATTAAATAAATATGTATTAAACAATATACATTTTATATTGGTTGCTTATCACTGCAGTGTCTTACCACACTATCATAGAATGACTAGCTGTATTTGACACTAGGTTGGCGTTGGGTCAATAGTTAATAATTCAAAATCTTTTTATGATGTTTATTCATCTATATCGTGAAAGTTAAGCTTCGGAGCATAGAAATTGAAATTAGTTTTAACATAATTAATTCGAAGCTAATTATTGCTTAAGTATTAATTAAATGCAGTTCAGTGTTTATGTTGGACATTAAATATTTTAAGACCGTTTGTAAACACATAATGCAATGAATGATGTGACTATGACTAATATGACGTAAGTTTTGACCAAAATTGAGTAGAAAACTGTGTTTTATGTGAGTCGCTTAGCACAGGTATGCTTAAAATGCTGACTGTACCATACTCTGGAAATATATAATTCTTTTTGAGTACCTTAGTAGTAAGGTACAAAGATTAAGGTTGTTATTCTACACCGTAAAACCTTATTGACTTTGACCTGTTATCGTATTTTCAACGCTTTTATTGCTCTTAGTTACTTGACAGTAATGGCGCCGAGTTTAAAAGCAATATCAAAACACGTCAAAGACAATATGGTTTTACTCAGTTCATTAAAACCCCAAGACAGCTGTTATTCCAGTAATGTTACGGAAAAGTAAATGTATCTCAGATTTTTAGCAGTTAATAAGTTTCTAGAAATTTCTTCGTAATCATCTGCTCGTAATTGTAACAGCTGACCATCACGCGATCTCGAGCGATCTGCAAACGTCTCGAATTAACAGCGAGCAGTGGGTTAGTGTGTGGAAAATAACCTAAATTACACTTAAGAGAGAAATGGGTCACTTTAATTACACATACATCGTCACCGGGACGAGATTCTACAAAACTATTATTGCGTATTGTCAACGTCTAATTCATTTTTTTATGTATGTCTTTACCATTCACGGGACTATGGGAGTCCCGGACCTTTGGATGGCGTACATGGAGCCGAAGCCAACACGCAGAGGCCCTTTAGACAAGTTTAATTTAGTAAAGTGATGGGACACCAACCGGTGATTGTCCCTGAGTTCAAACTATAGAAGTATGCTCCCACGGACAACCAACGGTTAGTGTAGGACTATTTAAAAAGGATGGAAGTATTAAAATAGGCACTATGAATGAACAGATATGGACTGGTGAACTAGGCTATTGATGAAACTACGGCGCCTGCCTGGCCAATGCTAATTACTTTGGTTGAAATGGCAGGCGGTGACTCGCCAACTCAATGGAATGGACCTCCCGAAATAGCCGCATATATACAATAGCAGCAGGGAGGTAACAGTTCCGGAGGGACTAAGGGTGGAGAGGTGCTTCTGGACTTTAAACGACCATAAGGTGCCCACTCACCACTTATGCAACACATCCACCCTTCGAACATATAGCTCTTGCGACTCCACTCTGACCGGCCAATAAAGGCAAGCCAGAGGTGAGGGTCTGTTCCTCGTCATTATACACTCCAGCCGGCCGGTGAAGGCAAGCGTGAGGTGAGGAACAGGACCTATCCTCGGGAGCATTCAGGTCCGTGGTGTCGCCACTCACCAACAGCTCGCTACTAGCTGCCCTAAATTACACTTAAGAGAGAAATGGGTCACTTTAATTACACATACATCGCCCTCGGGCCGAGATTCTACAAAACTACGAGTATATTTCGTATCGACAACGTCTAATTCATTTTTTTATTATTATTAATGGCTTCCACTCCTGTTAAGGTGTATTTCACCAATGTAGAGTTATTTATAGACACTCCCATGGAGTTATTAGATAAATATGTCCATGGATATCACACGTGAAGGCAATTGTTCGGTAAAAGAGTATTTTCTCTATTGGACTATCAAGTGAATCATTGTCAACGTCTACATAGCTCTTATTTACTTGACAGTAATGGTGGACGAGATAAAAATAACATACATACATTCATTCCTGTAATTGCTGTTAAAAAAGAGACCTTGAATTAAACTTTGTAAATATTTTAAGCTGCACATATGCATGTTACTTTAGTGTAATTTATTAAATATGGAATATTTGTACGCCATATTATGTTAAAACAAGTAATGGAACTGTCTTTTAATTGTACCCTTTTTGTACCTTTGTTTATTCAAATATAAACATTTGAATTTGAATTTCAATAGGTACCTACCTACATACCGTCTCACCTTCATCCCAGAGTGGGGCAGGCAGAGGTACAGAATTACCAACAACTCTAACAACTTGTTGTTAATTCTTGAACCATATATATATATATATAAACTCACGCCCTCATTCCCAGAGCGGGGTAGGCAGAGCTAAAGAATTACCAACTAGTCTTAAAACTTCTTGATAATTCTGCAACCACATTTGGACAAGTAGGCTAAGATGATTCCCAGTGTATTAGTGACAGGTGGCAAGCCCATCGCCTAACAGTACTACAAGCCTTTATTCCCTTAGTCGCCTCTTACGACATCCACGGGAAGACATGGAGTGGCACTATTCTAACCCGGCAACCACACGGCTTATAAATAATTCTTGAACCACATTTTGCATAAACAGACAAGATACTGTTTTATACCGTAGAATAAAAGCCCTGGGCCGAGATTCCACGTTTTGACAGTAAAGGCTACCGAGTTAAACACAATACGAAAACAAGTCAAACGCAATATGGTTTCACAGTGTAGAATCTCTGCATGATGGCGATGTATGTGTAATTAAAGCGACCCATGTCTTCTCTCTTAAGTGTAATTTGGGTTATAAATAAAACGCAATCAAAAATAACCTGTTTACCTATCGGGTCCTAGGCAATGATTGACAAACGGTCAGGCAGATAAAGACACTTAAACACGCATTAATTTTCGCTTGGGAGGTTTAAAGACAATCCTCTAACGACCTTAATTAACGAGAATCGATGCGGTATTAAAAACTGCTGAAATGAAAATCGATTGTTTATCAAACATCATAAGACAATGAAAGATCTTTGCAAGCACATTTCATCTTCATTAACTTGTTTTTCTTTTGTAACCTCTATCACATCCACTTACAGTTCACAATTGGTGACTTTTTAGGGTTCCGAAACTTAAAAAAGAAAAACAACGTTGTCCATCTGTCTGGCTGTCAAGACCCGTTTTTCTCAGCAACGCGTAAATTTATCAAGTGGAAATTAATATCAAATATAAAGATGTGCAATCCCTTGCAGCGTAAAAAAATCAAACTTCTCAGTCAATGCAATCAAAAGTTACGGCCGTTTATGCCGCATATTTTGACACGGGTGACGTTAAATTTTCATGAAATTTGGCAAGTAGCAATGTCTTCAAACAAACAAAACCATACATTAATAGATAGATAAGATAAAACGTTTATTTGCGTACTACAAAACACACACACAATTGACAAAAATAAAAGATAAAAATATAGTTAAGTAGATAGTTAAGCGATTTTATACTTTTTTACAGTTTGTAAAGTGATCGCGACCTATGATGTATATCGATATAAGGGAACAACAGGTGGGTTATTATGAGATAGCTATACAGTTCAATTTACAGCGAGCGTAAAGGGCAGTTTTATAGCTTTGTCGTTTTCTCTCAGCGTAAACTATCTCTATCTCAAAATAACCCCTAGTTATACAACGGCGAAGTTAACTTTGTCCCTTAATCCAGTTTATATGTTTTCGTGATAGCAATGTTCAGTGCTTTACATGGACGAACTATTTACATACCTACAAGTTTGTTCGGAACCCGTTTACGCGAGTCGACTCGCACTTGGCCAATTTATAAATGTCAAGTCATGTGGCTGTTATTTCTGGTCAAGGATCTATCCGTGTTTCAAATCTCAAGTTCATGACATAATGACTTTGCTATATGGTTACTTAGATTTCTCATTGTAGCATCAGTGAAAGTTCTCTATCCCATGTTAACAGAGATATGAAATCGATAGTGAACTTGTGTTTTTATTTGGACACAGTTATATTATCTTTGTACTGTTCTGTTCAATATATGATTAAAAGTTCTTAGAGGTCTTGACCCGATAAAAAGCAATGTCATGATTAACATTGAATATGAATAAACAGACGGTTTGGTAGGTTGCGGCCTGGTTACGTGCTGACGGTCACAGGTTCAAGTCTCGTGGGCAAATTTCAAGTTACAGGTTCCAACGTTCACACTCTTTGGTTCATGTTTATCTAGATAATAAGAGATACAAGTGGGATATGAGAATCATACACCTTTGCATTCTCAAGACTGCAATCCTAAAACTGCAGGGTACGTCCCATTTGTTCCATGGAACTTTGCATTTTGTATTAAGCTGTGGCGTAATGCTCAATACAAAATTCGTAGTTCCATGGAACAAATGGGACATACCCAAACTGCAAATGCTTTGCCAACCAGAGGACTAAAGATGGAATGCTTCTATGCTACTACACGTAGAGAGCTTTCAGCGCCCTTCGAGTTTAGTATAATAACGCGTTTAGAGTGCTGTTACGGCTGCCGCAAGCGTGCAGCGCATTCGGCATGCTAGCGGACGCGCGCGTCGACCGTTTCCCGGCCGTGCTGCGCGCGCGCCGCCGCCGCGCTGCGCAGGCTACGCGCCAGCTCCAACAGCATCCTCCGCGTCATAGCACTAGGCAGGCCTGCACCGAATATTATGTACTTACTAGCTTATTTCTACTAATCTAAACACTCATTTAAATATTGTCACTTACTGTAATATGGATGTAATAGTCCGAAATAAATGATTTTTATTTTGTTATTTTATTTTTATGCTAGGAATTTTATTTGGCTATCTTATCCGCATCAAAATTTGATAATGCGAACACTGCTGTATCGCAGTGTGTTAAAATATAAAAATTCAATGGTCATATGATACTGACAAACCTGCCTGTCTTGGGTTCGATTCCCGGAAAGGGCAAATATTTGTGTGTTGCGGTATGTATTTCTCTTTATAAGTATGTTATTATCTAGTATCCATTTTATAAACGTAAAGGTTAGTTTGGGTCTAAATTAATTTGTGTGAATGTCATATCCCCCGAATTAAATTAAATTTATTCCATGATGCGTTTGGGTTTAATGGCTCGCAGGGTTCGAACCAACGATCCCAGTTTCACGACTGCTCCATATACCGAGTCATCTGTTACATGTCTACTTTCTTCTCGTGTTATAGAAACTTGGTTTGATGCAACGTCTGATACAATTTTCCAGTGTTCCAATCAACTCGGCCATAGTCAACTTTGTCCGTAATATCCAGAGCTATGGCGACCACTTTCTAGCCTAGAAGATTAATACTTTCCGCTAGATCTCCCCGTGCTATGTTATAGTCATATAATATCCGACTTGTATCGATGACAGTTATTTCCCTTCTTATTTGGATTTGCTGTTGATATGTACAGGATGGGCGAGGTTAAAACCTCTGTTCTGTTACTTTCTATTAGGTATCTATATACTTCTATTATTTATTACTACTTATTCTAGTATCTACACCGTGTTTTTTTTTTATTTACGATAACTTCGGCATATTACTAGGTACATCCATAGAAAGTAAGTGGTGGATTAGATCTTTAAATATTGCAAAAAAATAATTATTTTTTTTAGAATAAAGTTATTAAATGTTGTCTCTTTGGTCACTCTAAAAGGGCCTTTAGAGTTAACTAATAGTCAGTGTCCAATACGTCAATGTTGGCGTGACATACACACACAATTAAGAGCCTTTTACACCAATTCAACGTGATTAACTGATTATATTTAAAAATTAAATATTTTGAAAACCGTAAGAGTTATTAATAGTCTGACTTCGTTTTTATTTGACCTAAAGAACGTTCCCTTAAAGTTATCGTAAATAAAAAAAAACACGGTGTACACAAAAATATTAATGCAAAATCGTTGTGCGATTTATTTGCGTGTCTGTAACGGTTGCACGCCGATGACAAATTTTTGTATGATGTACATACAAAGACATACAGGACAAAGTTGTGGAACTTGCGGATACAAACGTAAATCTGCCGTTAGGGAAACCAAGCTCTTACGTGACTGTAAATTGTACCATAGTATGTTTGTTACTAGTATTAAAATTATAGTATCGTGATGTTTAATAGTCGACTACAGAGAGATTTATCCACTTTTGGACTTTATTACAATGCAATAAGATTTACAAAAAGGATACATCTTGTTATAGTAGGATGAACCCACGTTCAATTTGTCCTCTTCTTACTCGATATTAAATCTAGAGACGGCGTTACTCTCTCTGGTTTTCTCAAATCTGTTAACTTGTGCTACTTGCGCGGGATTTATTAGTACCCAAGTAATAGTTTGTGGGTTTGTAATCCTCATCTATCTTCGTTATATACTCGTACATAGATGAAAGTAGGACAGATCGATCAAAAATATGTACCTTGTATGGTTGTACATAAGATAAGTCAAATGTGATTTTCATTTCACCATCTGCCTCCGCACAGGAACACATCAATGAGAGCACTGCTGCTGTGTGAGCACTGTTCCGGTTTGGGGATTAGACAGCCGGTGAAATGACTAGCATAGAGGCATTCCATCTTAGTCCTCAGGGCTGGCAACGCATTTGCAGTCTTAGGATTGCATTGCAGTCTTGTGAATGCGAATGCCTATGGGTCACAGTTTCCAATTACCATCAGGTGGCCTGTGCGCTCGTTTGTCTTCTCTATGCCATAAAAAAAAAAGATTTAGGAACTTGACCGCTATTAGAATATGTATGTTAAATTCAAAAACAAGGGAGTATAGGCTTGTGGTACTTTTAGGCGATGGGCTTGCAACCTGTCACTTATACGCTGGTGAACATCTTACTTAGCCTATTTGTGCAAAGTGTGGTTACAGAGTTATCACCAAGTTTTTAAAGTTGCAGGTGATTCTGTAGCTCTGCCTACCCCACTCTCAATTTCAAAAACATCTGTGGCCCTAGGTATGATGGATTCGGTGACTTTTATCGCTATCGGACCCTGCATAAGGTCTTTCCACCAGTATCTAGACTTTCGTAGGTTGAAAACACTATGGAAGCAACTATTTTTTTCTGTGAGCATTGCGAACTCCGCTGCCTGTTGGTAGGTTTAGAGTGAAAAGTGGTACCAATACGGATGTATCCTACACAAAGGTCCTATTTTCCTCAGAGAAAATAGAAATCTTATTAAATATCTCTAGTTTCAAAGACACCCAAGGGACGCGATTGTCCAAACACTAACAAAGCAATCGATTTCTACTTTCCTATAGCATCCGTTTAATAAACATATTGCATGGGTATTATGTAAATTGGGGGTTATTAAGTTTCCAAACCAAGGTCGTTATTGAGATCGATTCGAATCCGGTCGTCGATAACATCTGCCGAAAGGTATCAGGTGATTATGTAGGTAGCGGTAGATAATTGCGTTAAAGATTCCGTTGTTGTAATAAATAAACAAGGCTTTTGCCAACGAATTAAGTACTATGCTTAATCAAATTATTATTGGCCAAAAGGGAGTATGTGCAAGTTAGTATGTTTAACCAGTTTAAACACTCCTCCATTCTGTATAAGATAGCATCTTTAATAGAATTTCTACGACGGTTGTGCCCGTTTTTCTGTGATGGGTAGAAAGGCCGTATTTGAATCTTCTTTGATACTAGGCCATTGCCACAGGGCAGAGTTTTCGGCCCTCAATTGTTCCACCTGCGTCAACTGCACTAGCAATGGCATTTATTGACGTGAAGTATGTATCATTATATCGAATTTTATGGTATTAAAGTTAAAGCAGTCATTTACGTTGTTTGGTTTAGTGGCTAAAAACTAAAAATATCTTCACTTTTGAAATAAGTTTCAGATCATGTTTTTAATAGACACTTTTTGGACAATGTGAAAATAAGAAGTTGAAACTTTATTCACTGACTGATTCAATTATTTCCAGCTTTACAAAGCCGGAAAAAATTTAAATTGGTCATCAAAACAAAAAGTTCAAAGTGAAGGTCAGACGAATTGAATTAGACACGAATATGAAAATGAAAAATTGTGCGTCATTTACATAAAAATATTTTGGGTTCCGGAGACAAATTGTTATTCTTACTATAGTCACGCCGTTATAAGAGGCCCGATTTGACAGCTGTCAACTTATCACAAAGTATGTGTTTGAGGCATGTTTGAGTTTATATTTTGTAACGTTACGTAATAGGGAACTAACATTATATAGACGACATTATCCAAACACCAGTTGGGTTTTTAAAGCTTGCTTGCTTGTTAAACTTGTTATAATAATAAAATGCCTCGTGGCTGCCTTACCCATCCACCGAAACACAACTGCACCACGGGTAGAGGTAACGATCCAGATGGATCCTAGTACAAGGTTCTACCAACAACAAGCGACATATACGCACTGCTAGACCAAACAGTAGTAACTCAAAATACAACTTTATTTTAAAATCAACTTCTATGAACTTGAAACATAACTAGCAAGGTCTTGAGTTGTTACTGTATTGATCTTTGATGTAGCAGAGCGTATGATGTCAGACTCTAACCGACTGATTGCTGAGTTTCTTGCGGCGCTTCGCCTCAGCAGTGGTCTCCTCTTGGGATGCACTAGTAGGTTTTTGACGTGCGTACTTACTGAATAAACCAAAAAAAAACAACTGCTAGACTTAAATGGCAGCGGGCGGGGCACATCGCTCGCAGAACTGATGGCCGATGGGGTAGAAGACTTATCGAGTGGCGTACCGGAAGACGCAGCGTGGGTAGGCCTGGGACCAACGACGTGGCTAAGGTTGCGAACCCATGGACCACCTTAACTTTATCTTTAACTAAGCTCTGCCAGCGAATTCGTCCGTGTAGATTTCGATTATCGTTATTCCGTGACATTGAAAAAATCCGAGGTGAAAAGTAGCCTGTGTTCCAGGGTAAAAACTATCATTTCAAGTTTCATCCAAATAGGTCCAGCCGTTGCAGCATGAAGGAGTAACAAACAAACACACAAACTTTCTCATTTATAATAATTAATAGGATTTACATGCTTTTTTAAGGTTGTAGACACTGAATAGGGATACATTTTCTGCGGAACCCTGCTTTTGCGAGACCACACGTATGTTATATAGCGGTAACATAAAGACCAGAGCTCCATCGGTTTTATGTCATTATGACTCTTTTACTGTTTCGACTCTTTGACCCGACATGAATATTTATATGTATAAGTAGTTAAGTACCAGTGGGCTACTTTAATTTACTGGGTGACTTTGATAGCAACTACCATTCTACATAAAAAAAAAATTTTTTAGGAGTTGGAATACGCCCCCATAATATTTTCGTAATAGTAGCGGCGATAGTTACTCCTTCCGAAAGTTAAAGTAGTGCGCATGTCACTGGTTATTTTCCTATAGAAAAAAATATGAACAGTTAGCGTGCTTTTTGTCTTGATTTTTGAGGTAAAAAAACTTCAAATGTCCTATGTTATGCAAAAACGCATGTTATTTGAACGGTGTCAAATGTTAAGCAAATCTAATTAGTGATATCGGAAAAGAAAAACATCTATTCTATATTTCTTTAGATTTTACGTGATTTTCAGTGGGTTTATTTGAGGGGTAAGTAATACGAGATATAAGAACTGATAATATAACACTCATAATATATACGCTCACTTTGTATAAACACGTTTAGTATAACGTTCACTGGATATAATGAACGGAAGATATAATTTCAAAATATCTATTTCCATACAGTATAACGTTATTAATATATAATATCAATTTATATAACTATTATAAAACGTATAACGTTCATAACACCTAAGATTTAAAAGATATATTAATCAAATTATCTAACATCAAAAAACATAATACACGTATAATATAAATACATGCATATGTTATTTGAAATTGAATTCTATTTTCAGTATTAAGTGGCCTTCTTTATTAACAATCAACCTTACCTTACTAACTTTACTGGCAGCACTCTGAATTTTCTGGGCAAAAAATAAATAACCTCGAATAAACCTAACCTAACCTAACCTAACCTAACCTAACCTAACCGAGTCGGTTCTGCCCAGAGAAGTCTTGCTCGCTCGCTTCGCTCGCTCACATTTATATCATACGATATTATATCTTGTAACACTTATACTATAAGATAATATGTATTATGATCGCTATATGTCATGTATGTTATACGAACTGAAATTAGTCATTGTGAGTGTTATATTAAAAAATATTATATAAAATGAATATTATATGACTTGACCGTTATTCCTTATAAAAATATTGATTTTGTTATTATAGCTAACGTTCATTATATCTCGTAAACGTTAGTAACATGAAAATAGTTATTATGTAGTTATATCTCGTGGGACGCACCCTTATTTGAGATATTCACTCAAATATTTAGTGATTTTAAAGTAAAATTCGTACTTAGTTTAACTTTGATCATAGTGTTTTTATTTTGTTTACGGGAAACTAAAGGTCTTATTTTTTTTTATTAGTCAAGTCAACAAAACAAGAAAAACCGATTATTGAATATTTTTATTTTATTATTTTGTCTTTAAATTTATTTAAAAACTCATGTTAAACTTTGAATTTGATCAAAGTAACCCCGATACACAGTACCTACTTAACTACTTTCTGATACTTTGCTTTATAATGCCGGGTTAGTTCAATACTGGAGTTCTTTATTTTGTCTATACTAATGTTACACAGAGGTAAAATTGTATGTTTGTATTGAGTAATCTCTGGAACTAGGTACTGCATCCTTTTTTTTATTCCTTAACTAATACGAAGCTACATTAATTTTTTTTTTTTTTTTTTCGAATTTGCGCATTTAAAAAAAACATATTTAACTTCTGAAACTTTAGCCAATTACAAAAATCTTGATAGGGGATCAAGTCAAGAAATAGATAAAAGAGAAACGAAAAATAGTTATCTACTTCGTTTGTCGTTACGAACACGCCCTTAGCTAGTTCCTAGTTTCGTTTGTGAATGGAACTAGGAAACAGTGGTATAATGAGTCAATGAGCGTTGGGTACTGGCGGGGTAAAAAGTTTTCTTATGCCATTTCTTTTATACAAATTACATTTACCATTTAAATGATTATTTTAAGTCAGAGTACAATTATAACCAGGGCCGCAGGAGGCCTAATATAGCTGCGTTTATCGCGTGACCAGATAATAACCCCCCTACTCTTTGTAGTGTCAAAGTTCGAATTCCTTTGTTTCTTAGAAAGTGTCTATTTTGGCAAGGTTGTTTAAACTTTAAAATACGTTTCTTATTAATTTCTGACACGAATGGATATACCTACTTAATGTAGTTTTAAGTGAAATTATCGTCTTGATGTAAGATTTAATAGTTAATAAACGAGTTAGTGTACAAGTTTAGTATCTACTAGTTACAAGGTTCAAGTTATTATCGTTACTTATTACTAACTTAACCGCACTATAACTCCGTTAATAAGCACTTGAGACGTAACTAAAGCTGGGCATTCACGCCGTATGTCTCGACGCCGTTTGGTGCGACCTTACGGAGCAGACTGATTAGAAAATGGTAGCCAGGGAACGCATTCATGACGACGCCATTTGGCTTGGCGCGGAGGCGTGGCGTATTCGAACGTTGAATTTCGACACACACGATAGTTCCATTCGGATTGCGTGTCGCGCTGCCTTTCCGTCCATTTGGAAATCCAACGCACCGCGCCAAGTACTTTTAAACGCTACTACTAGTTTGACACTCACGACCTCTAACGTCAACTTGTATCAACCAACTCGCTAGTGCCACCAGCGTCAGACAGCGGAACTAAGTGTTCTACAACGCGCTAACGAAGTTTCTAAAAGTCGGTTGACATTATATACCACTTTCAACTTCATCCCAATGGACTTCGGTCCCCAGGCATAACACCCGCCTGGAGAGAGATCTTTCTATTGTCCTCTCTTCCTACACGAGAGAGAGAGAGAGTTTTGACATTCACGGAGCGATTTTAGCTTTGGTTGGAGCGGTCTTGAATGCCCAGCTTTAGTATGAAATTGTCACGCGGAGGTTATTTTAATGTGCGTCGTATTTTGTATTAGGTGAGATGAGAAGTTTTTAAGTGTGGTGATAAAGTCAACGCAATAATTTTTAAAAAATAACGCATACAGTGCTTGTGTAAGATTTCTCAGATATTTATGCATGTAAACACATAAGCACATGCAAGGTATATTGGATTTAGCAATAGTTACGGCCCCTGTTTTAAATGCTTAACGCTAACGTTAAAAGAATTTCAAAAACTGACGAATAACTGAATTTAGGTATTATACGTGTGAAACCGCATCAAAATCTGTAGCGTAACTTTATAAGGAGTTAGCGAATATACAGACAGATAGATGGGGAAAGCGAGTTTGTCTTATACTATGTACATGAGATAAGAACATTTACTAATAATAAAATATTATCTTTCACAATATTACAGTTACACCAATGCGCTGACAGATGAAACAGAAGTGACCAATATACTGTCAGATGTGAGTGCGAGTGAGACAGCGATAGGTAGCTGATGGGAGTCATGGAAATTGTAGTACTGTACTAATAAACGATTTCGGTGCCCAGCTGTTTAATTTCTACGCAAGATAGACGCAGTATAGAGTTTTTGGCACTTTACAGATTTTAGAAACCTAATCAAAAGAAGATATCCGAATCGAATCTCCATACGGCTCTAACAGTTCCGCGGTCAATTAAAAAGTTAACAAACGATTAAAACAGTGCTTTCACCAGATCAGAGCTTTTTTATAATTTCGTAACAAAAATACCGAAATTATAACCTATTTATCCGTGTCTATTGGTAAACGTCTTGAATCTTTTTACTCTAAAAGTACAACGTTGTCAATGTGACAGTAGTGCTCAAATCTTGACTATACTCCATTTTTTTAGGTGCCTAGCCAAATATAAACAAACTTAACCACGAGGTTCTGATAAACAGCCAATCAAAACAGTTATGTCGAGTTTTGACGTATCAGTGTTGTACTTCTATTGATTGAGCTATTGTCTTGTTATTTTAAGTCAACCTTTTAGATTAGGATTTTTTTTGTGAGTTACTACAGACAAAGCTGGATGTGCCCTAGTAGTAAGATTAAGGTGGCTCATAAATATCAGACAAGTCACTATTACTAGAGACATAGTAATTATTATACTGGATATTTTTGAGTGTATTGTTAATAAGTAAGATATGTGTGAATAAGTAAGATACGGTGAATGTAGCCGTATGTCAACGCAATGCGTTTAATTAGCTTGTCTTTAATAAAATTATCATAAGACATGTCGCCATTTTGGATTTATTGCATTATTTCACTGACGAAATAAATTACTGAACCTACCTTTTAATGAGTGATTATGGTGTTTAATTTAGTTGCGTGTTGAATATGAAATTATTTATTAGTTAAGTAATGGTTAAGTTTACTATTAACATACAAATGTGCCATTAAAACTCTAGAGATAATTAAGAAATAATGTTATAGTCTTTCGGAATTACTACGACTGCGTGCGTTGGTATTATTAGGTTGCTACTAGCGTAGTATAAATATAAATAAGTACTACTATTAGCTACTTTAACATTATAAAATTACTAGTTTTTAGGGTTCCGTAGTCAACTAGGACCCTTTATAGCTCAGAGGCTCTTAGTGCTAGAAAACTGTAATTTGTCATGAATATACATATTTGTCACGCCAACAAAGTGGTAAAATACAAAACACGCAACGTGTTGGGATATTTTTTTTTTTAACGTCTACCCTATACAGGGCGTCCCAAACTTATGGGACATGAAGGTGAAGTGAAGTACCTTAAATATCGTAGATAGTGTATTTTGCTGAAAGAAGACTTTATGTTATTTTTAAAAGTTAGTAATTCTGCATTCATAGATTTTCTAAAAATTACTTGCTTCGTCTGGGAATCGAACCGACTTAAATGTCAAAAAAAAAACACCCTACTTTTATAATGCCAATCGAAAGAATGGCTAAAAAATAATAACTGCTTAAGTAACATTGTATTTTAAAAGAAAGGAACAACGTAAGCTCGCCAGTAGCTCGATGCTGCCTATAAAAAAAACCGTCAGAAATATTATTCATTAAAGAATGTTAATTGTAAATTTGCATTTTTTCCCCGATTGTACAATGCAATGGTACGAACCAGTGATTAACAAGCGTTATCAAGTGCGATGTACCATGTGAGTATATGGTCAATCAGCTGTGATCCTTATGTGATTGATATAAGGTTCAAAGCTCGGGTTTTCCAGTTGTACTGACAGATGATTGATGTCGATTTAATAACAGCCTATGTAACATTCCCTGTTACGCTAATACTTTATGAAATGCGCAAAAACTGAACGCGTTATAACTTGATATCACTCGGCTTAGAAAAATACGTTCATCAAGACGAATGAACCATAATATTCATGTAAGGTACAGTCAAAAGCTTTATTAAGGCTATGTCATCCCGGCTCATAGACACCTCCGGAGATCCTAGAGCTGGTGCTTACCTCTCCCAAAGGATTGGGCTAGCTATCCAGAGAGGTAATGCAGCCGGTGTCATAGGGACCATGTCGCGAACGGACCTGCTAGATTCTGCTAGAATGCTATTTACATCTTTAATATTTGAGCAGCTTAATTTTATTTTAATTTAAATAAGTTTAGTTTTAACTTTAAATTGTTAGCATCAATAAAACTATGTCAAAAGCATCAATATCTATACAGCTACCGCGTCAAATACATTTCTACATGGACCTTATCGTCAGTTATACAGAGGCGTGTAGATATTTCTTACATCTTGGGAACGTGTATATACTTACCCACGTTAGGTCCAAAGTCAATCTGACATTCTGCAACAATAAGGTTGAGTTTTCTATAAGTTACAGTCACCACACGGGATTGTTGATCCACCTGCCACTTCATAATTTAGCCGTGTAATGCAAATCGGTCATACTCACGATTGATGACAAGTCTACATATATTCGTGTAACAGAAAGAGTATTCTATCTTTGTCATTTGGTATTTCCATCAAATCAGCTGCTAAAATCTGGCAGAACATCGGAAATTTATTAAATTTTTAGACTCGTAAACAACGTTCGGATAAAGTCGTTGAATCAAGTTTTCCCGATGTCGTATGATCAGTCATGATTTTCCCATTTTTTTTCTTTCTATACCTATTGTAACTTAAATCCACTTGACAGTACAAACTACTATAACGTTGAAATATGATAACGATTCACGATAGCAAAGCAATACCGCTTAAAACAGTGGAATAGAGCCCCGTGGTTTATTGGAATGTATGTGCTTACGTAAATAATATAATTGAGTTAATATTTAAGTAAAATGATTTCACGAAGAGACTCAATACACTTTATTATAACATCAGCTTAAACTAACGGAAACATAATGTAATTAAGGTGCTAATACGCTACCTAAACCTGGCTCTGATTCTTCGTTGTATAGCACTAATACGTTGGGCGAGAAAGCTGAAGCTTGTTTAGTCATCTGTCTGTTGTACCTATTTGAAACTGTATGGACAGAAAACGCAACAATATCATGTATGACCTTATCTTAGCTTAATTTTAATCAGAATTTGATCATGTGGCATTTTCTCTAAGAACATTTTTATGCTAAAATTATTTTCTCTATTCTAATTTATCTCCATTAATTTTGCCTCTTGTTCATTAAAACTATCGTGCCATGTCGGTTCTCATGCACTTTGTTAGATGTACAAGAACTAAGACATTTTAAGTCATTTGCGTGAGTGATACCATTAAGCAATTATTTTCAATATAACACCCGTTAGAAGGCATCTGGGTCACTGGCACTTCTTAAATCAAGAAGAGCAGATACTCTACGTATCGGTAAATTACTCTACAAGGTTAAATTTATTATTGAAGACTCAATTTCTTTACGAAATAATGTATGTTCTGTTAAAAAACACAGAGTTAGAAAAAGAGAAAATATGGCGGACTAAAGTGATGTTCAATATGCCATCATATGATGTTATGTTACTTAATGAGGAGATACCTTAAAACACATTAAATGTTAAAGAAAGTAGTCTAATTTGGCACCTTATGAATTATTTAGCATTCTGTGGCGAGATAATGTTGATTTAGTTAATGTGGACAATTATACGAAAGAACTTCCGTTTCATAACACTTTCTTAATTTATTTCGCGTTCTTTTAATGTTTTCTCATCTGTAAGTGATTGATTTTTAATTAACATAGTCGCATCTTCTGTGTTATCTTACTCCCATGGGGCTATGAACCATTTGAATTCATCAAGATTTGTATCAATTGGAGTACTGCAACAAAGATAAGACTCCGGACTTGCGTCAACTTTACACCATTGATTATATTTCTTATTTACAATGTGAAACACCAAGTCATCGTCTACCTTTAAAGGTTCAAGAGCCCATTGGTAGTTAGGGTCACTAGAATCTTTAGATCCCCAAATCTTCCTGTCTCCATTTTCAATCGGAGTGTCAGCAACCTTGAGGAATAAGCTATGCTCAACGTTCTTAAATTTGAAGAATACCTTGTCGTTGTCCCAAATAGGATATATTTCCCAGCGCACGGCTCCACTTATCTTATCATTGATGTCACCCCAGGCAAACCTTTCATTCTTCTTTTCAACGCTTCCTTCCAGCTTTATGGTTTTGAAGTTCTTTTTGTTCATAAATTTTACGGAGCCGTTTTTAAAAATCAGTTTAAACGGCACGGGAAGTCGATTATCTATAATATTAGAAGCAGTATTTGGAATTTTGAAGGCGAAAGCCATTATGTTTTTGATACCTCCTTCTAACAACTGTCTAGCGGCATCAGTGATGATTTCTCCGTTGCTGGTTTCTTCTAAAAGTAGACTTATATTCACAGCGCTGTCATAAGTACCAGCAATTACTCGTTTACGTAATTCCTCGTTCATTTGCGTTACGTTAGTATAAGCTCTGTGACTATTATCTCCAAACAACGTCAAGCCCTGCATCTTCTCTGTGAGCTCATAACCGTGACAATGAAGCATCCCTTTCACTTTCAATTCATCATAAAGATTCTTCACATCTTGTTGGTCTTCTTTAAAACCGAATACCACCACGGTTCCAGCTTCAACGTTGACCATTCTTGCTATATCTCGAGCACAACTCTTGTTGATAGGAGCCCCCATTAAAGTCACTAGTTTGACGGAGTTGTCTTTGATGTAGCTGCTTGTGTTGCAATTGTTATAACTGATGACTGGGATGCGATTGGGTATTTTCCTATCGGTATCCGATCCATTGCTCACGAGTTGATATTCATGGTTGACATTATAGCAGTTGGTAAACCCGCTGGCGCCGGCTTTGGTTTCAATTTTCCCTTCGCCCCAATAGTCGACGTGTTCTATTAAAATCGTTGAAGAGAGTGGGATTCTTATCAAGTTGTATTCGCCGATGTAAGGCACCTCGGAGTAGGGATATATGTGATTAATGTTGGTGCTGTAATTTGGCGGTCGTGCCATTTTCCATGTTGTCATCCGGTTGCGAAACATTTTTAAATTCGTACACTTAATTCAATGACAATAAAAGATCGGCGAGAAATTAAACACATTCACTACCGTATTACCTACAAATGTATGTAGCTGCGGCACACTAGGAGCGCCATTGGCATCGAAAGTATAAATTTTGAGAGCTAATTACCACTGTCACCAATATAGCAAATAAATGAATACATAGGAAACTTCACAGTATTTATAGCAAACAAACAAATGCGGTCTTTGTTATCAACTGACCACGATAACAGTTAGTACATTCATATCGGCAAAACCGCAAGCTATCTAACCTACCACCCATTGTTTATATTGGCTATAAGTACATATAGCTTCCTTAATGTACAAAAAAGGAATTTGAAAGTTTAGTAGTTTGACATACGTAAGTTATTCGTGTTACATTTGTATGTAGGTATGTAAATATTTTACTGTACGAATAACAGAAAGTCAAATAAAATATTTACAGAATAGGAATGTACAAAGGCGAGCTCGTCCCTTTAAGGGATATCTTTCAGGTAAACTTTCGGTGATTGTGAAAAAGAAGAAAGCAAAAAATGACAACGAGTATACTAAGTACGAGCACTAAAACGAAGTTTACAGAACAGAGCGTGAACTGAATTTTAGGCCTAAAATAATGAATAAATACTAAGAGTGACGTATGTTAAAGTAATAATAATAAAAATCAACATATTTATACAATGAAACAATGGACAGTACACGGTTATAAAGAGTCAAGGCAGTCCTCAATCTTCCTTGTAAAGATGCGACCGATTGCGATTACCTAATGTCAGATGGGAGCCGATTCCACATTCTGACAAATAACACGTGGAAAAAGTATTACCCGGCAAATTTACGTATTACGTCAAATGGGTAAACGTTCAAACTCTTCGATTGTACTTAATTACAAATATTTTACTTAACCACTCAATCTTGAATATTATGACTGGACCAAAGCTTCTTTTTCCTCATCTCATTAAGTACTTATCGTATGCGATGCTGCCCTCTCAGCTTCTGAAACGTACCGATAAAAACATTAAATACCTGCGAATGTTTTTAATAAAATGTGAAAGTTATATTGATCACTTGACCGCGAAAATGCAATTGAAATATTAATGAGTTGATAAAATGCGTATTAAAGTCCCGTTGCCAGGATCATTAATGCCGGGCAGTGCTAAGAGCAAAAAGGTTCTAAGGGCGATTTTTTTTAAACTGTTACTGATATAAATAACAACTTTAGATCACCTGATTGAGGAACATAATTAAAATAATTTTAAGTGTTTTGCGAAGGTAGTAAAAAGTCTGGTCATCCAAAGTAATAATGTTACTTATTTATTAATATTATGAACACTGTTTACTCACTGATCTAGTTTCAAACGAATGTTCCCCATACAGGACAGGAAAATGTAGAATACTGGTGATGGAAAACAGTTATTACGAACATACTTTATAAATAAACTTGCAGGGTTGATGCCTCATTTCATTATGTTGTTGATGTTTAGGCGCCGGCTTAAGAATCTTTTGTTGGATAACCCAGTCTATTCAGTGAAAGAGTATATGGAACTTGACTTATAAATAACATTGACTTTAATTTTTTAATGTAGGGTCAAGTGGGGGACAGTGTAACAAAAAAGTTATTTTTCTTTTTAGAAATAAAACCGTTTATTGTAATGTCTCCTTATTTTTTACCTTAAAATCAACAGTCTTTACCTCCATATTAGGTTTGAAATAATATCAAAATTATACATAGAAACAATTATTTTTTTTAGTTTTCTGAGATCACAATTTTGTTATAGTGTGCCCCAGGGGTGGGGTACAGTTTAACAGCTATAGGGGTACAGTATAACAAGATGGGTACACTATAACAGTGAACTAAACAATATCAATAAACATACAAATAAAAAAAGCAACAAAAATATAACACCCTTTAACTTCAATTATGATCTGAAACATATTTTTGGCAATCAAAAACAAACATAAAAAAATATAATATTATGAAAAATCTTTGCTTAGATTAAACTGCCTTAGAATTTTTTCTGGGAATGAATAGAAGTCTGCCTGACGTTTCGTTTGTTTTTTCATTTTAGGTAATGGCAATATAAGCTCAATATCATCCTGTTTGACAATAGCAAGTTCCGGTTCTGTACCCCGTTACACTGTACCCCACTCCTTATTGTTTAAAAGTAAAAATGAATAAAAATTTATAGGTTCGAAATTGCAATTCACTTTGTTTTTTATTTAAACACCAAGTAATTAAAGATTAAATAAAACATATATTTACTTACCAGATATTATTAGTTTTCCAACAAGAACAAAACTTCAGTAGTTAAATTTTTCACATTTTTTTTCCACAAAACATAAATTCTATGACTATTCCGTTAACTCGGCAATTCGAAGTCCGATGACACTTGATTAAGATGGCGGCACATGAGGTTGTCAAAACACGGAAAGAGTTGCCATGACAAAATAAGAACAAGACAGAGCTAACCTTGATGTTATACTGTGCCCCTTGTTACACTGTCCCCACTTGACCCTACTCTTTATTTGTGTTGACTTTTACTATTATCATTTTATTCTATTTCTGACGACCTCAATGTAACTGCATATAATTTGACATGCTATGTAATTTATACTGTGTTATATTGAGAAATAAAATCTGAAAATCTGAAATCTGAAAATAATTTTAAATATTTGGGATACTACTTGTGTTAGGTATTTTCCAACAGGTGATACCTCACAATTGGTTTTAAAGTCACTTTGGCATATTAGCAACGGTATTATCCTTATTACCAAAATATTACACCTAAAAGCGAATGTAAGACTGACTGTTTCAGTTTTAGGGCTAAACCGATGAACTAATTTTAATCAAGATAGCTTGTGCAAACGATAGCGTGGGATCCGAACCCACGACCGGCACAGTGGACAGGTTGCCTTACAAACCTCCAAGTCAGTCAATAACTCTCTCTTTCTTTCTGTTCCTGCTACAATGCGGATGAGATCAAAGAAAGATACCATTCCAATCAATGACGACACCCAAGTTTAGAAATATATCGCCACATTTGACTTTCTCTCGGCTTATAATATCGGTGAAATATTGATTAACACACACACTTTTACTCTTCCAGTTGAATTGGAAAACACATCCAAATGCAAATTTGTGACGCCGAGCCGGTTCTTAATACGAAATTGAGCGTAATAGTTACCTATTCGTTTCACGAGTTAGTTTCGTAATTTAGGTAATCATAGAGAAAAGGGAGATTGCGTAGAAAAAAAGATAAATGGAGGAAAAAACACGAAGTATTACGTGCACGCCGGCGGGCTTCATTTAAAACCTTTTTTAAATTATTGACATCTGTCATCTGCCATATTTAAAGGCTTAGAGGGCCCGTTGTACACTTTTTAAATAACTTAAAAAATGAAGGAGTTTCTATGTTTTTTTTATATACTACGAGTTCTTCACAGATTTTGATTTTTGCGTTTGATATACCCTACCCATATTCACCAAGTCAGTAACTGATGAGAATTCATCAGATTTTTCCTTTCTTTTAAACAAAAAAAATGTTTTTTTTTATAAAAAAATATATTTTAAGGATAAGGGGATAAATAAGGCAAAGAGGCCTTAGGCCAGCAGTAGGTACCTAGGTACGGCTACCAATTACAAACTAGGTTATTTTATACTTATGGCATTTTATTCCATCGTTAAATAAAATTACCAGCATACGTTATCATTTTTCTTTTTCGTCTAATCCTTTTCCTAATCGTTTACTTATACATACGTAGTATAAAACAAAGTCGGTTTCCGCGTATGTCTGTCTTTCTGTCTGTCTGTATACATATCCGATTACTCCTAAACCAGGTCCGTTTTTAAAAACATTGTACATAGTTAAGGACAGTTCGCACCTTTGCGACAAAACTGTGACATCTGGGCAAATCACAACTTTGGAGATGTCACAGTTTTGTCGCAAAGGTGCGAGTTAAGGTCTCAATGAAAGTTCTTTTTTTTTCCGTTTCAAAACAAAAAATAATATAGATACTTAAATCATTCGATGGTTAACATGGCAAGTGGCGTATAGGACAATTATATAGTACAATTTAGTTGTCTTTTATACCAATTGCTATTTTAGCTACCTATCAATTATGGTTAACAATGAAATATTTTTTTCTTATTTACAATATGGCATCTGGTCGCCGCCATATTGAATAGTGAGTACTATCATGTCTTTCGTGACACTCACAAGATTAAGACAAATCGATTGCTATAAGAATCGTCAAAATCGGTCCACGCGTTTAGTTTCTAGAGCGCGACAAAGGAACAGACATACATATAGGCTGATATACACTTTACCCTCATGTCATCCTTCTGCAGTCGGGTAAGTCCTTTGTGTGTTTTTTTAATTCTATGTATTTATGTCTTATTCACATCGAGACAAGGCGGAAAAGGTACGCCTTTTAATTCCTCTTACTGTACATTGATGCAACCATACAACACCAAATTAAGTGGCAAGACACGCCGCCACCGTGGATTAAAAACACTAATAATAAAATATTTTTAATGCCCCAAACCGATCTAAAAACACAGCATGAACCGTTGAAACCACAACGTTATTTAAATCCCCATAAATATGTAAACATATTATGATTTGTAAACGGTTAGTTCATTTGCATTGGGTTCGACGTAATATGTCCATCGGTCTGTTAATAAAATTGTTAACAACGCTATCATAATTTTAATGAACATCAGTCATTTTACGTAAGTCTTTGCAGATGTAACTAGACTAAGTCTAATTTAATGGCTATTGTATTTAAATTAATTGGGATCCAAAAAAGTAAAAACAATAGGTTTTTCAAAGGAATCGCACGCTCTTATTAACTTTAATCATCGCGGATAGAATGTTAATATTGGTTGGTGATTAATTATCAAAGATGAGAGTTCCGTTCGGTATCTCTCTTTCTCTCTTTTCAAACGGTTGACGAATTATCCGCCGCGATGTCGTTTGATTTAGTTATGGTCATGTGATTTATGGTTCTTTATACAGTACATAAAACAGTAAAATACTTAATTATTAAATGATTACGAATTTGTGGCACTTGCAGTGGAGACCATGGGACCTTAGTCAGCCGATATGAAAAGCTTTATTAAGGCTCTGTCATCCCGGCTCATAGACACATCCGGAGATCCTAGAGTTGGTGCTTACCTCTCCCAAAGGATTGGGCTAGCTATCTAGAGAGAGAGGTAATGCAGCCAGTGTCATAGGGACCATGCCGCGAGTGTAACTGCTAGAGGGGGTGTTATTTTCATAGTGGTGATTATTATTTACATATTTAATATTTGAGTAGCTTAGTTTTATATAAGTTTAGTTTTAACATTTAATTGTTAACAGTATTGAAATAAATAAAATTTTCAGAAGAAAAAAAAAATAAGATAATAAATACTCTTTATTGGACACCTTAAATAATAAACATGTGGTTTTATCGTTAGAAAGTGGTCCGAATCAATTAATTATGATGAGCTGACGGAAAACTGATGAGGGTTCAGGTCTTAGTCGCTTTTTATCTTGGAAGTTCTTAACAAAATTTGGTGGAAATAGTTCACGTCCTAACTCCACACATCCATCCCGAGGTTCGCATTCCAGCTGAATACATGACTTTCGGGACAAAAGGTACCCTATGTCCCTGTGTCTCCTTGCTAAAAGTATTTGTGTACCAAATTTCGCATTTATCAGTGAATGCGTTAAACTGTTAAAATGGAACAACGTTAGGCTACCCGTAGGGATAAGAATAAGTAACATAAAGGCTATTAGTTTATTGCTAAAGAAACGTTTCCGTCCAAAATTAATAATTCTACGAGAAATATAGACACTTTGTAATTCTCTTGGCTTATAAAACTATGCGTCTACGGTACTAGGCAGATAAGTAGACCAAGGAATATACTGAGCAAAATAAAATGACAGCTAAGGATTGCCTACAAATTATATCAATAAACAAAACTACCGATGCTTTTCCCATGTACTTGGGACTTGGAGTGATCACTAACTCCAAGTTTTGTTTGTAAACTAACTTTTTAATGAAAGTATGAATATAAAACCAAATAGCAACATGATTGTGGTTATTCTTTATTAAAGTATCAGGAAACAATATAACAATATTTTAAAAGGATTTTTGAACCTTCACTCATAAACTCTAATCATTATGTATTTTTTCCTCATTGTGTATTTTAGAATAACTGTTAAATTTACTATTGTTAAAGTAAACGACCGGAATGTGTTCCAAATTTTGGGACGTTAATTTTCTCCATCTCAACTGATGAGTCCATTTTCAGGTGCCTAAAAGACTTTTCAATTTCTGTGGAAGTGGTAGGGGCAAAACAATATATGTATAAAAATACACACAAACAATGCTGGGGGCGATCACTAGAATATGGGGATACCATCGATAATAAAAAAAAAACCCTAGATGTCATTTAATTTTGCCCCGTATATTCCTAGTTCTGCAGATAAGTTATTCCTGACACATGCAGAACCATGAAGTTTGTGAATATTGAAAATGTAGGCAGCAGTAAATTGAATGCTGTTATTGTACATAGTAATTTAATTTTCGAGTAAAAATAATATTATGCATACTAATGTTCATTAAAATTTATAAAAATACTGTTAACAATTAAAAGTTAAAACTAAACTTATTCAAATTAAATAAAACTAAGCTACTCAATCCTTTGGGAGAGGTAAGCAATAGTTCTAGGATCTCCGGAGGTATCCATGAGCCGGGATGATAGAGCCTTAATGCTGTTATTTATTACCATTATTTCTCACACAAAAGATAAATTTAGCGTTATTTTACTGCTGTCAATATTCAGAAACTTTATGGTTGTCTCGTGGTCACGATCTCATCTGCCTGGTAGGCTGGTACTAAGTGTCTTAATGTTTCCATTTACTCAACTAACAAGTGACCACACATTAAACACTTTCCTTCAAACGCAAATCAACTTTTAACCATAGAGATTTCGCGATAACTTCATAACAGATTACTATAAATTACCGAGAGGCTCGACATAATGCGCATACAGTAATGGTATTAAAACCCGTTCGGGACAGCGCCGCCATTACGGAGTGAGCTGATCCACTGCGCAGACTCCGACTGACCATTTTGTACTAACGGGCACTTCTAACTGTGGGTAGACACTGTTGTTTTATTAAAGCTAAATCTAGGTGAATTGGACTAGTTAGTTTTAGACCTAGTTTTCGATAAGATTGCAAAGTATTAAAGTTTAAATAACAGTGTTTTGTGAACAAGGGGAATTCCTGAGTTGTATGTGAAGTTCATTAGGTACCTAGTAGACAGGTAGGTGATGACCTAGTATGAGGTTGATTACCTAGTTGAGGTAGGTTGTACAGATCCGCGTATATGGGTTTAATGTAATAGTTGTTCGATGCATTGTTTGTAGTGGAGAGGTAGAGTGCTCTTGCAGACGAAAAAGGTTGAATACATGTTGTTTTTAATGTATTAAAACTCTGGTTACGAAAACTAATTGAGTTTCTAATAATAAACAGTTTCTAAAAAATACCTATCTCATGAAGCGGGTTTATAAATTTTTCAATGAAAAACATAAAAACCAACCGCATAACTTAGACTAAGAAGCAATTTTCGTAAGGAACTCCTTTAAACTTCAAATATGTTTTCTCCATCTTTGCTATACAGCAATGATGAATGAAATTTACCTAAAAAAACATGCCTTTACAATCTTGCGTCTGCAAGTAAAAGTAAATTAACTTCTTCCAGTTTTACTGCTGGAGTAAGTATATCGCGCTCTTAAGATCAGATAATGAGGAGTATCGAATCAATCAACTACGGCTGTATGAAGCGCGGCAATTTAATGACGGTCATTAACGCGGTCAGTGCCAGCGACCCACCTGGCCATGTCACATTGAATGCAATTGCTAGTTGGTGGCAGGGAATGTATGTATACGTTTAGCGCCCACACCTTGATGTGTGGTAGATTTTCTTTTGAAAATATACTTTGGAATACCGCCGGCTTCGGCGGCTTCAGAACATGTAACATACTATTCTGGGATTAGACTTTAATTGTCTGAGATCAGTCACTTATGCTGTATTTTGTTCGATGACTTTTCTTTTTATTAGATATTTGTAATAAACAGAACTCGGAATTTACGGGGCATAATTAAATGACGGCTAGGGATCGCCTACATCGATAGAGTCAGTTATAAATGCTTTTCCGATATCTTAGCAATCGCTCCAAGTTTTGTTTTAAAAAAAAAAAAAAAATGCAAATATGCAAATGAAACAATTTTTTTTTTTCAAAAGATTTTTGAACCTTCTTTTTGTTCAAAAGATTTTTGAACCTTCACTCATCGTCATCATCATCATCATCAGCGTGTATTCGCCCACCGTTGGGCATACGCCTCTCCAATTTTTATATGTTTTTTTCCTCATTGTGTATTTCAGAATCACTGTCCCATTTTCTATTGTTAAAATAAACTATTAGAATAAATACGTTCTAAATTATCGGGCATTACACTTCTCCGTCTCGACTGGTGAATCCAATTCAGTTGGCTAAAAGACTTTTAAATTTCTGTGGAAGTAGTAGGACCATAACAATATAAAAAAAAATACTCACTTACAAACAATGCTGGGGGCGATCACTAATATATGAGAAAGGTATCGATAGTTGAGTTTATCGATATAGGCTGTCATTTAATTTTGCCCCGTATTTTCCGAGGTCTGGTAATATAATAAATATATACTTTACCTCGACATGCTCAGAAATGTTCACTTTACTGTTTTAAAATAGCATGGGATGTTCTTAGTTACAAGCAAAAGGAAAACTACACTGGCAGTGGTCGCGAATAACGTACTTACTATATAAAAACTTTCCCCGATAATGTAATTTTGTAATATTACATTGATGAATAAATAAACTAAACTTAACTAGTTTTACGTACACGAACAATCAAATTTATTTTACTATTAAATATTATAGACAAAAGAAGTTAATTTTACATTATTTTATATACTTTAACATTTTTTTTTTGTATTTTTAGAAGGTTATTTAAGGACGGTGCTTGAATATTGAATTGAGTACAATTGTGTTATACATATCTTTTCCCATTTTAGAGCACACTTATATAGCTCATATCCGCCCCGCAATTGCTTTCTTCTTGGCCTCTGCAATAACGTTATATGTCTCTCTATCTTTTCGTTCGCGACGACGCTACTTTTTTATTTCTGTTACAAAAAAGTGAAACCCCAAAACACAATAAAAACGCCACAATGTCCTTTTCCATGTCAACTAGGTGATGCTGCGCATAAACGTACATTTCACTCGTCCGTCGTCCACTCACCGTATAAGGTCACCTAGATAGAAAGGACGAGATACTTTCGGTCGTGAAGAGAAGTTGAAGTAAGTAGCGAACCAGTTTTACCAGATCCGAGCAACAATGACTTAAAACTGAAAAGTTTTAGAGAGCAGGGTTCATTTCGCTTTAGAGTTAGGTAAATGTTTTATTATTTCAATAAACGAGAATTAACTTTACTCTTTTCTCAAAAGCCGGCGGCGTACCTGCGGTTCCTCTGGTTTATGGTCCACATAATAAAATCAAAGTGTATGGGTATTTTTCAAATTGAGAAAAAGTATGAACGAAATAGACTGCTATACGTACGTTTGTTTGTATTATATTGATATTAAACGCACTAGTTTAATATTAAATATCATCGCACCTTCCGAACGATAGTGACCTAATTCAAAATTTCAGCTTGCAAAATTTAAGTCATAAATTGATTATGATAGAGCCTTAACTCTCTGTCTTGTTCTGAATGTGCGATATTGTATATGACAAGCATATCAAGATAGACCGGATAAAACCATTGGGTAAACCTTTGACATATTATCACGTTGTCAACGTTACGATAGCTCGTATTTTTTTTACAGCGAAAGCAGAGTTATAATCTTGTGAGTTCGAGTTTGTTTGTTTGAAAAACCCTACGATAACGTCGATAATATGTCAAAGGCAAAACCCGTAAATAACTTGAAAACCGCGATTTATACGCATGACTTTGAATATCAGTTCCAACTTGTTTGTTTATTTGTCCATGTTTATCTACACGCATACAAATACAACGCTACAAATATAAATTTAGCAATAGTCTGCATCAAGGGTACTAGGGTAAATAGAGCTGTAACTGTATCGAAAACACGGCTACAAGGGTAGCTAGCGGTGCGCGCGCGCAGGCCGTTATCGACGCGTGATTGAATTCTGCGACTATCACACTGAGATGATCTGGACGCGTGACCGTTTTCGACTTGTACTTTAAGTGGGTAGTGAATATTGAATTACAGGGCTTCTTTCACTTTACTTTAACATATTGCTTTTTAACGATTCGGCATTTACTTTGGATTAGTCCAATTCAAAAAGCAATCATAATAGGGAATATGCATGGATTTTAAAAATCGCATTTCTCATCAAAATATGAAAATACCGTAAAAGAGATCACCAAAACGGAAATTAAAATTAAAATCGGTCAAGAAATACGGAAGTTATAAGCATTTCAAACTTCTAATTAGACAGAGAGATCCGATGTGCACCGTGACGTCATTGTGCACTGCGGCCATATAAACTCCATGTAAAATTCCGTTTTTCTAGAAAGAGATAGGAACAAATCTTTGTTGGCTTATATCTTGGTTATTTTTATAGTTATTCAAAAAATGATTTTTGTGATCTGTTTGATACATGAATCAGCTTCAATTGAAGCTGTAAAAAAAAAACATGCATATTCCCTATTATTTTTGCCGCGTATAAATTGTATGCCTTGCTTCAAAAACTCTGTACCTACATTTTGTACGAAAAGGCTTTTTTAATAGTCTTCCGGGGCAACCTACCAGCACCGATCAGGAGGCAACTTTGGCAAAACAGGATCACGCTGTTTAGTCATCCGATCGCACGTAAAATCCAACAGTCGTGGCACTGAATAACTCCAGGAATAAAATTCTGTATGATGTTAGGTAAGCAGGTACGACATGTGTAAGTATGTATGTATAAACATAATTTATATATTTTATTGTTGACATACATACATGTATGTTTTTCTGTGAAAGATAAAATAACAATTAAAGGCTCTTGCTGAAATGTTCGCATCTTCATATTCTCTGTTTGGCCTAGTGGTTGACTAGTAGAGAATGCCTTAAGGCATTACGGTGGCCATTTATACTTACTTATTGTACTGTGCAATAAAGTTCAAATAAATAATGACTTACAAAAAAACCATTTGAATAAGTAGTGACATTATTGCGGTTAAAAAGAATTGAGTGTTGTGACATCCTTTTTTCCATAGTGTCACTATTAGATTTAACCTGCTCGTGTAGGTTTTAAGTTTTATATGGTTATGTATATTAGTCGAGTCTAATATTATTGTGCTTGTTGCCAAAATAAACCATCTCATTTTATTCTTATTCTAATTTACTAGTAATTTGGCAGGCACGTACCTCGTCCATCGAACTTGGATCAGCAAACAGTACAAGCCTTGGTAAAACAAAGCCGCCGTTACTCCGTGTGTTTAGTGACGCGTCGGACGAGGCATCTTCAGATTTTTGTTTGAAGAAAGGTTTCACATGAGCTTACCGATAAGGTACTATTTAACTTAAAAGGCGACGTTTTACGCTTGGTATAATAATGTTGGTTATGTTATGAAGTAAGTACGAGTATCGTCTAGTCTATACAATTATTTTTATTTGTATCCCCTTTCAAAAAAGAAAAAGAGAAAAGAAACAAACAATATTTTTGCAAAGAAATTTGTTAAATGAACCTATTTTAAGTCTGCGTATCTTTGTCAATTTTAGGGGGTTACATGTTAGTTTATCCTGCATCGTTTTCCTTTTGCAATTATAAACGGCACATTTTATAAGTACAATATTTTATTTTAAACAAATAATAACAATTTCATGTAATATTATAAACAGCAGGTGGTCTTATCGCTACACAGCGATCTCTTTCAGATAACCTTAATAATGGAAGAGACGTACAAATATACCAGTTAAGGCAGGTGGTGCACAACCGTATATTTTGTCGACACTGAATTCTAACGAATTCGGATATATTAGAAGCCAAATATTTTAAAGTAAAAATAATTTTTAAAGCACATACATTTGTTGAATGGTCTATACCGTGGTCACTGACCAACTTGGTCCACAGTCCACCATAAACCCATAAATCTCATACAGCTGAATCACTGACATTTACACCTCGCAGTGTGACAGTTTTCTACCGCTTTCGCTTACGAGTTGATTCTAGTAGATTTAAAAGTGAATTTGCTTCCGAACTGCGCACTTAAGTTTTATGGACCATTCACACTTTCATTCGTTCATTTTTCAACAGATTGGTAATTAGGTCAGTGGGCCTAGAGAAGTATAATGACATTATTTTAACAATTAAAAGTTAAAACTAAACTTATTTAAATTAAAATAAAACTAAGCTACTCAAATAATAAAGATGTAAATAATAATCACCACTATAAAAAAGAACACCCCTCTAGCAGGTCCGCTCGCGGCATGGTCCCTATGACACTGGCTGCATTACCTCAAAATATATTTTATACAGAAGTTGCATTTTGTCATTGCTAAAGACAGCAAAAATCAACCCTTGCGGTTTTAAAGTTTTGCGAAATGGTCAAAACCGATCCCCTTGTATTACCGACACTAATTTTGACCGAATGGGTGTGTTTGATGTTTCATCTAATTTAATTATAATCGAAAGCTTATTTCTGCTATAACTTTATCGTTTTTAGGTTATCTTAAGCATGGTTTACGTAGGTAAGGTAGGTTAGGCCTGTGACCATCAAACAATTATAGCTCCTCCACGTGTGAATAAATGCCTGTCGATGAAATTACAATTCGATGATGCATTTCAGATAAAAAATATTTCCATGATGGCGACCCCTACTCTTACAGCTGATATCTCTTAATGGCTCAGCTGATTTTCAATCTAGCAAACTTAAAACTCGGGTCTGTTGTAATCCCTAATCGTCATTTATCCTAACAACGCGACGTTGTTTTAAATTATCGTTTATTCTAAAGTTATTTGCGCCTGAATTTGAAACTTATTAATGTTGTTATAATTTATAATACAACCCTATCCGCTATAAACTGGTATTTTTTAAAAACTTAAAAAGTGGTCTGACTCAGCTGAAAATCAGTTTATGGCAAACGATAATTCGGACTCCCGATGCGTTAGGACAAACGTTATTATGGGTTTCAAAAACCACCCTTAGTAGACTAGCATTTAAGTACAAAAACGAATGAATTGGTCCATTAGTTTGGGATCTAAGATGTCACAGACAGACACACAGACATTAGGCGTCAAACTTATACAACCCTATTTTTCTTTCTGGGTTTAAAAAACAAAGACTTAACGATATCAAACTTATTGTCTTGTACAATTCACAGCTTACGACTAAAACAACTAACTTAATACAAAGCAGGTCAAGCATTCATATTGGCCAGAAAACCTCCGCAAATGTATTTTTGAACGCAAAATACCATTAGGTTAATTAAAATAGAATGAAGTAACAAACATTCGTCCGGTTTCTTAAGTGTAGCAATACGTTACATTTTGGTATATTTTTTATTTTAATTATGTATGGGTACCACCATTTGCAATAGCTACATATTTCTATGCGAGTTGTTTTTCATTCATTTACTTCGTTTCTATCGTAATACTGTTCGTTTGTATGTTTAGTTCGAAACTAGCTCGTCAGTGTCATTAAAATATGATGGTGTCTAAGGGAAACTTCATCGATTATATCATTTTATCGAATTTCTGCTGAATCCATTATGTTTTCAGGATATCTTAAACATTAATTTAGTTCAAACGTGGCAACTGTCATTCCACTGTATTTATGTATTTTTCTGTATATAGAGTAAAGATTCGTTCAGCGTTTCTTTATCTTCTAAACATCTCTCTCTCTCTAATAAACAACTTAGTTATTTAGAAATTATTGAGCAAATAAATTGTAGGTTCTCATGTTACTACAAAGGCAATTTAGTCTTTCAAGCTCTAGTCTCTGATTTAAACATTCAAAATATACTAAACTTGTACTTTCTCATAAAACATGAACGTTACATACATACACATACATAAACTCACGCCTTCATTCCCAGAGTGGGGTAGGCAGAGCTAAAGAATTACCAACAAGTCTTAAAACTTCTTGATAATTCTGTAACCACACAAACATGAACGTTAATGCAGTTTATATGTACAAAGACTTAGTAGGTGTTTAACAATTAGGTGCTTCCACCCTAAACTAAACGCATTCGTTGCCAGCGCGATCTCAGTAAAATCGATAACCTATCGCAAGTCTTTACTGAATTTTCATTCGTTAGGAATGCATAAAAAAAAGTTATTTTTCATTTTGTTTTATAATAATATAAGCCTGAAAATTTCAATGCTTTAAAATAAAACATTATCAACTTGGGAAAATACATCTTAGGGATGGTATGGTATGGTCCAGGGTTCGTCCGGATCGTTACCTTATTTCTCCTTTAACGTACCACCAGGCAGCAGTGCTCGCATTGTTATGCTCCGATGTGGGAATAAGACAACCGTTGAAATTACTAGCATAGAGGATTTTATCTTGGTCTTAGGGTTGCAGTCTTAAGATTGTAGTCTTAAGAATGTAAATATCTGGACTCAGCTCCAACTCACCATCAGGTGACCTGTGTGCTCGTTTGCCTTCTCTTATATAAAGAGATATGTCTCTTATGTATACACCGTGTTTTTTTTGATTTACGATAACTTTAAGGGAACGTTCTTTAGGTCAAATAAAGTTAATTTCCCGAAGACAGCAAATGATAACTGTAAAGGTTTGAAAGATATTTAATTTTTAAATTTAATCACTTAATCACGTTGAACTGGTCTAAAAGGCTCTTAACTGTCTGTGTATGTCACGCCTACATTGACGTATTTGACACTGACTATGAGTTAACTCTAAAGGCCCTTTTAGGATGACCAAAGATACAACATTGAATTACTTTGTACTAAACAGTTTTTTTTTTTTTTCAATATTTAAAAATGTAATCTACCATTTAGTTTCTATGGATGTACCTAGTAATATGCCGAAGTTATCGTAAATAAAAAAAACACGGTGTATTATATGCCATAAAAACAAATAATGAATGAAGCAGTTGGGAACGAAAATTTGGATTAAAGATAACCTGAATAAACCGGCCAAGTGCGAGTTACACTCGCGCACTAAGGGTTCCGTACCATTGTCTATACAACATTGGACACTATACCTGTTGCCGTTATTCATATCGAGCTAAAAACTGCAAAAAAAACACTTTTGTTGCATAAGACTTAAATTTTTTTTTTTTTTTTTAGTATTTGTTATTATAGCGGCAACCGGAATACATCATCTGTGAAATTTTCAAGTGTCTAGCTATCACGGTTCATACGAAACAGCCTGGTAACAGACAGGACAGACGGACAGTGGAGTCTTAATAGGGTCCCGTTTTTACCCTTTGGCGTAAGAACCCTAACAACGGACAAACGTTTTCAAGGTACCGGGTAGAAAAACGTATATTTTACTGTTTTACTTCCCTTTTTGTACCATTCAAAACAAAAGTATTGCCTCGACTGTAAAGGTAAAGAACATAACGGTACCCGCTAACTAAGCAATAATACTTAACGTATTCCTTTGTTCGGACACTTTCCATAAACTTAACTAAACAATGTTGGAACTAATGTCTCTCGTACTTTCCTGTAAAGCCAAGAGCTAGTGATATTATTTTCTACAGCGATGGCGAGTTTTGAGTGAACTGGGCTAGCTTGATCCGTGATGTACGAAGTCGAAGATACAGAGCGCTGTCAAATTTTATTTTAGGCTAGCCTAGATTAATCTTTACAAGACCTATTGATTGACAAAACGGTACCACAAAAGTATACTTTGATCCAAGTGTGGAAAGTATGTCTTTTACTCGAGTGCTGACAGTTCCACACGTGGGAGGTAGGATATGATGGTGGCAGCGATCCGGACGGACCCTGCACAAGCGCTTCACGGAGGCTAGAGGAACACCGTACGTTGCCTTATGTTTTTTTTTGATATGTAAATATAAACATGACATTGGCAGAAATGGTTCCTCGATTTCTTACTATTTTGTAAACCTACTTAATACTACTTATTTATAAAATTTAATTAATGAATGCGTGTTGCTTAAACATTTTTGGACCCACCTAGGTAGAAGCTTTCATTATGTTAAAGCAACGGTGCGGGTTTTCACATATTCTTTCACATGTTTCTAAAGATAACTCATTCAATCTTTTTGGTAACATATAATCCCAAGTACGCTTGCCATAGTAGTTTGTACACTTAGGGAGGGTATATTTTGACAGGTATGATAATGTTCTAAGCCGTGTAGGTCTGACATTTAATTTCAAATCGTTTAACTTATCAATTTCACTAGTAACTATAGCTAACTAGTCTATAGACATATTAATTTTATTGTAAACACTAATCACTTTGCAATTTTTTAAAAGTTCGACGTCATTGTTACATATTTTTTTCCTTATTGTCTTTGGCACGATTGCCTTCAATAAACTTAGCTGTAGCCTATAAATATTAACGATATACGTTTAAATAATAATCTTGGCGAGCGCCCTACTGGTCTAGGCCCCCGTCAAGATAACATTTAGCCAACCAGTTAAGTGATAATTCGTTGTCAAATTGAAAGACAAGTTGATTAAGAGCTAACCTAACCTAACTGAAAATACATTGGCAATTGCTTAGTTATTTACAAACCGATTCTTGTTGACAAACAATAAGGGCACAACTTAACAGTAAATACTACACGTTTGACCACTTTATGCGTAATGCATTATGATTTTAAATGGAAAATCAATTAATTTTGAGTTATGTCGCTTTTGTGTTGAAACGTTTGGTCTGTTTTGTATGGTTATTTATTGGTTATACTATTTATGTCCGTGTAAAATTACCTGAATGAAGTGTTAATACATTATGCATGCTTATTAGTTAGGGAGGCGAGGTAGCTAAATGGCGTAATTCAACGGCGCCGTCGAGACCTATCAAAATCGAAAGATAAAATAATTTCGAAAAGAAAAGCTCGTATGGTAAAAACCATTTTAGCGGTGGGTTTGGCGTGTACGGTTTTTCAAAAATGTTAAAAAAAACAGTTACTTGGGCATTCTCGAGCGCGTCAGATATTCATACTACGTATGCCCCAAGTGCCTCTGATAACAACGGTACAATAATCTGCCGGTTTGCGTGGTGGGGGTAGGCATACAAAGTAGTCAAAAATGCAAAAAAAAAAAATTACTCGAGTGCGTCAGATTTTCGGAAGGGGTGTTAAGTAGGCCCCAAGGAAGCTCCCTTTAAAAAAACTGATGATTTCGGCGTGACGATAAGTTACGATGAATTTTTGAAAACGCAAATAAAAAAGTTTTTTTGAAATACTCGAGCGCGTCAGATTTTCATAGGGGAGGTTTATCTCGGTATCCTGAAAGCATATTTTCTTAATCTGACAAAAATGTTGATGGGTTCTCTTAATCTGACCGAAAAAGGATTTTTGGTTTCTTTTTTTTCCTTTCTTTCTCCTTGATAAAACGGGGAATTTAAGAATGACAATAAAGCGATAGATACATTACCTTTTTTGTTTATTTAAACTTTTTTTTTGTAAAATGTATCTTTCGCGACTTATATGCCGCAACGCGTTTTTCGGTAGACGAAATGGCTCCTCCACACTTCCGGTCATGCGGAAACCGGCAGATTTTGTATTTTTAGTAAGTTTTAGATTATATTCTTCAAAAAAAAAAAAAAACGCGCTCGAGAATGCCGGATTAAAGTTTTTTTTTTACAAGTTCGCGACCCTATAACTCGGCGGCGTCAAGGATTTATCGTCAGATTAGTTAAAATTAGTCTTAAAACACTAAAATCAACCCCCAATATCTTAATCTGACGCGCTCGAGTATTTTAGATTTTTTTTTTACTAATCTGTTCGTCTATCCTAGGCGCGCGTCACTACATATAGAGCTAAATACTTTACAAGGTGGTTCTATTAGGTCTAAGGTATCTCTCATATCTTAAACTGCCACGCTCGAGTATTACCGAAAATTCCCCTATTCGCCTCCCTAACTATATGGAATGCTTTTCAAATTGTATATAAGCTTTCTATTCTCAATCTTGCTTTATATGTACGAGTACCTTATATGACATAACAAAAATATTTACAGAAGAACAGAAAACTTAATTACATTGAAATAAACAAGAAACTAAGCTCCCTCAATAATATACTCACTTAGAAAAAATATAAACGACAATCATAAAAAACATCCTCAACCACGACACCTAAAATATATGGTTAAATAAAATCTGAACTTTAATTAAGAAAAAAAAGCGAAGCATAATAACCATTTATTTTTGTAAAAAACAAACTGCGAGATTCACGCAAATTACCCGTTCGGGAAAACTACGACATTCTTTATGTTATTAAATTAAATCTGCATACTAATATATTCAAATATATACTCTATTTCAATTTAAAAAACTGAACCACAGACGTACCTATGTATTAAAATAACTTGAATACCTTGACATTTTGTTAATTAGCATCTTATTCGACTCTCCTTTTCGATTGACACTATATCGGCTTTAATATAACTTTGAATCAACCGGGATTTATAAACCTGTGTGTGAACAAAGATTTTTTTATGGCGATTAAAAGTTACCCTAGTTCTCGGGCCACATGATGGTCAGTGGAATCTGAGACCATAGACACTTGAATTCTCAAGACTGCAACCCTACGACCACAAATGCGTTGCCAACCCTGAGGATTAAGATGGAATAGCGGCCTGTACACGTAAAGATCGGACCGCGGGAAACGCCACGCGGCGTTCAAATCTTCGTTCCGAACCGTGTACAGTCAATGAAATTGATTCGTAGACCATTTTGAACTATGTCAAAGTGAAACTGTAAATAAAATCATAAGAAGTCTCTTCCGTTTTGATTCATTACGTCGCTATGACATAGTCCAAAATGGTCTACGGATCAATGCAACTGTAATAGTAAAATAGTAAAAAATGTACGGTTCGGAACGAAGATTGGAACGGCGCGTGGCGTTTCCCGCGGTCCGAACTTTACGTGTAAAGGCCGCTATTGCCTCTATGCTAGTAATTTCACCGGTTGTTTTATCCCCACACCGGAACACAACAATGCGAACACTTCCTACCACAACTATTTAAGATGGCACCAACTATTTATCGATCAATAACTATACTTCGTTGTTATGAACCTATAGCTTTGGCCGACATACTTTGCCCACATCACAAAAAACAAGCGTTGTAAATGAACTAGGGTCATATTCACATAGGGTATTAGTTTCTTGAAGATCATGTGAGAAAGGGTTTAAGTATAGTTTACTCCGTTTACGTATACGCCCTTTTTTGTTAAGAGTTAAGTCGACTTATACCCTTTTTCACTAAGTCCCCAGGCTCTGACAGGACGACTAAGGCATGCCGGTTAAAAAATCGTCAAAAAGTTCAAAAGTGAGTGGTTAAAAATACAATTAGCTTTGTAAATCCATAGTCTTGGGCAAAAGAGATACGCAATAATAATTGAGATGTTACTAAATAACCAAATTAGCCATAGACACCTACAACTATACATATACATAACTATAATTATGAATATAATTAACTATTGCCGATAGCAATCGATTGTATATTTTATTTTGTTATTTCATCAGCTATTGCAGTTATTGTCATAATACTAATTCGCCAATTATGTTGTAAATAGTTACAAATGCAATATTAAATAGCATCTTCTTTGACATACTTATATTTTGCAAGGTCGTGCTACTCGCAGTTACTCGTATTTTGGGTACCTACCTGTGATCAAATTCAGGATCTTTCATTAACATTTAAATGACCAATATTTGAATATAAACACATTTGTAGTCACGTTCTCGAAAACGACTGTAATTATTTCGATGAAATTTACAATACGGTTTACGGGGTTAAAAAATCGATCTGTGGCGAGAGCGACGCTCGGTCTTCCAGGTAGGTACTTAAGGAATCAATATAATTTTAATTCCATACCATTACCTATGTATACATACTATTAAATAGTAATTTTTCTGCTTCTCCCGTATTTAACTGTAGTAGTTTTTTTCAAAACGACCTATAATGTATTAAAACTGCCTTTTAATTATACATTTTCTAACCAATAATTATCCAGCAAAGTTAAATCTCGCGTATGTAATAGGTACTCTGCAATTATTCTAAACTCCGCATAATTTGTATGTTGCATAAGGGTGGTTACCGACTCAGCTACAAGCCGATTTTACCACTTAGGTGTTAGCGGGGTCACCCCCATACCTAGTTGTTTAAAAGTTTTATTGTGATGTTGTAAGAGCATCGCGGTTAGAGTATTGGGCAACGGAAGTGGTGGTTTTTTTAAAATAAACTCATTAAATTTGTAGTATGGAAGGAAACATTACAAGTCTTAGCTTGTTTGTATTAATTATGTATGTTTTGTGTGTAGCCTACTTACTGAATAAACCTCTTTTTTCTTTTTTTCTTTTATCTTCAAGAATATCGAGCATTTAGTTCTCTTTAGGCTATCGCACGTTCCTTTATATCGCCTATCTTGCTTCTATATCTTCTTTATATCGTAATTATATCGTGGATCTTATGGAAGCTCTTATTTACTTGATAGTGAGATGTGTCATACGAACGATATCACATCATTGACGTTTTGTGAAAACTATAGAGTCAATTTTCTAATTCAATTGTCAGTCATAAAACAAAGGAAAATCAATCGATCAATCTTCAAAATCAATCTTCTTTGCAATGGATCTTTATTTCAATGGCAATATTATGTACAATTTTTTGAAGTAATATGAATTTGTATAGGTATATAGTTATCGCACTGCTAGATCAAAACAGTAATAACTGAAAATATAACTGTATTTTAAAATCAACTTTATTACAACTTCTATGAACTTAAAACAAAACTGACAACGATTTTGATTTGATACTGTATTTATCTAGCAGTGCGTATTTTCATGAGTAATTTCATTGTACAGTCAACATCATAAATAAGTGATCATTTCTGTACCTTGTCGCTTTCAATCGTTTCACAATTTTGTATAATATTTCAAACACAACGTTAAAGTGACAAGGTACATAAATGATCACATATTTATGCTGTTGAGTGTACAGTGGGAGGCTAGATTAAGATTTATTTTTATGCACTTAATTATGTTTTATCTATAGATGTGGTCATCTATACTGTTGTATCTTCAAAAAACATTTCCGCGAATCATTAAAATCGGAGGTAAGGTTAATGTAGCATTAAGACCTCACAAATACTACATTCTAAATCACAAAGTGCATTGCCAGTGAATCTTAATTAACGACTTACTTCGACCTTAACCGAATAGATTCCAAAGGCTTGGCAAACCAAAAACTCATTAACGTACGTGACTGAGCAAATTTGGTCGAGAAAATGTTAATTTAATTAAAATATGTTTACAGGCTCTTGCATTATTAATGTTATTTAGAGCCTGTACCAGTATGTCCCTCTATTGGGCAAAGGTCTCCCGCTTTCTTCTGGTTCTAAAAAGACTTCTAGATACGAGTACCGTAAAATGTGCCTACTTTGCTCCCCCACGGGTAACTATGCTCCATCGTTATATTGAGGTAATCTGTATTGTAAATCAGTCTATTGCTTTCATTCACTGCGCGACTGGATGTATACATCGATACTTTTTAGAAAAATTGACAATGACCTTGAATTATAAGTAAAAAACGAAACAATGGAGCATAGTTACCCAAGGGGGAGCAAAGTTACCCAAGGGGGAGCAAAGTAGGCACATTTTACGGTATATAAAAACCTTCGATATAATGAAGTCCGCTTCTTTCCGAGCTGATATCTCCTAAACGGCTTAACCAATTTTCATTAAACCTAGCAAAGACCCACCGCTACAAATCCCGCTTTCAATTAAAAAAAACTGTATCCAAATCGGTTCAGCCGTTTATGAGCTACGGTGGTACTGACAGACACACATACACACACACTCATAGTGTGCAAAACACCTCTGTTTTTGCGTCACGGGTTAAAAAAACTTATCCCGGTGTCGCCAAAGAGGTTTGCCGTGTTTCAGTCTGTACGGTCGTGAAAGGATCGCAGGAACGCGGTGGATGCGAAAAGCACAAGACCGGTCTGCGTGGAGAGCCTTGAGGGAGGCCTATGTCCAGCAGTGGACGTCTTTCGGCTGACGTGATGATGATGATGATGAGTCTGAACGGTTAGGCTTCTACTCTATGGCTCTTAAATTGTTCACTTGTTACATATTCGACGCGAAGAAGTAACCAAAATACATTTTAATCACACACTCGCACACACAAAGTTTAGTTAGTAAATAAATTAAGTAACATTAGGGGACTATGCTGCCCTCCAAAGCTAATACGCAGTAAGTCAGATAAAACTCCTGTAGCAATATCAACTTTATTACTAAGAGATGAGAACTGAAACTGCTTTGGTTATTGATTTTGGGATAATGCTTTTTTGCTTAAGAGGGCAGTATGTCACACAACTTGATCTAGTGCTAAAGCTTACTTTGGGAGCTTTACGCTTGTACTATGGGTACTAGACGACGATACACATACTTATATTTAATATAGAGAAAAACAATACTTGACAAGCCTATGACAGGAATAAATATAATAGAAAAAAAAAACATAAAATAAAAGTAGGGATACTTACGTAAAAAAAACGATTTTGCAAGTGACGCAAAGACTATTCCCCGAAAACAATGTTTGTTATAGGGGTAAAAGGAGTCCAGATTATTAGTTTAATCAAGGTATAAGCTATTCAAAATTTCGTCCAAATCTGTCGAGCCTTTTTAGCGAGCAGGTGTAATAACCGTGCTAGTTGTGTGATTTATATGACACCGATTACACTACGTGGCAATGGAACTATGCCGCTGAGTTTAAGTTCTGTGTGGAACCTTTACCTAACCATAAGCGCTTTATACGGTCGTAAAACCGCAAAAACATCCACTTAAGTCGTAAATCCACAAAATGGACTTCCCTAAAGATAATACGAGTCAAAACTGACGCAACCTCGTGATATAATATTGCGATACATATAAAAATGCGACACGCATTTATTTGTAATATGTAGATACCGTCCAGTGCCACAGATTTCATCTTGTATGGGTGAGTGACATGCTGTCTGCGTAATGGGCGGTGAACGCGACAAATTTCTAATTTTCTCCGAGCGACATCCGAACGATATTGTAATAGATTCCGGTGACTCAACTGATCTGAAAGGACCCATCCATTATTAAATTTTACAACCAATAAAACAAGATAAAGAACTTTCGAATTGTAATTCGATTAGACAGTCAAAAAAACGATAAATATTTCATGAGGTTATTAGCAAATGGATAAGAATATTTTAATAAGATTAGCTAAAAAAACAAAATTTGCAAAAGAAACCTAAATGGCGGAAGTAGTTTTGTTAATCTAGCACGTAATATTTAATTATCTGAATCAATTAATCTGAATCGAAACATGTTAATATTCAGAACTTAAGTTTACTTCTGAGCAATATGGCTTTAAATAGGTATATACCAAAAAGCAAATAAGTCTTGCAAAAAGCAAGCTTTGAAAACCCGACAACTTCTGTAGCACCAGAGGGGTTATTATGATATAGATGCATTTCTGTTTACGCTGAGAGAAAAGGACAGACCTATATAACTGCTATAGCTCTGTCCTTTTCGTTCAACGTAAAAGGAACTGCATAGCTATGTCATTATTCACATACAAGTACTTACCGCTGTACAGAGAGACAATTTAGGGACCACTTACTCGTTCCTTTTTAGGGTTCGTTACCTAAAAGGTAAAAACGGGACTCTATTATTAAGACGTCTGTCTGACCGTCACCAGGCCATGTACCTCATGACCCGTGATAGGGTGACCGTTGATATTTTCAAAGATAATGTATTTTTGTTGCCGCTTTAACAACTAAAAACGGAATAAAATAAAAAATTAAGTGGAGGTTAGGGCTCTCATACAACAAACCTGATTTTTTTTCCATCCAACTCACACTTGGCCTGTTTTTTCAAAGATGCGTTTGAAACATCGTCATTAAGTAACGAGTTAATCCTCATTCATTGCTCTGAGTTAAAGATTACAGGCTGTATTAACAAATTGATCTTGCCTGGTAAGTGATGAACCAAATCTCTTTAAAGCTCGACGAAACGTTACTGTCAGAGCGTACAAACAACATTTTGGGGTGTGCGTATGACTTCGCTCGACTGATCGACCGCTCGACAAGAAGCCGTTTTAAATAGGATAATAAGGCTCTTTGCCTCTGGATGCCTAGTCAAAATGCATAACGCTAAGTTAGCGATGTAAGAAAATCATGAAATATGGAGTTGACAGCTCTTGTCGATCGCTTATGTCAACTCCATGTAGCTCGATAGAAAACAGAAACGTTAGCAGCGTTTGCATCTTGGCTAGGACTTCTGATTTCACCCATCAGTAACCCTACCATAATTACCGTACTTGCTACAGTCGACTGCTCTGTCCCTAGCAGACCTCGCAGTATTCCTATGAGTGCGAGCGAGGAACAAGCATTCGACTCGCTAGCGAGTACGGTAAATGCAACTCATGGTAATGTTATAGAAATATCATATTTTTCTATGATTTGACCTTAATTTGACGTGTCTTGGGACTAGCATCTCAGCCAAGATCAGTTTATCAATACGGCCGTAAAAAACAATGTTTACTTACACATCTAAGTTACATTTGAGAAGATGCATCAATACTTGGTACACTAACGTAGAGGTACACACTAGGGAATGCAAATTAACCGGTTATTAACCGTTTTTGTATGAAAATAACCGGTTAAAACCGGTTAAAACCGGTTATAACCGGTTATTTGCTTTCCTTAGTACACACGCACTATTGACTTGCGGGGAAAATAAACTGAGGCCTCCAAACTAGGCGAAGCCTGTAACTTGGGAGACCGAGGTAGATTAACAATAATAATATACAGGGTGTCTCTGACCTTGGGGCTTTAAATGCATAGATCAATTCTACTCCTGAAACTAAACTTCTTTTGTTCTGTAAGTTGTTAAAAATATGTTCAGTTTAAATTTATTTTTTATCATACAAGTTAAATCTAATTTTCAATGTACGCGATCCAATTCTCCATTTTCCTTTAGCCCTCGTACCAAGGTAATGTCGCCCCCGTACCATGAGATAGTGATTACATGGCCAGTATGTAATACACTGATTTTACAATTAGACTTTAACATCAATTAGTTATCTAAATTTAAGTTATTTTTTCATGTTACAGAACAAAAGTAGTTCAGTTTAGCGAGTAGAATCGATCGTTGAAATTAAAGCCCCAAGGTCAGATACACACTGTATATATATTTTGTTTACATGAAAATGGTTGAATATTAATTACAAATATTAATACTTTTAAGAGTGGCTCTCTCTCTCTCTCTTTATTTAAGAGCTATGGAGTGGGAATAATTAAATGCGGGTAAACGACTAGGCTGGCACGCTGCCAGCCGCGCTCGGCACGTGACTGGTAACGCATCTTGGGAACATTCAAAAATACACGGTTTTGCAGACTGTCTTTTGATATTCAGTACACACGTATTTGCAAATTTAGTCCTCAGTCAACTGCTTGACTTTCTGGTACTACGAACCTTATCCATTTTTTCCTCAAAGTAATTTCTCGTTGGTCTTTCTTGCCCTTCTTGTGGCTAGAACATAAACTTAAAGTGTAGAACAAAAGACAACACACATCTGCAGAAACATAGTAGTCCAAAGTAAGGAACCATTCTGTTAGCTAGTCAATAAGGTATAGGGTAAAGTCACCAGTAGTTACCCAGAGACCAGGTAGTCGACCTTATATGAGTGCGAAGGGTGGGAAATATAAATTTGGTACTCTTCGCACTCATACAAGGCAGAGACCGACTGGTAAATTTACCCTAGGTACACTCCTCTTTCTTCCTACGCGTCTTAAACGGAACAATCAAGATCACTCAACTACTTACACCGGTTCAGTTTCAACGTTTAATTCCTCGTTAGCGGCTGCTAACGAATCGGAATAGAAACCAACAAGACGCGTAAATGAATCTAATCTGTTTGAGCAGATCTAAAACTAAGTGATTTCCTCTTTATTTACATCAATGTTAGCTGGCAGATAAGGTACTTTCGCTTTCGCTTGTTATGGCGGCATTTGCATAGTTAATTTTAATCGGTCTCTGTTTTAGGGGCGTTGATTCTTTTAAACTTGACTTTTTTTTTTGTGGGAGGACCTTGTGCAGGGTCCGTCCGGGTTGGTACCACCATCTTATCCCTTAACCTACCGCCGAACAGCAGTGATCGCATCATTGTGTTCCGGTTTGGGGATAAGACAGCCGGTGAAATGACTAGCATAGAGGCATTCCATCTTAGTCCTCAGGGTTGGCAACGCATTTGCAGTCTTGTCAATGCGAATGTCTATGGGTCACAGTTTCCACTTACCATCAGGTGGCCTGTGTGCTCGTTTGCCTTCCCATGCAATAAAAACGAAAACGAAAACGAAACTCGTGCGTGTGTTCGCTGCCACCACCAACCGATAAGGTTATGTTGTCCTGGTGCTTCGACGACGAAACCTAAGACCAAGAGATCGGTCGGGCACGGTGTGGTTGTTATTGCTGTCGGGAAGACTTCGTCTCGCTGTTTTACTCTGTTACTTCGGCTCGCCATGCGCCAGCAAGATCTTTACCAAGTATAAAACAAAGTCGCTTTCCGTGTATGTCGGTCTGTATATCCGCTAACTCCTAAACCACGCAACGGTTTTTATTCGGTTTTCACCATCAGTTAGGTAATTTTTCACGAAAGGTTTTTATGTATAATAAATTCTGGTTTATACAGTGTGTCTCTGACCTTGGGGCTTTAATTTCAACGATCGATTCTACTTGCTAAACTGAACTACTTTTGTTCTGCAACATGAAAAAATAACTTAAATTTAGATAACTAATTGATGTTAAAGTCTAATTGTAAAATCAGTGTATTACATACTGGCCATGTAATCACTATCTCATGGTACGGGGGCGACATTACCTCGGTACGAGGGCTAAAGGAAAATGGAGAATTGGATCGCGTACATTGAAAATTAGATTTAACTTGTATGATAAAAAATAAATTTAAACTGAACATATTTTTAACAACTTACAGAACAAAAGAAGTTTAGTTTCAGGAGTAGAATTGATCTATGCATTTAAAGCCCCAAGGTCAGAGGCACCCTGTATACTTGTGTTACAGAAACCTCGCGTGTACTGAAGCGAAGTAAAGGAGGGTCTAGGGCGTTGCATTGCAATATAATGCAAATTAATTCCAATGTTGTCCTATGAATATATCTTTTTAATAAATTCATAGGTCAACGCAACGCAAAATTTAACATAATTTAATCAAAGAAAACAACAATATAGCGGTTTTCTTACATGGTATTATAGCACCTTTAATTTAATGTAATAAATTAGGCGTGTCAGTGAGTTATTTATTTAATTCTCCGAGTCAATCGATTAAGATACCGCGTTGGACGCCTACCGACGATTGATGGCTCCATTAGTATGCAAATTAGTCGTCGAACTGTTGCGTGAGTTACATAATTACTGGTGCAACAAGAGAAACATTAATTACTTTCTAGAAAACTATAATAACATTTGTTTGGGAAAAAAATCTTGCTGCTAAAAGCAATAATCGTAGTGTTCTAGGATTAGAGACACTATTACTCTTTGTTCTAATGAATATTTAGTTTGAAAAAGTGATAGTAGTATATTACTTTTAGGGTTCTGTACCAAAATGGTAAAAATGGAGACCTTTACCTTATGATGAGACTTCGTCGTCTGTCTGTCTGTCTGTATGTTACAGCAGGTTTTCTCAGCAACTACAAATGCTATCAACTTGAAATTTGGCATAGTTGTACAACTTGCTTGGCCGCATCTGTTTTTAGTATAAAAAAATTAAATGAATTTTATTAGTGATTGAAAACGGGGTCTAGAATGGGGGGTTGAAATATGAGTGTAGTTTGATTACAACAAATGGGATGACATATGAAGGGGCTGAATCAGCACATTTCAAAACATTGCTTTTAAATTTTCTGTGATGTACTTTTTGATTTATAGCCAAAAATTAAAAAAAAATGACTGCCTCCTCCTTATCTCCGAAGGCGGTTTATAAATCAAAAGATCTGAAAAAAATCCTGACGATAATACATGTAAATTTTCAGGGAAAAAAATAAATAATTTTTGGACAATAGCAAAAACACCTTGAAAATTACCTCTTAAGAAACCCTATTGAGCACTAAATATTTTCCTCGATAGCAATTGGGATACAAATCAACCCGTCCGTCGCCGCAAACACCGATGGGATTAACGATAACCTGTTATTTCATTAATTGTATCATTTCACCGTATGTCATTGCATCGAACGCTATTTTCTGCTAAAACCAGGATAATTTCAGGGTGCCTTACACATTAATTACGTAAGTTAGGTTAGGTTAAATGTAAGACTACGGTAAAAAAAATACTCATGCGGCGAGAAAAGCCTTTCGATGATGAAATGAAAATTGCGTAATGATAGGTACGTTTGTTGAAAGTTTTTTCGATATACCCAGGAATAACCCCTTGTAAGGACCCTACTAAGCGTTGTTTGCGGTCATTTGTCCGGCGTCCCGAGATGAGGTGATTTAAATATAATGGCACCACAATCTTGAATGACTTGACAAAAAAACTGGATTGTTTTTCGACTTGCGCAGCGACATACCATGAGATGATTTAAATAATGATTACTTGCTTTTACCCGCATATTTGTCTGCTTGAGAATGTCTTTATTATGGTTACTCTACTATTTAATAAAAACATTGCTGCTTATGGGGTCCTGTTGGGTATTCTTCGTTTGTGTAGGATCGTTAGTATACGAAATAAATCATCGAAATATAACTTTTTTAAAGATTTAACCAAAAACACGTAAGAGCAATGTTTATAAATAAAAGTTATTGAGGTTTTGTTACTATTCGTGTCTCCACTTTTATAAGATAAAAAAGTGAATACAGACAAAACATTCACAAAAAAAAAAAACCTATTTAGTTGCTATTGATTTTAAGGTCCAGGGGGGTTATTATGACATAGCAATGCAGTTCAGATTACGTTGAGAGAAAAGGACAGAGCTATACAATTGCTATAGCTCTGTCCTTTTCGCTCGCCGTAAAATGAACTCCCAGATCACCAAACATTAATGATAAGATAATACTTAAGATGAATTATTCAAGTTGAATTTTAGATAATAAAATATAAATGTCTTATTCTTTCAGGTGTGCCGGTTAGCGGACAAGCGTGCATCAAAATGCTAAGGAGTCTGGGGCCCGCGGCCCTCGAAATATATAAGAGGTAAGTAAAACAAAATAAAAAAATAAACTGTTTATTTCCACCATAACCATTAGACCAGTAGCGAACTATTTGAGAGTTGCCTCTTGGTATTCAGATTCAGATTCAGATTCAGATTTTATTAAGGTATAATGTTAAAACTGACACCCATGTCGCCAATAATTTGCTATACACACACAGTTCCCGGTTCTTGTGTGACGTCACATGGTGGTTACGATTGTCATGACTACACGAGCTGTGGCATGGCTTAGTTGTGCCATTAGGCACAAGTAATACTAGGTACTTAAATGCAAGCAATTGGAAATTTCGCTGCTTTACACCACATCATTCTAGAATGATATATTTACTTGCCCTCTTATTCAAAATAGTTAGCTTAAAGTATGCTTTATGCTTTGTCCTTAAATATCAATGATTTGTCAGAAAGTTTCTGTTCAGCATTGGTTGACTAGTATAGAATACCTTAAGGCATTAAGTCCGTCATTTGTACCTACTGTGTGTAAATTGCGAAATAAAGTTCAAATAATTAAAGTGATAAAGAATACTTTAAAACGAGGGTAGTTTTGAAATGGTGGTCACTCACGGTTTACACAGATTAACTCTACTCGTGGCCATTTGCAACGTTAAAAGATGGCGGACGTGTAATTTGTTTTAGACTTTAATTTTTGGGTAATTAGGTGTTCAAAGTTCTTTTCTGATAGTGATTTGTACTTTTTATGCCTTTGTGTCGCACAGTGATTGAAGACTTGGACTTATTTCGTGTATCTGGCATCTTTCTTCTCGTTTCAAGTGGACTCGCAGTGGTGCAGAGGTTAAAACTATCTTGACCTCTGACCTACAAATCACCGTACAACGTTGCCCCCAATCTTCCTAGAGAAGATTGGATTGTGTTTTATTGCTATATTGTTTTATACTCATATAATCCTTGACACTGGCGAAATCACTTCACGTGGAAACGCCATTATCCCTGCGGTAGTAGCTGTTCAAGTCGCCGAGGGGGCAAAAAAAAAAAAAAACTCTACTCGTAAGTGTCAAAACAGAACCAGTAAACCTTTGCAAAGTGCGGTTCATTTTTGTGTTTTAGGGTTCCGTATCCATAAGATCCAGCGTTTCCAGGAATCTCAATATTGACTCGATTATCACAGCGTCAGGGCGATCTCTTGAGAGAGTACATAAGTACATGTACTTAGGCACGTGGCTCTCGGAAAACTGGGATACTCATACTCATACTCATACTCATTTATTTATAATATTATAAAATATTACATGTCAAAACAATTACAAAAATTTGGTTATGTTATAGTTAGTTGCATTATAGTAGGTGCTTTAGATAATATTACAAGTAAGTTATAGATTACACACTAAACTAAAAAAAAAACTAAACTAAACTAACTAAACCTTAATTTATTACAGAAAGCTGCATTGCTTTCTAAGTTTTTAATGTGGGAAGGTAGCCTGTTGTAGACCTTCGGCCCTAAAATGTGCATAGTTTTGGTGGACTTGGTCAGTCTGGAGTTGTGATACTGGATAGTGAGTTGGAAATAAGAACCCGCGTGGAGATTGCTCGTAGTGCCTTCAATACTATGAGATCCGTATCGTGCTGCCGAAGTTTAAAGATCGACTTGCGTGGTCGACTGTTGCACTGCTACGTTTGGCAGCTCTGTACGGATGCTAGTCTTGGACAATTAATTAAAGAAGACCTCAGGAAACGTATCGAAGCCTTTGAAATGTGGGTATACAGGCGTATGTTGAGAATAAGCTGGACGCAAAAAGTCACAATTGTGGAGGTTCTGCGGCGAGCTTAACAGAAACGGGAATTTCTGTCATTAAGAGGCGAAAAATTACATATCTCGGTCAGGTGCTAAGGTATGATAGATATGACCTTCTGCAACTTATAATAATGGCGAGTTGGTCGGAGAAAGAAGTCGTGGCTCCGCAACATCCGAGAGTGGACTGGAATAGCGAGCGCATTTGAACTGTTTCGACTCGCTAAGGACAGACAACAATTCCAGAAGTTAGTAGCCAACCTTCACTAGTTGGAGAGGCACTTGAGGAAGATCCATAAGATACTTAGCGGGACCCTATTACCTTAGCCTTCGTTTCTGTCCGTCCTACTTCAAAAAGCTGTCTCCCCTGAAAGTGTGAGAGGCTCGGCGCATGAGTCCGATTCGCACTTGACCGGTTTTAATTCATGGTACAGCAGAATCCATTGTGTAATTTATTCTGATTGCACAAAATAGCGTATACATTAACGCTGGCTGGCTTGCTTACAGAATCGTCTATAAATCGTTAACACCTGGGTGATTACCGGCTGAAATCGCCCATCGCACCAACGCTTAATGTTTACTTAACAACATAATGGCTAGTTAACTATAGAAAACGAAATCTCTCCTTTCATTAACAAAAAGTTAGTACTCTAAAAATAGTCTCCTTTTTCAGACCTGCCACTAATACACTGGGAAATATCTTAGCCTACTTGTGCAAAATGTGGTTACAGAATTATCAAGAAGTTTTAAGACTTGTTGGTAATTCTTTAGCTCCGCCTACCCCACTCTGGGAATGAAGGCGTGAGTTTATGAATGTATGTATGTGTTTCAGAATGTAATTTTTCATAGCATAGTCGTGCATTTCCTTTTGATCATAAAATACCATTTCTTATCAGCCCAATGGAACCCTGACTCACCATAGAACTGTGTCACAGTGATGTTATGATTCAAGACGTAAGAAGTGTCAAACAAATGGTTTTACAATGTCACTGTGACGCTGTTCTATGGTGGGTCAGAGTTCCATTAGACTGTCAGTACATTAAGTATAACTATAAAAGTGAACTTCCTACTCCATTGCCAGATGCCTATCTGAGTGGGTATTATGACATAGCTATGCAGTATGCAGTTCATTTTACGGCGAGCGAAAAGGACAGAGCTATAGCAGTTGTATAGCTCTGTCCTATTCTCTCAGCGTAAACTGAAAGCATAGCTATACCATAATAACCCATCTGCGGGGTTATTACGACATAGCTATGCAGTTCAGTTTACGCTGAGAGAATAGGACAGAGCTATACAACTGCTGCTCTGTCCTTTTCTCCCATCCTAAACTGGACTGCGAAGTTAGGTCATAATAACCCCCCTGATCCTTAGACACCATATTATTATGTCGAGTTTGACCTGCTATGGTATTGTTTTTAACTCGGTCACCATTACTGACAAGCAAATAAGGAGCTATCAACATCACAGCACTGATTTTTAATAACTGTTTGCTATAGCTGCTATGCTGATCATATCACTACATAGTATAAAACAAAGTCGCTTGCGCTGTCTGTCCCTATGTATGCTTAAATCTTTAAAACTACGCAACGGATTTTGATGCGGTTTTTTTTAATAGATAGAGTGATTCTTAAGGAAGGTTTATATGTATAATACATTCCACGCGGGCGAAGCCGCGGGCGGGTCGCTAGTTTTAAATAAATCTCGACGCGATAAAAACAACGACAGAGGCCGGGGGGAGTAGAAACTCGGTATAACCATATTGCTTTTGACTAGTTATCGTATTGATTTTGCTCAGCTGCCGTTACTATCAAGTAAATAAGAGCTACTTATTACGTTGGCAATACGATAACTTGTCTACGAGTAGAATAGACCCCCCCTGTATTTTATTTCTAATATGTGTTGAAAAAGCGAAAATTCACAAATATAGCAACCTATCGATATTCATTTTCATGTCTTTTCTTTGTCTCTAAGATTTGGGATTCTATTTTCTCATACCTATGAAATGCCTTTTTTTAAAACTTGTTTTAGAAAGACTATCCAATTATTTAGTAGTTCGAGTTCGAGCCAAAATGCTGCTAACGTTTCTGTTTTCTATCGACTAGAAATGTATGGAGTTGACGTAAGCGTTAACGCGATTATTTATTTAGTACGTCAATACTATGGTTACCTATAATTTTATCGAAACACCTTTCATGGAACGTATAACACAAAATTTTCATTTCAACGAAAGGCTTTCTCGACGCACGATTTTTTTTTTGGTAGTCACAAGTCTTACCTAACCTAACCTACGTAATGAATGTAACAAATATCCTGAAAATATCATGGTTTCAGCAGAAAATAGCGTTTGATGAAATGAAATAACTTCGATGAAAAAGATACAATCGATGAAGTGAAATTCGATAAAATGATGAGTTACCCAATACTTATTATAATCATTTTGTAGATTTTCGAAAATTGGACCCAAGACCAGCTACGTGGCTATAGGTACCCATGACATTACTTTCTATGGGCTTCGGTGATCGCTTGTCCCGCCCGTCTCGCCTTAATAGCTATAAAAACCGGAACCATACTTACTTATCCTATACGAACCTACGACCATAGAGCTAGCAGTTCCTTCGGGCAACGAAGCATTGGTTTATAACGAAGAAATGCTGCTAGAATCTTATTGGTACTTTGCTACGGGGTATTTTTGTATAGTTCTTATTTGGTAATTAGTCTAAGACTCGGAAGACGAAAGGAGCCAACATGACAGATCGATTTTTTAGCCCGCCGAATTAGTTAGAACCGATTTCCTGAACCTGATTTTAAGTTCCTATATAAATTTACAAATATTGATCGTTTAATAGTGTAGGAGATTTCATTTTTAGATTATTTTTAATTAAACTAAACCTCTTCTTCTGCAGTAGTCTCTACTGTGGGAGGACCTTGTGCAGGGTCCGTTCGGGTTGGTACCACCATCTTATCCATTAACCTACCGCCAAGCAGCAGTGTTTGCATTGTTGTGTTCCGGTTTGGGGATAAGACAGCCGGTGAAATGACTAGCATAGAGGCATTCCATCTTAGTCCTCAGGGTTGGCAGTGCATTTGCAGTCTTGTGAATGCGAATGTCTATGGGTCACAGTTTCCGCTTACCATCAGGTGGCCTGTGTGCTCGTTTGCCTTCCTATGCCATAAAAAAAAAAAGTACATGGTCACCGTTGTATACTTTCAAACCAAGTTCTTATTATTAGTGAAGTGTACTTATTGTAAGAGTACTCCACGTGATTAATTTGTGTTCTGAAGCCCGGGATCCGTGCCGCTTAGTTTTTGCGCGCGCGCTCACTGGAGCGACTAAGAAAATGGATACGTGATCGCATAATGTAATTCAAACTAGTTATTCTATTGCTAGATCCGACTTGCAATGAAAAATATGATTATATTGAAATGACGAATGCAGTATCTACAAAATGCCATATCCATTTACAAATTTAAGATTACAAAATGGCACATTCGAAGAAACAAGCTGTTATTTTGCTAGGGGCGAATTTTAGTACGTAACTATTGTACCACTACCATACCCCCTAAAAATAGCAGTGCTAGGTACTTATCAACTATTCCACACGAGAGACGAAACATGTTGGCTTACCAACAACAACAAAGGAACTAGTAAGATTCAAGTAGGCACTGTTCGTGATCTATCCATACTTTTATCATTTGGTATCGGAACAGGCAACACATTAATTTCCTTTTAAACTATCTATATATAACTGTTATGGTTAAATCCACCCAAAAGGAAAAAAAAAACATAATTAGTTTAAGCAAGAATAAAATATAGCTCACATTATACATTAGCTGTACCGGTCTCAATTTACTAATTATTGGTGATTGTTTGTACTTTTATGCTAGTTGCTAATATCAAAATCCTGAAATTTTCAGATGGTGACGTGTGAGGGGGACAGCGCGCGCCACGGCTTCAGGCTGGGCGCGCGCGAAGAGAGCGACCGGCGCCCACGCACGCCCTCCGTCTCCTCCCTCTCGCTCTACAAGCAGAAGATCGACGCGCTCTTCGCACTCGACGACGCCCGCTCCGTCGCCAGCCTGCCGCAGTGCGCGCCTGCCGCTCTCCTCACCGACACCAAGGTAAACAATTAAAACTAAAATAGTATAATTAACTAGAGCTTCATTAACATTCGCTAACGTTTTATTTGTTTGTATTCATGAGTTTAGGAATGTATTCTTTCTGCACAGGTCACACGAGACGGCAAAGATGAAAGCTATTGCCAGAATAAAATCAACAAGATCAACAACACGGTTCAGGATCGCATAGAGAGGATGTTCGCGGAGATGGCCGGCGAGTCCCGGCAGTCGATCGAGAACATCGGCGTGCACGTGTTCAGCGTGCACTACCTGGGCTCCACCCCGCTGCGCAGCAAGGTCACCAGCCTCTCCGGCCTCCAGACCCCCCTCAAAGACCTCTACTTCGCCTATAGAAGAAATTACCGCCATAAAAACAACATCACAGGCCAACTAGAAATCTCAAAAGCTGGCCTCAAAGTCAGATACCAAGGAGAGAAAGGTGACTTAGAACAGCTCAACCCCTTCCCGACGATAGCGGTCTGGTCTGCTGTCAAATTCGTCGTGCAACCCTCCGACAAAGAGAACCACGACCTCAGCTATGCCTTCCTACCTCTTATCACTGATCCAGATAACATTGACCGCCACGCGTTGTTCAAATGTTTAGAAACTCCTGACAAAAAATATATCCTCTCCCGCAACGAAAACTCGCATTCACCCCTTTTCGCTGTTGTGATGAGGAAGATCGGCGTCGCCAAGCAATTGGAGTGTCATGGGTTTGTATGTCAGTCGTCCGAGGACGCTATCGTGATAGCGGCCACGCTATACAAATCTCTGATGTCACACATGAGCCGGCAAGGTCACAGCGGTGATATGAAGAAGTTCAAGAATCGAAACGGAGTTAGCTGCCTCAGTATAACGAGTAGTATAACACAAAACGATGCCCCGATAAGGCCGCCGCGGAAGAAACGCAGCACGTCTTCCTTAAGTGGTGACAGTGATAGACCAGATGGGTTCTCAGCCAGTGAGTCGTTCCACGAGAGGCCAAAGCTGGAACGAACAAGAAGGATCCTAGCTGCAGAAGGTTACCGAATTCCGTCACCACCACGGTCCATTTCTCCCGCCGAACATAAAAGAATAACCGTCGAGGAGGTCAAAGCTAAACTAGATTCCATAAAGCACGACACCAGTGGAAGTGACACTCAAGAGTCAAAAAAATCAATGGCAAAAGATTCCCTTAGTCCTACCATCAATGCCAAGATCTCGAACCCTCTGCCAGCTCAGAGCAGCAGCGAGTCTTCTGTTAGAAGTAAGGTTTCGGAGAAAATCGAATTATTTAGACAGTTAGAAAAACGGAAAAACATTCAGAGACCACCGACCGTGCCTCCTCCCATACCTTCGAAGCCTCACGATTCTCCAGAGTTTTCTAAAGAATCACTGAGAAGAACCCACAGTGGAAGGAAATCCCTAAACGAATCCGGAGATATCTTGACGAAGGTGGCGATTCCTCGTTCTGGCAGTTTTCTTAATGCTGGTGGGCTGACTAGATACAAATCGATTGGACACAGGTACGTACTCACTTGATTAAATTTTGCTATGTTATATCGTGTAACTTGTTAATTGAAATTTCCTTTTATCTCTGTCAATATACACCTTGTTTCGATTTTTCACTCGCTTGCTAAAATACCTAAGCGCTGGCAGCAGAGCGTGCTCAGTGAAGTGTTTCGACATCTTGCATGTTAGTAATTGTGCCAACGCAACCGCGTCCGTTACATTCCTCTGGTCCAGTATAACACCCGCGCTATTTTTTGCCAATCTCAACTATTACAACCTAACGAGTTCCAATTCAACAAGAACAAGAGTCTTGAGTGTTTTGCATGATTACGATTAAAATGCAATGTTTTCTGTTTTCCAGGAACAACGGGAAAAAGGGGGGCGGATCCCCACTAGGATTCAACGAACTATTTAATGAATTCAAAGTTCAAGAAAACTTACACTCGATGGATGAAATTTTAAATGCCATAATAGACGCCGAAGGGATGTCCTTCAACGATCTTAAGCCGATTTACAAAGAATTTCTTTTAAAATTGGCCGTAACACTGACGAAAGACGAGATATTCCAACATAGTAAAGCGATAATGAAGAAACAGAAAAAGAAAATCTTAAGAAGGAACAGCATATTTCAAAACAAGAGGAGAAAAATATTTAAAGGAGCCAGTGGTTTGCGGATGGTTTTTAGGTTGCCCTTTGGAAAGGAATTGCCGAAAATTGAGAAGACGAATCATAAGATTGGCTCGTTCGATCTACAAACTGTCGCAAATAAGGATCCTATTTCGGAAAGCTCGGTGTCCACCTCGAGCTACGATTTGAGACAATTTAGGCCGAAGGAACCTCCCATACCGCCGCCGAAGCGTCAGACCGTGAGACAGCGCAAACGCAGCGATAAGATCGTGCACGGATCCAAACGAAATGGGAAAGGCTCTAGGCCGGGAGAAAGGACGTCAACTTCAGAGGACTCTGATTTTTTAACACTAAGTAATCGTCTCGGATGCCAAAACCGAAATAGCTCAAGCGGATACGTTTCCTGTTCAGAATGTGAGTCCGAAAGCTGCGTAGATCGCTGCTACTGCTCGTTGAAAGGGGATCCCAAATCCAAGTGCTATTGTTTCGAAAATGACATCAAAAGCCCGTCAAAAACACGACTCCTGACCAAAAGCAAAAACTGCAAAGACTGTTCAAAGTGAGTACCGAAGCTTGTCTTAATACGTAACCCAGTCATTATTTGAAGAATGAGTTTAACATAAACAGCTAGCATCAAAATTTCTCCACTTTCGTCCGAGTTCGTTTAACATTTCATTTAACTCTAATAGAAGCATCTCGGCGGAGTGATTGTGCAGGTTTAATTACATTTTCAGAATCCTCAGCGTCGGCTCCAACGGATTATGTGCCTTGTTTATTATTGATCACGATTCATAATTTATAATTCGAGACTTGTAGAAATTAAATGTGTGTGGTGCTAATCAGAGCGTAGCACGTCCGCGGCTTGCGATGCCTCATGAGTAACTGAACCAAATTATAATTATTTACAGTTGACTGTGAATTCATAATGTTCCTAATCACGCGGATTCCGAAGTTGGGTTGACTCGTTATGAGACAATCGGTGTTGATTTTTGGAATTCCTCCCGATGCGCTTGAGTTGCGGAGTGTGGATAGAAATCTGCTGTGTATCAGGTATCTTGATTGGGAGCTCGCCGGAACGCGTTACGTGACTTAAAGTGATTCGTTTTGGAAATGTAAGCATCACTATTTGCAGACTGTGTTTGAGTTTGTTTATTCAAATGCCTGAACCAGTTCTCAAAAATTTGGTAATGCATACATAGGAGAGTAGCGTATTTGAGAATTATTTTGTGAATGAATCGTTTATTGTATGTTTAATTTGTAGCCAATTTAATTTGAAATTGAGCAAAATATTACCAACTTAATTAGGATTTGGAAGGGCAAGCGAGTTGTATTGTGCAAAATAATAATGTAAGAAATCTACCAAGATGTGTTGTGTAATCAATCATCATATTTATACGTAACTAGTAAACACTGAATTTGTCCATCAACAAGGCGTATATCAGTGTTCCTTCAAAGCCTATAAAAAAAATCGGGTTTTAAAAAAAAATACTTTATTACAGTTACTATCACATTTATAATATTAACTAGCATAGTTTATTACTAGGGTGATAGCATACAAGTATATTTGATCAAACTTTATCTATCAATTCCAGAGACATATACGACGGCGACTTCAGCTACTGTTCGTGCGACTCTGAGAGCTGCGCGGACAGCAACAAGTGCTACTGCGGCGCGGGGCCCGAGCGGCGCCTCGACTACGTGCCCTCCCAGACCAGGTCCAAGTGAGTACTGATCCTTCTTCAGCTACTGTTCGTGCGACTCCGAGAGCTGCACGGACAGCAACAAGTGCTACTGCGGCGCGGGGCCCGAGCGGCGCCTCGACTACGTGCCCTCCCAGACCAGGTCCAAGTGAGTACTGATCCTTTTTCAGCTACTGTTCGTGCGACTCCGAGAGCTGCGCGGACAGCAACAAGTGCTACTGCGGTGCGGGGCCCGAGCGGCGCCTCGACTACGTGCCCTCCCAGACCAGGTCCAAGTGAGTACTGATCCTTCTTCAGCTACTGTTCATGCGACTCCGAGAGCTGCGAGGACAGCAACAAGTGCTACTATGGCAGGTAGTTCGAAATCTTTGTATGAAAAAAGTAATCAGCAAAGAAAGACAGCGGTGTTTCAAAGTAATTATGCTAACGTCGTCTATGTAGGCGTCCCGATGTGCCAGGTTTTTAAATATTTCTCACAGTTATTTGGGGTTTCCTGCCACACAAAATCGTTGTTGAATTAAAAAGGATATCCTATGAGGCTATTCGCCTTTGGTCCATGTAGCCCTGTACACATTAGGCCAATGCGTTGTATATTTGGCTGAGCTATGACTTATTTGTAGTTGGTGACCAATGCTGGCCGGCCAACCTGCCGATTGTGCACGAGTGCCGAGTGTATCGATTTTTTGTGCACACATTAAAGTATCTTTTATGAAAGCGCCAATGCAGAATGATCAATACGCCAAGGTGTAAACGTGATTTCATATTTTGGCCCAACGTCCAGTCCAATGTATACAGCAGCCATAAGTGTTTGTTTGTTTGTCCCCAGGTCGAGCGCGACGTCGAAGTCCCGGCGCTCGGAGCGGCGGCGCGCGCGCTCCAGCGACAGCCTGGCGCTCGACTACGAGCTGCTGCTGCAGCACCAGCGCGCGCGCCCCGCCGACCGGAACCTGCAGCGGCTCACCGGTAACACTTGCTCATCTATATCGACGACGCGATTAGCCTAGTTCGTAGTGATCCTGCCTATGCAGCTAGCGGTCCTGGGTTGGTTTCCGGTATGGACAAATACTTGTGTGATGAGCGCGAGTATTTGTTCGAGTCTTGGAGGTTTTTTTTATGTATTTGAGCATGTATTTCTCTCACTAACTGACTGAATAAGGTATCAACCATCAACGCATAGCCAAAACCGCTGGATCTGGGGACTTGAAATTTGGAAGGAATATTCTTTGGTTCACTAATGTTTCACCGAAATACGTTTGGCCGAATGAGTCGTTTGGCAACTGTTTCATTTCCTAACCCGCTTATATTTCTGTAACTGTAAATATTTCAGATTTTTTTAAAAATAGCTAACCTAACCTAACCTATAGTCTACACAATGGTACAAAAATAAATCCTGAAATATTCAGTTACAGAAATATATGCGGGTTGGGAAATGAAACAGTTGCCAAACGACTCATTCGGCCAAACGTATTTCGGTCAAATGAACGGACCCCACATATTCTTTAGATATCTTAGGCGTACGCTGAGAAGGGATTTTTGGAAATTCATCCTCTAACTAAGGGGTAAAATAGGTAAAGTAGCGGGAAACTAGTTCTACGCCTATGAAATCAAGTTCTCATTGTACAAATAAAACTCTTTTGTAACTGGCTGACTGACTAAATGACTGACTGATAACTGACTAACAGACAAAATCGGGGGAACCAACAACGTCCTCTACTACCTACTAAATAAGACATGATACAAGCTAACCTTTGGTGAGACCTTAGACCGCATATGCAGCCACATTGTTAGGTAGGGTATGAAGTAGGAGATCAGGGGAATAGGAGAATAAATAGGCAATCGGGATCGGTGGTCACCATTTGTCTACCAGTTTAAAGCACAGTAAACGGTGAGACGGTGTAAGAAGTGGCAGCATGTCTCTCAATCAAAAATTAAGTATTGGTCTTCAAAATGCTGATAGACTTGATGTACTTATTATATCGCTCAGCTGTTCAAGTTAACCGGTAACACTTGGATGTCACCCTTGAAAACAACCCCATAAAATTGCTAATGTCAGTGTATCGAGTGTAAGAACTTAAACGAGGTAAAGTAAAGTTAGAAAAAGACAAAAAAATTGGGCTTCTTGTTCTAGAACTAAAGTAAAAGTAAGACAGGACGACTTACCATATCCAACAACTGGGTCCTCATATTGCAACAGCGAGTAATTCTACCGATCGTTTCCAGTCCGCAGCACAGGAGCCGGCTCCCAGGACGCCCTGAGCGTGAAGAAGTCCGCCGAGATGGCCGCCCTGTTCGCGGACGTGCGGCTGTCGCAGCGGACGGACGTGCGCTCGCTGGGCGCGCCGGGGCGCCGCGCCCCCCCGCCCCCGCTGCCCGCGCCCCCCCGCGCGCCCCTCGCGCGCCTGTTCGACCACCGCCCGCTCAGCCGGAACGCCAGCCTAGAGGACACGCTGGGGTACTTACCATGATTAACAATCGGGAGGCTGGGGATGTTTTGTCGGATGGAAGTCATTTTGGAATAGACACCTACTCGAAAATTACTGATTTGTTTCAAAATAAGGTAAACGCGGATAACGCCTAAACACTCTTAGCTTTTATTGATAAGTAAATAGTTTGAGGGAAGTGTTAAATTGAGCTACGAAAATTATTGTTTCTATTTTATTTCGGTCTGTTTTCCTGATACTAATAAAAAAAACTCGCTAGTAAATTCCTTTGTGCTTGTTAAGCTTCCAGATCCCAATAAAAAGCGCTGCCTTATCAGCAAAACCACCCGACCAGACATCCCACAATACACGGGCGAGCAAAAATATCGCGTCACATTGTAAAGAAAATTCGCACTGCTAGATCAAGACAGTATCAATTCAAAATCATTGTTCGTTTTGTTTCAAGCTCATAGACGTTGTACATCATTTGTTGTTGTTCAATTTTAGAATACAGTTGTATTTTGAGTTACTACACTTATGATCTGGCAGTGCGAAATGTTGTACAAGATTGTCGTTATTTTTGATCCTGAGTATAGTTGGTGCACATTGAGTTATTAGCTAAGAAAACTTTGCTATCATAATACGGCCAGGCGCTTGAATTTCAAGTCTCTAAACTTGACAACTGTCTGTCACATAATGTCTTCTTTTGTCAATCAAATAGTTTTCATGTCATCGAAATGTATTTCTAACCTAACCTAACTTACTACTTAAAAACATAATGGTTTCAGCAGAAAATACCTTTCGATGAAATTAAATTCCATGAAATTATACAATCGATGAATTTGTAACTGAATGACAAACGGTCAAAAGAACTGTTTTTTCGATTAAATATTTTTATGGATTAAATCTTTCGGAGCCAGAAAATGTATGCTAACTTCATTTGTACCAATTTCTAACTCAATCTCGGTACTTACTACCTTCAACGATGTTTCTAAAGTCTATCTTATAAACGTATACCACCTTATTATTTAAAATAAGGATTTAAAGTATATCGATTGATTAAGTAAATATAACTATGTAAAAGTTATTTATTAACGGAATAACCTTCCTATACATAGGTGCAATATTTTTGAGTCAAGTATTTTTTAACACGGGTAAAGTGTAATATTTTGGAGTAGGTATTTTCCTGTACTTAAATATTTGAAGTCAACAGTTTAAATACGTCTAATTTCATTTGAGGAGTTTACTTTTAAATCTTGAAATATCGAAGTGATCATGGATTGGTTGTCTTCCATATAAGATTGAAAACGACAATAGGGTCATCATCAAATATGTACCTAGTACTTATAACTTAGCTAAAAAGGGCTTGATCATTTTTTTTATGAAAATCTTAGTAAAAGGATCGACCATACCAAAGATTAAAATCCGCTAAAGCAGCGTATGAGTTGCGTAAAAATCACAAACAGTAGGTAATTAACGCGTTCTTTTGAGGTGACCACACTGGTCGACGTAAAAGATGCGTTAAAATGTGACGCAGTTTACGCACTCAGGTTTCCCTTTGCTTTGCTGTGGTTAATCCTTGATGTAGTGGTAGCCAATATATAAAATATGGTCATTCCATTTATTAGCATGTCAAACTCTTTTTTGTTAAGCTATAAGATTATCGAGTTTAATCCCGTTATCTTAAACGCACTATAAACCTATCTTTGTAAAAGTATTCTTTGATTCTTTCTGTCAAATTCAAATGTCACAATTAAGGATAAGGACAAAGCATATTTTAAGCACACTTTAGCTATCGTGCGTTTATGAATATACTAGGGTAATTCTAAAACGAACAGCGGCCTTATTTGGTTGGGTTTATCACGCGTTAAATGTGGATAAAGCATTGTCACTCTCGTACTAATTAACGAGTCAAAAAATGTCGGATGTTTTATTTTATCCAGATTTTGTCACGCGATAAATGGATTTTTGCCCAAGTTCTCTGTTCTACTCTGTAAAACTATGTTGCCTTTGACATTATTTATAATCGTATGATTTTTAACTCGACTGCCATTACCATCGAGTAAGTTAGAGCTATCGTAACGTTTAATAATACGAAAACATGTCACAGGGTAACAGCCTTGAATATATACATGTCGATAGCAAATTGTATATCCCAAAATTTTATATTGGAATTAATTCTGCCCTCCTAAGCAAATAAGCAGTATCCCAAAATCAATAAACAAAGCAGTTTAAGTTCTCTTCTCTTAGTAATAAGGTTGATATTGCTACAGGAATTTTATCTGACATACTGCGTATTAGCTAAGGAGGGCAGAATACTGAAAGGTAGATTGCAAAAAATTAACATAGTTAAGGAGTTCATTAAGATGACGTTAACTTTCTTCCATTGTTTTTCCTTTGTGTAACGAAAATAATCCATTTGATTATATGACTAATCTTTGTTACACAAAGGAAAAAGTTAAGGATTCTTAAGGATGTTTTAATTGAGCCCTTATTTATGTACGATATTTATCAATTCACCCTTAAACGTAGCAGTTGATGTTAAGTTTTCTGATCATTAGGTACTTCAAGGTAGGCATGGGTCTAACATACTATACTATACTAAGACGCGGTTACCTATTTTAGTCCAGAATTTCATTTCCTCAACTGTTTCCATATGCGGTTCTTTGAGTGATCCTTTTGAAAATCTTAAAAAGGCAAAGTTTTTTTAACAAATTTAAATGACATACGAAAAAACGGACTTGCAATAGGTTGCCTACTACATTTAAGCATTTATTTCTCCGTTAGTTTATCTATAAAGGACTGTAATATACAACTGAACTAAACTAAATGTCGAATTGTTAGCGTATCTTTATTACGTAGTCTATAAGAGTAATTTTAGCGTAAACCCGGCTTATATTGACTCTAAGGCTGGATGCATTTGATCCAATCTTGGGGGCAATGTTGAATTGGGCCCAACGTTAAGCCCAATATTGGCCTTTGGTCCCAACTTTGCCGGGGTAAAGGTGCATTTTTTTACCCTATACTGTAAGTTTGTGCAATCTTAGTGCAATATTTACTAATAACGTAAGTGCTGGCTCACTCGCCACATGAAATTTTTGATGTAAATATTTTTATCTGTTTTAGAATAAAATCGTATTTTTGACATTTTTGTTTTTTTTCCTCTGGTCATTTATTTTTAAATACTATCGTTTCTGGTGTGTTGGTATGTTTAGACCAATATTTTTATTTTTATCAGTAAAGAATGACAATAATTATTTACATCCAAATGCGAAGAAAATGGGATGCGAATAAGGAAATTATATTTTATGCTACCAAAAATAAATGCGCATTAGTTTTTGTTTAATTTTGTAATATAAGACTTTTTCTTTGGAAATAGGGTTAGTTTTAAACAAATTCATTCAGAAATGTTGATCTTAAAATTTTGAAGCCTTGTTTTTTTTATGGCATAGGAAGGCAAACGAGCACACAGGCCACCTGATGGTAAGTGGAAACTGTGACCCATAGACATTCGCATTCACAAGACCGCAATCCTAAGACTGCAAATGCGTTGCCAACCCTGAGGACTAAGTTGAAAGTTAAGTTAAGTTAAGTTTTGACTGGTCTTGACATTCAACCAGGTCTTTGATATGTTTTCTCAACAACAACAACTATAGTAATATCCAATTTCAAAAAAACCTCTTTTGAAGGATACCTCACTGTAGTCCCGCTACACCAATGGTTCATTAAAAGAACCTGGCCATTATTTCTTTTAACCTATTATTTATGTGTATATTGACGACTTACATATACAAACAAATACATTACGCGTACTTAACTTTTTCCTTCAATTCGTCGACGAAATATTAACCGGTGAACTACCCGAGCACTCCTAAGCACGTGAGGCTTGACCTACCGCTCCCGCTTTGACCAAACTACTTCGTCGACTAAACCAATGACCAAAAACGCTAATATAATGCTTTGGACAACTTAGGCGCGTCAGTTAATAATTCATACCTACGGCCATAACCAAGATGCAAAGGCTGCTAGTTTCTGTTATAAATCGATTCGAAAATTAACCCTTAACCAGGCTGACATATCACACGTCACAGTAGAGATGCAACCTTAGGTACTATAAACATCGGTATCAACGTTCAACTTTCATGGCACTCAGTAAGGGCAGCAAAAAAATAAATACATTTCAATATTTAATGAATAATAACTTTTATTTTCTGTTACTTTTCTTAATTTATTTTGTTGCAGCTAACTGTACCTATATTTATACTGTGTTAATACTTAAAGAGGTTTATATTCTAAATAATTTCATAGAACCTTAATACTCATTTTGCATTTGAAAAATCGATACTACTTTGAAAAAAACTCGTATCTGATATTTTGAGATGTATGAGTTTGAACTTAATTCTCTTCACGTTTAAGTTTAAAATTGTACGTCATGAAATATGAGGTAAGAGGTTTTTTCAAATCAATGACGAAATAATTGTGTGCTAAATAGATAACAAAGGTCCATGTAACTGTCACACCAAATAAATATTAGTTAGTGTGGAAAGATTTCAGTCATTTAAAATGGATATATTATAACCAAGGATCGGAAATTCGGATCGATATTTACCTATACTTTCGCACCGGCTTTGTTGTTCAGTTGTATGGGGGCGGACTCAATCATAGAATTCATTACAAAAAAATCTGGGTTTTAAAATAAATAAATTGCTCCGGCATTAATTCATAATCAATTTTTTATATTAACTGTTTGAAGTTATTTTTCATGTATAGATTTATAAAATGTTATTTAATTTACCTGTAACTCATTAACAGGGATCGGAAATTCGGATCGATATTTACCTATACTGTCGCCCCGGCTTTGTTGTTCAGTTGTATGGAGGCGGACTCAATCATAGAATTCATTACTAACATTTCTGGGGTTTCAAAATAAATAAATTGCACCGGCATTAATTCATAATCAATTATTTATAGTAACTGTTTGAAGTTATTTTTCATGTATAGATTTACCAAATGTTATTTAATTTACCTGTAACTCATAACTAACGAATTAATAGGAGCAAAAATGAAATTTTTACCCTACATGTAAAGTAATTATTATATTAACATTTTGTAGAATCCCAGAATCCCGGAACTTATATCATTAAAATAATATTTTTAAGGAGCCGACGCCATGTTTGCCTATCTTTTTCCGGGATTTTGCCAACTTTAGGTAAATATCGATCCGAATTTCCGATCCCTGCTCATTAACCTAACGAATTTATAGGAGCAAAAATGAATGTTTTATCCTACATGTAAAGTAATTATTATATTAACATTTTGTAAAATCCCAGAATCCCGGAACTTATATTATTAAAATAATATTTTTAAGAAGCCGACGCCATGTTTGCCTATCTTTTTCCGGGATTTTGCCAACTTTAGGTAAATATCGATCCGAATTTCCGATCCCTGATTATAACGGACGTCAAAGGTTGACTGCAAAATCTATGGAACAAATTTTAGTTATCTATTCTAACCCTTAAAAATATTTTTAGAGACCTTTTTATCTATACAAAATAATGGTTAAAAATACTAAGTGTATTTGTTTGTATTTGTTTTTCTGCCTACCATACTTTGCCATGATATTTGAACGTTGATACCGATGTATAGTACTAACATACAACTTTTTACTTGTGGGAGGACCTTGTGCAGGGTCCGTCCGGGTTGGTACCACCATCTTATCCATTAACCTACCGCCAAGCAGCAGTGTTTGCATTGTTGTGTTCCGGTTTGGGGATAAGACAGCCGGTGAAATGACTAGCATAGAGGCATTCCATCTTAGTCCTCAGGGTTGGCAACGCATTTGCAGTCTTAGGATTGTGGTCTTGTGAATGCGAATGTCTATTGGTCACAGTTTCCACTTACCATCAGGTGGCCTGTGTGCTCGTTTGCCTTCCTATGCCATAAAAAAAAAATACAAGGTATAAATACAAAAAAATACACTTGGATCACTTGCCTGATTAAGGGTTAAATGTATGGAGTTAATACTTGTGTCAGCTGTCAATGCAATACTTTTTCTAAATTCGCGTCAAGATCGTAGCAAGTGGAAAGAAGTGGTGTCTGCCTACCCCTCTGGGAAACAGGCGTGATTTAATGTATGTACATACATACATGCATACCTTCACGCCTTCATTCCCAGAGTGGGGTAGGCAGAGCTAGAGAATTACCAACAACTCCAAAAACTTGTTGATAACTCTGTAACCACTAATCACTAATCTCTGTGTAATGTATGTATACATTTTTACTAAACCCTGGGTCGATCTAGTGTACTAGAGGAAAAATCTAATGACGCTTTTAAATGTCTAATTAACTATTTGGTATTTAGGTGACGCTAAATTATTCTCAATTAAATCCAGCTAATTTAGGTAAGATTGCTTAAACTGGTAAACGGCGACATTACTACATACCGACCGGCTATTTGCGATGTCGTATGTTTAGCTGCGCTATTTAGGATAGGCGTGTCCTGTGGCGATTTGTCAACTGAAGTCGTTTTAAAAGCTTTTAAGGATCATAATTGCATACCGGGAAATGCAGCGTAATTAAGTAGCCCTTTAGCAAAATTTAAAAGGTACAGAATCCTCGACTCATTTTATTGCAACTGTGGAAACATTTTTACTTAATTACATAACATAAACTCACACCTTCATTCCCAGAGTGGGGTAGGTAGAGCAACAGAATAACGTAACTCTAAAAATTTGTTGATAATTCTGTAACCACATTTTCCACAATTAGGCTAAGATTACCAGTGTATTAGTGACAGGTTGCAAGCCCATCGCCTAACAGTCGCCTGTTACGACATCCATGGCAAGACATGGAGTGGCATTTTTCTAACCCGGCAACCGCACTACTTACTGAATTAAAAATTACAAAAAGTATACCTTAGTGTATGAGCGAAGACGAGAAGAGACAATTCTATGTAGGTACAGTACAGTCCAACTACGAGTACAGTCTTCAGTTACGTGTTACGTATTGAAGTCAGAGGTGGTTACAGTTATACGAATACTTCCTAGTTCGAACTTACTATCGAGGAATTTTAATGTTGCGGGTTGATGCCATCCGTAAGTTTGTGTCATAAGTAGTCTCAACAAGTAAAAGTAGTGTAACGCCTAAATTCGGGTAATCCATAATTTTATAGAATTTCACTTCAGCGAAAGCTATTTTCTGTCTTTATGTTTTCAGGATATCTTAAACATTAATTACGTAGGTAAAGTTAGGTTAGACTTCTGACTACCTAAAAAAACTCATGCGGCGAGAAATGCTTTACAATGAAAGGAAATTTCTGCGTAATGATACGTTCGTCGAAAGGAGTTTCGATAAAATAATAGGTACAGTCAGCGTCAAAAGAAAGTGATCACTTAAATACCTTGTCGCTTTACTGTCACATAAGCAATCTCAAACAAGATTATCTATGTGTTAGTGCGATAAAGTACAAAAGTAGCTTGAAGTGACTAGTTACTTTTGAGGCTGACTGTACCCCTAATTTAGATATGTCAAACTGCTAAATATTAAAATTCCTTGGTGCTACATTTTGTAGTTTATACAAAGCCAAATGATGATGTTTCAGAATTTAAATAAATAATGTAACTAGTAATTGGGCGTTTCTTTAAAAGTTTGTACCTAGTTAAGGACTTAATTAAGAAACGTTAACTTTTCCACTGAGTTACGAAAATGAGCTAAACTGTTATTAAGACAAATGGTGGTATCTCAGCCAAAACTCCTGTAGCAAGTGCAAGCATATTACTAACGGGTGAGGAATGAATTTTCTTCATTTATTGAATTTGACATACTGCTAATTGACAGGTAGTATATCATCATCATAACTCAGCGGCAAAGTTAACATTTCTTAAAGTCCTTAACTAGGTATACACTTTTAAAGAAATGCCCAATTATACTAATAAAATGTCACATTACACTTTTGAATGTCAGTTTGTAGGGACTGGAGAGTACTATAACCAAATCAAGTCCTACAGAAATCGGGACTGTGCGAATAAAAGGGACAAGACGTCTGGCAAGACTACTGGTGAGGTTCAATGGAATCCAAGTTGGGTTCAGAGCCTTCAATCTTACTAAGTATCAGAACCACTAGCCAAGATGCCTTACGCTAACTAGCGTTTGTATCTGTTTCATTTTTAAACCAATCGCGTTTTGTAGATGACGTGTACAAAAAGTCACGTGATCTAGCAGTGACGCGTTGGTTTAAAAACGAAACGAATAGAAACGCTAGTTGGCGTATTGCATCTTGTCTAGGGCTCAGGTCGTCTGTGCTCTATAGTAAGTAAGTGATTTTCGAAATTCGTCTGAACGCGAAGTGATGGATTTGCGTAAGCTGACGAAAGCTCGCGTCGACCGCTTATGCCAAATCGATACATTTCCAATCGATGTAAAATATAAAACTTAGCGTTTGCAGCTTGGCTAGGCCTACTAGCCACTAGCTCTGGAGTGCAAAATGAAACTGATCATGAAATTAACTTTATTTATTAATATTTTACAATCATTTAACATAATATTATGAACGGATCTGATAAAGCACAGTGACGTCACTGGAATAGTAAAAAATACTTCTCAATTTCCAGTACATACTAAAATACTTATCAAGAAGAGAAGCCCAAGTCAATGAATTGCTCTTCTGGTTTAAACCATAGATGAGACTTCATTAAGTCTTTAATTGTAAAGCAATGTATTTTGAGTTAGGCCACTCTTCCTGCTAGGGAATCGAATATTAATAATATAACAGTTTATTAAAAAATGTTTTGAGATATAATCTCGGTCGTCAAACTTATTTGTGATCGGTTGGGTTAAGTTTATATTTTGATATATTATTATATGACATAAAACAATTATGCTATATTTTTTCATGTCATCGTTAGGTACTTTATGCATCACATTTAGTCAAGTAACAAACAGTAGATAATTTTATTTTTGACAAAATAATAAAGACTTTTTGAACATACAAATGTCTAGTCACTTTAAAATCAACACAAATAAAACACTTGTATCATATTTAGTTTATCTGTTTCACGTGAGCTACCTTTTTTGTAAAAGTAGAACTTTAAATAAATCAATTATTTAAAACATACCTCTATGTGGATATTTTCAATGAGTTTTGGGGTAGCTCTATGGAAAAGGCTGCGTAAGTGCTTAGAATAAAACCTTGTTCCGAGTCCAGAATATAGACATACCCTACGGTTTTCTTTAACAACCCTAAAACATAGGTAATTACTTTTTTTAATAAAGCTCCTGCTCAATAGGGTAAAGTCACCAGAGGTCAGCCAGAAACCTGTAGTCGGCCTTTGGCTATACTTTGTATGAGTGGGAAGAGTACGAAAGATATATTTCCCGCTCTTCGCACTCATGTAAGGTCGACTACTGGTCTCTGGCTGACCACTGGTGACTATATCCTATGTCTAGTTTGAGTCAGAAACTTCTGTCGTCTGATGCAAACGAAGCAAGAGCGTTTAAACAAATAATTATAAGTCCCTTAAAAATCTATTTAGAAATGTTATGTACATACGATTAAAATATATTATTCTCGTCTGCTTTTTAGCACCAAAATGTTTAAATTTATTTTTGACACAAATATTTTATTGATGACACTTAGAGATGTTAAATTTTGGTGCGACTAATTTATGACCTGAGTATTCATAAATACAATTTTAATCGGGTAGCCTACAATTTATAAAATGACTAAAAACAATCTAAATAGGTACACGACTTTATGCCACCCATTTGTTGATGGGGGGTAGTATCAATTTACGCAAACATGTTGCTTCGTTGGAAATTGATTAGCAGAGAAACTGATAAGGCTCTCCATCAGCAACGAGCTATAAAAAGTAAATTATTACACGTCTATAAAATCTCATTAACTTCCTTTTTACCTCCTTTAGGCTAGCATAACTGACCTCCCCTCGTTCATTACTTAGTAAGTCGCTCTTGGCTTTAGCAATAGGGATACTCAGAAACAAGCGAGAAAATCCAAGTTTTGCTAGCCGTTCTGGTTATGCAGGCACGTTATTCTATTATGGCATCTCAGTATGGTCGGACGGTGCCGAGGCGGCCGCGCGGGATCGGCTCCGCGTAGCTGTGGCGGAACTTGGCCGGCTGGCGCTCGCCCAGGTCGCGGTACTCTCGGTAGTCCCTCTCGTAGTACCTGTCCCGGTCGCCCTCGGCGTAAGACTGCCTCTGATCGTCCAGCAGCCGCGAACGGCTGAATGCCCGCTGCCTATCGCTCCAATCCCTCCTCCTTTCTTCAATCACCGGCTCAATTATCTCATCCTCGTCTATACGCCTATCCAACTCCCTCCGCTCCCTATATCTGTCGAACTCCTCCCTTTGCGGCTTCGGCTCGATCCTGTCCAGATAGTCTTCTGTTCCGTATTCGAAGCGCTTCACGTCTTCACGCTTTCGCCCGACGCGTGGAAGCCTCTCCACCTCCCTGTGCAGTTCCCTGTCCATGTCGAGAACCCGCTCGGGTTCCTTAAACCGCTCCGGCTCTCTGTGAGAACGTTCCAAATCCCGGAGAGAACGCTCAGGTTCTCGCCGCGAGCTCAATTCTCTGTGCCTCTCTGGCCGCTCGTCTCTTCTTTCTTCCTCTGGGGAAGAAGTAGAGCGGCTATTCCTCTCTAACATGCTCCTCCTTATGGCCATATGCTGCTCCAATTCCCTGTTAAACCTTTCTCGTTCTAAGTTCTTGAATTTCTCCTTGGCGACTTGAAAGCGATCTTTTGGGGAGGCTTCGGCTACTTTAAGGCTACTTTCGCTGCCGCCCCGTTGTAGTTTGCCGAATCGGCGGTCTTCTACTCTGTCTATGCTGCGGTTGGACGGTTTGGGTTCGGCGACGTATCGTCTTCTGTAATTGGGAGCTTCTTCGACGAATTTCTCTGATGGTTTTTCCTTGACGCGCTCGAGGGACTCGTGGCGGTGTCGGCGCTCGAAAGCGGCTTGCTCGCGGAAGGGCGCCAGCTGGTCGCGGAACTGGTCGCTGAAGTCGTCGGCGTAGTCGCGCTCGTAGCGGCGCGGGGAGAGCGCGCGGCGGGGGGAGGCGCGGCGCGGCGACGCGCGGTGGGGCGACGCGGCGCGACGTGGAGATGCGTCGAATGCTTCGTGCATCATGTACGCGGTGCTTTCAGCCCAGTCTTCTTCTGTAAATAAAACATAATTTTGTTTTAATGATTGGTTACTTCCAATTATGAAACTAGGTTGCAGGCTAAAAAATTACTGATAATAAATATATAAACCTCAATAAAAAACCTATGGTTACTCGGTCAGCCTTGTTTTTGACCAAAAAGGCATATGTAATTAGCTGCCATCTGCATAATCTAAAGGTTATACGCTCCAATAGCCCAGTTCTAGCGCGTAATGTATGCGAGCTACTTAACAAGCATTCCACTTGACCCATTGTCACTAATACACCTTTGCAATAACGGTAAAACATCTCTGAAACCATTTATGAGTAAACTCGTTTCTAAATTCAAATTGACATAGAAAGAACCGCTCCCACGTGCCGCCATGTTGGATTTTATCAGTGACATCTCTATTTACGCGCGCTTTAGTTTGAATGGGATTCGGGTTTCTCGACTTTACTTGAGTTTCGTTTATTGTTGTGGGTGCTCTAGTTCTCTTAAGACAATATTGTAATAATGATTGCGAATCGCATCATTATTTTTTAAACGAGCGTGTACAACTAATTGCGGCAACGCGACAAGGTTTTGAAAGTCCGCGTATGATTAGGCCCCAATTGTTTTGTTTTCTGCCAGGTAATCCTGGCCACCATGTTTTATAATATCTGCCCAATGTTTTTAAAAATGTGTCGAAAAACTTCGTCAGATATTTTAGGTATATATTGTTAATGAGTTATTGGCGTTTTTATTGACTTCAAAAAGGAGGAGGTTTTCAATTCGTCTGTTTATACTTTAAACATAAACATCAGTGCGTCAATTAGTTTCTTAAGATGGTATATTATAAAAATAAACATACATTAAACCCGGAATATTTTGTTGGCTTAACGGTAAAACTAAAAATGCTGACGGGGTTTCGTCAATCTTCAAATGGTTGACGTTTTTTGTTGTCTTCCGATTTTTTTATTTAAGTCTCAAACGAAACTGGCCTGTGATCCTATGCAGAAGCAATTGTTCGGTTTTCGGTCTGATTTTTTTAATAAAAGTGTTATTATTAATTTCAAGAATTTGAGGATAACAACTCACTTTGTATTTTTGCGATCGGACTTGTAGTTCCCGAGATATTTAAGTTTTAGTGGTGCAACTTGAAATCTTTCGTCGCAAAAAGCAATGAAGAAGAAGCGACTGAAGGCAGTTGTCTAAATTCTCAATACATAATATACATAATATTGTGGAAGGCCGAGTGGCTAGATCACCTGACGCCTGGTTTAGCAGTTTTTGAGATAGTGGTATGCTGAAAATAACGTGACGGTCGATTTTCACGAAACGTGCGGGTATAACTTTACATTTTTATGGTTTTCATGTCAAAAACATGACCAAGACCGACAAAGGAACAGGAAAAGGATATCGTTATATACCAATTACAGAATTTTTCAAATATGTCAACACGACAAGGCGTAAGACGCAAGAAAACTTCATTCAATTCAACGATCCAAGTACCTTCTCACTAATTGTTTGTGAATAACCCAAACAAAGACGAAGCCATCTAATCACTAAGCCCTACCTAATGCTAGACAAAACCATTAATTGTTCTGCCGCTAGAGGTCGCGAAGCTACCTACAATGAAAACGTTTCCGAACAATCGCCATTTTTTCCCCATTGGGAACAAGGCTCGTCTCTCTCATTCTCATAGTCGTATACGACTGTCCCTTTCGCTCAGTATTGTTTTTAAACCACTAGAGGCGTGGGAAGAGGCCTAAATTGCTCATTTGATGGAACGTTGAGCAAAAAGCACGACGCGCCAATTAAATGTTTGGCTGAACGAGCCACTTTTGGGAGAGACCATTTCCAATTCACTTACGCCGATAACTGAACTATACAAGGTTTTTTTGTTTGTTTATGGCATAGGAAGGCAAACGAGCACACAGGCCACCTGATGGTAAGTGGAAACTGTGACCCATAGACATTCGCATTCACAAGACTGCAAATGCGTTGCCAACCCTGAGGACCAAGATGGAATGCCTCTTATCCCCAAACCGGAACACAACAATGCAAACACAGCTGCTTGGCGGTAGGTTAATGGATAAGATGGTGGTACCAACCCGGACGGACCTTGCACAAGATCCTCCCACAAGTAAAACAAATTAATCAATAAATAATACAGCTGCATAACTTTGAGGGATGCTTTATTATGATTGTAAAAATACACTAGGAAATAAAAAGTACGCGGTGCTTTAAAATGTCACTAAGTAGTTTCGTTATGAACTGTGTCATTTCTACCAAGATGGTGACGCGGACGCCCTTGTCATGCATGGATCTTTGATCAGGGGGGGTTATTATGACATGGCTATTTAGTTTCATTTTACGACGAGCGTAAAGGACAGAGCTATAGCAGTTATATGGTACTGTCCTTTTCTCTTAGCTTAAACTTAACTGCATAACTAGATATGTCAAAATAACTCTCCAGGGCCTATTCTATTCTAGGCGGTAAGATTCCAATAGTTTTTGACCTGTTATTGCATTGTCAACGTTTTGATAGCTCTTATTTACTTGACAGTAAATGCGGCCGAGTTTAATACAATATCAAAACAGGTCAAATACGATTTGTATTTTAACGCCTAAAATAGCGGCGCTGCTCGCGTGCCGTTAGCATAATATTCTACTGTATTTTCAACTCAAATTGAAGTTGTGCGTTTACTTATCGTAACTCAGTTTGTAGTCTTGAAAATGGGACTGAATTAGCAGTAGGTAATCGAAGTTTAGCCGAATTAAAAACAGGTTTTTTATAGAAGAAATGGCAAAGGAGCTAGCGAGTCACCTGATAGCAAGGCTACACCGCTGACTTTGGATACCTGCAATACCAAGAGAGGAATCGCAGATCCTTCGAGAGAGTAGTACAAGTGTTTAAACAAGTAAAACAAAGACAAAGTAAAACTGTTCGATGGTTTCTTAAATTTTCATTGTTTTTTGTTTGTTTTCTTTTGTTGTCTTCGCTGCTTAACAGCTCAACCGAATAACGTAAAAGACAAAGATAGACCAGAGACGGACATAATATTCATTCAGTCTACGAACTTCTACGCAGACAGAATCGCGGGCAAAAGCTAACAGTGCAATAAATATATTTAGTAACCTATATTTTTGGTACTTGCAAAATCATAACTTTAAAATCGTGCGCAGCGCAAGAGCATTTTAATTTCAATGCGCAAACTAGAACAAACCTGAACAATTGACGCGTATTTTGAAGAAATAATTATCATTATTAACAATGGTGAAACATAACTAAATACTAAGGCAATCTGCGAATAAATATACTTGTGAGTTGTGAATTTCGTAAGCTGCCATTAGACTATTCTGAATAGTCAGTTCACACCATGAAGGTGAACGAGCGATCTTGAACTATTTGAGAATATTATGCGTATTGTGTTGTTATAAAAAGTTTAGATCTCATTGACGGCTTTGTTAGGACTCAATGATGTGGGCCTTGGTTTGGAAACTCTTGAACAAGTGCCGCTTTGTTATGTTTATTTCTTTTTAATAATACCATCGTAGAGCCCTAATGAAGGTTTAAATTAGCGGTTGTGGATATGTACTATCCGCCCATTGGAATACTGATCCACCATAGAACGGTGTCACAGTAAAGGTGAAAATAACTTGTTTGACACTTCTTACGACTTGAATCATAACGTCACTGTGACACAGTTCTATCGCGGGTCAGGGTTCCAATGTGCTGAGAAAATAAAACATGTTTAAAGCATATACAATGAATGGTTATCAAAAAGTATTTCTCGTGATGGCTAAAAGTGGCCAATTTATATTTTAGACTTATTACAACTTTTTTTTTTAACTTTTTTTTTTACTTTATAAACATCAGGAGACAATCTTACCAGATCGACTTAGTCTAAAACTAAGCTCTAGGCAGGCTATGTGTAGTAGACAAAGATAAACTTACGTATAATACCTACATAAGACCGAGACTCAGATACTAATACTCGCAACCATCACATCAGAAATCAGAAGAAACAAAACAAAAAGATGATATTCAAAGTATTATCTCACTAATACAGAATCGATGTTTATTTGTATGGGACACGAACGAAACTGGTTGTGCCCCTTTTAGAAAATAAGTATAAACAAAGTCCACGTAAACCAGTTCCAAACAACTTTGCTAGACATATCGTCTTCCATCTCGAAAGTAATAAATAGTAATTAGTTTCTCACCACGCATGTTAAGTACTCGTAAAGAAACGTCGAAACTTTCCTGGCGTAAAATAACTATGAGTTTTTGCTTCGCGCATGCTTCCGCGCATGTCGGCGATTCGTTAAATAATGACAGGCCGTAAACATCTTCCTCGTTTTTTCGTTAGCTTGATTACAAATTGATAGTGTGAGACCGTGTTATTGTTTCTCTGATCTGGTACGTAGTTTGAATATTACAGGAACTTGTTAAACACAGAAAGAAGTATCTATACTTACCTACATTGATTATCAACTTTAATTGACATTTCATTTTTGTGACACCTGCAAATTACTATAGGAATCGAAAGGATATTACCTCCTGAACACGATAAAATATGTATTTAAATTTATTTTGTTTTTTATAAAAAATACAACAAAGTGAAAAAAGTATCCTCATTTTACCGATACTAAATACGGCCGAATAGATATAACACCGTGGCCTTTTTCACGAGAAAATCAAACTGTCATAATTTTAAATTGACATCATAATATAATATGCCTAGTCCAATATCAGTATACGTTCTTATTGCCAATATAGTAATAGAAATCTAATATTTTAGATATTAAGAGAACCAAACCACACGGACAAGTCGCTCATCAACAAAGTTTTGACAACCTCAGACGTTAGATGTCAATAACTTTACTTTTTTAAATGGACTATCTTCATAAATAAATAATAAATATACTATTTATCCTAGGGAATATTTAAAGCTTTTGTTGTCTTCCTTCTTTCGACCAGTAGGTATACAGAGAACTAATAAAATTATAGTCTTAGACGAATTCAATCTTGTCAATTGATTTATTTTGACAAAATTAATAACTGGCCGCTATGAATCTGACTTAAATGTTCATCTTTGGAAAAGCACTGTATATAGGTAGGTATAAACCACGGTCGAAAGCCGGAAAGTCACTATAGGTCCAACTGCTAATCTTTAAATTGTAATGGCAACCCATAATTTTATAATTTCATTTCATCGAATGTTATTTTCTGCTGAAACCACGATGTTTTCAGGACATCTTAGGGTTGATTTCACTAACTAGTATACTTTACTCTAACAACTTACACGATAGTTAACTTCAATTTTGTTTCGCCACGATAATTTATGGATATCTTACTCTCGTATATTTTAATAGCACCATCCCATTTCTTCCCGTAGGTGTTGTAAAATTCCATACAATTTTATCACCATGGGCCGCCCGCGCGGTGGCGGGCAAACCATCAACAAAAGCATTCCCAAGGAGGGTTGGTGTCAGGCGAGCAGGGCGGCCGACTGTAAAACTCAGCCAAAACCTTTTAGCAACATGACAATACATGTTACGCGACCCCTAATAAGTTAGGAAAAGGGCAGGAGAATTATAATATCGTATATTTTATTTCTCTGTGACGTTGAACAAATTATATCTTCAGTGAAGTCATTCCAAAACAAGAAGTGTTGTGAAGTTTTCATTACGTCTTTAGACTTCAAGCAATTCCGCCATAATTGACCATTACCAGCAATGTAATAGACAAAAGGCGTTCCAAAATTAAAAATAGATTTACAGAATTGTTTACATGACACTCGCGAGTCAAGGCTCGAATCATTAGAGGCAATTACCAAACTTGTTTGTGCCTCTGCCTCCGTCGTGACTAATCAATTTGATGTTAAGGGCACGATGTGAGCATGCTTAAAAAAGAGTGTAAAAAGTCGTTGGAATTTTAACGGGTTGACTATAGTCGTGTTGGTTGGTGGGTCGAATTATGAATCTCAGGGGAATTTAGTATGAAATATTTTTTAAAGTGACCAGTTGTACCTAATTCATAAGAGCAAGCGAAAGCTAAGGGATATTCAGACATGTGATGAAGATACAAATTTTCACCCGCTTGAAAAAAAAAGACAAAGTTGGCGTAACCCAAAACCAAGAAATCTCGAATCAGGAAAAACGACGAAACAGATAGCAATCAATTGAATCACATGAGAATTTGTTTTTATTTAAGTAAAAAGTACATACAAACTGTGCCGTTATAAGGGGCTCTATTTTACAGCCTAACAACTCAGTTGAAAACATTATTATGTGCTTATAGCTTGTTTGAGGTTATATTTTGTACTGCGTTGACAGCTGTCAAATCGGGCCTTCAAATGGGCGTGACTATAATTGTTATTTGATGGCTAGCTATTCCGCATGACTTCGCCCGTTAGATTTCGATTTTTTTTATTTCTGGGATGAAAAGTTACCTATGTGTTAATCTAGACTTTAATCTATCCCTGTTACTTACGCATTTATAATATTAGCTAAAATTTATCACTAATATATTTGATTTTAGCTTCTTCCCGCGTTTATCGCTGCTCCCTCAGGAATTGACCAATTTTCCGGGGTAAAAACTATCCTATGTCCTATTCCAGGATCTAACCTATATGTGCGCCAAGTTTCATCCCGATCCGTTCAATTACTGAAGCGTCACGTGATTTGATTAAGTAACAAACATCCATACATCGAAACAAAACTTTCTCATTTATAATTTATTATAAGTAAGTTTATCACTAATAACTACCTTTCTTATATCCACATAAACAACATTTATTTACGTTAAAGTAAATATTTTCAAATCATTATCAATAATGTAATGTCTTGCTCAACCACAAATTGAAGTGACATTGGTCATTCAAATCACGGTGAACGTTTTCAGTGCCCGCGTCCGTGATTTACATACAAAGTGAGCCCAAGTGAGTAGAGTATAAATTAAGCTTTTTATTATATTGCCTCATAAATATTAATAATAAACTGTTTGGCTATCATTATGCATGACGAAATATTCGATGCATTATTAAAAATCACACGTCCATTGACTATGTCTATTCAAGTTATATTGTGTATATATTATTGGTAGCTTTTGCCCTGAACTTTATTACCGTTTTTCATCAATTCAATTTCATCCTAACCTGTTTAGCAGTTCATGCGTAGGTACTAAAGTTACAAATTGCTTGTTGCTATAACTGCCAATCATCGGACAAAAGTCTTTAAATAATTTCAAATTTATATACAGCTAGTATTATTAATTGATTATTTAAAAAAATATGTTTATCGTTCCCCGAGCTTTAATCTATATTTTAACCAAATTTTCTCAAAATATCTTTATGAAGCCGTGAAGGCTAAATATGTACACTGACATACAGAAGACTAACACGTTTTCGCAAAAATAATACTAGATATTAACTAAGTGAAGTAAAAAAAGTTGTACAAGACAAGATATAAACGAGCGACGACTTGATTTAAGTAATGGCACTTTTAATTAAATATTAGTACCTTATTATTTTAATCATATCAAATCTTGTTCTTATTAATTGATTCCGTCATCACCCTGCAGGTTTTATACTTTTTTATACAACGATTACGTGATGAGTTTCATTCGAAAAAATAAGTCTTCCGCATCGAAGTAGAAGTTATTTGTAATCGGCGAAGCCATCAATCTAACGAGCGTGTTCTATCCAAATCTGGTTATAATTATTACAGTGTAAATAATAAATGGCCAAACAAATTAAATACAGGCCCTACTGTTACGTAAATTAAACATGTAGCAAATTGTTAAATGCAGAACCACAGTTATAATAAACACATGTGTTGCGTTATTTATCTGCTTTGCTAGGTTACGAGTACTTGTTGTACAGTACACAACAAAAATATATTATAAAACATCGGGCTAAAACTTATCTGACACGTTTTTATTAGTAGAGGAAAGAAAGTGTTTTAGATGTTTTTAATGTGACTGCAACATCTCGCAGTTTATTCTTTGAGCTACCATATATAGGACCCTCTCAAAGTAATCATTGGATTACATGAAAGTTAATTATAGTACAATAACGGGCCTATTTTTACAATATCTTTCTTTGATGAGAAATCGTCTACAAATGGTTCAAAAGTCCAGAGATGTAAAACTCTCCTTTTATTTTAATATTTTTGATACTGGCACTTATGCGACTAAAGGGCCCGCATCCAGAGCGGGAAAAGTTTAAAAGGCATCGTTATGATTAAAATAAAATCACTCAACTGTCACTTCATTCCAAAATCGAATTTATTCGATCGCCGCACCATGCTGCGTTACTTAAATTGAAAACCTATTGCACAGTCCATTAAACAGTGCAAAATAATAAAACCAGGCTTACAATGTGGAAAAGAAACATTTTTAGATACGATGGCGTCACCCGTCGTGACCGGCCGCTCACTTGTCCTGTTTGCATCAGCACTATTGTGGCTGTTTTCATTCATGCCCATGATATTTTATTGCTACTAGAATTGAGCATGATGCTGGCTGACTAGATAGGAGGCTAATTAAGTAGACGACAGAAGAACAAATTCTCCTAATGTCAATCTAATCAAATACGATTTGCTCAAACTTAAGTTTGGAAAACAGTCTACCAAGAAGGAAAATTAATCAACACGACGACGGTTGGTTGGTTGGTTGGTTGGTTGGTTGGTTGGTTGGTTGGTTGGTCGGTGGTTGGTGGTTGGTTGGTTGGGGGCAAATATTTGTTTGATCAGCGCAGGTATCGTTCCTGGGTTTTGGATGTTTTCTATCTATTTCAGTTCGTGTTTTTCTATATAAGTTAAGTAAGTATGTTTACCGTTGTCTCTGTTTGTGTGAGATTATCCCCTGAACTTGGTTCAATTAATCTTAAAAGTAAGGAACCCTACCAAAACATCCTCCTTTTTGTCAATTACAAATTCACACACGATTAACCACCGATCTCCGCCGCCTCTTAAGATGGCTTAAATATTAAAAAAAAAACAACTGTTAACTCACCACTAGTGCTATGATTATCATGCTGCCTCGTGTACTCATTCCTCTCCGGGGACGGAGCCAGGTCGCTCCCGATCCCAGAGCTCCCCCCCGAGCTCTCCAGCTTCCGCCTCGCATTCACCCCCACTATGTTCTGGTTCAGGCAACGTCGCGTGTCGATGTTGTTAAGGTTCCCCTTCTGGCGGTGGACTGTGTCGTAGTCCCGGGGAGGTAAAAGTATGGGACTCTTGCCTGTGGAAGGTTAATTAGATAAGGGGCGTGTTTTTGAATTAAACAGTTTGATGATTTAGCTTTAGCAGTGTGTTTACCGAAATGCATAAATATATTAAAATATTTAAATATGCAATAAATAAGTGGTAAATAGAAAAGGTGCAAAACTCTTAAAATCTTTCGGCTGCGCGGAATTCAATTTAATAGTAGGGAATAAGATTTCCCGAGAAGAAAGTTTTATCAATGTTCTAATTTAAGATATGAATTACCTATCCTCGTGAATCCCCGCGTACTTTATAAAGTACACATTACCAAAGACAAAAGAAACCGTAAATTTTATCCAAATCCAATCAACTGTTTATGCAAAATTGAAGAACAAACATCCTCACATCCCATGTTACATTGTTATACCCGTATTACAGCATGTAACGGTGTGGGATAGGATTGACTATGCCATAATGATTTGCTCTTCGAGAACGTGTGCCCATCCAAATCATTAAGCGTTTTATTGTTCATCTCATTTCTTATTTTACCGTGCTCAAGCATATAAAATGCAAAATAGCTTATTTGTTATGCTATAAGTAATTAATTTACACACGCATTATTTGTGTAAAATTTTAAAGCGTAAATACGTAAAATATAATATGCAAAATACAAACTTATACAGGGTGTGCTGTGCGCGCAAGCAACTACCTATGTAAAACTGAAAATGAAACTGACCTATACCCTTTTTACCTGTTGACAACTTCTGCTTCAGTTCGGCAGCTAGACTGTCATACAGATTGGCTACGCATCTCTCCTCATTACTCCCAGAGTCGGATTCCCTGGACACTTCACTGCCCAGGGAAGAATCTGGTGGTTTCTTGGACGTTGGCAGTGCGCCTCTCATCTGAAGTTTCCTCTCAATATCCGCGAATTTCTTCTGGTTCTCTGGACGGTCTATTAGAGCTTGAAGATGTGTGAAGAGCATCTCGGCTGTGTGATCTGAGTCACATCTGTAGGACAAAGATTTTTTTTGGAATTAGAATTGAGAATGTTTTCAGAGTAGCATGTAAGGGGCCGCCCTAGGCGTACTTTTTCGAATCAAATCGGAGAAATACTGGGAAAGGGCCGAATCTTAAGTACCCGAAACCGACGTGCGTGCATGACTCGATGTATGAATGTTGAAGAAGCGAAAGAAATTTGTCAAGATCGTAGCAAGTGGAAAGAAGTGGTCTCTGCCTACCCCTCTGGGAAACAGGCGTGATTTAATGTATGTATTTCCTAGATGTAATTAAACCATTTTCATTTGATAAAGAGTACACATCTCATTGATACCAATAACAGAACACACATCACAGTTTACGTATGCATAAACAACGTCTTGTGAAACCAAACTAGGTCCACCCTGTATCTGACATAGATAATTGTTATTCCAATAAAACTGGGTCTCCATATACCTACTGGGTAGAATCATAAATAATTGCCTTTGACAAAGGCATCGTACGGTTGTCGTCGCCATTACTGTCAAGTAAATAATAGCTATCGTAAAGTTGACGACACGATAACATGTCAATTTCGACGTCACAAAATCACCCATGGCAACACTATCCTACAATTGTTTTTTTTTTTCTTTCCTTTTTTATTGTTTTTTTTTTATTATTACTGTGTTGCCATCCTTATTCTAATGATGTTTTTCTCTGTTCTGTTTTTTTTTCTTGTGTTCGTCGAATAAATGTTTCTATTTCTATTTCTATTTCTAAAAGCAATATTATTTTAGCGTGCCGACGAATCTTAACGAGAATAGAAAAGCATTGATTTCATACAAACGCATCATACGTTTTGTCAGAATAGATAATTATAGTTGAGCAATTTTATAAAAAAAAGCAACTAAATCATCGCGAAAATAACTCTTGCAATAGAAACTCGATACACACTCATTATCCACAAACTGGCACTTTCAATCATACCAAAAAACAATCACTTTCATAAGTCTCTGTGCTACTTCCAAATAGTGCAATAAAGTACCCCACAATTACATACAGCGCTGCGTGATACCGAATATCAATCACCATTATAACATAGTGATACTATGTAGTAACGGACCTACAACTATGTCGCCGTGCCCTTCTGAATAATAATAGATATTGCCAAATAGAGAACGAGGCGAGCGACTTCTACGATCGCAAAGTTATTTGTAACATCTTGACGCAACTATTGTAATAACTTAACCAATATATTTCGCTTTTCTATGGTATTCAGTAGACAAACCACACAGATCACCTGATGGTAATGGTCCATGACCCATTTGCGATCTTAAGACTACAATCCTACAACTGCAAATTCGTTGCCACCCTGAGTACTAACTAAAATGGAACGTCTCTACGCTAGAGGTCTTTATTGATAATATTATAAAAATTACATTTCAAAGTGGATTTAAAAATTAATACATTAAAAATTTCACACAACAAAAACAATTACGTATATTAAAAACAAAATTAATTTTGAGACTAATGTGTAGTTATAGGAATATTATGATTAGTGAATTCCGGCTCCATCTTCGCATTCGAATGCTCTGATGTGTTTTCTAGTTCCCCTTACTCTAATGGAAACAGCTCTTATGACTGAAATTTGCACCTTTACTTTAAGCCAATAGATTATTTGTGAATATGATTTTTGCCATTTTTCATTTAATTTCGAGGCTGTTTTATAAAAAAAACTGATATATTCAATCCCAAGGGCTCCATCGCAAGAGATGACTAGAGGAGTAAAGGAAGCTCTTAGGTCCTCAGCAGCTCGATCATATTTTAAATGTTTCTCTCGGCTATGTTTCTGAGCAGTTTTTTGCCAGGTGAGGTTGCTGTATGAGGAAGCGTCAGCATTTACTATGCGAACATCAAAGAACGCTTTCCTCGCAGGTTCCCACACGCTGTTCAGTAGCAGGTCACCTATTAGAGCTGGTTGGGTTGGTTGGTCTCTACGCTAGTAATTTCACCGGTTGTATTATGTAGTCTTTAAAAGTGAAAACTACGTTTAAGCGGTATGAATAAAACACAGGCTTCAAATCTAAAAGTAGTATAATAGTTCACTGATTTCAAATTTATACATGGAAGGTCATGATCTCAGGGGAAATCTTAATAGCGCGATGTAGGATTCACGGCGCTCCGTACAGCGACATCTAGCGCGTCTTGGCAAACTAAATATGTGAATGAATATTGCATCTTACAACTATTGGTTTTTTTAAACGTTAATAACATACTTTAACTAAATAGTAATCAGATATAAGGTGACATTATCTTCGTGATGGACGGAACATCGACTTGTCCTACAAAGCGGTATTATGACGTTGACAATACGATAACATGGCAAAAGTAATTAGGTTTTACCGACTAGAATAGAGCTACAGTAAAGTTTACAATTGTTGACCAAAGAGGTAGCAGAATGGTAAGTACCCAAGAAACGAAAAAATTAGAAAGGCACAAGACAAAGAAGTTTGGAGAAGCCTGGAGGAGACCTATGGATATGGAGGCATTAAAGGTAAGGCAAATTGAGGAAAATATAAAACAATTAAAAAAAAAAAAACTTAATGAGACTAAAAATTAATAATGTACTTACATTCTTAAGTATTTATAATTTATAATGCAATAATAATATTTTATTATCTTATTTATAACTGCAAAACCTAATGTAAACTAGTATAAATCAATAAAGGCTTTTCTATAGGTATAAATTACATACATACATACATAAACTCACGCCTTCATTCCCAGTGTGGGGTAGGCAGAGCTAAAGAATTACCAACAAGTCTTAAAACTTCTTGATAATTCTGTAACCACACTTTGCACAAGTAGGCTAAGATGTTTCCCAGTGTATAAATTATATTTTATTTATATCGTGAACATTCGTTCTATGCTCTTAAAACTCTGTTCTTATACTTCTAATTTGACCTTTATCTCAAGTCACAATGTAACAAAAACATTGGCCCAATTTATAATGTGTGAACCGATAGACGCGCGAATGTCAAAGTTGAACGATTATTGACAAGGGGCCCTAGACAAGATGCATTACGCCGACTCGCTTTTCTATTCGTTTCGTTTTTAAACCAATCGCGTCACTGCTAGATCACGTGACTTTTCGTATTACGTGATCTAGCAGTGACGCGATTGGTTTAAAAACGAAACGAATAGAAAAGCGAGTCGGCGTAATGCATCTTGTCTAGGGCCCAAGGCCTTCTGTCACCGCCGCGCGCCGCCGGGCCTAAGTGCCGCGCGAATTAAGATACGGAATGAACGGCAATTGCATTTGTATTGAATTATTTGTTGACTTAGGCATTTATTAAACTTTATCACTATATATATAGGCCGTTTTCTTATCGGTTCTGGGGGGCTATTACGACATGGCAGTGCAGTTCATTTTACGGCGAGCGAAAAGGACAGAGCTATAGTAGTTATATAGCTCTGTCCCTTTCTCGCATCGTAATCTGAGCTGCATGGCTATATCATAATAACCCTGAAGGTATTTCATTTAGAAGATTTTGTATGGTTTTTAGGCACGGTGCAGGCCAACAGTCAGGTAAAGCAGTTCGGTTTAGGCAGAGAGAAAGGGACAGAGCTTTAGTAGTTGTACAGGGCACTATTCTAGGCGGTAAAAACGATATCGTATTTGACCTGTTATGGAATTGTTTTTAACTCTGCCGCCATTACAGTCAAGTAAATAGGAGCTCAAAACATTATACAATACGATGACAGGTCACAGACGATATGGTTTCTACCGCCTAGCATACCGGCCCTGTTTTGTCTCTTAATCTAAACTATCATGCTTAAGTATTCCGCCCTAGTCAGCTGAAGATAAGTAAGGCTTTGCCAACCCTAAGAACTAAGATTAAATGCCTATTTATTTCCCAAAGTGTCTAACCCCTCTCTGGAAGGCAACAATACGAATACTGCCTCCTGGCGTATTTCAAAGTGCGAAACGAAAGTTTATATCGTTGTGGTGCTAGTCGTGATTTCGATCAGGCATCACTGTGCAAAATACTTGCTCAGACCCTTTATTCCGGCATGGTTCTTATTTAGCAAACCCAACAGTGACAGCTGTCAATTCAGTCAGTATACATTGCGAAATTGTTACTTGTCACTTGTAACTGTTACGATGGTGAAATAGGGCCTAAACGTTATAAAAGCCATCAATCTTGAGCAACAACGTCGCCCGTTGACATATACAGTATGCTGCGCATTACTGATTGTCATGGTAATTTTGACGTCGTCGCGGTGATACCCTTGATAAGGTTCTGATTCTATTGTGTTTGACCTATTAAAAACGTTCTGTTTCGATATTCTGTTTTTTTTTGCAATTGTTTAATTTTATCTTTTGAGCGTTTTTACACGGCGTTCGAATAGTTTATATAACCTAAAAGTAAAGTTTGTTTCAAATACAAATGATGCCTATGGTAAGCTAATTATTAATTTAACAAAGCAGTATTCACCAAAGTAAAGAAACCCTTTTATTGTATTAAATTGTATAACTCAACTAACAAAGAAAAAGTAGTATGGAGTCGTAGGTCTTTAATTAAAACCTGGTATTGGATCCTCCTTTAATTCTGGAGTCCTAGTGAAAAAGGTTAGAAGTTAACTTAACTTGTAATAAATAGGGTATATACACATTAAATATAATAGAATTACCTACACCCTTTTTCATTAAGACCCTGGAATTATCATACTGTAGGTCTTTCTTGACAATTATTTTGTATAGCTAACTTTATTTTACTTATTACATTATATTTTTAAATGTTATACCTACGTATGATTAGTATGAAACATTTGTACGGATAGGAATGCATTAAAAGCCTCTTTGACATTTAAAAGGTAACCTGCCAATCAGGTTGTATAAGTATTGTTTCATAAATTATTTCACTAATGTTGACCTTGTTGTTGCTAATAAGAGTAATAAGTTATACATAATTGAGTGAATCAACTTTTAAGGTACTCCTTTTCTTTTGCGGTTTTAAAACTTATCTGGTGACTTATGGTTAATAATGATCTATGAATATTAAAATCAGACCACCAAATTTACAGACCTTACACGTTAAACAGCTCAAATATTTTTTAATCCGCGAGAAAACCTGGTAACTCAGGGGAAAATGCACATTTTCCATACAAAACCTAGGAACAACATTGTCCCCTGCGTTACCAACTATATTATTATTTAAAACTGTATTATTTTAAATCAAATAACTTCAAATGTGAGCCTATTTGTCTGATTTAATAAGCGTGTAAGCCACGTCATTAACAAAAATATAGTTTTTCTAAAAACATATAATTGGTAAAACGTGTCGAAAAATGGGGAGTACCTTAAAAGTTGATTCACCCAATTACATAATCATGCGTGGGCCAAATAATGGTCGTGTTTGTTGTTCCATGTGAAAAAACGTGTGGTTGCCGGGTTAGAATAGTGCCACTCCATGTCTTCCCGTGGGTGTCGTAAGAGGCGACTAAGGGAATAAAGGCTTGTAGTACTGTTAGGCGATGGGCTTGCCACCTGTCACTAATACACTGTTAAACATCTTAGCCTACTTGTGCAAAATGTGGTTACAGAATTATCAAGAAGTTTTAAGACTTGTTGGTAATTCTTTAGCTCTGCCTACCTCACTCTGGGAATGAAGGCGTGAGTTTATGTATGTATGTAAAAAAGGGTAAATACATGAACGGCGTATACTAGACTTAAACCCTTTTTCTCTTGATATTCGAGAGACTTATCGTCGGTGAAACTGCAAAACCGCGTAAGTAACATTTTAAATAAGGAGCAAAATGCACCTTTTTAATAAAACTGTAAGGTTTATTTTGCTCTATCATAAATTTGTTACTTACGCGGTTTTGCAGTATCACAAGGACCCCAGAAATATCTGTCACATTCTAACCAGTATGCAAGTGCGAGAGTGACGAATGCTTTTTCACCACAATAAAGACAACCTTACATATACGGGTCAAGACAAGAATTATTGACATTTTACGCATCTGCCTATAAAATACACACGGACAATATAATTGGTTGTATTATTTATTTTCTGCTGATCTGACATTAATAGTTTGAAAGGTTGTTTATAATTATGACGGTTGGCTTTGTTATGCCATAAAAATACCTTTAAGAACTCTTTTGCCGTTTAAGAAGAAATAAATAATATTTACGTGCGTTGAATGACATCAAGAATTGGCTTAATTAAGAGAGAAGTCTATAGGACACAGCATAAGGCTATTGGTTATTCATGAAACGTCAAAGTTAAAGGTTTCAACATTTTCTATTTTATTTGTGGTTTTAGTTTTTTTCGGCAACGGACCGACCAACCTTCTTGCGTTGCTGGTGTTTATGGGCGGTGTGGTGATTACTTCCCATCAGGGGGAATTATCGTCTTCTTTCACGAATTATTATGAAACCGCGATTAGTTTGGGATTGGAATAGCTGTCAATTCATATGCTCTTTGACGTAAGTATATGGTAAAACTGTCACCTCTAATCCCATTCTAATCGCGGCTAGATAATAAATCAAAACTATTTATTTAACAATCACTACATAGTATAAAACAAAGTCGCTTGCGCTGTCTGTCCCTATGTATGCTTAAATCTTTAAAACTACGCAACGGATTTTGATGCGGTTTTTTTTAATAGATAGAGTGATTCTTAAGGAAGGTTTATATGTATAATACATTCCACGCGGGCGAAGCCGCGGGTGGGTCACTAGTAATAACATAAATAGCACCTTTGCGACAAAACTGTGACATCTGGGAAAATCACTTTTTTTTATTATTGGATAATAAAAACCGCCATTTCAAACTGTATTATCTACAAATGCTCTCCTGTAAAATCGCAACTTTGGAGATAGCACAGTTTTGTCGCAAAGGTGCGAAATATATTTGAGATTCTCATAACGAGCCCTTTCATTTGATGTAAAGCTTGCAAAACCTTTTTTTTTTTTTTTTCTAATTTGTCCCCCATATATGACCTTATTTAAAAAAAAATACTTTGCACATCTGTGCAATTTGGGTCATTAATTTACCAATGTGTACCAAATTTCAACTCAATCGGTATAGTAGTTTCGGAGCTAATTGGCTGTGACAGACGGACTGACAGACATACAGACGAGTGATCCTTTAAGGGTTAAATTTTTCATTTTTTGTACGGAATGCTAAAAAGGTTAAGTAACCAATATTTTTGATGGTTGTTACGTGGGTAGACCTTGGCGAAGACATTACGCATTAAAAAAGTGAGATTCCGAGCTAAAACTTGACGTATGAAGAGAGAATTACAAAAGTCTAAGGAGGACTACAAAGTTATATCTTTATCGACCAATGCACTATGGTCCCGCTCATAGGTCATAAGTCCAAATAATCAACAATAGCCGAGCTATGATTTGTACTTCTCTGATAACACATTAATTACCAGCCTACTTAAAACTATAAATAGTTTTGAAGTAATCAGTCGGGATCATTGTTTTTCAGACCTCCGAAGTGAACACACTTAAACCGCGTAATTAGTCTTATCAATAGATCATTAAAGTGAAAGTTGTTTGTTGACGGATTTCTAAAAACTTGTTGTGATAAACTCTATTGAATCATCATGGAAATTAATGACAAAGGTATGTGTTTTAATAATAATATTTTTACTAGCTATTTTTACTATACATTTTATATTTATTTGAGAGCTACGAGACACCTAATTTTATAAAAATATTTAAATTGTTTGTGTATTACCATTGAGTTTTATCAATGACGCCATTCTGTACCATTAATAATTTTGATTGTTTAAAAAGCGTATAAAAGTCTAGTTAGTGTGCCAATAGTCATCTTCTGCTAGATTTTGCTAGATGTTTTATTAATTCGTCCTCTACGTTGTTCGTAGAAGATGCTACGATATTTGTCAATTTCTAATGTATTTGGTTTTCTTTCTTACAGGTTCTTTTTTGCAAGTTCAGTTTACAAGAATGCACATATTTGAACTATGGCATCTTGCTAAAGGATCACAGATAGAAAAATATCGAATTATACTAGAGACAGTTTTGGAAATGGTGCCGGAAGCTGAAAACGTTGAAATCGAAGTTCTAAGTAAACGCGTTAATTGCATAATCCAAAGGATCGCAGATTACTGGAAAAAAGCAGCAAGGAATAAATATGAACTAGTCAGAAAACATGAAAAATGGTTAAATGTCCTTGAAACTATAGATATAGCAAAGAATGAGTCGGTATCTGCGAGAGAAAATCAGTTTACTGGTCAAGAAATGACATCAAATCTCGGTCGACCGAAGAAAGATTTTGAGTCTTGCAGTAAACGAACTCAGCGAAGGAGATTAGTGGACCTCTCAAAAATTGATAACTCGGCCGTCAATGCTTTGATAAATACTTCGTCAACCTCGAGTAGTGGGCCAAATGATAGTCATAAATGTGAAGTGAATCCAAGTGAGATCCTATCGCTGATCACAGAAGCAAAATTAACAAAACACCAATACCTTTTAATTAAAGAGTTCATTAATAGTAAACAATATCCAGTTTTGCCTTCGTATCATAAGGTTTTAGAAGCCAAGAAACAGTGTTACCCTGAAAAATTAACTATTACTGAAAAAAGTGCCGAAGTAGAGTTACAAAATTTGTTGGACCACACGGTTAAAGAATACTGGATTCTCAAAATATACTGTTATCAAGTATCGATCCCGAGACCTTAGGTGATGTTATGTTAGTTGGTAAGTGGGGTTTTGACGGTAGTACCGGACACAGTGAGTATAAGCAGTGCTTTTCCGATGACCCAACTTTAGAAGATGGAAGTTTATTCGTGACATCATATGTGCCCTTGCGTCTCGTGTCCATAGTTGCAACAACAGGAGAAGAAACAATATTATGGAAGAATCCTCGCCCATCATCAACTAGGTACTGTCGCCCTATTCGCTTCCAATTTGCAAAAGAGACAAAACAATTATCTAAGAACGAAGAAGATTATTTTAAAGAGAAAATTAATAATTTAGTACCATCGACGTGTATGTTGCCGGGCGGCGATGAATTACAAGTTCATCATCAATTGCAATTGACAATGGTAGACGGCAAAATTTGTAGTGCGTTAAGTGACACGGCATCTGCTAGCAGGTGTTATTTGTGCAAGGCTACACCCAAAGAGATGAATCAGATAGACATGTGTTTGACCAAAGAAATTGATACCGCTACGCTGGAGTTTGGATTATCTCCTCTCCATTCATGGATAAGATTTTTTGAATATTTTGTGCACGTGTCATATCGGCTCGAGGTAAAAAAATGGCAAGTTCGATTAAATGAAGAAAAGGAAAAAATGGCAGAGAGAAAGAAGACGATACAAAATGCTTTTAAAAATAAATTAGGTCTGATAGTGGACAAGCCGCGTAGCGGAGGAAGTGGCAACTCGAATGATGGGAATACAGCACGTAGGTTTTTTGCTAACTCTGCCATTTCTGCCGAAATAACAGGAATTAAGCAAGAGCTTATTGATAGGTGTGGTACAATTCTTAACTGTCTCAATTCCGGTTACAAAATTAATTCTGAGAGATTTAAATCGTTTGCTTTAGACACGGCTCGACAGCTTGTTGAGGAATATCCGTGGTACAATTTGCCAGCGTCCATTCACAAAGTTCTGATTCATGGGTCTGAAGTAATCGATCAGTTCGATCACATGATGGTATCCATAGGAGAACTATCAGAAGAAGCTGCCGAAGCTACAAATAAAAATATAAAAGCGTTTCGGCTCAACAATACTAGAAAAATGTCACGTGTTGCGACGAATACCGATCTTTTAAATCGACTTTTATTAAATTCTGACCCACTAGTTACGGGTCTTAGAAAGCTTCCTAGGAAAAAAAAAAGTGTTTTATCTAAATCTGTCATTAGTTTATTACATTAGGTATTGCTAAGCTCATTAAAGTTTCACTAATGAGTGTTAGATAGTTTAATTACAGTATTTTTAAGATAACAACTCTTTACGTGCGGTTCATTCTACTGCATGAATTGCACATAACAAAAAAACTTAGTAAATATGTTTGCGTTCAATATAAGTTTTTTTTTAAAATTAAATAGTAAGTATTAAGGTATTGTTTATTATATTTTTAAGTGAAAACATGTTACTTACTATTTATAAGTGTTAATTATACGGTATTGAAATATAGTGCATTTTGAAACGTTTTTAATTGTTTTATTTTATTATTATTCAATAATATATACACATTAAATTAATTGTAAGTCCTTTATTTTATCAAATAAATTCATAATTAACAACAATATATGCATTTCTTCCCAATAATGTTGGAAGTTTTGGACAAATCGACTTATGACACTCTCTCCATACACGCTGAACCACAGTGCAATGGTATCGATAGATCGACTGATAAAACGATGACGGTGGCAGCGGCAATACAGCAATATGCCGCATTCTGCTTTCTTATTTTACTCAATCACCCAAAGGTTAGCTGGAAGAGATCCCTTAAAGGGATAAGTTCGCCTTTGTACATTCTAACTCTGTATTGTATTAGATTTTCTGTTTCTTTTTTTTGTGTACAATAAAGTGTTTACATACATACATACATATGCACCTATTTAATTCATTTAGGTATATCCTCACGATAACATGACTGAATAAATGATATCATAGTTGGATATCATCATTTAAAAATAAACTCGAAAGCAATAGGAATGCTGGCATTTTAAAGTCAAGGCTAGGTCGGCCGTAAAGTTTACAATGCGAGACGCACGACGGTTTAATCACTGTGAGCTGGAATGATTTGTATTTTTTTTATTGTGTTATGATGGCACTTTATTTGACTGTATTTGCCAAAATTTTAGAGTTTTGGTTCTTATACCTGGCATACTAATAAGTATACAAGGTATGCTCACACGCACTAAGGTACAATTTTACACGAAAAAAAACTCTATTTCAATTTATAATTAAAAAAAAAGAATATATGTATATAGGTAATTGTTACAAATGTTGGCCTCATAAGACAGGAATCACAGAATATTTAATGTATTGTATATGTTAATTATTGAATTAATGATTTGTATTTGTAAAATAAATAACCGTTGGATAATCCATTCTTTATTTTTCTTGTTTTCCGAAAAATAACACAATTTGTTGGGGATGATTGTGCATTTATGCAACCAATAAGTGTATGCAACAAAAAAAAAGTGAACACACATTCTAGCCTACTCATTTAATATTATAGATGCGAAAGGTTTCTCTACATAGGATATTTTATATTACATTTTTTTTTAGTACTTGATGAAAAAGTGATATGATAAATGACTTCTACGCCGACGAAGTCCTTGGACATGTTTTAAGATTACCTACGCCCTTTTTGATCTATTGCAATGAAATTCATCTTATAACCTGTGGTTCTGGGATGTTATTATTGTTATAACCTTCTTCAAATAATAAATGAATAAGCAATTTTGGATACCGTGCTCAACCGTCGACCTCGTATTCGCTTGTTAGGTCAGAGTGTGGTCAGATTATTATAAAACCATAGCTTAATACGTAAATCTCCTAAATATTATCGTCAAAATGAGATGCACGACTTTTGCACCTATAAAAACCTCAATATTACCCATTGTTTTCGTCCCAAGAAGGGTGGTATCAAAACAGGTGCATCAATTTCTAAAAAACCCTTGTATTGTATAACTTTCTCCGCAAAGTACTCTTGAACACATGCCAAGTAGAAAATGACCATAAAATCGATGAATATTCTACCACACACACCACGCACTGCATTTAACATCTCTCACAACCTCCAGCTGTAATACAAACAATAAAAATCTTTATTTGAACCGGAGTTTCATTATGAATATAGATATAAACATTGACGACCGCAAGAAATAGTTGAAGTTCCGTCGACTTCAATTTTCACTTCTCACTAAGTTACCTGTAGCCCAGTTGACTTTTTACCCACAATATTCATTGTTGTCAGAATATTTCTGCCACGACAGGTGACAATATCGGAGAAAGCGCATTTTTTCCTTAATTCGATGTCTAAAATAAATAACTGTCAAAAAGTACGCCAAGGTGTCAAAAACGCTGACATCGGTGAAAGTTTGGTAAAAAATTACTGTTAAAGACACCCGATGAGCGATTGGTTTAGTAAATCACAGAGCAACTATAATTATTGTTTCCCGAAGGGTCATTGTAGTGACCTCTGTGCTAGAGAAAGACATTATTATTCTTTCAATCATTAGAAAGCTTAAAAATATATTTTTTAAGCAGTCATTAACTCCACTCTGTTGACGTTACCGAATCTTGACAATATATTAAAGTACGAGTAAATGATTAATTGCAACTGAATTTGGCAACTTTCTCGTACAAACTGGATATTTTTTAAGTTTCTCGGAAAACAACGCAAGGCGATTTTTTTTATTTATTTGAAGTCTGTGCTGAACAATAATTTTAATGAATTATTGATGAATTTTAAAATGAAGTAAAAGTTTCAAATTTGCATATTTTAAGCACACATTTGCTATAGTGCGTTTAATACGAGGGTTAATGTTTTGAAAACAAAAACTATATTTATAAAAAAATATTCGTAAGCAATGTTCAAAAGTCAATGGTTAGTTTTACTACATAACACCAAACAATTAAATAAAGATGAGATCTTTACAGTTGTTAAAGTAGAAACAAATTATCAACATCAAATGTACTGATTAAAATTTCAATTGTTTTTATTGGTTTACATGTTTTATTAGTAAAACTAACCGCGTCGTCTCTACTAAATAGACTCCCCGAGTTATGATCACACGGACATCTCTAATGGCAGGTTACCGTATAGTTATTTAGTTGTTACCAATAAACCTGAACCCGGGGAGTGTTGCATCTAGAAAGTTGAATACAATTTTGTAATAACTGCAACTTTCATTCCAGTGCCGTTACAGCTCCCGTTTTAAACGCCCAATAAAACTGAGCAGAAAATTACCTGTCGAACAAACTAGTTGCGAACCCGGAAAATATCCCGCGTGAATATAAAATATGTAAGAGGCTGCGTCCGTATAATTTGTCTTTAATTGCGAGTCATCGGTCCCATAAATGTACGCGTTATCATAAAATAAAGGGTTGCCAGCTAGACCTGCTGTTTTAATATCTACCGCTTCTTCTTCGTGGATTTCTTCATCAAACCATCCTATTACGAGCTCTGTAGCCATTGCAACTGATATCAACTTGAGATCTAATACGCTGGATAGTTCTGCTGATCCCTTTCCAGCGTATTTTGAACTCTGGCTATGGCTAGTTGCTATGATCCTAGAGTTTAAATTATGGTGGTTTAACTAAGTCGTGTTAGAGAATAACTCCTCCGGTTGTAGTCTAGGTTATTGGCTGTAACTACCGGTCCGATTAGCTTTTTTGTATCTATTAACTGCGGCTGGTATGTGGGCTTCAACTTGCTTAGGGATCCACGGGAAGAGGAAAAGTACATGCACTGTATGAGCATAGAATTAAGGTTAGCTTTCGCACTCCAATATCATATTTCGCTCATTGAATACAAAACGGACACATTCCAAAATTATTTTCTCTTGCATTGAAAATCTTATACGAATAGCTTCTAATTTTAAAATGCAACACTGACTGATTTTGGAATGTGTCTGTTTTATATTCAATGAACGATTTGTTCTCGTATATGAATGTGAAGATGTGTACAAATACTTAACAATGTCGAAGATATTGAAATGACAGAGAGACAGCGTACCTCACAAGAAGTATCAATGTTCTGTGTTTATTGGCTGACGTAAGTACTATGTCATATCATTTTGTTTGATTTTATTTTTGTTTTAATGCATGGAATAGCAATGTAAATGAGCAGGTTGTTATGATAATCAACCCTTGACGAGAGTTACAAATTACGTACACAAAGTTATCTTATAATAATCAGCTAAAGTAAAATATCACGGAACCACATACACGAGATGGTTAACTTAACCGGTTGTAAGGTGTATGTGATTACACATCGCGTCTAACCCGCTAGCCACGAGTTCATCTTTAATATTAGGTTCAAGTTTCCTGGTATGGTAATCACTATACGACACAGGATGATAAAATTAATAGAGCAGCGAAGGATAATTATATATTACACTTCAGCAAAACCATTTGCATTTTAGTAATTATGAGTTTATGCATATTTTATGACATAAATTAACCATTTTACTATCAATAAGGTAAATTTACCCTAGATATACCAAGAGGATACAAGATGTGACCTAGAGTAGATCCTTGAGAAACTCCTTAAGGCTTTATATTCTTAAACATGATCAACATAATTTTTAAATATTTATTTTATGTAATTCGTTGCACTACTAAAAAACCAAATACCTCAGTGCAGATAAATTAAGTCTAAAATAATATAAGTTTTACTAACACAGTTAATTAATTATAAACCTTACACATCATCAATAATCTTTAAGATACGATATAAGTGTAAGAATAAACAAGCTAACAAGAAACATTTACGATTGCCCCCTTCGTTCTTACATGATATTGTAAGGTATATACATAATAATATATTGTGATGTGACCTTTGCGGAATCAATCAAAGAAATGCACATCAAGGCGTTTCACATGTCAAGTCAGGTGTTCACAAAAGATTGAGTGGCGAAACAAATTCCGTTCGCGCTTGTTCAACTACAACCAACAATTTAATACCGTTACGGATATTACAATGTTACCTGACGTTACAAAAACTTACGTAACTTGGACGTCTGAATTAAACCTTTTAAATCAAACAAATCATATCTGTGCTTACATCGCAAACATCGATTCGTTTCATAAGAATGTTAATGTTTATAATACTTTAGCAAAGTGTAAAACCCATTCTGAATAGATTTGTAGTTTTGATTTTTGAATAATGCTTGTGGCAAACCTCAAATTGTTAACGTGTAGTAATTATGTTATTCGTCATTGAATATCCAGCCAATTATACAATTCCTATGCTTACTAAATGTTATTCTACATCACTAAAAACTTATATTGTTTTAGACACTTTTTAATTAATCTACACTAATATTATAAAGAGGAATGATTTGATTGTTTATTTGCTTGTTTTTGCATTGAATAGGCTCCGAAACTACTGGACCAATTTCAAAAATTCTTTCACCATTAAAATTCTTCATTCTTGATGAACATAGCCTATGTTTTATTTTTCTCCGTGGACGAAGTCAACTAGTAAACGATAGCGTATAGATATATTAAATTTGTACTGAACCGCATTGATTATTCTTTTTCTTTTGCATTATATTTAATCCACTGCACTTCAGACCCCTTATAAGTGACTGCTAATTCATAACTAGGAATATTTACGTTCTTATATAATTCTTAAGTAATGTAAAATTTCTTTCAATTGTAAGTTGTTGTCATTATTAGTAAATGATCAAAGAGAAGAGTAACTTTACACAGTCGCTGGAAGGTTCCATTTTGGATTGGATTCACATTTAGCTACGTCCCGTGACCTCTTGGATGCGCTGCGTGATATGTCAACTGTTTCCACATCCCGATTGGTTTCAGTTCAGACATCATTGCGATTTGCATCTGCAATGCCAGAGAACTAAACAATAGCTAAAGCATGGTTAGAAAAGTTGCTAGTGTTGTTTACTATATCGATTTAATCATTTTCCTTGAGATCCCATAACCTAATGTTGGGAATCTCTGCTGCCCTTGCAGCATTATTTTTATAGGAAATATTTATAAATATTTTATTAAGTAAAGTAAAATAACTACTTTAGCCTGTTAGTTAATGCAGCAATTAAGCAGACATCCGTGTGATAATGGTAATGGTAGGCTCGCGCACCAATGTAGAAGAAAACAATAAAAAATCTAGAAATCTTTTGGACGGACTGATTTTCAACTATTTTTAGCCTCACTTAATTAGTATATTTTAATTGGTCTTCAATTTCTAAAATATTAAGCGCATCTTGGTATTTCCACAAAACTAAAAACTATTTTCCAATTCCAGATTGACCTAAGCCACTCTTGCTCAGCTTTTCGCAGAATCTTAATCTTAACCAAACTGTGTGAAGCCGCTCGTGGCTTTTCTAACAACAAAGTAAATCCATTCAAATACGTTGCACCATCGACGAAGAAGCTCCTTTAGCCTTGTTTGATGCTTTTGCAACATTTAAATGCCATTCTCAGCCCTTTGCCGACAGTCCTTCGAGCAATATTAATAGCAGTTTAATACAATCGACTAGACACATTAAAATATCTATCAATAGAGTCAACAATACGGATTCTAAATGTGTTTCCTAATTAGGAACATGTTACTTCGCCGAGATCTTGCTAAGTATTTAATACATTAACTTATATTATACATACATATATAAACTCACGCCTTCATTCCCTGGGTGGGGTAGGCAGAGCTACAGAATTACCAAAAACTCCAAAAATTTGTTGATAATTCTGTAATCACATTTTGCACAATGAGGCTAAGATGTTTGCCAGTGTATTAGTGACTGGTTGCAAGCCCATCGCCTAACAGTACTACAAGCCTTTTTCCCTGAGTCTCCTCTTACATCCACGGGAAGAGATGGAGTACATATTTATATTATCTAAGGAAAAACAACAAAGATAGAGTACATATACATATAAAACTCTCCCTTAACTGACTCACTAACAGACAATGCACAGCCTTAACCATTGAACCTACACTTGAAATTGGAAGGTAGTATTCCTTAGGTACCTTAGGGGTACCCTACAATTATTTTAGAAAATAAATAGTTTTAGTCATCCGAAACTATTCGTTTTAAACAAATAAAATCAGGATCAATAATCCTCGAGTGTAAAGGGGATTGTAAGGCGACGTCATACAAATTTAGCTCCGGGCTACGTTTAGTTCTAACTCCGTAAATCTCGAGAGAGAAACGTTATCATACTTTGTATGGAAATTTTTAGCCGCAAAATCCTCTTTACCAACAGCCATCACTTCAAATGCCATTTCCCTAAAAAGACAAAATAATGCAGTTAAATTGTGCCCCTGCGCAGGTATTTACCTGACATTTACAAAGGTCGCTAAGCGTATCCTCCGAGGCGAAATGTCAAATGTCTGAATAATATTTTTCTAGCACTCAACTGCCAACTCGTCGACGGTCGCACCTTTGTTTGGGAAGCCGTCCTGGCTAAGCATTAGGTCATGTTTGATACTGGTATTATACACCTTGCCATTAAGTACGACCTAGAAACAGCCGGTTGTTAGTTGCTTGATGTAAGTTCAATAGGTGAGGCATAATATCGGAACTTTCCACGCGTACCCATGGTGTATTAACTATAATTATGTTAATAGATAGTTATATAGTTAAAACTTTTGTAAGCTATTTTTTTGTGGTTTGAGATGGATTATGTGATGTGCAACTGTTTGATTCCTTTTTCAAAATTAGAGCAGTAACGATTTTGTCCGTAAAGCTGATTTACGTGGACAAAGCATCCGTCACCCTCGCACTTATCCTTTCTTTATCCTCGTTTATCCATACGATAAACACGACCACTGTAGGCCCGCTGAAAGTAGAGGCCGCAAATATGTCGCAGGTTTTTATCTATATAAAAGTTATGTAGGGCAAGTTCGTAATTTTCTTGCTCTTGCAGTTAACTTTAGTACACTTGAAGGTTTTTTTACACGTCGATATCATGCTATGAATCTACTAAGGCTCGTAGGGGCTAGCTCAAGTTATCCGCGACTTGTTTGTCGCTCGGATCTCCCTTTATATCCTGTGCGTATCGATAGAGACACACTGAGCGAAAAGCGAGCAAACACTACATGTACTAGTCGTACAGAAGCCGTAATCAAGATGCAAATGATACTAACATTTTTCTTTTCTATCACTCAAAATGTATGGGATGACATTCTCGTGCGCTGTGATAAACCAAGTGGTCAACTGTCATCCCACCCGTGTGGTTCCGGGTTAGAATAGTGCCACTCCATGTCTTCCCGTGGATGAAGGGAATAAAGGCTTGCAGTACTGTTAGGCGATGGGCTTGCAACATATCACTAATACACTGGAAAACATCTTAGCCTAACTAATTGTGCAAAATGTGGTTACCGAATTATCAACTACTTTTTTAGAGTTGTTGGTAATTCTGTAGCTCTGCCTACCCCACTCTGGGAATGAGGGCGTGTATGTATGTACGTATGTTGTATCTTGGCTACGACCTCTGGACAAGATAACCTATCTGCACCTATGTGATCTTAGCGTACCTGTAAGCGTGGACATGGACAGGACAGCCAGTCAGAGGGTTGTACAGCAGCAGCACGCAGGCCACCACGTCGCCCTGCACCACCCCGCTGGTGATACTGCCGTGCGGGATGAAGTGCTTGATCGTCTGCTGCTTGCCCTTCGCCGTCACATTCTGGATGATCTTCAGGCCCTTGTGGGACACCTGTGGACAGAGGGAGTTTGGAAAATTCTAGAGTTTTGGTTTGGATAAATGGAGTAAAAGCCTAGCCTAATTTGACCCAGCTCGTAATGTAAAAGGCTATGTTCATCATCATCATCATCATGTCAGACGAAAGATGGCCACTGCTGGACATAGGCCTCCCCCAAGGCTCCACTCAGACCGGTCTTGTGCTGTTCGCTATGTTCAGATACAGATTATTTTAGACTTATGCAATTTTTCATTCGCATCTCATTAGACTTCACCAGGGCTACTGAGTTAAAATATTTTGACTTCATTAAATGTGTTTTTAATATTGTTTTTTGTCAGATGGTCACTATTTTTTTTACATAGTTTTTTGACAAACCGCTAGGCGAAGATCCAATCATGGCAAATTGACGTGCTCTTGGATACTTTGTGATATTTTACTGTAGACTTCTTGTAAGTTGTAACATTCGTATGTCGTTACGCTTCTTAAGAACGAGTTCCTACTAAGAAAGAAAGAAAGAAATTATTTATTCGTGACAAATTAATGAACACATAAAATAATAATAAACAAATTGGACACATGCACAGTTTGTCACGAAATGGTTACAACTCAGCATGTTGCTGGCAGAGCCAGCGCTGGTCTTCCGTTGCGACCATTTGGTGAAGTCACTAACTACTAATAACACCAGTATTCGGTAACAACTCGAAACAATAGTTGCCCTAACGGCGATCGGTAATTGATTAGACCTCCATTAAATACCTTCATACAAGCCCAACAATAACCCTTGTTACGCAACCGTTGCGTGATCCGATCTAACAACATAATAAAACAATTAGAACACTGAGACTTTCACTGAACTTTTTGCTGACCCGCGTATACGTGGGTGTAGCCACTGTGAATATTAAAAAACCACTTTCATTGTGTTTGGACACAAAAGACTGGGCCTTACAACATTCGAGTAAAAAATTAAGACGTGACTGTTAAAACTTCTGGGGGATCTTGACCGGTGGCTCACTGAAATAGTCAAGTTTCACAGATTTCTAGATGTTCGTATTGTTAAAAACAGGGCAAGAGCATGTCAGACCATGCTCAGTGTAGGGTTCCGAAGCCGTTACTACAAACAAATTAGATCTCGCGAATAACTTAACTTTGCCGTCGGAAAACTGTTAGATATCTCGACATAGGTCGTCCTTACCGGGTTTGAATTGGTGTGACTTAGGGCCGTATTAATAAACTCATCTTGGTTGAGATTCCCGTTACAACGTAAACGTCAACCCATAGAAAACTATCATTTTTGACACATCTTGAGACCAGCATTACAGTCGAGATTAGTTTATTAATACGGCCCTTAGTCCCCCCTGATTTATTTTAATTCTCGTCTCAACTCGTCTCACCTCCCCTCGCTGGTGGAAAAGCACTATTATTCTTGCCCACTTTAATTTGAACAAAGCTATCTTTGTTCTTTTCTCTCAGCGTAAACTGAACTGTATAGCCATGTCATAATAACCCCTCTGAGTGGCTTGTGGCTTAACCTTTATGCTTGCAAATGTCTATTATGGGTCACAAATCCCACACCACCACGTAGTTTGTGCGCTTGCTTTCCCTCTTCATAGCATGGAAAAAACCTGGTGACGTACCTGCAAAGTGACCTTGAACGGCTCCAAGTCCCTGGCCCGCTCTTCGAGCAGCCGGATGGCCGGGAGCGCAAACTCTTCCCCCCGCAGCCCGCGCGACTCCTGCGCACCCAGGAACCACACGTAGTACGACGCTTTCTTTATGTCCTTCTTCATTCGGAGCGCCATGGTGGCTGCTATGTCATTGTTGGCTTCCTGTAACAAGGAGGTTTTATTTGGTATTTATATCGTTGTCTAGTAGGTACCCATAGTACAAGCCTAGAGCTTAGTTTGGGACTAGGTCAATTGGTGTGAGATTGTCCCCTGATATTTATTTATTTATTTATTTATTTAGATATACATCAAGTGTTACAAATTGATCTAGTCCTAAACTAAGCTCTAAGCTTGTACTGCTAGGAGCACCTTTCAATTCCTTTTTTTTTAAAAGCTATATGTTATGCTGGAGATATTTTAGATTAAATGTATAATTTAATTGCTGTACGTAGGTTAGGTAAGGGACTAAGCGACGTAAAATGCAAGTCTTTCTTTTTTGGAATCTTGATAAATTCGGAATTCATAATTCCGAATTTATCAAGTTTTTTTTTGGAATTATGTAGGGTACACTAAAGATATGCGCTCACTTTTGCGCATCATTTCATGGTAAAAAGACACAAAGCTGTATATTTTTATGTTCTCGACTGTACTATGGTTACTAGATAAAGATAAACATACTTAAATAGAGAGATTCATACTGAAATACATAGAAAACATCCAATACTCAGAGCTGTTACTGGCGTTCATCACACAAATATTTGGCAAAACCGGGAATTGAACCCGTGATCGCTAACTTCTTAGGCACCCACGAGGCTAACGCGTCGTAGTCGCAAGAAACACTTGAAAAAATTCAAGCTTCTTAAAAAATATTGCTTTAATCGTCTTGATTTTATGAGCCTAACAAGACAGTACGAGTTAACATTGAAGTTAAAAATATCTTACACGACTCCATTACTAAAGGCATAGGAGCGTGTCAAATATATATGATCGCGTTAAATAATATTTTATTGATGATAATTGTACATCAATTAAGATGTAACTTAACCCGTGAAACGCCCGATGTGATGTCAAATCAATAAATAATTAACTTTATATGGTGATTAATGACTCATAATGTAGAGTAAAAAAACTTATTATAACATAACAAGTTTAAGCTATAATACAAGCCTTAATGCCGTATCTGTGTATATATGTGTATGTGTATCTGTATAAGCTACTTTAACTCGGACGGTTCTTAACCAGGTTCCATTAACTAGGTTGGGTTGTTGTCTTTTTAACATTTATATTTTATATGAAATATATTCCGCACGGTTATTAATAGTACATTGTTGCCTCGGCAGTGAAGCAGGCAATTGCCGTTCCTGCCGAGGCATATATAGTGCTTTTCTCAAAAATCGAAAGATACAAATCGCATATAAACAGAAACTTCACGTGAAATAACATCACTCTTTACCGCCTTTATTTTTATGACAAGGAGAAACGCAAGCTTTTTATAGAAAAAAAAACTAAAGCTATTCCAGACACAGATAAAAAAGTTACGTTTTGAATAAAATATGGATGTATGAAACTTGTGCCCTCATTTTATTATGGCCGTTTTCACTTTTTAAAAAGTTACAAACTAGATAACAATGAAATTTGTATGCAACATTGCGGGCTTGTGTAGCGAGCTCGCAATGTAATTTGTTTTTAATTTGGGAACTGTCTGTAAACTTTGTACTTCGCGTCTCAGTATGGAGTTAGTAATGTCAACTTTTCCGGTCATTTTTGAGAAAAAGTACTTTATGCAACTGATGCATAATGAGAGGCCTTAAAATAAGAGTGGGGTTTTATGAAACGAGTGTCAGCGAGTTTCATAATAGGGTCACACGAGTGTTTTAAGGCCTAATTATGTATAGTTGCATACACTACTTTATCTACACACATATCATAAGTACTCTCAGATGGGTTCAGAAGCCGATGACTTACCCACAGAAATGGCGGCAAAACATACTTGTGCTGTGTAAATGTCACGAATATGAATGGTTTTTTTTTAAATCATAGACAAACGAATGAATTCCCTATTATCATGTCTCTTGAGATCAAATATCGTGCGTTCGTATCGATATCTATTTTAATATCTATGGATACTAAAATAGAGACCCTCTTGAGTTTTGACAACTGTTTTGAAATTTAAACTCATAACCTTACAAATCGATACTGTAATAAAATTACATTACAGAATTTACCTACTACCACATACAAGAAAGTTCTCCTAGTAAAATTGGTTGTAATAACAGTAGTAAGGCTGTTCATTTCCTACGGTTTCTGAACGCATTTTAGAGCACTAATGATAAGTGGGTAGATAAAGTCAATTATAATACTGTTAACTGTGATATAATGATAATAGATACTCATAACTCACCTAATCGTACTACACACATACATATTAAGCCCACATACCTCATTGACAATTCCTTACTACATCTATTAACATTCTCATTCTTAAGTAGGCGTATGGTTGACAAATGTCTAGAAATATATTAGTTTACGCCATAAATTCTTAAACTTGTCCATTCAAATCACAACCTTATAGCGACTGGCGTTTTCGCTGTTCTGAATATTATTACCATGTTATTTGTGCAAAGGCTATGATAAGAATGACGTAACTACCTGGTGGCTTAAGGTCTATTTTGATCGGGACGGTTAGAAATAAGGGCACTGGCCACACGTGCGTTTGTTATGGCGATTATGAATAGTTCACACGCGTCTGTTGCCTCACTCAATTAACTTACTCACAGCCTTGAGTATTTTTTTAATGGCGGCGAGATATTGCTGCCTATATACTGTAACAAATTGTAATAATCCTATGCTCCCCGCGTTGTATGAATAAATATTCTGTGATTGAAGTGCCCTAGATCAGATGATTGTTTCCGTCAGTATTCCTGATTCGACATAATATTGTATGGAATCAACGCTACCGTTTGACAGTTAACGCTAATCCTTTTTCGATAACGATAGTATCGTTCCCCGAAAGCGTTTTTTCTTGAGCCGTAGTCCAAATCTAAATTGGCTTCTCTATGGGTACAAGACAATAACATACATACATACATAAACTCACGCCTTCATTCCCAGAGTGGGGTAGGCAGAGCTAAAGAATTACCAACAAGTCTTAAAACTTCTTGATAATTCTGTAACCACATTTTGCACAAGTAGGCTAAGATGTTTCCCAGTGTATTAGTGACAGGTGGCAAGCCCATCGCCTAACAGTATTGCAAGCCTTTATTCCCTTAGTCGCCTCTTACGACATCCACGGGAAGACATGGAGTGGTACTATTCTAACCCGGCAACCACCACGGGTTAAAAATAACAATAACATACATATCTACTTAAATATGCTGATAAGCCTATCGGCAAACCGTGACCTGATGCCCTTGGCAAATGGTATTAAGAGGGAGTAAAACAATTCATCGTCATCATCATGTCAGCCGAAAGACGTCCACTGCTGGACATAGGCCTCCCCCAAGGCTCTCCACTCAGACCGGTCTTGTGCACTTAAATATATGTATAGAAAAATATCCAATCCTCAGTAAAAATATATTCGTTAACATCCAAACATTTGCCTTTAGAGTAAGACACTATAAAAAAAAATTATAAAAAAAATATCAGCCAAATTGAATCCAAACCAAATGAGACGGATTCATAGCAACAAAATAATACTATTTCTTCTCGTTTTTTTAATATTTAAAGGAAGATAGCGATAAAGGAAAAATCCACAAGAAATTTCACATGCATTCATTGCCTCACTCAATTCAATGAACTCGTTCACCTGACCTTGTGTTTGAAATTTTCTAAATTGCCAACCATCTAGTCTTGGTCGGCAGGTGGACAGACTGAATTTCCTAAGGATTTAAAATAATTTATTTATGAGTCTGAAATGACACGGGAAATTGTAAATTGCGAGAATTGGGCCTATTTCCGACTGCTAAGATATTCAACGCGTTGCAAAACGATAAATAAGTACATTGGGTGTAAAGAAACTATTTCATTCAAAGCAAATATTTCATATTTAATTACGACCAATCAAGCATACATGTTTACATAATTACATGTACGGTAAAAACAGAGTATAGTTCTCGGGTGTCTATCGCTGTCTCACTCTTTCTGGCATGCGTCAGTATAGTTACTTTGCCAGAGAGTATTGAGCTTCCTTAGAAAAGAGGGCTCATGTCTTATATACACCGCGTATTTATAAGTGACCTTATTTCTTAAGAAATGGGAATACTTATCCATTATACATTACATTATATTTAATGTATAAATTACATTAAATAATATAAATTACATTTTATTTAGGTAGCTGAAAATTTTAAATAAATGTATAAGTTACTTGGAAAACAACACATCTTATAAAATCAGTTCTACGGCTGACAATATTTATTACTAATCTATTTAAGCCTTTTCAATTTCAAAGTGTTTCTTTAGTTTCTTCTTTTGAGAAACTATTGTCTGGTTACTCGCACGATACGATGTCGCTAACAATCTATCGATAAGTTTGGTGTACGATAGTAAAAGTCGATAAATGAGACGTCACTGCGAAAGCCCAAAAGTGCCACGAAAATTCCGACCTCGGGTCATTTTAGTCCTATTTGTTTTTAAGCATTGAGCTCACTAACTCTTGCGGCTGTGAAGACTCCGCCGTGTGAATGACCGCATTTAAACTCACTTGTAGGTTCACTAACATAAAATGATGGTAAATGTGATAATGCTCATTGTTTAGATACAAATAACTACGCTAAGTCTAGGATAGAAATACGTGTGTTAAAACTCTATAATGATTGCGTTTAGGCGGTTAATACTTATGTATATAATTAAAATAGGGTAAGCTATCGATGTTTCGAAAAACTTTTGTCCGCTGTTTCGCTCGTCAGGATTTTTCAGTCCGAAAATATTTTTTCTCTGAACCCTTTAACTTTTCAAAATGTTTACAGAGGGTTTCTTAAACAATCCAGGAAAAATCCAGAGAAAAAATATTTTCGCGCAAATGAAAATTTCGGACAAGGTTTATTGTGCGTTTAAGAATGGGTAAGGACCAAAAAGTTGGAGCATAGTTAAGCGAAGATCATACAAACGATGAAGTCGAAAAAAGTTCAGTTGTGCGACGAAAAGTAGGTATCCCTACAATTCGCTCATTGAATACAAAACGAACACATTCCAAAATGATTTTCTCTTGCATTGAAAATGTTATACGAACAGCTTCTAATTTTAAAATGCAACACTGGCTGATTTTGGAATGTGTCCGTTTTGTATTCAATAAACGTATTGTATGGCTCATTTTCGTGTCACAACGGAAAGTCTCATAGAAAATTTAATTGAGTCAGTTAGCGTGGCCAACTAACAATCTATTCTAAAATGCCCCCTAGACTCTCAGGAATTGCTTAAAAACCGATGCCACAACATGCTGCTCATTAAGCAGTTCGCAGTGAATGCCAATTCACTTTAGCAATACGTTTGACTAATTGAGATTCGCAAGCGAGGTGATGGATGGGAGCGAGGAGGTATTCAGATGTAAAAAGTCACTGCGGCTGGATTTATTACCGTTGCATACTTATTGCAAATAACTATGAATAAAAAACTTTTGAAGTTTATGACACATTGTCATAACGGTTATAATTGCTTAACTTACTTTAAGAGGCAAAAAACTTACTAGGTTGAGGTTGTCATAACCAGTCGGGAACTAATCTCATTAATCAGAGATGAGCGATAGAGATATAAGTGAGTTGTTAAAAAAAAACTCAGGGTAGGTATAAACGTTGCGACCAGTTAACGGGCTTTTTGCTGTACGGTCAGCCTTATAAGAGCTGAGGGGTTATTACGTCATTTTTTTTTTTTTATAGCATGGGAAGGCAAACGAGCACACAGGCCACCTGATGGTAAGTGGAAACTGTGACCCATAGACATTCGCATTCACAAGACTGCAAATGCGTTGCCAACCCTATGCTAGTCATTTCACCGGCTGTCTTATCCCCAAACCGGAACACAACGATGCGAACACTGCTGCTTGGCGGTAGGTTAATGGATAAGTTGGTGGTACCAACCCGGACGGACCCTGCACAAGGTCCTCCCACAAGCTAGCTATGCAGTTCATTTTACGGCGAGTGTAAAGGATAGAGCTATAGCAGTTGTATAGCTCTGTCCTTTTCTCTCAGCGTAAACTGCATAGCTACGTCATAATAACCCCCCTCTACACTTTAACGCTTTAACGGCTTTGACACATAAGAGCAGCAATTCAAACATGACGTTCGAAATTTCAAATTTCAAAATATTTATTTAGCATGAGGGCTCTTTAACATGTCAGTGATATGGAGTGAATCTACTAGCGCTTCGGACAAGATCAACTTTTTTTTTTAAATTTTAAAATATGTAAGTTTAAGTAATAAATGAATTATTTTTAAATTAACCAAAATAAAATCAACATGATGGTCAAGGAGAACAACATGATGAGGTCTCTACGTCAGGAACGATAATTAACATAACTAACTAGAAAACAGTGAACACAGTGTTAAAGTGGCAAAGCACTAAAGTGTGCAGATACTTACCTATACCTAACGCCGATCGTACAGTCGAGTTCATAAATATGACGTATATACACTTTAGTATCTTGTCATTTTAATCGCTGTGACAATTCATATTATGACTGTCTAAACACGACATTAAATAGACGAGGTACTAAAGTGTTCACATACTTATGAATTCGAATGTATCTAAACCTAGAAGACAAGGGAATAATATTATTATTAAGTATTTAACTTTTTGAATTCAACCAGTAGGCTTAGCCAAGAGCCCAACGCTACCAGGCGTTTTCGTTTCTAACGAATTCAACGCCTAAGCGATTCTTATCTGAGTTAATGCTAGCCAAGAGCACGAGGATGGAAAAGAATATGGAATCGCCTTTTATTTTCGTTTTTTCCGTTATGTCGGCATGACATGTTATTTCCATGAGACATGCTACCGTATACATGGGGTTAATTTTAACATAATAATTTGTCAAAATTTACGAGTACGTAGAATGATACATCCGCTTTACCATGACTTTGATTTCCTTCCATACAATTATAAGTAAAATTTTGATACAGTAGGAAGCAATATACAAGATTTTTTATGTTGTTATTGAACTTGAGAAACGTGGACCGGAAAACAAATAGTTACCTCCAAATAAAAAGGAGCAACTCAACAAGAAAGAGTTGTTCCGTATAGAGCTTTAAGAAAACAGTGTTCTGATTTTAAATGCAAAAACGATCCATATTGAGTTGCGTCGCTTTTGTTTGGAGCGAAATACCGCGAACTTGAACGAAAGAGTATAAAAATGAACCGGATTCCTTAAAAGAGAATGCGTAACAGCATTTAATTGAAAACATACGTAAATATATGTAAAATACTTAAATAAAGCTCCTCCTCCATATACCTACAAGTAGCACATCGTCGGTGATACTGCAAAACCGCGTAAGTAACAAATTTATGATAGAGCAAAATAAACCTTACAGTCTTATTAAAAAGGTGCATTTTGCTCCTTATTTAAAATGTTACTTACGCGGTTTTGCAGTTTCACCGACGTTATGTGTTTAGACAGCTCGACATTCTATATTTGAAATTTGACGTATATTTCGTATTAGATTTGTATTCAACTACATGCAAGAGGGCCTTACTTAAGTTTAATACATATACAAACGATGGATTTAATCAAAAATGTAGGAAAGGTTTTAATGCAAAGGTTTTTTGCCTTTTGTTCCATAGATAACCACGAACTTTATTATAAAAGCTAATTACTATACTAATACTTATTAGATACTAGGGTACTTTTTTGTATGATCCATTATTAACTCTACTAATACCTAAAATTCTAAAATCGAATCGATAATGTGACACATTTGGTTTAATTTTTAACAATTGGTCACGATTTTAAATCCACATAAATATCATAAATCGAATCTCACACAAAGTGACCTGGTCCAAAACTAAGCTTGAGGCTTGTACTATGGGTACAAGACAACGATAAAAATATTATTTGGAGAAACCAATACTTAATACACAGCAAACATCCATGACTCAGAACATACTCACGCTCATCACAAACAATATTTGCCAATGCCGGGTATCGAACCGGGAGTCGTCAATGTAGGTAATATGATGTAAATAAAAAAAAACCTACACAAAAAAACCTAATAACCTGTATGTCAACCACAAGAACCATACCGACATTCATCATTAGGCCTAAGCCTGGGAACCTTCCAAATGACTAATTCCGCTCAGGCATGTAGCGTGCCAGCAAAAACATAACTGCACTAACCCAGCTAGTACTAAACCGGTCAGACGGATGTGTCGACGTTTACTGAAGACGTGTGATCTGCGACTAGAGGTAAAGAACAGTTGAGGTCACACTGCCAACGTCAAACGTTATTTAGTAAGTGCAGACAAGTTGCGGTACATCGAGTGTTGCAGAAATGAGATCGCGGGAAACCGCTGGATGACAGCAGCAGCAGTGGATCGATCCTGGTGTAAAACTTGTCGTTTACATGTGGGAGGACCTGATGCAGGGTCCGTCCGGGTTGGTACCACCATCTTATCCAATAACCAACCGCCAAGCAGCAGTGTTCACATTGTTGTGTTCCGGTTTGGGGATAAGACAGCCGGTGAAATGACTAGCATAAAGGCATTCCATCTTAGTCCTCAGGGTTGGCAGTGCATTTGCAGTCTTGTGAATGCGACTGTCTATGGGTCACAGTTTCCACTTACCATCAGGTGGCCTGAGTGCTCGTTTGCCTTCCGATGCCATAAAAAATATATTGGTAAGGCCTTTGTCCAGCAGTGGGCGTTTTGCGGCTGATAATGATGATGATGAGAAATGAGAAAAGACGCATTTAATTGAAATGTATTAAAAAAAACCACCCTTAAGGTGGAAACCCATTACACCACATCATGCTATGACCGTGCTATGAACGTGTCAGACAAAAAAATATTCTTTGTATTACAAAGTATGAGGCATACTAGCCCGTTCCGTCACCGATCATAGTGGGCATAGCCATCCGTACACGTTCATAGCACGGTCATAGCATGATATGGTGTAATGGGTTTCCACCTTTAAGCTGCAAACCTGAGAGCGAAGGCGGTGCGGTGCGACGCGTTCCCATACAAGAAAGCGTCGCCAACGCGTGACGGAAGCGTTTCTTGGGTGGAAACAAATATTCGCGTTCATAACACAAATAATATTCCAGCATTGAACCCGGGACCATAACCGGAACCATTCATTACCAACATGGCTAACTGCTTCGTCATTTTCAATTGATCGTAAGTCGATTATATAGTTTTCTTCTGCAATTTACAAGTAGAGAACAACTTTCTTAAACGTGTACAGTCATAAATACATACCGTATTACCGTATATACATCCCATGACGATAACAATATCAACACGCCTGTATACCAGTTTTCAATGTGATCAGACAAAGGAACTTTCGTATTATTATTAGTATGCATCAATGGAAATTAAACTTTTGAGTGTACGAGAACTAACACAAAATTCCAAGATTTACATAATTAAAATTGACCAGGCATTCGAGATGAAAAAACAAAAAACACAGACAAACAACGCCTCTACAACCTCTACATCGATTCGTTTTAGGCCATACATTTGAAGACGTTATAGTAGCCCTTATTACCAAGTAAATAAGAGCTACCGGAACGTCAATGTCTAAACATAGTATAAAACAAAATAGCTTAGATCTTTCAAACTACGGAATAAATTTCAATGCGGTTTTCATCAATACATAGAATGATTCGCATTTTTTTTAAAGCGCACACAAACCAAATTTAAGCGAGGGCGGGGCGCTCGTTATAAAAGCAGAAGATAGCCTAAGAATGGCTTTTACAACGCGCCCTAGGCGTAGTTTTTCGAATCAAATCGGAGAAATACTGAAAAAGGGCCAAGACGTGCGTGCATGACTCGATGTATGAATGTGGAAGACGCGAAAGAAATTTGTCAAGATCGTATCAAGTTGAAAGAAGTGGTAACCTACCCCTCTGGGAAACAGACGTGATTTAATGTATGTATGTAACACTTGCAATTTTTTTTTTCATTTGACATACCGTTTGAAACACTATTTCAAACTATTCTAATAAAAACTTGTCGATTTAAATGGAAGTACTGTACTCAGTAATCACGTAGCAGACCGTTTAGTCTTTACCTACATACCGCAGCCGGTCAGCGCGGGCGCACGCCGCCGCAGCCCTATAAGGTTAAAGTTTAGAAGGATGTCGCTCGCATAAAATTCAAGCTATGCAGCGGGAATGGCTGCTGTAAGTAGGGCTCCAGCTAGCACAAGTTGATTTTCTTTTTTTGCGACGTTAGGTAATTAAAACCACTCAGTTCTACATTCGTTGACGAATTATTTATCGGCGAGCTTAAGGTGTCCTGATAGATATCGGGGGATCATGTCATGTCACACAAATTGACCGATTGCAGTTATCCAAAATTATTAAGCATTTATACATAGAACCTTATCATTCTGAATGTCATTGTCATATTTGTCATTTGATGTTCAGTTTGAAGTATTATGATGCACTAAAGTGCTTAAAGTTTTCGTGTGGGTACTGTACTATGGGCAATCTTCAACGATAATGTACAATGTAGAAATACATTATAAACTATTCAGATACTCAGAAGAACAAATACTTTTCCATACCAGGAATTGAACCCGGGACCGCTAGCTTAGTAGCTAGGGTTATTACCACTAGGCTGAACGCGTCGTCGCATTCGCACTGTCGCATTTATGATCATGGAATGCGTGTAAGTCCCTACATATTCGCTTGAATATGTTACAAATATGTATATCTACTTATATTAAAAATGCAGTTTATCCATTCACGTCGAAAAGGTGCGAAGAATTTGGAGTGATATCTCGCGCTGGAAAAAAATGCACTTTTCACAACTGTGTCTAAGGCGGTGTCATTTTGGAATAGGCAAAGATATTACAGTTGATTTAACTCACGAAAGCGGCCAGACTTGTGTGTGTAGATGCACATGCACGGTTGTCTGAGTGCGTCGCTGTCGTCGCTAACCGTTGTCGTAGTGTGCGTGTCTATATGCGTTACAACTACAAGGATTGCCCACCCGTTTTCGTGAGATAAAACAACTGTTACATCTTCGCGTATTTCATAATGAAACGACTTAGACACAGTTGTGAAAACTGTTTTTTTTTCCAGCGCGAGATAATATCACTCCAATTTTTTTGCGCCTTTTCGACGTGAATGGATACAGTTTTTTTAATATAACTACTGTTCGAAAACTTATATATATTTGTTGAAAAAAAGTATAATTAATAGTTATTTAATCTTAAACTTAATCCTTATTTAACGCGAAAGTTTGTATGTATGTATGGAAGTCTGCAAACGCTGGACGGATTTGAATGAAATTTCTGCTGCGTTTCGTCTGGTCAAGTGAGAATGCCGGTGGCCTAATTTCCCCTCTCCCCTTCCTCCCCCCTTCCCCTGGCAACGCTCTGACAACTCTTCTTGAGTTGCTGGTGATTATGGGCGGTGGTGATTACTTCCCATCATGTAACCTATGCGTGTTTGCCTCCCTCTCTTATCCCTTTACATCCGAGGCTCGGATTCCGAGCTGATACGATTGTCAGGGTTTTTTTCTAATTGAATTTGAATCGTGTAAAATAAAAATAAAAGTGATACGAATGTGAGGTTTTTTTAAAATTAAATATGAATAGTTAGCGTAAAAAAAAAAAAATTTTTTTTTTTTTCAATTGATATACTTATTTAAAAATTCATTTTCTGAATCGCTCGGGTGTAAAGGGTTAAAAAAAAACGTTAAGATCAAAAGTTTAGTAAGTTTAAATATACCCTTGGCATCTTTATCGTCCATACAAATTACCACCCACATTACTTTTATGTATGTATGAAAGTAAACACTCCTAATGTCAACCAATAATGAGAAGGCCGATTTTCACAACACTATAGCTTTAAATACAGGTTTCAAAGTAGGTCCCATACGTAGGTAGGTCCTCGCACAAAAACTACAAACAAATTAAGGATGTACCCACCTATTATATGTAAATATATGCTAATTATAGTACCTAACGTATGACAATATGTCATTGTACGGCTTCTTGCGTCATAATAGTAAGTGTTGATGTGAAGACAATTCGCGATTAGTGTTTATTTTAATTGTTAGGAAGTTGCCATGTGGGGGCAAAAAAACATACAAAGATTTGCTGCTTTGTTCCTTAAGTATATGGGATGTACAATGTTAGTTTGCGAAATTTTCAATAGACATAATACGAGGGTGGATTGAAAAGTTCTGAGCCTGGTAAAAAAAAGTAACGGGCTCACTTTTTATAACAATTTTATTTTTCGACATATTCTCCGTGAAGGTCAATGCACTTAGTCCACCTCGCCTCCGACTTCATTATCCCATCAAAAAAAAAGAATCGCTGAGGTCGTTAAAATATGAGTCTACTGCTTCTTGTACCTCCATATTTGTCGAAAATATTTATCCTCCCAAGTGTTTTTTGAGGTTTGGGAAGAGATGATAATTGGGAGGAGCTAGATCCGGCGAGAAAGGGTCATGTGGCAGCACTACAAATCCACAATCATATATTGATTTCGCCGAAGTGTGAACGCGAGCGTTGTCTTGGTGAAACAGTACTTTTTTCGACAGCATTCCAGGTCTCTTTATTTTAATTTCCTCACGCAGACGACGTAAAAGAGCACAATAGTAGTCCGAATTTATTGCTTTGCCCTTTTCGAGATAGTCTAGATCATGATATTCATGATAACCCCCCTGCAATCCCAGAAAACTGAGGCCATTACCTTATTAGCTGACAAAATGACCTTGGCTTTTTTGGGTGGTGGTGAACCTGGTCTTTTCCATTGCCTGGATTGTTCTTTCGATTCTGGTGTACTGTGGTGGACCCATGTCTCGTCCATAGTTATAAAACGATTGAAAAAATCGTCGGAGTCACGTTGAAACATACATAAACGATCTTGGGAAATTGTAACACGTACTCGTTTGTTCTCGACTGAAAGCAGTCTAGGCACCCACCTGGTTGACACCTTAGAAAATCCAAGAACATCGGTGATGATGTTCTGTGCCCGCTCATAAGAAATACCCATTGCTTCCGCTATCTCCACAATCTTCAATCGCCTATCCTTCATTATCGCATCTCATATATTATTGACATTTTCGTCCGTAGTAGCCGTCAACGGCCGCCCACTCCTAGGCTCGTCTTGAACAGTCTCCCGGCCACGTTTGAAACCAGCTACCCATCTTTTTATGGTAGGATACGATGGAGCAGATTGCCCTTATGTTTGATTCATATCTTCAAATATTTGTTTTGGTGTTAACCCCTTCTTTTGCAAACATTTTATGACAGAACGGTGCTCAATTTTATCCATTACTTGAAAAATCAGTGACCTTATGTAGCAGTTCGAGCATAAAATGCAAAATGGTGACAGGAAAAAAACAAAAGATAGTGCATAATGGCGACTAAATATGGCACTTTGACCTGCCAGTATTTATTTGTTTTTTTTTTATTATATTCAACCTTAGGTTCAGAACTTTTCAATGCACCCTCGTATGTATATACAGTGTGTAAACGGAATACGAGCAAACATTTTAACGACGGGTAATATGCATCCTAATTAACATAAAATCATGTGTATCGTTAATATTTCTTTCTTTCGTACAAATTAAATTTCCTTAACCTGCAATTAACTTTTTAAAATTAATTGCGCGCTATGTACCTATTAGATTTATTAACGAAATTCCAAATATAATAAATAAATAGTAGTTTAAATGTTTGCTCGTATTCCATATATAATTTATATATACGTATATATATACGTATATATATACATACACGGTGCCCGTGAGCATTGCGACACATTTTAACATCATATTCCTGACCACATTTTAAGTTAAAAATGTTAATTAACGTCTGCTGAATTCGGCTCGCTTTTAGAGATATTTCGATTTTTGTGTAAAAATGTTGTACCTAATGAAATCTCCAGTATGAAAAACCTTTATGATTGCGACGTTACAAGACTTCACCATCTAATTTGACTGTTAAAGTCAAATCCAGTTAATATTACTGGTTAGAAAAGGACACAAAATAACATTCATTCAATGTCAAGGGTAATCCCCATAATACTTAAGAAATGGAGGAAAAAGCGTTGCCAGCTCGTCCTAAAGCATTGTTTCACTAGAGAAGCGAAAATAGTTGATTTATTTTGTATGAAAAATCGAAAACTTAAAGTTTGAATTGGACCTAGGTTCATCCAACATTTATTACTCCTTATGACCTCAGGAATGCGTGGTTAAAATCTCTCGCAATGCTCACGGGCACCGTGTATATAGCGTCCAGGGTGGCCCTTAATAATTGAGGCAAGCTTTAATGGCTGTTTTCTCGTGGTCCCATTATATTTGTCCTATTGACTTTCGACGGAGCCCCGCCCGGGGCGGGGCTCCTGCTTCTGGCTTATTTTTGCCCTTCGGGCATTTGAAGAAACCTAACGAGCCTAACCTACCTATTCTTACAATCATAATGAGTATTTGGTGATCAAATCTAGGTGCACTTTTTACACGTTTTGTTCAATGGGACAATTATAATGGGGCCACGAGAAAACACGTGCTTTAAGTGCAAACGGTACTATTTTGCTCGGTTATCATTTGCCAGATTCGGGATTTTGAGCTCCTTAGCCAACAACTTGTAATCAGGTATTTTCATTGTATTCCAAATTTCAGCCTATTTCAATAACGTTAACTGGTTCATAACTGACTTGCACGACACTAACATAAGATACAACACTTCAATTACATAGGAACTCTTTATTGAACATCACATGTTCAAATGTTAAAAAGTGAGTCAACATACACACATAAACACACATGTTAATTTAAATAACCTCTTGTTAATTATCATTACTTCTAGATAAGGTATCAAAATCTCGTAAAACCTTGAAAATGTGAACCTTTTTAATACAAAATGCGTGATAGAGTTTTTATTACCTAACACCTCAAAACAAATGCATAAACACATGCAATACACATTTCCCAAAGAAAGGAAACCTTCGAAGAATAAACTGGTAGTAACTATAAAAAAACCGGTCAAGTGCGAGTCGGAAACGCGCACCAAGGTTCCGTATACAGTAGGTCTTATTATATTCCGATTTTAATTCGACTACGAATCGAATCGACGCCAGCCCAACTCACACTTGACATTTTTTTAGTATTTCTTGCCTTTCTCCAGTGTGTGTACTATAATCATACCAAATAAGACGCTTCAATGTCTTACCGTTTTTACGGTACAACAAAAATAAAAAATATATATTAGTTTTACGTTGCTTTCTTATTTAACCTTGTTATTTTTTTAACTTTGTTAGTAAATCCGCCGTAACACATATTCTGAAAATTCAAAATATTAATTCAGTAAATTGGCCACATGAGGGCTCTTTTACACGTCGGTAATACGGAGTGAATCTACTAACGCTTCGGACAAGACCATCATTGCGGAGAAGAAGCGCCGCAAGAAACTCCAGCAGAAGGTAATTTTTTCAATTATTAAATACAAGATAATAAAGTCAAAAACTAAAATCATTACAAATGTAAGGTCAATAAAATAAATTTAAAAATAATGACTTAGAGAACAACACGACGAGGTCGCTACGTCACGAATGATAATTAAAATAACTGAATAAGAAAAAATAATCAACCCGTTATCTATCACGGTTCAAACGATATAGCTATTTAAAGTTTGGACGAACGGACAGACAGCGGAGGCATATTAATAGGGCCCGTTGGGTTCCCTTTAGTCACGGAGCCCTAAAAAGCTACCTTACCAATTAAAGTGAATGAAATTCATTCGTCTCATTCTCACTCATTGACGACGCGCTGGCCTAGTAGGTAGTGACCCTGTCTACGAAGCTAGAGGTCCTGGGTACAAATCCCGGTAAGGGCAGATTTTTGTGTGATGATCGCGAATATTTATTCCTGAGTCATGGATGTTGTCTATTTAAGTATATATTTCTCTATATAAGTATTTATATCGTTGTCTAGTAGTTCTAGTACCCATAGTACAAGCCTAGAGCTTAATTTGGGGCTTTGACAACATTTCAAAAAAAAAGCATTATTGTTTTTTCGCGTTTATAATAGCTGGTTAAAAATTAGACTACCCATATTTCTCAGTTTTTCTTTATTTAACTTAAATTCGTCGTTAATAATTTATTAAAGAAATAGTCATTAAAAAGACCGTATATCCAAAGTTAGGAATACTGATGCCGTGATCTTAGAATGACATAAAATAAAAAAGTAACTTTAAACAGATACAGAACTGACTGTCATGTCATGTCACTCACTTGTCAATCATTCGCTGCCGTTCGTTCACAAATGTGTTATTTTGCGTAATTTAATTAATTACATAATTTGTAGTCACGCCATTAAAATAAATAAACTATTTTGCGTTTACTGCTTTGCATCTGCTTTGAGTTTCTTTCGTCAGACAGATAAGAAATGAACATGACAGTTGTGTACTTTTTTCAATTCCTTTGGTAATAAATGGACTAAGACACTATAAGTGTATTCCTAACATTCACAATCCAACTTTTTTTACTGTTTTTTCTAAATATAAAAAAACTACTGCATAAAAAAATCCAAAGATATTTTTACTGTAATCAGCAGTGTAAAATCTAGAAACGGTATTTTATTTTACTACCTTAGCACAAAATGAATTGTTGTCAATTAGTGTGGCATTGTCCCCTGATATTTATTATTTATTATTATTATTCACATTCGACGCAGTAGAACCTGCCGGTATTGTTATATTACTTGACAACAAAAACTTTCACTGGAGCAGTTACTTAACTAACAGCCAACAATGGAGTTGACTTGTTCAAGTACTCACCAAGATGGAATTGGTCACTAGGGCCATTGAAATAAATGACGTTAGATTCGGCCAATCGAATGTCATGGGTATAATTGCATTGTTTTGTTGATTGATTGCTATGAAATTGATTGGATGACATTATCAGAAGCTTATCAATTTCGAGGTTTAATATAGTTACTCGTAGCTGTGTTTGTTATTTTAGTTTGTATCTAGCAAGCGATCGTTTATTTTACTCGTGACATTCGCAAACTGTCATGGCCTCTATGCTCTATGCACCCACGAAGCATGTAGAACGGTGTTTTATCAGTATGCATTTTTACTGTGGGAGGACCTTGTGCAGGTTCCGTCCGAGTTGGTACCACCATCTTATCCGGTTATCCATTAACCTACCGCCAAGCAGCAGTGTTCGCATCGTTGTGTTCCGGTTTGGGGATAAGACAGCCGGTGAAATGACTAGCATAGAGGCATTCCATCTTAGTCCTCAGGGTTGGCAACGCATTTGCAGTCTTGTGAATGCGAATGTCTATGGGTCACAGTTTCCACTTACCATCAGGTGGTCTGTGTGCTCGTTTGCCTTCCCATGCTATAAAATAAATAAATAAATGTGACGACGCGTTGGCCTAGTTAGTAGTGATCCTTGCGTATGATGCTAGCGGTCCTGGGTTCAAATCCCGTTAAGGGGAGTTATTTCAGTGATGAGCGCGAATATTTTTTTCTTGAGTCATGAATGTTTTCTATGTATTTAAGTATATGTTTTTCTATATAAGTATTTATATCATTGTCTACAAGCGTAGCACTTATTTTGGGATATTAAGAAAAGCTAATTTTACTATGATGGTATTTAGCTAAACACGTGTAAGTTGTTGAAAAGTTGAAGATTTCTGAAAAAATAGTATCGGGTAATTGTCACTAATACGCTGGAAACATCTTAGCCTAATTGTGCAAAAAGTGGTTATTGAATTATCAACCACTTTTTAAAGTTGTAAGTAATTCTGTTGCTCTGCCTAGCCCACTCTGGGATTACAGACGTGAAGGTATGTATGTGTGTATTTAGTATTGGGAAATGAAACAGTTGTTTAACAAATATTTCAGACTTGCGATTGGTTATTACAAAGTAAATCAAATGCATGCAAAATTCGTTTTAATTTATCAAAGCATTCAACACACACCTAACGTCACTTTTACCTTTCAGACCGTTCCAATCAAGTAATCACGCGCACCGTAGAACCTTCGATTGGATTCGCTATTGTGTACAATTATGTACGCATAATTATTTACTGTATTCACGTCTACTAGTTTGTTAGAAATTGTGTTTTGCACTTTATTCAGCAACATAAATTAACTGGCAATGCTTCCTCATAAACGACTTCTTTTATTTTGTATAAATTCCTAATTTAAGAATCATTTTGTAGAAAATGTATATAAAAAAAAACTTTTTTTTCTAACGACAAATTTGGCTTTGGCTACATTGTATATTGATGTAATGTTTTACCTACTATATTTAAGGCTCCTTGAATCCTGTCCAGTGTAAGTGAACGAAAGAGATAGAGCTATTAGTCGTCGTATATCTCTGTCTTTTTCTCTCCGTGAAACTAGTCAGGTTTTGACACTTTATAATACAAAGCCTTTTCTTGTTTAAGTGAATATGAAATGGGCATTGCCTGGGAAAATAAAAAAAATATATGACATTTAAAATATATCCTGTGACATTGAAAATAATAAGTTTAAGAAAAAACTCTTGGAAATTTTCTTATTCTTAAAACTTGCTTCCAATTCTTTAAATTCACAGACAACTCCGTCGGTCAACGGCACACAAATACGACCTTACAAATAATATTGTGAATGAATTTCATAAAGCTTATCAACCAAGACGTTATATAGTACGCGATAACTCATTCAGTTGCGCTATTAAAGTAATCAGATTACCAAAAGCATATTTCAACTCTCTTATACAGCAGCGTCATTAAGCACGGTGCTAAAGTTGCAAGCGCTCTAGTTTCGCGGCTAATCGTGCTTGTGGGTAATTTCATTGTTATAGTGTCGTAACGGTGCTAACGGTCACTGCTGTACGGCTGACATGCGTTGTCGCTTCATTAGGTCGTAGAAGGGTCAGTTATCGACGACATACGTGACTAAATTGCTGGTGTCTATCCGTTATGATGGGTGGAACGCGTTCATAATGCAGGACAATGCAGGTGCCGTTGATGAGTCACTTAACTCTTTGTCAGGTGTAAAATTTATGGTTCCACTATGGAAGGTAATTTCATTGATACAATTTCATTTGGTAAACTAGGTCCTCTTAGGTTATCTATGTTTAAGCACCTTTCCAGTCTTCCCAAAACTAACCGTGTGGCCATCACAATAGAGTATTTAATGACATAGACCTATTTTCATAATCCCGCGCCCGGTTTAAAGATTCTGTTTTAAATTTATACAAGCTTTAATATTTCACTGTATTTCTGTTGTTTAATATAATTTTTATCATTAAGTCTTAATTAAATACCTACTACACCTACCCAAATACCTACCTACTTAATTATATACTTGTGGGAGGACCTTGTGCAGGGTCCGTCCGGGTTGGTACCACCATCTTATCCATTAACCTACCGCCAAGCAGCAGTGTTCGCATTGTTGTGTTCCGGTTTGGGAATAAGACAGCCGGTGAAATGACTAGCATAGAGGCATTCCATCATAGTCCTCAGGGTTGGCAACGCATTTGCAGTCTTGTGAATGCGAATGTCTATGGGTCACAGTTTCCACTTACCATCAGGTGGCTTGTGTGCTCGTTTGCCTTCCCATGCCATAAAAAAAAACTACATTGCATTCCATAACTTCAACTTAGTATTTTTAGATACATTCAGGGAAGCATCTGTATCTATATTACAAATACAAATTACGTTACACTCTATGTATGTTTCTGTGTTATCTCCTAAATAAATAAATAAATGGCCAACAAATACATTACATATATCGTAGAAACGATTTAATCTCTCTCTTAATTTAAGAGCATTGCTCCTGTCGGTGGAGTAATTTCCAATCTTGTATCCTGTTTGTCAGCTCTTTGACCTCTTTATACGACTCGACATGCACCTTTTTCTTGATTTAGTCCATGTAAACTGCAGCTTTATACTTTAGTTTAATCTTGAAAATTCATAAACCATTGGAACGAGTGACACGATAATGACCCAAAGATTATAAGAATCTTTGAGTTGGGCACACAATGGGTAAATTACAAGTCATATCTGCACAATAAAGTAATGGCTGCGTTTATTTGACTTTACAAATAAAATAACAATGTGTCTCTAACAAAGCCTAACGAAATAAAAGAGAGGGAATGAGGCCATCGGGTTAGGAGGTTCGCACTCTAGCTTAGTGTCGTCAACGGTTAGAGCCTTGGGAGATCTGAGTGTCTAGAATCAACTCAATATAGGGTAAAGGCACCAGTGGTCAGCCAGAGACTAGTAGTCGACCTTATAATGTGTGCGAAGAGTGGAAAATAAATATTTCGTACTCTTCCCAGTCATACGGAGTATAGGCAGAGGCTGACATTAGGTTTCCGGCTGACCACTGGTGACTTTACCCTAATCGCTCATAATGGTTTTACATACCAGCATGAATAAAATCTATATAAAACTTAACTAGGGGACAATCCCACGCCAATTGACTAAGTCTTTGGGTGGAGCTCAGTAGAGCTAATTTTTAAAGAAAGAACGTAAGAATTAACCCTTCTTCTGACGCCGTCGGATCAAAATGTAAATGTAAATGTCTAACAAAACTCTAAAAATAAAATTAACAAACAAAGCATAAACACATGAACTATTGAAATAGTGCAAACACAAAATTAATAGATTGATCATAATTGGTCATGGTCATTATGATCAGATCAGTTCTTAAACATCATTTTTTTATTATAATCACGGGACAATCTAACACATTGATATAGTCCCAAACTAAGCTCTAGGCTTGTACTATGGGTACCACGATACAAATACTTATATAGAAAAATGAATTAAGTTCGGTTTAACCATACCTACAATTAAAAGTTAATACTAAACGTATTTAAATTTAAATAAAACTAAGCTACTGAAATATTAAAGATGTAAATAATAATCACCACTATAAAATAACACCCCCTCTAGCAGGTCCGCTCGCGGCATGGTCCCTATTACACTGACTGCAACCTCTCTGGATAGCTAGCCCAATCTTTGGGATCTCCGGAGGTGTCTATGTCTACCTAATATTTGTTTGTTTACAATGCTTTCACAGCAAAGATATCTTCCATACCAAAATAAATTAAAATAAATTTAGCTGTTTTATTAATTAATTAATTTTAAAATATGACAATGAGTATGTATTAAATAATTATAAAATAGCAACTCCATGGATTCTAGAACCACGGTATGCCACTAAAAGTCCTAACCCTTCATATAACACGTTTCTGTTAGGGTGTGAGATTTTTGCTAGTTTAAGAGTTTATTGTTTATTACTTTATTACCTTATTATTACTTAATGTAACTTACTTTGAAGTATAATTATGTATGGCGCTTCTTTTCCGCAATGATGGCCTTGTCCGAAGCGCTGGTAGATTCACTGTACATTACCGACGTGTAAAAGAGCCCGCATGTGGCCAATTTACTGCATAAATATTTTGAATTTTGAATTTTGAAAAAGAAATGCCTTGCAGTCGTTATCAATCGTTGCAACTCTAGCCCTAGATCAGATCACGTACCAAAACAGCTTACCGTAAACGCAAACCACAAACGCAATGGTAGCAGAAAAAGCGTTTCCCCGACGACCCGAACGGTACCGCGACCGTTACCGTGCCGCTAACGGTTGCGTAACACAACCTTCGTCTAAACATGCGCATACGCAGGAGTTTGCGCTGTGAACATAATATGCTAATTTGCGTTGTGTGACGTCACGGGGTTCCATAGGTGTAATGGCCATTGTGTAGTTTAAGAGGCCACATGTACAAGATCGAAAAGAGATGGTGTATGTGTTTCCGTCGGGGCCGGATTGACCACGACGGGTCCCGTAGGCAATGCAATTTTGGGGCGCTTTTAAGTTTTAGTAAGGTGCGCGGGTTCCCTTCACTGCCTAATGGATAATCCGGCCCTGGTTTCCGTGCAAAACACGTGAGGTGGAGATAGTTTTCACGGATACATACTTTGATACACAGAAAACATTCAATACTCCTACGAGACGCTTAATAAGATGAGAGACAGGCTATTGTCGGTAAAAAAGAAGAACGCCCCAATTGCAAAAATGTCTAAGTCTAGAAGAACAATATCACACCTAACGTTGTTCAAAACAGTGATCCTAGAGATAGTTATTTAAGTCAGGTGCCATTTAAGCAGTGGGAATCGAACCCGGGACCAACCGCTACCTTGGAGGATCACTATCAACAAGGCTAAACGCGTCATCAATTTAATTTTACAAGATAACTAGTATAATGACGTATTACGTAGTATATGAAGCATATCCTTCTTGCAACAAACTAATTATACAAGCCTTTCATGCAGCATTGACATGCCTAGAAACAAATCCATCAAGTATTTAGGCCGCAAGAAATTCATTTGCATGATTTCCAATAGACGGGTAAGGAGAATGCCTTCCGTCCGCATTCTGTCGTATAATACCCACCATTGTGTAGACACGCCTTTACTGTGTTAGTAAGAGTACATACATAAGTATTTAGATTAAATATACACAATGGGTTTGGTATGTAGGGTAAATGTCCCAGAGATGGGACCACAGTGAATTAACAAGTTTTTTTTGCTGAAATAAGAAAGGTAGATACTTTCAAACGAACATTGTATGTTAAACATGTTAAACATTTACATCTTTTTATTGCATTTCTCTTACTTACTACTTTTACTCGTCAAAATCTACCAGTGTTTCTGAAAATAAGAACACTACTGAAAAGATAGGTATATGTATTAAAAAACCGTAAGTAAGTATTCATTAACTGTGTAGTGTACCCTACCACCTGTTAGATTTATATGTAGTTGTGAAATCAAGAAGATATTTTGTTTGTTTACTTTAGCTGAATTCTGTAACAATTCAGTTTATGCTAACTTTTAACAGTTTTAACTTAAAGCAAATTTTCAGTTTTTCACAACCTTTTTTTTAATTATTGCCAACACTTAATAGTTAAACTATCAAGATATGTCTTAAAAAAAATGATAATCGTTATATCATAAGTTCATAACTAATAATTATGATTAAGATCGACGTAGTTTAATTTCTAATCAACAAGATATTTCGCTGGTGCAAATAAAATGCTACAAAAAGTTGAAAAATCTTCATTCAAGACGTTCTCATGCGATCGGAGCACACTGGGGCAGTTCTACACATTTTTTCGTTTAATAATAATCAACGGCAAACGCATTTGGTTGAAGTTATTAAAAATGTTCACTTAATTATACAAAATAGATCAATAAATATCAGGGGACAATGTCACACCAATTGACTTAGTCCCAAAATAAGCTCTAGGTTTGTACTATCGGTACTAGACAACGATATAAATACTTATAGAGAAATATATACTTAAATACATAGACAACATCCATGACTCAGGAACAAATATTCGCGCTCATCACACAAATATCTGCCCTTCACGGGATTTGAACCCCGGATTGCTAGTTTCATAGGCAGGGTCACTAACAACTTACTCTCTTATTCATAAAAGTGCAATAGCTAAAGTGTGCTTGAAATATGCTCTGTCCTTATCTATCATTATGAAAGAATTTGACAGAAAGGAACAAAGAATACTTAAAAAAACAGGTTTATTGCGCGTTTATGAATAAGAGTCATTAACTTTGTGTTTGGTGATCACGAAATGGACCAATTTAAAAAAAGAGCTCAACTAGTAATGTTTATTAGGGTACATGACAACAGAACGCATGATAGATTTTCCGACAGTGCGTTATTTATTTAAAGTCAAGACTAACGACAACATGTATTTTTTCCAAGGCATTGGGAACGCCTTGGCGATGAGAGGGTTTGGGTTTAGGGCAATTAGTGTGACATTGTCCCCTGATATTTATTTATTTGCTCTTACTCTATATAGGGTAAAGTCATCAGTGGTCAGCCAGAGACCAGTAGTCGACCTTATACGAGTGTGAAGGGTGGGAATTATATCTATCGTACTCTTCCCACTCATACAAAATATAGGCAGAGGCCGACTACAGGGCTCTGGCTGACCACTGGTGACTTTACCCTAGTATGTTATAACAGAAAGAGACATCTATACTGTTGACGGGCAATTATTAGTCTAAAAAATCCCCGTGTAAACCACCTTTAAGCAATGACGGGAAGATAGATACTTTGTATACAAGAATTATCTCCGTAGAATCACCCGGCATTTTTTGTCCGTCTTCTACTCCGAACGAAAGTCGGAAACAAGCGGAACAGCAATTACCTCTATATCATGCTATGCACATATCGTTTATTATGTTTTTCCGAGAGCCGATGCAAATTCAGTTCTGTAATAAGGAACATGAAGTTTAGTTTTTATAGAAACTTGAATGAAGTCACTTTCTTTTAGTATTGCGTGGGAAGTTAAACGGTTAATGTGATTATGCTTTAAAAACGAGTTAAATATTGATTTGGTTTACTATTTCAACTGGAGTTATTTCTTCAATATATTGACAAAAATAATTACATACATACATACCATCACGCCTTCATCCCAGAGTGGGGTAGACAGAGCTACAGAATTACCAACAACTCTAACAACTTGTTGTTAATTCTATAAAAACATTTTGCAAAAACAGGCTAAGATGTTTACGATGTGTATATTAGTGACAGGTTGCAAGCCCATCGCCTAACAATACTACAAGCCTTTTTTCCCTTAGTCGCCTCTTACGACTTCCACAGGAAGATATGGAGTGGCACTATTCTAGGCGGCCGGGAACCACACAGCAAAATAATTAAAATAGAGAAAAATTGTTTAAATCCATCAAGCCGTTTAGGCTGCAGAACGTGCCAAGCAAATAAACATATATACATACATACATACACTCAAAAAACACAACGCTCCTGAAGCTTTCAGGTAAAAAGTAGGCCAAGTTCTCCCAAATACAGTTGGTTAAGTCATACCAATATATTGACATTAGAATAATTTTAAGCCATAATTTGGCTGTTTTTAGGGTTCCGTACTCATAGGGTAAAAACGGGACCCTATTAGTAAGAACCCTCTGCCAGTCACCAGGCTGTATCTCATGAACCGTGATAGCTAGACAGTTGAAATTTTCACAGATGATGTATTTCTGTTGCCGCTATAACAACAAATACTAAAAACAGAATAAAATAATTATTAAGTCGGACTCCCATGCAAAAAACGTGTTTTTTTCCTTTTTTTGCGAGATGTTAATAACGGCAACTGGTATAGTGTCTAATGTTGTATAGATAATGGTACGAAACCCTACGTGCGCGACTGACGTGCTTCGTCCGACGCGAACTTGGCCGGCATATTCATGCGAAATCGCAGTTTTCTGGTACTAAAGAGTCTCTGAGCTAGGCTGCGGACGGACAGACATGGCAACACTACTAGTATAAGGGTTAAGTTTGAGTAGACTCCGGCGTTGTGTTGATAAATAAAAAATAAAAAAACATATAAAAAAAAAAAAAAAAAATTATTTAAGAAAATTGGCCAGATGGAGCAATACAATTTCCGGGAATCCAACCCGGCACCGCTAACATTCCCCGTATCGTTAGTTGAAACTAAAAAGTAAAGAAACCACTTCACATTTACGATTGTATCCAATACATGACAGATTGAAAACTGTAAAGATAATTTACCAACGGTTTCCAATCCACCAGCGAGACGTGACCCTACTATCGCGTAACGACTCGTGAAGCGGGGTCTCAAGTTACACTGGCACCGGGAGTTTATGTAATGATATATATTACATTGTTACTGGCCATCGTTATCACATGATCTTGCGCTTATGTAACTTCCGTCACCACTTCCTGAGCTTCGTGCTTTCAAAGCTTGAGCTTTAGATGGAGAATGTAATGCTAATGATCAATATATTATGTATACTTGAGTAACAGCGTATTGAGTCTGTTGGTAGTGTGGCTTTTTGAGTATGACGGTAAAGTGACATTGCACTAAAATGTGTACCTATAGGTACTTAAATAATTTTATCTACTCTCATATCGTAAAGTTCGAATTATAAACTTCAAAACGAATTTATATTGAGGCATCACTACATAGTATAAAACAAAGTCGCTTGCGCTGTCTGTCCCTATGTATGCTTAAATCTTTAAAACTACGCAACGGATTTTGATGCAGTTTTTTTTAATAGATAGAGTGATTCTTAAGGAAGGTTTATATGTATAATACATTCCACGCGGGCGAAGCCGCGGGCGGGTCGCTAGTACTTTATAAACACAATACCGAAATAAATAAAAAAAATACTTTATAACATTATTTCTCTAACAAAATAATGTTATAAAGTAATTTTTTACCATTACGATACAAGTTAATCCAAAAAGTTAACGTCACCAACGAGGTTCCATATCAATTATTTTTTTATAATGGAACGCATGCGGTTTGCGTCATTTTTACAGCATTACAAAAAGTTTTCATTCCAATTTTTAATTGTCTGTGACAGCCAGCGCCCGCTTTAACGCATGCGCGGTGATGTGCTAGGTTCTGGCGCCATTCATTGAATACGATTTGCTTACTTTATTAACTTTGATCTTTTATTTAGTGGGTCGAATCGCAATGTATGAGAGTAGATAAAGTAGTGTATGAAACTGCACATAACTAGGTATTAAAATACTCGTGTGATACTATTAAAAACCTCGCCTAGCGGCTCCGATCTTAAACACACACTCGTATGTATGTATGTAAACTCTTTATTGCACAAAAATATAAATATTACAATATAAATATTAAAGTAATGTACAAAGGCGAACTTATCCCTAAATGGGATCTCTTCCAGCTAACCCTGAAGTTAATGAGTTAGGACAATGCATAGGGTTGGACACATACAAGTTTGCACAAAAAATATCAAAAACAGATGATAATACCAATCTCGTGTTTTAATACCCCTCTTTATGCAACAATTTCATAAACTACTTATATAAATTTATCATGTAAAATGAATATTATAATAATATCACAGTCTTAATCATTTATAATACATACATAAACTTGGGGTAGGCTACAGAATTACCAGGAACTCTAAATATTCGTTGATATTTCTAATGTTTCCGTAAATCCGACTCGCACTTGGCCCGTTTTTTTAAAACACACCACTTTTGAGTAAGTGATTGAAATTACGAAATACGGCTGGCACATAGTCATAGTCATAGTCATTTATTCAGTAACAATAAACATTGCATTTGAAATATTAATTTAAGACACACAAATTAATTTAAGACACATCATTAGTCCATAAAAGAATACATAATATTTGAACATACATTTAAGAATATTATATACGTATCAAAATTAATCAATTAGGTACACGAGTCACAGAAATCCTCAACTGAATAAAAACACTTCCCCAGCAAAAAAACTTTTAGCTTATTTTTAAACATATTTATATTTGAAAGCAACTTCATTTCCACAGGCAACTTATTAAAAAGAACAATTGCCTGGTAACTCGCCGAGTGCTTTAATACTTTAAGCCTAGTTTTGGTGGACTGTGGGAGATTTTTCCTCCGTGTCGCAAGTCGCTTTTTTCGCTCTTGGGGTGATTCTATATTTGTTATATTCTTTATAAGGTCAGAGAGAACTATATGGATGTATAGGCAAGGAACAGTGAGAATTTCAAAATCCAAGAAATATTTCCTACAAGATGTACTCTGAGGTATTCTCGCCATAATCCTGATAGCCCTCTTTTGGGCAACAAAAGCCGTGTTAACATTATACTTAAAGCTATGTCCCCAGAACTTAATACTGTATCGCAATCTCGATTCTACCAGTGCATAGTATACCATTTTGATTTGGGACATGTTTACCTCCTCTCTTAGGCTTCTTAGTGCGTAGCAGGCTGAACTAACGGAATTTGCGATCGCTGACAATTCGGTTTTCCAGTTTAAGCTGGAGTCGATAAGAACACCGAGGAATTTGACTGAATTCACTTGGTGGATAGGAGCATCATTTAAATGGATCTGTAGCACATCCTTGTTTCTCGCAGTGGTTTTAAAAAGCAAAGCATTGGTTTTACTGCAGTTCAGTCTAACTGCCGCACTCAGAGACGTCAATTAAACTTAATGATTGATTAAAGTTGCTGCTGTCACATTCTTTGCTGTAGCAATAGAATAAGACAACACGTCACTTAACAAGCATTAAAAATTGATTGACGTCTCTGAGTGCGGCAGTAAGATTGTTATTTTCGAACCAGACGTGAAAGGCTTTCAGAGCGTTGTTTACCTTCTCATTTAATTCCGAAATACTTTCTGCAGATATGATGGCATTTGTGTCGTCAGCAAACGTCACATGCTTAATTTTAGAGTAATCAAGGTATAGGCCAGTTTACAGGCCGGGCTAGTATTTTTTTATATTAATTTGGCAACTTGTTTATGTAAAATGTTAAGTTTACATACATACAATGTGGGTACGAAATTGTGAATAAATAATATAATCGTTATAATTACCAGAATAAAGTCTTCTTTGTAGTTGACTGAACAACCTGAAACAAAAAAATGTAAATTAGAAAACAATTCACAAAACAAATACAATACACAACTTACAGGAAATACCGTGTATATTTCTACATTTCATAATTTCCTATAAACAATAACGTAACCGTTCTACTTTTGCTTTGCTAAAAAAGGGGAGGGCAGAAAGAGACAAAACATCTATATTTATCACGTTCATCCCTAGTTGGTTTCATTAGAATTTTTCAGCAATGTCCTTTCTTAATCTAAATTGACAACTTGCCAAAGCAAACTCTACCTTAACTTTGAACTAAATTTGTAATACGGCTAAAGCCTCTATCAACCTGTACTAGACGGAAACAGGTAGTGTTATCGGCGAGGTCGTTGACCGCAGATAAGGGCGGGCATACAACCGTTTCCTGGCTGAATGGAGTTAAAATTAATGTTCTTTAGATTTTAATCATAGTGTTATACAACTATGGTTTTAATAGGTTCTCGGCTCTATTTGTGATTCTAAAACACAAATAAATAAAAAAAACTTGTAGGAGTCTGCGAGTAAACTGTATTCTGGAAATGTTAACGACCATTGAAATCAAAGAAAATGTGTGGAATTGACTTTAGCTGGCGCACGGTCACACCGGCCGCGTATGTCAATTCTATATCGTCGGTGATACTGCAAAAGCGCGTAACTAACAAATTTATGATAGAGCAAAATAAACCTTACCGTCTTATTAAAAAAGTGCATTTTGCTTGCTTTAAAATGTTACTTACGCGGTTTTGCAGTTTCACCGACGATATGTTTTGTCAGTTTTCGGAAGTCGTTAGGTTTTGTAGAATACCACTTGTCCAGTCTAGTCCACTGATTATTTTCATAACTGTTTAAACTAAAAATCTTATGGCTTAGGCAGTATACTAGGCTGACATAGTGAATCGCGTCTTTCTATGACGATATTTCTGCCGCGACTTAATCGCGAGCATGCCGTTTTTGTCCAGGGGCCCTAGCCAAGATGCAAATTCTACTAACGATTTCTTTTCTATCACTCAAAGTCGATTGACGGTCTCGTGCGTTACGACAACCCATGTGGTCAACTGTCATCCCATACATTTTGAGCGATAGAAAAGTAAAACCTTAGTAGCGTTTGCATCTTGGCTAGGGCCTCTGATATTTGCAAAAAACTTTAAACATGTCAACGTGGATTTTATTTTTTATTTTTTGTTGAAAGCAGTGATAATCCCCAATCTGCCTTATTAACCTTAACTTAACTGGAAAAAAGCCTTCCGTCTATTGTCCTATGTGGTCAAAGACAAGCACTTGTTACACTTATCCAGCATGTATGAACCCGGCCTAATCGCAATTATTTTTATCGCTAGCAACCCACGCCTATAGCAGTTGTGAAATTCACACAAAACTGCGGATCGCGTGCGTACGGACAGCACGACAAGTTTCTAATGAAGTCAAAAACTAAATACCATAGAAGGCGGCGAACTACAATGTAGTGGTTGAAGCAATATATACTCTATTGTTAACCACATTCAATTTAAAATGCTTTTACTATTACTATGCAGTTATCTGCCTTCTTTGGTTTTACAACAGAAAACTGGGAACACAAGATTCTCTAGATAATTGACCTGATTGTTTTAGTATTTGTTTGTTTTTATTGTTCTGTTTTGTTTTCTTGGATGGTATTGTGTTTGCGACATGTAAGCTTTGTATTTAAATAACCTACTTCTGTATTGATCTAAATTTTCGTTTGACATAGATTTCCAAAATAAATAACTCTTACGTATAATATGGTACACACTGTCAATATTACTTTTTTAATCATTTATTCGGTTAATTTGTTTGTACAGATGTGCTTAATAATATGTAATAACAATTACATTCATAAGTACATAACTTAACAACTGTTTTTGGATTTTACTCACAAACACTTGGAAACATTCCTTCGCAAAAAAAAGCTCAGTACCTACAACATTGAAATTTAATTAAAAAACATTCTACTTTTTGCTCTGACCCTACTCCAAATTGACTTCGATCACAGGCGATTGCACGCATGCGCGTAGGCATGCCATGCTCGCAACTGGTCCAAGGTTCGGTGCCCGGCACGCACTAATCATTTCGAACGTGATACCCAACTGTTAATTACCCTAATTTGAGCAATAACCTTACTGACAGGCCGACAGGCATAACTAATGCTGGTAATTTTAGATATAATTATTAGAGTAAATTGGCGTCCATTTGTAATTTCGCACCAACAGATTTAATATTATGAAGAGGCCTTTGCCCAGCAGTCGGACACTGAATAGGATTTGGCGACTTAAGCATAGTTGGTAGTGACACTGCCTACAAAGCTAGCGATCCCTGGTTCGATAACCGTCTGGGTAAATATTTGAGTGAGCGCAATAAGTATTTGTTTGAGTATTATAATTTATTTAGCTGTCTAGTACCCATAGTATAAGACTAGAGTTTAGTCCGAGACTAGGATAATTGGTATGAGATGGTCCGCGGATATTCATCAACTATTTATTTTTAATATACAGTCTGTGATCGAATTCGAGATCAAAAGTGTAAGCAACGGATTGCCATCATAAAAAAACAAATCCAAGTGATGGTTAGTTTAAAATCATTGAAATAAAAATAAAAATAACAATAATCAGGGTAATATAATATTGTGTGAAGAGTTAAAAATATTATACTTATAGTCGAGTCCGGAATTAGGCGAACTAACTTGACAGCCGAAAATGTTGCCAGACATAGGAAAAAATAAATAGTGATAGGTTTATGTCGACACAAATATGTCGATATAACCTTGTGCCTTCTATAAATCTGATTATATTTATATTTTATCAAGTAATTGTCGTCGAAACTTTCTCACTCATACATACTTGCCAAATAGGGAAAAACTACAGCAATTTTTACTATATAATATGATCTGAAGGATGTACGGTTTAAAGCGGATATTTACGATACTTACTCCTCAAATTAGGAATAAAATACAAAAAAAATGCTGACATTACAACAGGCCATTGTGATCCTTTTAGGTGGCTTCCGTCGGGCTAGTACGGTACATTTCATGTACCATCAGTACCATACATATAGCATTCATTCCTTTCTTGCTGGCAAATATGAAAATGCGATAGAGACAAACGCTATATATCGTCGATGATAATTGCAAATCCGTTATGTGTTCGATTTAATTAATTTTATACGCTAATAAGTATTGTTGCTAGGTTACAATCTGACCAAAAGAATCAATCATAGGATGACAGAAAGCCGAATAGCTTGCTTGCTTTGTTTTTTAGGCATGGTCCGAACTGTCAACAAAACAAAATGGCGGACTGTGTCGTTAACGATGTCTAAAACGATGTTCGATGTATTTTTAAATCCAACCAATTTTTATTATTATTATTTTGCTTAGTAAAATTATTAGTTAGATTCCAAACACAATAATAATGATAAACTAGACTTTTTAAATATCGATATTAACAGCACTAGCCAAACTGTGGCAACATTAGTGTACAATGAACTGTCAAGTTAGTTCGCCTAATTCCGGACTCGACTATAGGCTAACTATAATTATACTTTCTTTTATTCCTTATTTATGTTGTTTGAATAAAATATATGGAGTTTTAATTTATGCTACTGGCAATGGTAAGAAGTTTTAAACATTTGGTCCGTAATTATAATAATTGTACTGTTAATGCAATACGGCAATATCGTTTATCCTTTGGTATCGTTGCTATCTGTTGTTAAATTAAGAACTATGGAATCTCAGTCGGGCCCTTCAAATAAAAAGGACAACCTCTCAACGCCAAAGAAATGTCAACGCAGTTCTATGTCCGTTAGTGAGAAAGTTATGGTGATGAAAGCCTATAAATATTTCTACAAAACATCTCTTTTAGCGAGACTCACGCTTTTTAGAATTGATACGTCAAATGTGTGAAACCACAATCAATGAACGAGAAAGCTTCATCAAGTACATAGTCAATTTTATACTCCGAACAGTTCGACCAAATTAATACAGTTCCACATCCACTGCTGACCGACCATCGCTCTTTTAATAAAAACGAAGTCAAAACGCCGCGATGATTCGCATTCACATAAATAAACTTCAATAAGTATTTTAATTTAGATATTTGATGGACGGCGAAAGTTCGATTCCGGATCTGAAGTAGATTCATTTATATCTTTGATTGTATTTGGAATTTTAATCAGAAATCGAAATTGTAAGCTTCCGGAATGATTATTGCTGCTATGACCATTATATCTTCACAAAAAATGATAATTGAAACGAGACTTACTTTTACTAGCGCAATTTTTTGTATAAGAAATTATTTCAGTGTTGCCTTACGAACATAATATAGTTTGACACAGAGCGTGACGCCTATAATAAAATTGTCTAATTGGCTTTTTTGGCAAACGATAAATTATTGTACCATGTTATTTAATTTCTAAAACTGCGAAATCAATTAAAAATCAAGACAACTATTTCTAATTATTCAGCTATTAAAACATTAACTACTAGAAACATAATAAATGGCGATGGTGTTGAATGATCATCATAGCAGCTGAAAGACGTCCAAGAAATGACATAATTAGGTAGACTTCCCTATATGTGGTTATTAATTCCTTCAAATTAATTTCACGTTAACAACAAACTTAAAATAGACAACTTTTTTCCGTGGCTCCTGTTGTAGAACTTGTCGTCATTATATCAAACCTTTTGAGACAAGATTCGAGGCCTAGCCAAGGTGCGCTGCTAAAGTGTCTGTTTTCTATCGACTCTAAATGTATGGAGTTGCCATCTATCATCAGCTTACAATCCCATCCAAGATAAAGCACCAACACTACTGAAGCAACCTAACACCTGCAGGAAAAGTAAGGAGACCCTTCCGATGATCAATCCCGGATTGTCTCATAATCTATAAAATCTCAAAAGAGCCCAACTCCGATTACTAACTGGAGCCATAACTGGCCATGCCTTGTTTAACAAACACTTGTTCACATTAACTGATACAGACAGCCCCCTGTGCAGAGCCTGTATGACGGCGGAGGAATCCGCAGCCCACGTCATCATGGATTGCCTTGAGGTGGCAACATACCGGGCACGTCACCTCGGAACACCAAGGTCGCTACCACAAGCCATTGGCAACATCAAGGGTTTGCTAGGCTTCCTGGTAGAACTGGGTTGGCAAGAGTAGTGTCAGCAACCCAGCACGCAAAAAAGGCGCATACATTGGGTCGTCGAGTTGCGGACAATAGCCCGTTATAACCTATACATCAATCCCATGCATTTTTTCAATTTTCGATAAACGCTAACTTAACGTTATACATCTTGACGAGGGCCTGAGATGAACGCTATTGAGTTTCTTAACGAGACAACGGATCTCCTGGTCGCCAAAGTTCATCTACTCGTACTTAACTGACTCAATCTATCAAAAACAATCAAAAACTTTTTACAGTCACACAATGTTACAAACTCATTAGAAGTTTTTCAATAAATAGGACTTAGGTGAATGTTTTTTGCCAACTTTTTTCTTCCAACTGAACACCTCTAACACTTTTCCTTTTTCTCATTACATAATGTGCTAAATACTCCAGTTAATAGCATACTTTTAACTAATATTAGCGTTTAACACAAGAAAATAGAAATTAAATTATAGCCCACACCGCCTTTGTTTAAAGAAAACTAATTATAGGTCACAGCTAGCGTCGGATCCACACGAGTGGTCGTCGTTACGAATCTGCTCGCTCGTGAGTAAGATTCGTAACAATTTTTTTCTTACGATCTATTTGTTACTTTTTGTTCGGCTCTGTCACGCTGTGTGGATCTGGCGTTACGCAAGTGTCACCCAAATTTTAAAGGGCTTTTAAAACACAGAAACGTTTTAAAAAATTGCTAGCAAATACAACTGGAATTGCCGCCACTTTTTTACAGTTGTTTTTTTTCTTTAGGATGAAGAAGGCACACGAGCACACAGGCCACCTGATGGTACGTGGGATCTGTGACCATAGACATTTGTGATCTCACGACTACAACCTAGAGACTGCAATCCTAAAACAACGAATCGCACCTTCAGAACAATAGTGACATAATTCAGAAATTTTGATTTTCGAGTTACGACTTTAAAAATGTATGACTTTAAGTCATAAATTGATTATTTTAGTTAGTTTGTAAGCTTGTTTAGTTTGAAAGCTGAAATTTTGAATTAGGTCACTTCTGAAGGTGCGAAATGTATTACCAACTCTGCGCACAAGATGAAATGTCTCTATGCTAGTAATTTCACTGGTGGCCTTATCCCTATACTGGAACACAACAATGCGAACACGGCGCCACAGTGGATCGAAATGAATAAAAAATGGACATTCGCATTTTTTTCTAAAAATCCTATTTTAAAATATGCTTTTCGGTTGGAAATTATGTGAAGAATAAAAAAAATTATATAACATTTTTCAAAATGAGGCTTATTTTAAGCAGAAAAAAATAAAATGTGTTTTTTTTGTATGAAACTAAAAAATAGGTATCTTATTGTAAGAAAACCGTAATCGATCTCGCTTTCAAACCTTTAGAATATCATTGTCCTACTTTAGAACAGTAGAAAATAGTTAAAACCTTATCTCAGTAGGTGCCCGTTTTTTTTTTATAGTCCAATCAAAAGTCAGTAAATACAACATTTTCTTAGTTATGTATTTTTTTATTTTCATTGAAAAAACGGTATATTCATAACAATTAAGTATAAAAATAAAATATTTATGACATTTTTTTTTTTTTTTTTTTTTAATTTATTCAGGAAACAAACAGCCATCCAAATTAAAAATAACATAAAACAAAATTACTAATACACAAAATTAACAAAAAAACTTACTTATATTAATTTTAATACAGATAAATACAAGTTTTTTCAAGAAAATGGTTCTAAATTACATTGAAATCGAAACATTTATTGCGATGGTTTTACTAACTATGATAGTAACAAAAAGTTTAAATATAGATCTAAGATACAATGTATTTTTTTTATAACTTGTAATTGTTGATTTCAAGTATATTTTAACTTTTTGTTACTATCATAGTTAGTAAAACCATCGCAATAAATGTTTCGATTTCAATGTAATTTAGAACCATTTTCTTGAAAAAACTTATCTGTATCAAAATGTCATAAATATGTTATTTTTATACTAAATTGTTATGAATATACCGTTTTTTCAATGAAAATAAAAAAATACATACTTAACTAAGAAAATGTTGTATTTACTGACTTTTGATTGGACTATAAAAAAAAAACGGGCACCTACTGAGATAAGGATTTAACTATTTTCTACTGTTCTAAAGTAGGACAATGATATTCTAAAGGTTTGAAAGCGGGATCGGTTACGGTTTTCTTACAATAAGATATCTATTTTTTAGTTTCATACAAAAAAAACACATTTTATTTTTTTCTGCTTAAAATAAGCCTCATTTTCACATAATTCCTCACATAATTTTCAACCGAAAAGCATTTTTTAAAATAGGATTTTTAGAAAAAAATGCGAATGTCCATTTTTTATTCATTTCGATCCACTGTGGCGGCGGTAGGTGAAAGGGTATGGTACCATGCACGAGGTCCTACCACCACTAAAGATATAACTTCATCTCTAAAAGTTTGTTAGGATGTTTGGAAATTTAAAAATTGTTTGTTTAAAATTTGTTTGGAAAATGACTGACTGCTGAGTTTCTTGCGGCGTTTCTTATCAGCAGTGGTCTCCTCTTGTGAAGCGCTGGTAGATTCTTGACGAGTAAAAGTGCCCGTGCGGCCTACTTACTGAATTATCTTTACTCACACATTAATGGATTTGTATAGATACAAGTAGGCACCCAAATAGTCTACGTCTTGGATATAAGACACGAAACGTTGCAAACGATGAACAAATGGTATCCATTCTTGGTAATTTCCAAGAGTATTCTTAATTTTTGTACAGAAAGAGATTCTGCATTGCTTTTTTCGTTAAATCTTTAAAAAAAATCTGCAACCACATCGCTATGAAGCAGGTTTTGCTGGTAACAAGTGAAACGTAACCATACAGTAGGTACCCTTACCATGACTTACAATTACCGTACTCGTTAGCAAGTCGAATGCTCTGTCCCACGCACTCTATAAGAATACCGTGAGGACTGCGAGGGACAGAGCATTCGACTCGCAAGCCAAACCTTGCAGACGCTTACAATCCTTCGCGATTCTTGTGCCGTTCTCTCTATAATTGGGAATAGAAAGAGTCGCTAACAGCCTTATCGAATTCAAGGTCCGTGGGCAACTTCCGGCGCAGGCGCAGGGCTGGGTCTAGACCGGTTCAGGGCTCGGCCACGCGTGCAAGAAACCAACACAAGAGACTAGTGAATTGCGGAAAACGCATAAAGACTGTCTAACCAGTGGTGTAACTGATTCAGGCAGAGGCTATATTGCCCTCCTTGTAAAAAAAAATACAATTGAATGGAGGACCTCCTTCTTTTTTTGAAGTCGTTTAATAAAGATAAAGATAAAGATAAAGACATTTATTCAGTAAGTAGGCCGCACGGGCACTTTTACACGTCAAGAATCTACCAGCGCTTCACAAGAGGAGACCACTGCTGAGAAGAAGCGCCGCAAGAAACTCAGCAGTCAGTCATTTTTTTAAATATATTTAATATTACAATGGTACCTACTACTTAGTCTAGCATTATATAAATCTATAAATAGCAAATTAAAAAATATTTCAAATATCCTGCGTAGTTTCCGCAGGAAAACACACCAAAATCTTAAGATAGAAAGAGAGAAAAGGAAAAAAAGAACTCCTACGTATGTGTATATAAGACGGTGCAAGATGACCACATAAGATTGATATGTTTTCCTACATCAACGGTGTCCCCCAGACAAGATAAAGATTTTGAATTAGAAAAAAAACAAATAAAAAATATATTATTGATTAAGTTTCGGGTTTAGGCCAAGCATGTTTGTCTATTAAATAGTCCTCGATCCTATAATACGCTTTAGACATTAACGACTTTTTCAAGTAATTTTTGAGTGCTGGAAAGGGTAACTTTAATACTACCTCAGGTAATTTATTATAGAAATGAATGCATTGACCAACAAATGATTTATGTACTTTACGGACGCGGAATTTTCGAATAGCTATTTTATTTTTATTTCTAGTATTTAAATTATGTATATCAGATTTTTTTGTGAAAGAATCCAAATTTTTTATAACATAAATAATATTCTCATAAATAAATTGTGACGCTACAGTTAAGATATTAATTTCCTTAAAAAGATCTCTTAAGGAGTCACGGGAATTTAAGTTGTAAATAGAACGAATGGCCCTTTTTTGTAACACAAATATAGTTTGTATGTCAGCTGCCTTACCCCAAACCAGAATACCGTACGACATAACACTATGGAAATAACTATAATAAACTAAGCGAGCTGTCTCAACATTGGATAGTTGTCTAATTTTCCTAACTGCGTAAGCTGCCGAACTTAGTTTACCTGCCAGTACAGCTATATGGGGACTCCATTGCAAATTTTTATCTATTGTTATGCCTAGGAAAACTGCCTTATCTACGATTTGCAAACGCTCGTCATTTAGAATAATACTAGAATCTAACGGTTTAACATTAGGGAAAGCGAATCTAACACATTTAGTTTTCTTAGCATTTAGTAGCAAATTGTTGCTAGTAAACCAATTAAGTACTTTAACTAGTGTGGAGTTTATGCTACTGAAGTCTATGGATTTTCTGTCTACCTTGAAAATTAGTGAAGTATCATCAGCATAAAGTACAATATCACAAAGTTTATCTACTGATGGTGGCAAGTCATTTATGTAAACCAAAAATAGAAAAGGACCTAAAATAGAGCCTTGAGGCACACCTATTTTCACTGTAGCTCCATCAGATTGTGTTTTGTTTACAACAACTGTTTGAGTTCTATCACTGAGATAAGAAGACAAGGGCGTTTGTCTCATAGAACCGTGTATGTATTAGTGATCTTATTTCTTAAGATGTTAGGCTAAATTTGCCTGATGCGTCCATTTTATTGTGAAGGGCCGTACTTTAAATTCCAATTAGTGCCGTATTAATAAAGTAAGACTATTCACTGGGTTGTTATTTTCAAGACACGTTATTGTAAACGTCATAGAAAACTGCCATTATGTGTCTTAAGATGGGCATCTCAGCTGATTTGGATGTGTGTGGTATCAGAATACTTTCACCATCCCGGGTGACATATGATACCCAAACTGTTTAAAATGAAATAAAATGGCGAAATGTCAATGATTAACATATGTACGAGTATATCGACGACCATTTAAAAACGCAGTCGGGTTTTTTCTTACAAAGAGGCGGTGCAGTAGAAGCAGTAGAAAAAGTAGGGAAGTCTAAGGCTAGTTTAATGACCATTAAGCTTGTCTAAGGCTACCGCCGCGTGCGCAGGACGCTGTCATCGACCGCGCCCGTTACTCGCCAAGGTGTTGCCACAGAATAAAACCGCAGACATGCTGTCACTTATCGAAACTACGAATACCTTTTTTTCTCCTCCTCTCTAAGGTACGTCTTGTCCACACCAATAAGATTAAAAGCCTTTCCGAGTTGACATTTATATGAAAATGCCTAGTTATCTGGCATCACTATAGATTGATCATCAGGTAAGTAAAAGTTTATAGACAAGTTCTGTGATATACCAGCGTTGTCTAAATCCCTGAATACACATGCAAAATATGTATAACAGTAAGTATGTTGATAAACGGCTAGTAGATATGTTGCCATGATAAAATGGTTTAATCGTTAAATAATTTATTCAAGGTAAGTATTGTTTCTTATAAATCCCTATCCAGTATCAATACAAACCCTACATTTATTTCATCATCATCATCATCAAGTCAGCCGAAAGACGTCCACTGCTGGACATAGGCCTCCCCCAAAGCTTTCCACTCAGACCGGTCTTACGGACGGATCCTTACAAGGTCGTCACTCCATCTTGTTGGAGGCCTACCTACAGCTCGTCTCCCGGTCCGCGGACGCCACTCAAGAACCTTCATTTATTTGATATACTCGTATTGTGGTTTAACGATGCGACATTGAAATGTATAAATTTATTGGAAGGAAAAATGAAATTGGCTTCAGCAACACAATGCATTTATCACACACAATGGTTTACCAGGGAAATAATGATAAACGGAAACGCTTTATTTTATTAGTAGGTATTGCTATTTTATTAAATTTACGACGTAATAACTTTATTACATAAATTACATATAGACAAGCCGAACTCAGAGACATTTTAGAGACAAGTAACTTTAATGATAAACGAAATCGTCGCTTCGGTACAACAATAAAGTCCAGGTAGACAAACGTCGCTTCTGTCTCTCTGTCAAAATTAGTCTTTGGTGCATTCAAAAAAGCGATGCGGTCATGAGCGAACGTGATTTGGGTTTGATAGTTTTTCTGGACAATAATGTCGAATATTACGAAACTTTTTACTAGAGGAGATAAATACGAATATGAAAGGGCCTTATTCTACTAGGAAAAAGCTAATTGCTTTTGACGTGTAATCATATTGTTATCAACTCGGCTTCCATTACTGTCAAGTAAATAAGGGCTATTATAACGCTGACAATACGATAACATTATTATTAACATTGTATTAGACACCCTCTAGGCCTCCTATCTTTAAGAAGGATGAGTTTGTATGATAGCTTAATTTTTCGCAAATCAAGTTAATTTAAAAACAAAATAATGTGGAACCTTTTTAAATAACTAACCTTTTAATAGATTCTATGTATGTTTTTTAAAATAAAAATACCATCAGTGTCAGAGGTAGAAGTTTGTTTATCTTTGGCCAGTTCCATAAATTCGTTTTTTGTTAACGTAAAAGAAGTTACCTACCTACTTTGTTTGCAAATTAAAATATCACTAACAGAGATGTCAAACATATTAGATAACTTTGAAAACCTTTTTTAAATCATTTTTATTTTTAGTGCGTTTATTATTAATAAAAACATACATACATACATACATTAAATCACGCCTGTTTCCCAGAGGGGTAGGCAGAGACCACTTCTTTCCACTTGCTACGATCTTGACAAATTTCTTTCGCTTCTTCAACATTCATACATCGAGTCATGCACGCACGTCGGTTTCGGGTACTTAAGATTCGGCCCTTTCCCAGTATTTCTCCGATTTGATTCGAAAAAGTACGCCTAGGGCGGCCCCTTCCGACCCTTCCACTCACTTTCGATCTGTATATCTCTTTCGTCAATCTTCTTTCATCCATCCTTTCCAAATGACCGAACCATCGAAGCATGCCCTTTTCAATCTTAGTCACTACGTCTTCTTTCATTCCACATTTCTCTCTGATTTTTTCATTTTCTAATAAAAACATTAAGTACATTTTAAAAGTTCAAGGTATCCAATTAGATTTATTTGACTAAAAAATCAGATCAATTTATTACGCCACGTTTTCGTTCTTGTTTTAAGTGTTTATTAGTTATTTATTACGGAACGAATTATATTTATGGCAAATGTAGCATTTAAATGAGCTAGCACATTCGATTTCGTTTGCTAAGGTCAATGGCTGCTGTGAATAGTTCAATTAATTAATCGGACATGTTTTCAAGTTAATTGATGTTAACGGTAATTAAACTTGAAGTTTATTTAACGCGAGAGTGTTAGAAAGCTGAGGTACAGTCAGACAAAAAGGGACAATAATAAGCGGGAAAAGATGTAATTTCTTATAAAGTGTGGAAGTAGACTCTTCTAATTAACAGACGCATGATGTTTTATGAAACGCAAACGATATTCAACTAGAGTACTAGATAACGACAAACATACTAACATAGAAACAATCTTAAAAAAAAAAAAAAAAATGATTTTCTTTCTTTCTTTTTTCTTTCTTTAATACATACGAGTAGAAAACATCCAAGACTCTGAAACAAATACTCATGCTCATAAAAAAATCGAATGCGGGACCACTAGCTTCATATCCCGGGTCACTACCAACCAGGCTATCGCGTCGTCGTCATTTGATTCTTAACTACATACATACCTTCACGCCTGTTATCCCAGAGTGGGCTAGGCAGAGCTACAGAATTACAACTTTAAAAAAATATTGATAATTCAGTAACCACAATTTGCACAAATAGGCTAAGATGTTTACCAGCATATTAGTAACAGGTTGCAAGCCCATCGCCTAACAGTACTACAAGCCTATATTCCCTTAGTCGCGTGATTCTTAACTATTAAACATTATAACCAATCGCACCACAACTATTACTCAATCAAGTAAAATTTTGTAAGAAATCAATATTTTAACAAGATCGTGTACCTATTGCGTAGGAATTCTTTAACTTCAGATTGCGATATGATAAGGAGCCTGTTGACTGGAGTGGCTGAACCCTGTTAGAATCGTGTCACTGGTTCACGGCTGTCACGTTTTGACATTATTAATAATATTTTTTTTTTATTTTTTTTTTGCCCCCGCGGCGTCTTGAACAGCTACTACCGCAGGGATATGGCTTCCACGGGAAGTGATTTCGCCAGTGTCAAGGTTTATATGAGTATAAAACACAATCCAATCTTCTCTAGGAAGATTGGGGGCAACGTTGTACGGTGATTTGTAGGTCAGAGGTCAAGATAGTTTTAACCTCTGCACCACTGCGAGTCCACTTGAAACGAGAAGAAAGATGCCAGATACACGAAATAAGTCCAAGTCTTCAATCACTGTGCGACACTAAGGCATAAAAAGTACAAATCACTATCAGAAAAGAACTTTGAACACCTAATTACCCAAAAATTAAAGTCTAAAACAAATTACACGTCCGCCATCTTTTAACGTTGCAAATGGCCCCCTAATAATAAATTAAAAATAATCGTTGTCTTGTAGAATTGACAGAAGCGCGTCGAGCTAACCCCATGTGCTTTTATTTAGTCCATTAGAGGAAATTCTCTTTTACCGGACAATTGTCTTAGAGTCTATAAATAAGTTTACTTTAAAATAGTGCCACTCCATGTCTTCCCGTGGATGTCGTAAGAGGCGACTAAGGGAATATAGGCTTGTAGTACTGTTAGGTGATGGGCTTGCAACCTGTCACTAATACGCTGGTAAACATCTTAGCCTATTTGTGCAAATTGTGGTTACTGAGTTGTCAACAACTTTTTGAAGTTGTAATTCCGTAGCTCTGCCTACCCGACTCTGGAATTACAGGCGTGAAGGTATGTGGGTGAATCAACTTTTAAGGTACTCCTTTTCTTTTGCGGTTTTAAAACTTTCCTGGTGACTTATGGTTAAAAATGATCTATGAATATTAAAATCAGACCACCAAATTTACAGACCTTATACGTTAAACAGCTCAAATATTTTTTAATCCGCGAAAAAACCTGGTAACTCAGGGGAAAATGCACATTTCCATACAAAACCTAGGGACAACATTGTCCCCTGCGTTACCAACTATATTATTATTTAAAACTGTACTATTTTAAATTAAATAACTTCAAATGTGAGCCTATTTGTCTGATTTAATAAGCGTGTAAGCCACGTCATTAACAAAAATACAGTTTTTCTAAAAACATATAATTGGTAAAACATGTCGAAAAATGGGTAGTACCTTAAAAGTTGATTCACCCATGTATGTATGTATGTATGTATGTAATAACTTTACAATGTCGAAACACACCTTAAGTGTAGTGAAAGCAATTAATTAAAATTAGAATTAGATTAGTTCTCTGATAATTTGTGTGAGATCGTCCCTTGGGGTACGCTATAATAAGTATAAAAACATTTTGTATAAATTCATTTAAATAATCACCGAAAGCATAAGGAACGTTTAGCATAAAAACCAAATGTATAATTTTATCTGGCATACGATCGAATAACATAACACTCATTAGGTTAGGTTAGGTTACACGGAAAGAAAAATAGTCTTAAATCAAGAGTATATTTATTGGTCAAGAATAATACAGTTTCATATTTGGGGAAAACTTTATATTCTTCATTTCAGTATTTTATTGTTTTGAGCCTAATTCTTGAATAAATAAATTATTTACTCAAGTAAAGAATAAATATTCTGAATAGAAGATACAACTATAGTCTTATTGTAAGGAGCACGAATATCTTGGCCTTTAAGACGTCAGATTTTCTGGAACGGAGTTTATTTAAGTCTTGATGCAAACTTTTCATATCTCCGAAGAAGGAAAACCTGTTTTCAATTTACAATTTACTGTATTCTAACAAGAACGTTTTTTTTTCTCTCAAAAGCAAATAAGCTTTAAACAGAAAAACTTAGCATTTGAAAGAAGATTCGATAAATGTTTCAACCAAAATGATCCAATGTTATTTGAAGTGACAAGTTATTGATGCAAGATAAATTTTGTCTTAGGTTGATAATGCGATTTCTCTATCCAAAGTACATCGGTTCATACTAAGAATGCAATGATTTCATTCGATTTTAACCTTTTCTTAGTTTAAGTATAGCTCTTTCATATCAAGATTAAATTAATCTTGAGCCAATATCTTCTAGATTTTGTATAGAATACTCAAGTTACTTAACTTAAGTATTTTTAAATTTTAAGTGAAGAGTAATGATGTTTTCGCTCAATATTAATCTTTTTTCAATTAAAGTAGTGGCGGTTTTCATACCAAGATAATTATGTATTTTTAAAATTTCAAATGAAGACTAGTGGTAGTTTTGATTTGAAATTCTAGCTTTTAAGTTAAATATATTCATATTCTCCATTTGAAAAACCAGATATTTCATTGAAAAATCAGATAAATGTCGGGTGAATAATTTGTATGCTTTATGCGAAGAATACAAATGCTTTAGTACAAGAGTCTTATTATCTTCAGGCAAAATAATGCACTACTTTAGTTAAGAGCCACTTCTTCAGCTAAATTCGATTATTTTCTTGATTTAAGTAGTTAGGATTTTCATACCAAGAACAGATTTATCTTAAGTGGATAATTCTACAAAAAATATTTAAAAATATCATATACTTGGCTTAAAAAAGCTTGAGATTTGATTTTAGAATGCCTTTTTTTAAGGTGAACATTAATGTTCTTAATTTGAGAGTCCGGAAGTTTCAAAGCAAGACTGATCCATCTTCTTTTAAATCTGTGCTCTGTAATAGATGTCTAAGAAATTAAAATAAGAGTTATTTATAACACCATATTTATTTTGTTCTTAAATTACATTATAAAGACAGGAGTAGTAAATATTCAGATAAAAAGTTTCAGATCAAATAAAGCTGCTGTGAGACTTAATTCCCCTCCTCCGAAAGAGGAAAATGTAACAAACAGGTAGTAAGTAAAGTTTTCAAATCAAAATCCGGAAAAGCTGGTGGGCTCGGGCTGTTGAAACCAGATTTTCGGTTACTATATTATTCAAGTCCTCAAGACTGTCTTCAGCATCACTAATTGGAGACTTGTATGTTACTGTAGTGGCCGAATCCATCTGAAAACAAATAAAACTGAATTAAGTTGTTTAAAATCTAATTGATTGAGGACATGATGATTATCTTATCTTATCTTATCTTATCTTATGAAAAACTTTCAAATGAAATAAATAAAATAAATAAGCAATGGCAAAAAACTATCACCTTTCACTATTACGATCCATACTAAATTACTAATATAATATAATAAAAGCTGAAAGTAACTGTCTGTTGGTTTAGCTTTCATGGATAAACTGCTGAACCGATTTAGATGAAATTTGGTATGGAGATAATAATGTATGTATGGATGTAAAAAAATTGAAAAAACGAAACAGGAACACGAAATGTATGAACAAAGGCGAACTTATCACTTTACGGGATCTCATCCAGTTAACCTTTGAGCAATTGAGAGAAATGAGACAGCGAAAGGCAAGACATACAAAAATTTAAGAGACAGAATATGAAGATAAAAATAGCAAATAACTACGTATACGTTTTAAATAGGATAAATAAACAAATAATTCTATAAACGAGCGGAATGTTTCGAGGAGGATTTGGAATAATAGTCAGGTAAGTAGTTGAAAGCCCGGGGAAGAACATCAGGGAATAGCGATAAACAAGTTAAAGTTTATTGCTATTCCCTTCATAAATGAATCACTAAGTTATAAAATGTGTTTAGTGAGTAAAACAATAATATTAATTACATTTAAACAAAAAATAAAAGGCAATATTATTTACATTTATAAAAAAGAAACAGAATTTTTTACAAGTAGATGGAGAATGTGATTTCTTAAAAGGTTTTGTGGAAATAAACCAATTTCGATAATGAAAATCATTTACATGAGATCTTTTTATGATTGTAGGTACATACCTTAGCTATGAATTCCCTTAATTTAGATTTGATGATAAGTCTTTGTCCTTTGAGTGGGCAAATCTCTAAAAATTTCTCCATTTATGCATAAATCTTGTAGTTGATCGGATCTTACTTCGATTTCTGTAATAAGAAAGACCAAAATTATTCTAATATCCCATATCATAAACAGATATAATATATATACATGTAAATACAATCGGTAACTATTTATACAATTAAGTTATAACACAGCACAGGCTACATACACTACTTGGCCTTGTTAGTTACAGTATGTTATGGTACTTTTAAGTAGGTACCTTGTAGTTAGGTAGTTAGTAAAGTCATTTTATAAACTAAACCTATGTTGCCGAATAATCGGTTGGACTATAACCAAAGGGGGGGCCGGGACTTAGATTTTTTTGTTGGATGTGATGTGATGTCTTTATAACATTATTTTTTTATGATTGCAACGTATATAACTCGTTAAAATAAGCACATTTTACTTAAAAACCTTTTCTCTAAAATTAAAAATGGGCGAGATACGACACATAAAAATGTTGGACTTAGAAAAACGCCGAAGGCCGTAGGCGTAGGGCATAGTATTAGGTTAGGTTAGTTTGTTGTCCGCGAAGCGGACCTCCGTCGACGTCGCTTTGTAATCTTTGATGGCGTCTATCTCAGTCATCTTTAACTTTAGAAAAAAGTTTTTCAAGTAAAACGTGCTTATTTTAACGTATTCTATGTGATAGAATTATAAAAAAATAGTGTCAATAAGACATCGCATTGATGAAAAAAAATCTAAGTCCCAGTCACGGCCCCCCTTTGGTACAGTGTGAACGAATAATCAAACTTACGTAAACGTAAATAAGAACGAAGCCACGCATATTTCAAATATGTGCTACTTACCCTTGAATCCATCTATACCAGATGTAGGAATAACCTAACTTTTTAACAATAATGTTAATGGCCGGAACTCCACGTGTTGCGCTGCAATGTATTCCATCTGCAAAACAACGCAAGTTTAACACAACAATATATTTTTACCATCACCTTATTTATAATAAAAAATTACTCACTTTTGATGAATTTCAAGAAATAAACTAGGCAAGCGGTTCGCCGCTCACCGGTCATAAGCACATAGAGAACAAAAATTAAAAACGTCTTCACAAGCAGCGGTCAATTTAAAGAAAGAGTCAGTCGAAGTTGAAAGAAAGCTTCGATCGCCGACCGCCGACCGATGAAGTGTTGCTAGATTCCTAACTCAAATTACCCTTGCTGTCAATTATATCATCGGTTATCTAAAGTATACAAAACATCAAATTAATGGCGGACTGTTTTCTGAAATGTAAAAAATATATTAAAATTAAAATGGAAAGTACACACGAGTTTAAAAAATAATTTGTAGCACGGCATGTTTTAAACACCCCAATAATTATTAGGGAAGTCAATTTTGAGATGGCGACACTGTTTTTTAACTGACGTTTTTTGTGAGACAGCAAAATATCAAGAAACACGATTTTGTTTTAAAAATCCTACTATCTTGGATAAAGAAAATTTCGTTTCCAATTTCAATAAAGTGCTTACCTATAGGTATAGATTTATGTATGTATTATTGTTTAATTTTCTTAAATTTTGTTGTGTACCTAATGTAATTATTCAGTTTATTTAGTCTTTTCATGTCGTACAAAGGGGATATTTAAAGTCAAGGGGTTATTTGAAAAATACCTACCTACTGTCTAAAGTAACTACAGGGTTCAGTTCAGTTCAGCTGTTTGTACCTAATGTATTTTTATGTAAGTATGTTTACCGATTTCTCCGTCAATTGTGGATCGATTTAAAAAAAATAGTGTTGTGTACACCTACTCTGCAGATTGTCCTATAATCACCAATTCAGAATGTGATAAAAATAATCCATGAGGAATTGAAGGAACTCCTCAAATATAAATAAGTTCAGCATTTGCATTCATATAAAGCACCGAGGTACCTATCTATCATTGAATTTGGTAAAGAAAAACAAAAATCATTTATTTTAAATTTTTGAAAACGGGGTTCATTGAATAAGTTTAGTCATTTATTTTATTTGATTACTTACACATATTTATCAGTTATCACTTATCACCCACGGAGAGATGCTTTGAATGATTATACAGGGTGTCCGGTAAATAGTGGACTATCTTACAGGGTTGGATAGCTCAGCTCAGGAGTGGCCAAAATATGATAAATTATGTTTAGTAAAAGTCGCACCAAAAACGAGATATCTCAACTTTTAAAAATTTTGGAAATGCTGTACCCTGGTTCACCATTTCCGATGCCGCGGCCACATTTATTAGAATTTTTCAGTTTCGTTTGCTGTGAAAGATAGCTGTTTAAATTTGCTATAAGACCCTATCAACAAAATGAATAAAAATTCAGCAGTTTTTTAAATTTTTCAAATCAAATTTAAAGTTTAGGAATCTGCGTTTAACTTGCGGCAAGTTTAACATAATACGGTGTAAAAAAAAAGTAGGAAGACTTGTAGTGCTGCTTTCCTTAAAATTGCTGTGCTGTTAAAAGTGCTGGTTAATGGAGATTCTAAAATGATATAACAATTGAGTTTATTGATTACAGCAGCGAAGTTATTATTAAGTTTGTCCAACAAAGACTGAATTTTATCAAACTAGCGAATTTAATAAACGACTTTTGCTTCCGTTTAAAATCTGGTTAGCTGGTTCTAAATGTTTTAAAAGACAGTTTACATTAATGTGAAATACAACGACACTACGATAAAAGGTAATAACATACATTTTCTTAAATTTAAAGCAAGTGTTCGAATTGCTTGCCGCCAGCCCTAATGCAGGCTCAGCAGCGTTTCATGAACGACCTCTTTAGTTCGGAGGCATATCGTCGCTCACCAATTTGTCTTCGTCGCTCATCAATTTGGGAAACATATACAGCCTTATTAATAAATGAGGAGTAACCGTAGATTAGTTAAGTTATTATTTGTCCTTATCTGTCGAATTTAAATGTCACAGTGACAGATAAGGACAAAGCATATTTTAACTAGTCCACGGTTACTCCACGTTTTTAGGGTTCCGTAGTCAAACTAGGAACCCATACAGTTCCACCATGTCCGTCCGTCCGTCCGTCCGTCCCCAGCCTAGCTGACACTCTTAGTACTAGAAAGCTGTAATTTAGCATAAATATACATATTAGTCACGCCAACAAAGTGGTAAAAAAATATAAAAAAATATTTTTTTTTGGTATAGCTCCCCTTCACGTAACCTGGGGTGGATTTTTTTTTCTTGTCTACCCCATAGAGTGGGGTGTCGATGGATCATTTTTTCGATTAAGGTATCCGTTTATGAAATATTAAGCTTTAAAGCGCTAATTTTTGTTAGAGTCAAGTGTCGTCGTCGTCGTCCCCTACAGTCAAAACTACAAATGTTAAAAATCTGAAAAATATCTTGAATGTAAGCACATATATATATAACGAATTTAACAGGAATGGAGGTTTTTGAGTTACAAACAGTTTTTATGTTTACACCTAGGTACCGAAAACTTATTTGCGGTGTTGGTAAACTGACAGCGACCTATGTCGCGAGGTCTAACTTGTTTGTAGTAACGGCTTCGGAACCCTGCACTGCGCATGCTCCGACACGCTCTTGCCCGGTTTTTTAATAAGGCTGATAGATATTTATACGTCCGCACACTAAGATTATATATTTGATTATTTGGATTGGATAAAAAAAAAGGTTTTCAGTTTACCTTGGGTTACCTAACGCAAGTAAGTGTGAAATTATTATTTTTATCTTAGTACAACATCATGTGAGGTATTATTGGATAGCCCTTAAAGGATCATCATGTGCAGGTATTATCCATTTTAAGATTTGGGGACCCTTAGGAAATATTGAACTCTAAAAGTGTCATTTTCGTTAGAGCTAAAAGTCTCCAAAACCAAAACTACAAATAATAAAAATCTGTAAAATATCTTAAATTAATCAGGGACCGGACCCGCTTACCCTTACCCGGGGTTTTTAATGGGTTTTTATAGCGCTGATTTTTAAAAACCCGCACATTTCGGTAAGCGCTAAATCGGGTTACACATTAAACGGATAATCCATTCGATTGAGTTAATTTGGCTTACCGCTTACCAGTATCAAAACCTCCGAATGGGTTACCGCTTAAAATACCTTCAAGCAATTTTAGTTCTTAGGCAAACTGTGTACGACATATTATTGGACCGTTTATAAAAACCTATACTTGGGCGGCGTGCGCGCTTCAAAGGTGAGTGCAGTGCCACGAGCCGCTCGTGGCGGCATTTGTCATAGCTTTGTGAATTGCCGCCGCTGCAGTGCGCCGTCATATAAAACTAAACCTTGATTCTACAATCTTTAAGACTATTTTTGCAAATATTTTGGGTACTTGTTATGAATTTTTGGCGTGAACTACTATTGTTTGCCTATTTATTTGTTTATTGCACGCATATTACTCGTCGCTTTCTTAGTGATTTGCAATGCAAACGTTGCGCATCTCCGTAAGTAAAAGTTAATTTGATGAGCTAAAATTTGGTGTGTCGTTTTGGTATTGAGAGTAGGTACTTAATCCCGGCTTTAGTATGCCTAAACAAAAAAGTGACTGAGCTCATTGGTATTTTGAATACGTCGTGGCATCAAATATAAGTACCTGCCAACTGTGTAATAATAAACTAAAAGTACCTATTTACCTACCTTGCTGAACTTTTGTTATTAATGATTACTTACTTAGTTTAATTAGTCAAGTAAACAGGTAAGTGACCACATAATGTGACTCTGACAAGTTAGGTATACAGGGTATACTTAGATAGGTAAGTATAATACGTAAGTACTCGCGAGATCGTCCGTTTAGAACTCATTTAGGTACCTGTACCTATCGTGATTCCGCAATTGAGTAATTTTTCGGAGAAACCTGTTTTCGCCTATCTATCTACTTTTAAAATAGGTAGGTACCTACCTACCTTGTTAGTGTCAGTGAAGAATGTCAATAGGTAATGCCAAAGGTAGCTACATTATATAGATTATAGGTACCCCCGAGACAGACAAGGTAGAGGCACCTACTTTTGTCCCGAAAAAATGGCTGGTTTCCGAAGTAATAGCTACTCGTATTAAACTACTTTTACCTACGCGGACGGAGTCGGCGGCTAGTTAGTACCTATACAATAACTGTGCTGGGTGGGTTTATATATGTATGTATATAAATGTACCTACATAGGTAGGTACCTAGTCACATAATTAGAAACACTTGCTTTTTTTCATACAATTGCATTTAGGTACACGACCTGTCTGGTGTCCTTTCCCAGTTTTACCGTCTATCTGTAGCCAATACACGTAAAAGTAGCGGCGCAGGCGGGAAGGGAGCGAAGGGGTTAGGTATAGGTACCTAAAATCATCTCAGACCAAATAACTCGCAATAGAAAATTAGCCCGTAGTAGTTGGTATGTAGGTACATGTGGTAGATGTCGGCGACCGAATCCCATGCTGAGCATGGTTTGACATGCTCTTGCCCAGTTTTTCTTAATTGTATTAATGCAAGACTTACACTTAGCTGTCAAACTTCGCCTCACGGAAGGGATTTTACAATAAAATACGATATCCAGCTTATTCACCAAATTATTCAAGCCCTTACCAGCACACGTCAAAAAACTGTTATGTCTGTATCTAGAAGATGCAAATCTCAATGATGTAGGTAAATATGGGATAGACGAGAAGAAAACAAAAAAAATATTATTAAACCAAGTTAAGTTATTTTTCAAACAAAACAATAAATCATCTTGTATTAAATAATATTAGTTTTAATCCAACAATAATTTTTACTCACATTGAAATTCATTAGTCTTACGACAAAGTATTTTTTATTGTTTGTGAAAATTCATATTTTCTCACGATGAGAAACGGAAAATATTTATAGAAAGAAAGGCACGTTTCATTTTTATAATATAATTCTTCAGTAAAAATGTTTTATGTATTGTTTGAATAAAATATATTCTCCTTGCAAGAAGTTACCGATATCTTCGATCAAAACACTAAAATTCCGAATTAAGAGTATAAGCTATTCAACCAAATCAAAAAAGTATTGTTTGAAAACATTTGTCTATCCTATGTTGAATTATGATATTTTTACATCAAAACTACTATTTACTCAGGTACTTACCCTAAATAATATTGTTAAACCAAGTATGTTTTATTTCATAGAAAATAATAAATTATCTTGTATTTAATAATATTAGTTTTAATCCAACAATAATTTTTATTCACATTGAAATTCATTAGTCTTACGACAAAGTATTTTTTATTGTTTGTGAAAATTCATATTATCTCACAATGAGAATCGGAAAATATTTATAGAAATAAAGGTACGTTTCATTTTTATAATATAATTCTTCAGTAAAGAATGATTTATGTATTGTTTGAAGAAAACATATTCTCCTTGCAAGAAGTTACCGATATCTTCGATCAAAACACTAAAATTCCGAATTAAGAGTATAAGCTATTCTACCAAATCAAAAAAGTATTGTTTGAAAACATTTGTCTATCCTATGTTGAATTATTATATTTTTACATCAATACTACTATTTACTCAGGTACCCAAAATAATATTGTTAAACCAAGTATGCTTTATTTCATACAAAGTAATAAATCATCTTGTATTTAATAATATTAGTTTTAATCCAACAATAATTTTTACTCACATTGAAATTCGTTAGTCTTATGACAAAGTATTTTTTATTGTTTGTGAAAATTCATATTATCTCACAATGAGAATCGGAAAATATTTATAGAAAGAAAGATAAGTTTCATTTTTATAATATAATTCTTCAGTAAAGATTGATTTATGTATTGTTTGAAGAAAACATATTCTCCTTGCAATAAGTTACCGATATCTTCGATCAAAACACTAAAAATCCGAATTAAGAGTATAAGCTATTCTACCAAATCAAAAAAGTATTGTTTGAAAATATTTGTCTATCCTATGTTGAATTATTATATTTTTACATCAATACTACTATTTACTCAGGTACCCAAAATAATATTCTTAAACCAAGTATGTTTTATTTCATACAAAATAATAAATTATCTTGTATTTAATAATATTATAGTTTTAATCCAACAATATTTATTACTCACATTGAAATTCAGTAGTCTTACGACAAAGTATTTTTTATTGTTTGTGAAAATTCATATTATCTCACAATGAGAATCGGAAAATATTTATAGAAAGAAAGGTACGTTTCATTTTTATAATATAATTCTTCAGTAAATAATGTTTTATGTATTGCTCGAAGAAAAAATATTTATTAAATCTCACTTATTTTCTCCTTACAAAAGTAACAAAAAGCTTCGATCAAAACACTCAGATTCTGAATTAAAACCATAAGTTATTCTACCAAAACAAAAAAGTATTGTTTAAAAACATTTGTGCAATCTTATGTTGAATTATGATATTTTTACATCAATACTACTACTTACTTACCCAAAAAAAAAATTGTTTAAACCAAGAATGTTTTTTTTGTACTTAATAATTAATAATCTTTAATTTAATAATATAGTGTTTTAATCAAACAATATTTTTTACTCACATTAAAACTCATTCGTCTTTCGACAAATCCTTTTATTATTGTTTGTGAAAATTCATATTTTCTCCCTTTGAGAAATGGAAAATATTTAAAGAAAGAAAGGCACGTTTCATTTTAATAATATAATTCTTCAGTAAAGAATGTTTTATGAATTGTTTAAAGAAATAATAAAACTGTTGTTTCAATCGTTTACATGTCTTGAATTGAGACAGTGTACTCTCTTATCAAGCCACATGAAAATAATAATTTAAGAAAGTAACACATTGTTGTCACAACACTAAAACCTTCTTGAAACGAAGATCATTGTTTTGATTTTAGTAAAAATAGGAAGAATAATATGTTTTTTCGTTGAGAATATCATTTCTTTTGAGCTAAGACTTTATTATTAATCCAAGAAAATATTTATTTGACATTAAACAATATTACTGAAACATTAAATATTCTTGGCTAGAAACACATTTTACGAGCATTTTTTTCCGTGTAGGTTTTGAAATTCGCATTTACATTTCGTTTTCGCATCATGACTATTATATCGATTGTTTATTATACAAATCGAAATTATGCAATTCGTGTTATTTGTTTGAATGCTTAACATTACACACCCCTTGACATTATTTATTTATTTATTATGTGTCGCAGGTTTTTATTCATTTAATATTCTGTGGTTACACGGTCAAGCGAGCGCGTTAAATATGAACACTTCCACTACGTATACAAAACAATAATAATAATAACAAACCTAACCTAACGTTAATGAGCATACCTTAGTAACCTTCAACGTTCACACATTCACTTACCGTGGGCGAGTGATCAATCAAAATTCAATCAACACGCCTACCCCGACAGGCCCATTGTCGTGACCGTCAAATTTATTCGTGACAGGTATATGGTGAACCGGCAGATTGTCAGTAAAACCTACACGGAATTATCATTTAATCAATGTTGAAGATGACTTTAAAAATGTGGGCGGCAATTGACAAGATTTCATTTGTCTAAGACTATAATTTTATTAGTTCTCTGTATACTGTCCGAAAGAATGAAGATAACAAGTTTTAATTTTTTCCTAAGATTAATAGTTAATTTATTACTCATTTATCAAGATGTATTTATTCTAAAACGGCGTAACTCAAATTCTACGACACAATAGGCAACATTACGTTAGTCTAGTCCATTTAAAAAAGTAAAGTAATGACGTCTAGCGTCTGACGTTGTCAAAATCTTGTTGTGAGACTTGTGCGTGTGGTTTGCTTATGATGCGGTTTGGTTCTATTAATACCTAAAATACTAAATTTCAATAACGATTTTGGTAATAATAACGGATACTGATACTGGGCTGTACATATAGGTAAAGGTTAAGTATCCAACTGTCGATGACAAATTTATAATTATGACAGTTTGATTTTCTCGTGAAAAAGGCTATGGTGTTATATCTAATCGGCCGTAGTATCGGTAAAATGAGGTTACTTTAATAATTTTATTTTTTTATAATTTTGCCGTGTTCACGAGGCAAAATCCTTTCGATTCCTATAGTAATTTGCGAGTCTCACAAAAATGAAATGTTGTCAATTAATTTTGACACTTAAAATTTTCCTTTTGTGCTAAGCGCTGTTGGACTACTGTAAAAAAAAACGGTAAAAAGGTCTAAGAAAGACAGGGCAGGAGCATGTCAGACCACGATCGGTGTAAGATTCCGACGCGATTACTACAAACACAAAACTATCTGAAATAACATGTATTAACGAATTTTCCATTTTAAGTTATCTAGTGCTATATAAGATGATTTTAGTATAATAAACACTTCAGTCTTCTGTATATCAAGCACTAATCAAGCTACTTACTCGTTATAGTTTTCGTTTTAAATTATTTAGGTATATGTGATGTGATTCATTGATGTGTGTGTAGGTATACTTTATACTTGTGTATAATGTACCTTTAATAGACATTCATATCGGATCATGTTATTGTGATTTAATTTTATTGTAGTTGTTTAAATACGTTTGTTGTTATTTTATATAATAAATAAATAGATAAGATATTGAATATTTTTTTATATTTGTAGTTTTGGTTGGTGCCAAATAGCGCTTTTGGAGTTCAATATATCCTTATCGGTGCCCCAAATTTAAACATCTAATAATATGTCACACGATGGTGTCGAGTAAAACATATTTTTACCCTTGCTTTGCATATACGGGAGGTTTTTTTTTATTTATTTAACTAATATCTCAGTCAGTTTTGTAACCTTAGCACATACTCGTATTATGTTGGCGACTGATTATTTAATACCAAATTCCAATTATAACAGGCTCAGGGTTGCTTTTTGAAATAAATACACAACTAACTTTTCTATAGCAACGGTAAAACATCAAAGCTTAAACATTTTTCTCGTTCCACCACGGCATTGATAAAGACATCTCTTTCAAAATATAAAATACGAAAATTAAATGATTAATCATTATTAATTACTAGTTAATCCATGGCAACATTGGGGCCAATTATGATAAATGGTACGCACGTGTTGATCATATTAATAGCACCGTTATAGCGCTAAACCAATCAGATAGGCTGTATAACGGTCACCGTTAGCTTCATTCAAAGGTGGAATTAGGAACCTGTTCCGTTATTAGAATGCACAGCCCTTTTAGCTAAGTCGCATCGGCATAGCGTTTGCAAAAGTACCAAAATGTAAGCATTTCTAACGTTTTATTAGGTAGAAAAAACAAAACTGCAACCAGATATACATACAGGTTGTAGGTACCAGAATTTGTGGTAAATATTAAGGGATAAGAAAGCCCTTTTATACCGGTCCTGAATATTCAACTTTCGAATAATGTTTATTCATTTATTAGTTATTATAATCATCAATACTAGTAAAACACGCTACGAGCTAAAAGACGCTGCGCTAAATGTAACATAGCATGTTTAAGAATCACAAATTTTGTCCCTTATCAAGTTATGACTACTGGCCACCTTTACTGTCAAGCTAATAAGAGCTATAATTACGTCGACAATACTATAGCAAAAGGGCAAAAGACAATTTTCAGTATCTTGCGTGTGCAATATACAGACGCTAGCTTACTGTTGTAGTGCTATCTAAGTACTGAAACATAACCAAGACCACGGCGCAGTCGTGATACACTAACAATACCTAATAATCCAGGAATCAGACAATACTCCAACATTCTCATAGAACTGATAGACCAACATGCAATAAAAGACAAAGCCTCAACATACAGACGACTATGTTAATAGCTTCCCGTCCTTGATGTGGCACAAATACCTATCTCTCTCCGTCATAAGCAAATTAGCATATGTTTGCGGTTCTTGTCTCCTTCGCTCGCACCCATAAAGAAGAGAAAACTTAAATGACATTTAATTCAATAATTAAACACCGGAATATGCTATGTGCTTGACTTGTTATGTTCTTTCATTAATGAGTTTACTTAACAATAAATTTATTGAACTTTCTTTACCTTTAAATAACGGATGTACTTTCATACTGGTTAATTCTTTATATGGATATTTTTTAAGAACGTCCTGTTGGTTTTATACAGTATGTTTCATTACCTTACAAGTTGATCATGCTTCATTAAAGTAAGTTCAGACTTCTTATAAATATTTCTACCAAGATCTTATTTATGTTACCTTGAAAGAATTTGTAAGTTACATTGCTGCACGCTATCTACCTATAGTATATTTTTTAGACAACTTAGCACAGCGGCGTAAAAAAGATATTTCCACTTAACACCAGTATGCTAAAACAATGTCTTAGCGACACCTTGAAGCAATTATACATTCCAGAATAAAAAACATATTTTGACTTTTTTTTAAATTTCCATAGAGCAATACAGTATCAATATGACAGACGAGGCACATCCGTCTGTCATATTGACGTTGCATGGTTGCAACAATTTATGAAAAAAAATGAGAGGACGACATCGATATACATACTCTATACCTAGCTTTTGAAATATTAATTTCAATTTTTATCAACTCTGTAACTTAAATTTATCACCCTGTAAATGTACCTAATCCCTTTTTAAGCCGCTTAGTGGCATCAATACTGCTCTCCATAGCAATGAAATCCGGTCACTATACGAACCAATTGACTCTCACTGTGATCCGTTTCATTGCCCTCAAGTGTATTGTCCCACCGAGAGCTAATGCGGCAGTTACAATCCTAACGAGCCTTGACAACCTCTCACTACTTGCGTAGTTCTTTTTACGGCTATAAATAACTAAATGGTGTTTTTATTCGACACTGCGATATTGCATACAGTCGGTTTCTTTGAGGTCTATAAACTGAGGACTAAAGACTAAAGCTATAAAGTAGTGATTATGAACTAAGGAATAATCCTTTATGTATTTCTCTACATAAGTGCAATGCAAGTTGCCTGTTGACTGTTCTTTTGTTATTTTTCATCACACTTGCACGTAAACAGTATCTAAACATACAGGTTAACTTGGCCGCAATGCCCCATATAAAACCCTCGACCTTTCTTTTTACCATGAAACCAAAGGTCGGTAAGTAATTTTTTTTTAATTTATGGCACAGCACACATGTCATGCAAGTTCAAGCAAAGAGTTTACACGCAATTGAAAAAAATTCTTAAAATGTTATTTAAACAGGAAATACAGGAAATTCATTGCAATCTCTCTACATGTTACTTAAATACTCAATTAATGTTCTTAATAACCGATTTTAATAGTTTTCTGCATAAAACATCGTTTTTTTTTACACTGCTTCACGGCTGTATGTATAACTACGTAAGTATTTGCCCTTAACGTTTCTGAACGAAACATTTTTATAATCTGTGGAGTCCGCCAGCCATCCGCTTAGAAAAAGTTCAAGTTATTCGTAATAAAAGTTGTGCTGACTTGTATATTTATTTACTCGCAAATGTGATGAAAAACATTGTATGTTTCACGGGCGGTACGGGAATTACGAACCTCGACTCAGAAAGCCCTCAGTCTTCGACTTCGGGCTTCTACTAGAGCCTCGATCGTAATTCCTTACTTACAGACCTTAATACACAATGTACTATTACAGTGGTTTTTCTAAATGTAAAACCAACAAAACATTCATTCTTCAAAGTCTACCATTTTTGTTCATATTGTATTGTTATGTAACAGGTAACGTATTGCTTTGTTTACTTTGACTTTACTTCCCATAGTTTTTTTTTTTGTTTCCTTGAAGTTGCCAGCTATAAATGTTTGCAAATTTTATGGTCGTTCGAGATAATGATTGTTATTTAATCCACGATGATTTGTATTAAGAGTGTCACTATCCGTCTCATCACCAAGCGGTTCCAATGGAAGACCAGTGGCTTTACGGCTAGCCAGTGTTAAGTTGGGACCGCTTCGCAAAAAAATCTCTGTCTTGTTCTTTTTGTATCTATTTAATGTAACTTTGTATTGTTGCGGATAAACGTCTCTGTATCTTTATCTATCTTTATCAATAGCTCACCAATTGCAAACCTTAAGTGGCAGTGGGCGGGGCACATTGCTCGAAGAATCGATGGCCGTTGGAGGGGGAGAGTTCTAGAGTGTCAACCGCGGACCGGGAGACGAAGTGTTCTATAAGGTGGACTGACCATCTGATAAAGGCCGCGGGAAACCGCTGGATGACAGCAGCAGAGAACCGATCGTTGCGGAAAACCTTGGGGAAGGGAAGGGAAGTGGACATGTTGCAGCTGATGATGATGATTGCTAGATCTGAGTTTATAAAAAATAACGTCTAAGATTGTACTTAGACACAGGTTTAGCAAAATACTTAGGTACAAGACGCCTGGCCCTGGACAAGATGCATTCGGCGTTTGTTATCGCTATCAAAAATGTATAGTATTGACGCGCCTACGTCAATTCCATACATATTGTCAGTTTTCAAAAATTTGTTTACGTTAGCGTTAAGGAACCTGTCTAGCCCCACTTCTTCGCTATGCTATAACCCCAGGCTCTTTTCGATGTTTGCCTGCGATGTGAGCCTCTTTGTTTCCCTGAATTTGACAAAGCAAGAGTAGGATTAATAATGTTAACTTTTCAAGTTTCCTTTGTTTGGTACCATTTTTAAATGTTTAGAACTCGGCCCTACAAAAAAAACTTTAAGGTCGCCGTGTTTTGGTTTGGGCGCGCCGCGAAACCAAAGGTATCGCCTTAGATACTTTTAAATGGATAAATCAACAGATAACAAACTATATCCCTTTAACTATACATTGACATAACATTATGAATTTATGACTATACATTCACGATTCATCAAATGAACGAACGAATGAACGAAATGAAGTGAGCAAGGAATGCGACCGGTCACTCAACCTACTCACCTTGAGAGGGCAGCGGCTATAAACAATGGATAGTGGCCAGTGCTATAACGCCTTGAGACTTACGTCCCCAGACAAACGTTTCATTTTAAGTTTCAAATAGATTATCTGTGGGTCTAGAAAAGTCTAATTTCAATAATAATTATTATTATAATAATAATTTGCGGGTGGTAGGACCTTGTGCAGGGTCCGTCCGGATCGCTACCACGATCTTATCCATTAACCTACCGCCAAACAGCAGTGTTCGCATTGTTGTGTTCCGGTTTGAGGATAAGACAGTCAGTGAAATGACTAGCATAGAGGCATTCCATCTTAGTTCTCAGGGTTCGCAGCGCATTTGCAGTCTCAGGATTGCATTGCAGTCTTGTGAATGCGAATGTCTATGGGTCACAGTTTCCACTTACAATCAGGTGGCCTATGAGCTCGTTCGTCTTCTCTATGCCATAAAAAAACTAATTCTAATACTAATTTTAATTAATGGCTTTCACTCCTGTTAAGGTGTATTTCGCCAATGTCAAAATATTTATAGACACTCCCATTCCCATGGACTTATTAGACCAATAACTCCATGGATAACACACGTAAAGACAATTGTTCGGTAAAAGAGTATTTTCTCTAATGGCCTAAACGCTTCTGTCAAGTGCTTCAATAAATCAACGAATTTTGTAAAGGATTGACATTAAGCCTGTTATCGATCGTGCCGTGCATTCCACACATTTTGACAGAATTCTAGAACATCTAGCTTCGGTAGAAAGCTAGACAAAGTCTCAAGATAAAACAATTTTCCGTTTTCTACTTTACTTTGACCTTAATGTTTTTCTACGATACGGTCGTCTAAATTCTCAAGGGAATAAGAACTACTATAACTATAACGTTAACAATGTGGTCAAAGAATACAGGCCAAATATCAAAGAAATATTAAAACGACAGTCAAATTTCATGTTGGAAATTTCATTTCGTAGGTGAAATAGTACCTGAAAAATAATGTTGCATTGTAATAAATTACGCACGTGAGGTACTTAATAACTGTGGGAAAAATGAAATGAGTAAATTTTATGGGTAGTTAGGCGCGGTACTCACTCGTACATTACAAAGTTCACATAGCGCTAACAATTTATAAAAACCGGTCAAGTATAAGTCGGACTCCCGCACTGAGGGTTCTGCACAGTAGATTATATTCCAGTTTGAATTTGGTTACCAATCGAATCAACGAGAGCCCAACCCTCACGACCATATTTTAGTATGTCTTGTTTTTCTTCAGGGTTTGTACTATAATCACCGTTTTAGCAACAAAATTAAAATGACCCACTTTATTATTTCACTTTCCCTTTTTATTGTTTTATAGTAAATCCGCCGTAATAACAAATATTCTGAAAGGTTCAAAAGATACAGCAGTTAAAAGTTAGGGAGGACGGACGGACGGACAGCGAAGAAGTATTAATAGGGGACCGTTTAGCTTAGACTAGCTACAATAACTTACCTTCGCTTCGGGACTCCTATATAACGTGTTTGTTTTTTTCAATAATGTACTTACCCTACTAAACATCATCATAATTTAAGACATTATGCTCTTGGCGGCGCCAGCGATGGTGCAGCTTCTTTCTACTCTCTGCCAGCTTTTATCTTCTCGTATTATTATTACGACATAACTATGCAGTTCAGTTTACGGTGAGAGAAAAAGACAGCTATATAACTGCTATAGCTCTGTCCTTTACACTCGCCGTAAAATGAATTGCATAGCTACCTGTGTCATAATAACCCCCCTGATCTGATATAAGCCGACATTGGCCTACCGTCTTATTTGGCTAAATAAGTAAGCTTAGGCCTTCTTCTTCCTCGTTTTTCTTTGACGTTCTTCTCCTAGTTTAAAAGAAACTTTCAAACTCAAGTATGACAAAAGGCATTCATTTCTACGACAAGGTTCTAAGGTTAACAGCAAAATCGAAGTCCGTTACCGCACTAGTAGTTCAACCAATTCATTACCAAGATGGTTCACACTATATGAAAACCAGTAGCCATAGATACATGCAGCTCAAACATCTTTCAACAAATATAACAGAGAGTACAGGTCCACAGGTACTGGATGAATAGGCGAAAGTCTTGTATGTAAGAGTTAGATGTACGTTAATTAGATTACATTTGCATGTCTGGTGCAATTTAGAACAGCCGATAAATTGTTACGTGTTTTTACATTGTAGTTTTCTTTACTTTTTATCAGTGCGCTTGTAAGCAACATACCTTCTTGGTAAAGTCACTATTTGGAAGCTTATAGTTTAGGAAATATAAATAAGTTTTTCCCATTGTTAGTTTCTTTACTTTTTATCAGTGCGCTTGTAAGCAACATACCTTCTTGGTAAAGTCACTATTTGGAAGCTTATAGTTTAGGAAATATAAATAAGTTTTTCCCATTGTTAGTTTCTTTACTTTTTATCAGTGCGCTTGTAAGCAACATACCTTCTTGGTAAAGTCACTATTTGGAAGCTTATAGTTTAGGAAATATAAATAAGTTTTTCCCATTGTTAGTTTCTTTACTTTTTATCAGTGCGCTTGTAAGCAACATACCTTCTTGGTAAAGTCACTATTTGGAAGCTTATAGTTTAGGAAATATAAATAAGTTTTTCCCATTGTTAGTTTCTTTACTTTTTATCAGTGCGCTTGTAAGCAACATACCTTCTTGGTAAAGTCACTATTTGGAAGCTTATAGTTTAGGAAATATAAATAAGTTTTTCCCATTGTTAGTTTCTTTACTTTTTATCAGTGCGCTTGTAAGCAACATACCTTCTTGGTAAAGTCACTATTTGGAAGCTTATAGTTTAGGAAATATAAATAAGTTTTTCCCATTGTTAGTTTCTTTACTTTTTATCAGTGCGCTTGTAAGCAACATACCTTCTTGGTAAAGTCACTATTTGGAAGCTTATAGTTTAGGAAATATAAATAAGTTTTTCCCATTGTTAGTTTCTTTACTTTTTATCAGTGCGCTTGTAAGCAACATACCTTCTTGGTAAAGTCACTATTTGGAAGCTTATAGTTTAGGAAATATAAATAAGTTTTTCCCATTGTTAGTTTCTTTACTTTTTATCAGTGCGCTTGTAAGCAACATACCTTCTTGGTAAAGTCACTATTTGGAAGCTTATAGTTTAGGAAATATAAATAAGTTTTTCCCATTGTTAGTTTCTTTACTTTTTATCAGTGCGCTTGTAAGCAACATACCTTCTTGGTAAAGTCACTATTTGGAAGCTTATAGTTTAGGAAATATAAATAAGTTTTTCCCATTGTTAGTTTCTTTACTTTTTATCAGTGCGCTTGTAAGCAACATACCTTCTTGGTAAAGTCACTATTTGGAAGCTTATAGTTTAGGAAATATAAATAAGTTTTTCCCATTGTTAGTTTCTTTACTTTTTATCAGTGCGCTTGTAAGCAACATACCTTCTTGGTAAAGTCACTATTTGGAAGCTTATAGTTTAGGAAATATAAATAAGTTTTTCCCATTGTTAGTTTCTTTACTTTTTATCAGTGCGCTTGTAAGCAACATACCTTCTTAGTAAAGTCACTATTTGGAAGCTTATAGTTTAGGAAATATAAATAAGTTTTTCCCATTGTTAGTTTCTTTACTTTTTTATTACTGCGCAGCTGCGCTTTGAAATATGGTTAGAATTAAGGAAAAAAAAAACGTAAGATCATGTTAATGCGCTACTGAAGCACATCGTCCTCAGAGTTGGCAACGATTTTACAGTCTTAGGATTGCTGTCTTAAGATAGCTAATATCTATCGGTCTAAGATTCCACTAAACATCAGGTGGACTATTAGTTTTCTCCATACCATGCACGACGTGCTCCATACCGTTAAAAATACATTTGGAAGCAAACTTATGGTAAAATATTGGGCGTAAAATGATCAAAATGTCATAACGCATAAACGATTACTGCCCTCCTACGAAGAAAAGGCACACGTGCACATTAATCAAAGAAGCATATTAAACTCTTAAATGTTATAATAAGGTTGGAAGTGCAGTACAACTCGTAAAGTAGATGTGCCTTTTTTTCGTATTAGGGCATGATATCAGACCACTTCTCGGTTTCTGAAGTATGTTTGAAGCTTAAGTTGAAACGTTATCTCAGTTTTTGAGAACGTTTTCCTTCAAAACCGTTCTTTTTGATATTAAATGGAAGGTCATTACTTAAGTTAGTTAATTACAAGTTCCTGTTACAAACGTATTGGTTCCATTAGTACATGTGAGCGGACGCGGCAAATAACAGTTCCTACCTGTTAATTTTACCTTCTTAACTCAATTGTACTACAAATTGAGTGCCCAAACCATACTCTACCATACTAAATACACTCCATATGTAGCCATCGGCAAACCGGTTTCAACTTTCAATCTGACGCTGGTTCAAGACCATTAAAAGCAAGGTTAAGAACAAAGTTATCGCTGCTATATGGCTTGGGTTTACGTTGATACTCAAGTTCAATTAAAACTGGTCACTGTACGTACAAAATTACATGCAAGATGACCCATTCATGTTATTTTATAGTGTATACAGACAAACCATGTTATCTTGTAGATAATGATAATCAGTATAGTCAGGATTAATGAGACGCGGAATGTTCTCGAGAAGGTGTAAGAGGTTGTGAAGCCTTGATTTGTAATGTTCATTTCCTTCTTTCTAATTGTTTATTACGAATCTCTCTTTTTGACATGGAGACGGCAAACGAGTAAGTCTGCTACTTGATGGCGAGTGGACTCTGAAGCTCCTAGACATTTGTAGTCTTACGATGACAATCTTATTACTTTAAAAGTTTTGCCGACCCTGAGGACTTAGATGGAATGTCTTTAAGCTAGTCATTTTACCCGCATCTGAACACCAAAATGCAAACACTACTGTTTGGCAGCAGGTTAAAGGGTTAGATGATCAATCAATCAATATCGAAAGACCGTGACACTTAAAATGTAATTATGTAAACTGTTTGGTCATTCTGACAGACTTCAGCAGGAAGCCCAGGGCTAACTAAAGGGCGAAACCAACCAATCATTCGAAAGAACACCTATACCTTGCTGGTGTAAGTAGGCATATAATTATTGTACTCTTTCAAATGAAATTCTAGAATCGTCTTTGTCAAAAGACCGGACTGGTAAGAGTTTTTTCACCTCAGCAGCTCAAACAAGCAGGTTTTGCTGCTTAAAAACAGTGAGCAAAATTCAATTTTGCTGCGAGCGAGAGGCAAAGTAGCTTTTTAATAAAAAAAAAAAAATGCCGTGAGCAGTGCTGGGGGTACTCACAACATTCGAAAAAATTGAACTTCACTTTGTTCTGTCACTTTCACTTCGATAGGAAAAAAGCGAGAGATAGAAACAACTTGATTCGAAGTTCGATTTTCAAATTCCACACATAGTAGGCCCAAAAAGAAACGCACGTTCGGATGCACACCATAACCGTAAAATTGCAAATAAAACTATCTGTTAAAGTTTGAAATGTGTTTATTATAACTATTTTATACAGTAGGTACAATCATTTTTTTTATTTAATGTTTTGATGACAAAATTAATGAAAAATAAGAAGTTTATCATGTATCTACTTACATAATTTTGTTATCGTTTTAACAATCTTTAATTTCGTGACATAAACCGCGGGGGCAGTTTCAGAACGCATTTCAAAAATAGCGGGATTATTGTAGCCAATAGCCATAGACAAGGCCTAGTTAGATTTTTTTTAAAGCCACAGACTACATAAAGCTGTATAAAGTTGTGTTTGCACTACGGCATTATCAAGTTGAGTGACAGGTTTTATCTGTTTCATGTTTCATTTTTCCACTTTTTATTTTATTAGTATTTTGCAAAAATACTTGTGATTGATGCATATGCGATCGTGTCGTTATTTAGTCGTGTATTCACCAAATGGTCACAACGCCGGAAGACCTGCGTTGGCCCTACCAGCTTCACACTGTGTTGTTCTCGCTGCTGTCTCACACGAGACCAAAGTTTTTTACGTCTCGTATCTTTAAATCCCTCGCTACGCTCAGGATTTTAACCTAGAATCACTCGCTACGCTCGTGATTCAATAATAGAATCCTTCGCTTACTCGGGATTCAAAATCATCACTCGCAGCAAAAACCAACTTTGCTCTCTTGTTGAACAAATAACTATTAATTCCGAATGCAAACAGTACAAGTTCAACGTTTGTATGTGTATTTGTGTTTGGCATTGTAGTACCGAAACGATTAAACCAATTCAGAAACGGTTTTTTTTTTTAATAGAAAGCTATTTTAATCACCTAGGTTTTAAGCTAGGTTTTATGAAAATGGATTTGGCCATTTAAGAGTAATCATTCATTTTATTTGCATTTCAATAACAAGAATATTTTACTTGAACTTTCAAGTTGTAAAAGCAAACTCTGGATTCGACTTTTACTTTGGCTTTATTCAATTTGAATGTAAGGAAGGCTAAGAAATAGTTTATACTTACATCAGTTTGCGCACTTTATTCGCACATTACTCTACCAGTTCGCGAGCCAGGCTTTCGCCAGAGGTCAAGCGTCGGAGTAGAAAATTGCCCTGTTACTGGCCAATTCACCGCTTACCTTGTTAGGCTGACTACAGTCGCCAGCATTAATATTGTGATGTTATGTACTTTTGCCGTGTGGTTGCCGGCTTAAAATTGTGCCACTCCATGTCTTCCCGTGGAAGTCGTAAGAGGCGACTAAGGGAATAAAGGCTTGTAGTACTGTTAGGCGATGGGCTTGCTACCTGTCACTAATATACACTGTTAAACATCTTAGCCTAATTGTGCAAATTGTGGTTACAGAGTTATCAACAAGTTTTTAGAGTTGTTGGTAATTCTGTAGCTCTGCTTACCCCACTCTGGGAATGAAGGCGTGAAGGTATGTATGTATGTACTTTTGCTGCGAGCTGTGGGTAGGCCTCCAACAAGATGGAGTGACGACCTTATAAGGATCGAGGGAAAGCGATGGATGCGAAAAGCACAAGACCGGTCTGAGTGGAGAGCCTTGGGGGAGGCCTATGTCCAGCAGTGGACGTCTTTTGGCTGACATGATGATGATGATGATGTACTTTTGAGTACTTCCGCGGGACTCGGACGTATTACAGAGATCACAGAAGCGGGCGCAGCTTGATGAACAAACAAAAACAAATCACATTTTCGACATTATTTACGTGAGTAACCCATTGTTATAATACGTATTTTATGTTTTTTTTTTTTAAATGGCCTTCTAGATACTTTCTTGCGGCGCTTCTTCTCTGCAATGATGGGCTAGTCCGAAAATAATTCATTTCATTCGTTGAAAAATATCTGACGCGCTTTAAAGTATTCCTAGCCTGCCTGCTTGGTAATATTATTGCTGGAGACTATACAGACAAATCTGAGTAGTGATAGGATGTAGCCAAGTTATTTAAGTGATTTGTAAGTTAAAGTTATTCTTAAATGCAAGTAAAGAAAACGAAAGAAGGCACATGTCTTTCATCTCATGGGGCTAACCTTATGCACCTTTAAACAATGCAAAATGGTTGCCGAATTCGAAACTTTTGAATTCTTAGAACTGAATTGGGGCGGGAAAGGAAACGTTAGAACTTCGCTTTATAAAAAGGTTTGCAGTTGGCAAATTTTAAAAACGGTTATTTTTTGGCGACGCTAAACGGTACTGCTAGCGCACGGCATCCGGAGGTAATTTGGAGAAGACATTAGGAGTCATATTCATAAGTAGCCCACTTTGTTGATGCCCGGCTTGTTTTTATAACGTAATCAAAACCAACCCCCCTCACAAATCCCCAAACCGGAACACAATAATGCGAACACTGCTGCTTGGCGGTAGGTTAATGGATAAGATGGTGGTACCAAACCGGACGGACCCTGCACAAGGTCCTCCCACATAACATAACATACATAGACAACTCTCTTTAAGTAGGTATTGGTACGTACTAAGCAATAGGTCTCAAATTTCAATACCACACGTTCGGCACTCATCGGCTCCCGTCGGCTACCATTGATCACTATGACACTATCGGTATCGATAACCTTCGGGCATAGTCGGGTGCCATCGGCCACCATCGTCGACCGCCGGCGCCGGGCATCGGCGGCATTGCACCGTATTACACAACCGCTTACATCGATTTTCCGGAAGAATCGATTCGTAGTAATTTGCGACTCGATACCGTAAGTCGGCCAAGTGCCTGACCAATCGGTCGATGATTCGATTCCTGCGATTTGTCTGCTTTTGTTTGCTTTATTATAGCTGGATCACTTAAGCCTTGCTGTAGCGTATGTGTGTGTAAATGAGTACAAATAAATACACAAACCAGAAGGCGTCTCACACGCATATTATTATGCGTGTCCCTTGAAAGATGATTCTACTAAATACGGGCATTAAGTCAGTTTGTATGAACTTTTTTTTTATAAAGTCAAAATTTGAACATTTTCTTATTATTGTTTTTACTTTTAAAATTTAAATTATTTTACCTTTGGTGGAGAACTGTCAAATAAAATAATTAATATACTTAATATCTAAAATTTAACACTGAAATATATCAAAAATAACGTACCTACTTTTTAACGGCATGTAATTTAATTTATGAATGCCAGAAATAAAAGGGATTTTTTTTCAATAGCCATGGATTTCTGGAAATCTTCAAAGAAATACCTAATTAAGATGCAGAAAAAATGCGAATGGAAGTTACGCTACCAAAACACCAATTTGATTTTCAGAATAAGTATATCAGCCCCGCCAAAAAATGCAATTGAGAAAATATGGAAATACAACAAGGGACACAAAGAATAAATATTTTTTGGAACAGATCCCATTTACCACCGTGGATTCTTTTACATTCCCCATTCCTTAAAAAAAGACAAAATATTCACTAACAAGCCCAGGATTATAGCTTTTAGGATATTAGCTTCTAACCGCGACTATGTTAGCGTCATGTCAGGCCGGATTTAAGGGAGGGCAACCGGGGCAACAGGCCGGGGCCTCCACAAGAGAGGGGCCCCAACATAAATTGTAGGTAACCTATTTAAGAAATAATTCTGGGCTCCTAGTGAAATAGGGTATAAGTCTTCTGAAGATCAAGTGAAAAAGGGTTTAAGTCTAGTATACTCCATTCATGTATTTACCCTTTTTTATTACTAGTTAAGTCGACTTGTACCCCTTTTCAGTAAGATCCCAGAACCACGGTCCTCCACTCCTTCGTTGCCCCAGGGCTTCCACACCTCTAAATCCCTAGTCAGTGTTGACTATCACATACATACATACATACTTTCACGCCTTTATTCCCAGAGTGGGGTAGGCAGAGCTACAGAATTACCAACAACTCCATAGACTTGTTGATAACTCTGTAACCACAATTTGCACAATTAGGCTAAGATGTTTAACAGTGTATATTAGTAACAGGTAGCAAGCCCATCGCCTAACAGTACTACAAGCCTTTATTCCCTTAGTCGCCTCTTACGACCTCCACGGGAAGACATGGAGTGTTGACTATCATGACAGTTTTTTTTAAATTAAATGTAACCCAAGTTTCATTTAACATTTTCATAAGCATATGCATATGAAAGCATATGAAATTTCATCTAAATCCGATAAATAGGGTCTCATTTTGTTTAACCTTAGGTGACTATTATTAGAATAATTTATCAAACAGAAAAGTTTGTCATAAATCACAAGATTCTTGTCGAACACACCCTTAGCTTTAAGGTAAGAAACAGGATGGTAGTTTTTTTTTTCAAGTTTTTTAGTGTGTCCCAAAAAATGACATCAACATTCTATCCCTTCATATCTTATCGGCTCAAAAGCTACAGGAATTCCGATACCTCCGGGTAAAATACAATCTCTAAGGAGATTACAGCAACAAAGAGCAAAAAGGTTAAAAAAGCGAAGGCACGCGATCAGGAATCGAATCCCACCATTACCGCGCCACACCTACCTGTCCGAAGGTAACGTAACGTCGCGGACAAAAGTCCCTTTCGAATAAAAACCAGCGCTCACTAACGGTATGCTGCCGCAATCCGCTCAGTTTACTTTTCGTGATACATTGCATCGCTGCAACAGCTCCCGGGTCAATAATGTCAAAACAACTCGTCAATGGATTGCTACAAGCATGCGGGATAGTGAGTAATGAAACGCCTTAATACTAATGGCGACTAACTGCAATGTAGTAGTCAAAGCATTCTCTACTCTATCGATAGCAACATTAAATTTAAAATAATTATACGCACGTTATTTTCAACAGTGACACTATGCAAAAAAGGAATTCATACCAAGTTAATTCTTTTTAACCGCAATAATGTAACTATTCAAATGGTATTTTTCGTAATTTAGTGCCACTGTTGGATTAAACGTGTGATACTATAACTATGCAGGTTGCCGCCATCTTTGGTACGTATGTTTGTACGTATGTATGTAAACTCTTTATTGTACAAAACACATAAATTCATAGGAATGTAAAACAGTGAACTACGTGTTTAAGGGATCTCTTCCAGCTGACCTTTGAGTAGTTGATAAGTACAAAATGAAAGTTTACAGTAACTGCGTGAACTAAATTTTAGACCTTAATAATGAATGGTATTGCGGCAGTACGGAAAATTATTTACTGGATCCATAGGTATTTTTCTTTCATACACGTTCTTACATACATACATACATTAAATCACGCCTGTTTCCCAGAGGGGTAGGCAGAGACCACTTCTTTCCACTTGTTACGATCTTGACAAATTTCTTTCGCTTCTTCAACATTCATACATCGAGTCATGCACGCACGTTTTAAATCTTATTTTATAACTATTACCAAGTCGTTGATATCATCAAGAATATACCGAAGAAAGCAGCGGCATGGCAAGGCTTTTTTTATAAAGGGATATTTTAAATCTTACATACATTAAATCACGCCTGTTTCCCAGAGGGGTAGGCAGAGACCACTTCTTTCCACTTGTTACGATCTTGACAAATTTCTTTCGCTTCTTCAACATTAAGTGTAAGAAAGAATAATGAAGCGTATACATGTTCAATCAAGCAGTTTGTACAAAACTCCGTACCTGTAATGGTCTTATTTTAAGGACTTGCGATGTCTGTTATGGGTTTCAAGTTAAAATGTCGATCATTAATTTATTATTTAGCCATATACGAAATAATAAAACATTACAGTTTAGTGGTCTGTGTGAAAAACGTATTAGGTACTTTCAATGCAGCATCTTTAAGACTTTAAATGGTATATCATTCTTGTTCGTATTTATGAAAACAAGTAAGTATTAGAAATCAACAAGTAAACTTTCATTAATGATCAATTACTTAAGTAATCATAAAAACATCAAGAAATAAAACTGTTTGCTTGATTATCATCATCGCATAAAGCATAAATGAGCAAATCACGAGTGTGAAACGCGTGTTGCATTAAACTATTATCATTTTTATAGCCAATTAGCGGTCAGGAAACAAAAAACTGAAAAATTTACACGTAAAACTACAATAACGCGATGTTAGAATATTTTAAATCAGACCATAGGTTACGCGTAACGTATTAACACGATAGGTGCCACCAATAAGCAGTTGAATGTAATTTAAACGTACCACTCGAGTTTGTGGCACGGAAAGTATTATTTCAGTGTCGTGCGTGAAACACTTCCGTGCATGGGCGTACTAAAATATTTTTGAAACTAGTTTAGACGGGCACGCGGCAAAAAAGCGTATCAGGTTTTACTGGTAAAGTGTTTACTGTTTTGGAAGGCTACGAAATACTTTGTTTATGTTTAGCCTGGATTTGTAGATAGGTATGCGTTTTGGTTGTATGCTTTTTTATTGGATAAATCTTGTATTTTTTCCGCATGTTCATAACATCCCTGTGTTTAATTGAAACACAAAGAAAGAATGAGTCAGGGCCATATGGCTTTTCTTTTCCTAGGCCTTTTTCTGGACAATGCAACTTGTTTTTTTTTTAACGAGGTTGAATAGGCAATAATGCGTCACTTAAGTGACAATTGCAACTAGGCAAGATGTTGGTCAAATGATTGCCTATATCACAAAAAGATCTCAAAATAGATTTCTGGATAAGGAAGGCTTGAAGAATAGAACTGGTTTAAGTCTTCCATATCGCTAGAATACTCAAGATAAGGTATACTAGAAAATGTGGTACGAACGTTCTAGATTTCTCTACATTCAGTAATATATTTACGCAGCTGAGTAATCTAAGATTAGAAAACGCACTTTACGCTCTTTGTAATAGAGTATACATGGAAACATGCACGAGATGGTAGTCCGAAGCAAGAATAAGGATTAAGTTTCTAGTCGTCTTGGATTTAAAATTTAAACTTAAGTGAAACTATAGGTACTAACTACTTTCTTCCAGGGGTAAAAGATCGCTCCTATTTTCTACTTTATCTTTGTTATTACATCTCTCTCTGTCTCTCTTCTGTCTGTTTGTTCCTATATCCGCTATCTCCTCCTAAACCACGCAACGAATTTTGATACTGTTCTCACTATCATCAGTTAGATAATATTTCGCAAAAAGTTTGATGTCAAATAAATTCTTGTCTATGTACGGGTTTTACGGGAATCTCACATAAACCAAAGCGAAGTGAGGGCGTTTGAGGAGCACAAAACCGCAGGTTGTTTTAAGAGTCATTTTGATCTTTACAGTCAAGGAATTTAATTGTTATGCCCCTATGGACCCCTGTCATAATGACTGCGTCAAGCCACATGAAAGAAATTACGCCAAAATTAATAATTAACGTTATACGACAGGGTTCTATAGTGATTCATCAATTAGAGTCCTTGACTGTACATGAAATGTTTACCAATTATCACAAAAAGCGAACCGCGAGTCAAATTCTTCAATTTTTACTTAATCACACACCGGGATTTAAGTATTTAGTAAGGAAATTATAACAAAATGGTAACTGACTTCAATACAATTTTAACGTTGTATGATAGATAATGGATAGATGTAAAACAAAACAAAAAAAATAGCTAAGAGATTGTATTTTATAGGTGACCTATTCTGCCGTGCTAGTGTAAAAGGCGACTTTTCGACAAAAGACACTTTCGAGATAATCGCAAAAAAGTGACCGAAATCTTCATTTTCATATTTCTAGGTAATTTAAACAGATATTGAAATGAAACTTTTTGTGTCGGATAGACATTGTGTTTTACTAGTTTTCTACATAAGTAATGTATTTTTATTACCTACAGTTTTTTTTTTACACGCATTTTTTCCTTTTTGTTTAGTGGCCGATTAATAATTGCCACTAAAAAACAAGCAAAAAGGCGGTATATGAGCACTATACCGCCTTATAGGCTTGATTTTCCTTCATACGTCTTCATACTAAACTAGGGCTTGAACGTATCACAATAATGCTTAATTAAAAAGACGTATTTGCAACATACCGCCTTATTGCTTAGTACAAAATATTTTTTTAATAATTCTGATCTAAATAATAACGCCGAATAAAAGAAATACGTTTATCTTGTCTAGTACGCAAATCAAAAAAATATGGTTGGTTTTCGTATCGATCATTTTATATTTATATACTAGTCTAAAAAAACGTATGTCTTCAAAAGTCAGACGAAATACGGTTTTTTAATCTAGTACTACGATGAAAGGTTAGACTAATTGCTAATTAAAACCATCATAAATTCGGTACAAATATATTTGAAATAAGTAAACAAAAATTAACAGTTAAATCACAGGAAATATTATCTCTTCTAAGATTGGTGTCGTGTTATTAGTTATTCAATAAATCAACAATAATACTCTTTGATTCGTCTGTATGACGCACTGTTAATCAAAACTTCTTTTTTAATTATTTTAATTTAAACGTAATCAGTCTTATAAAGTAATTGAATTGCAATTTTGGGAGGACTTGCCAGAATCCAACCATGAAAAAATCGATGAATTATAGGTTAAAAATACTTAACCTATAATTCATCGACATTTTCTTGGTTGAATTCTGGCAAGTCCTCGCAAAATTTCAAGCTAAGAGCAGGCATTAATGGACCTAGTTTACGTACTAAATTCTGTTTTCTACTTGCGTCTGTCTATCCCTCGGAAGTGAGTGTGCGATGAAAGCCTCGGGCGATTTCCTTTTACTTTGGTAATTGTTTCTTTACTAAAATTAAACTCAATATATTCTCCTTGCAATAACCCTAATGTAGCCTAAGCACTTTTAAATAGAATTACTCAAATCCTGGTCCTCGTGGAACCAATTATAATAGCTAAAATTTTATTTTTATTTTATTTTTACCTAATTCCTACTACATCTATCTACCTAACCTAATAACTTAGTCACCATAAGTAACATTCCTAGTCTATAAAGCTTCCTATTCCTAACAACCTATTTTAAAAGTAAATTAGTTTTGGCATGTGATCGTCAAGTAATCTAATATAACCCAATAGTTGTGAACCTATAGTAACCCTAGAATTATTTAAGTCTTTGTTTTAAGTCCTAGCTATACTAATACTCTCTAGAATATTGATACCTAAATATTTACAATAATATGTGGTTGCCGGGTTAGAATAGTGCCACTCCATGTCTTCCCGTGGATGTCGTAAGAGGCGACTAAGGGAATAAAGGCTTGTAGTACTATTAGGCGATGGGCTTGCAACCTGTCACTAATATGCTGGTAAACATCTTAGCCTATTTATGCAAATTGTGGTTACTGAATTATCAACAACTTTTTAAAGTTGTAATTCTGTAGCTCTGCCTAGCCTACTCTGGGATTACAGGCGTGAAGGTATGTATGTATGTAGACTATAATTTAAAACTTATCTTACACTATCCTAGTTTATTTAATGACTCCTAACCACTTGAAATTCAACCTACGTACTAAGTTAAAGATAAAGTTAATATAATAATAAAAAATAATAATAAATAATAAATATCAGGGGACAATCTCACACCAATTGACCTAGTCCCAAACTAAGCTCTAGGCTTGTACTATGGGTACTAGACAACGATATAAATACTTATATAGAGAAATAAATACTTAAATACATAGAAAACATCCATGACTCAGGAACAAATATTCGCGCTCATCACACAAATATCTGCCCTTACCGGGATTTGAACCCAGGACCGCTCGCTTCGTAGGCAGGGTCACTACCAACTAGGCCAGCGCGTCGTCAAAAACAATATGTACCTATAGTAGATATAATTTATGAAACCGAAGTCTAGATTAAAGCAAATCTAAGAATTTAAAGGTTTTGTGGCCCCCTTAGGGAAGGAGGACCTTTACTTGTGGGAGGACCTTGTGCAGGGTCCGTCCGGGTTGGTACCACCATTCTTATCCATTAACCTACCGCCAAGCAGCAGTGTTCGCATTGTTGTGTTCCGGTTTAGGGATAAGATAGCCGGTAAAATGACTAGCATGGAGGCATTCCATCTTAGTCCTCAGGGTTGGCAGTGCATTTGCAGTCTTGTGAATGCGAATGTCTATGGGTCACAGTTTCCACTTACCATTAGGTGGCCTGTGTGCTCGTTTGCCTTCCTATGCCATAGAAAAAATAAGGAGATCTCCTCCATACGCTCTGGGATCGCTATCCCTAGACCTTACTCTACCTCAATAGTCATCCTCCATAGACAGGTCAGACTCCTGGCCAATATCTACGATTAGTCAGTCAGTCGTATAGTAAGGGAAGAAAAGGGTCAAAATATAAATTGAGTGTTTAAAAACTCAATTATAAAGTAGATTATTTATCGTTCAATAAAGCGATAGTTATACCTACTATGTTATTTTTATATCATATAATATTGTGACTCAAGATTGATATTGCTTGCTTCACCTTTAAGTCTAAATTTGAGTTGAGTTTTGAAATGAGATGTTCAATTTCACTAAGTATCCATGTTTAACTTTTATAGTAAAACAGTGGGATACAGAAGTCATTTTGTCTTCTAGCTAGATTGAGTCCTCATGTTAGTAAAATATATTATGAAAACTAAACAGACAAATCTCACTATAGTCACTTTATCATTTACTGATATATTTGTTTTATGGTCTATAAAATATTCACTTTATAAAAGGACTTAACCATCTCTGTAAGCTAATTATTGATATTCTAGGTTTGCTTTATTTCCATAAAACTCTCCATAAAAACTTTATTATTTATTTGTATATTTGTATAAATGCATTATAAAAAAAGGACTTATCCATTTATTAATCCATTTCGAGGAATAGGGTTCTAAAGCCGTTCTGCATGATTAAGTTTTTGTTATATTTATTTATTTCGGACATTTCGACAAAAGTATATTTGACCGTGTGGTTTGACTTTCGTTTTTGGCTTGAAGCCCTTCCAGGTGTGTCTTACGGGTTAGGCGTAAACCGCTTGAAATAGTATGTTTTATTATACTATTACAATCACTTTTTATCGTAACTTATCATGTAATTCATCGATAAATGTCTGTTAAATAAATAAAGATATAAAAACAAAACTATTCGGTCAAATACAAAATTAATGAAATTGGTCTCTTAAAATTACCTTTTCTTTTGTATTAGATTATAAAAACCTTGATTTATTTTTTTGGTCTATCCCAATTATGTTAGTTCTCCAAAAAAATATATCAACAACTTATTTAAGAGTGCTTGGTAATTCTGTAGCTCTGCCTACCCCACTCTGGGAATGAAGGCGTGAGTTTATGTATGTATGTATGTATATATTATTAATTTATATATTTATTTTATTTATTTTTACTGTACTCAGGTAACAAATATTTAGAATGGTATTATGTAGTCAGTTTTATGATTTATCGTCAATTCGTCGTCCTCGTCTTTTCGCGTGATAACGGGCGCCAGCGCACACGCACCTTCATTACCCGTAACGTCACCGAACTGAAGGGCGCCCGAACGCGGGCACTCCCGTCCGCGGGGGGTATGTAGGAGATTGGGGATTATACGGTTTTATTAAGTAGCATGGGTCGACTGTGGATATTCGAATAGTAATCTAGCGTTAAAAACTACCTCTGTCCCAAGTAAAAATACCGTATCACAAAATAAAAGTTTTTTTAAACAAGTTTATCATTATTTAAAACTCGGCATTAACTAGACTAAAATACCGCAAAATACTGACATACGGTCTTTTTGTCTAGAAAACTCTGTTACGTTCATTTAGATTATGAGCAAATAGAAAAAAACATTTGAAATACTAAGTTAAAAGGCGGAAAAATATGTTATTCGTTCTTTTTACTTAGTAATCTGCAATTACGGCCTTATAGAGTAGTTCAACTTATTAATAAATAAAACCTACACCAGACAATAATGCGGAGTGTCTTGTTTTACGTCTTTCTAATGTAGTATTGTGTAGTTACCGCTTTATTGATTAGTATTTGCTGGAAAATAGTCTGTTATACGGCCTTTTTCCTTATCGTATCTTCGCAACCAAGCCTCTTATCGACAAACGGGTAAGATGGGTCGACGCGGCTTGTTCTCCATATCACGATGGTCATAACAACTCAATTTGGTCAAAATGTCGAATGATCGCCTTTTACACTAGCACGGCAGTATTAACCTTATGCTCACTTTTTTCATAATCTAATGACTTTTCTCAATAAAACCTTTAAACTCTAGAACTATTATGAAAACGAGTCTTTGTAAGTACAAACTTTCGTAAATCCTGACCCGATTTAATTGCTCTTAGGTTCATTTAACTTGTGAATGTACTTATCTAGTCACCTGTCAACTAGTTGGATATTTGGTTTACTATCCCGTTATCTTGGCAATTATCTCCGCTGCGGTACGAGAATCGCTTTATCATCGGTTGCTTATTCTCTATTATCCAATGCTGCTACATTGGATTCGATGTCGAACTAAAGAACCAATATTTACCCAACTAAGTAAGTTTTGGAAATTGTCGATCTCTGAAGCTCTACTATATGGAAGATCGAAGATATCGAATCGAAGACATGTCACCGCTTTCTGGTTGTGTGTGTATAACTGAAGAGTGACGAACTTCATTTCTAACTAGCAATGTGCAAGTTGCAGAACATTCAAAAAAGGTTTATTTTACAAAGTAACTGTAAACATTCTCGAATGCATTTGAGTGATGAGAATGTTGACTTTCTATAAAAAAAAAAATCTAAGGTGATACCAAGAATTTCTCGATCTTGTGGGTAAGTTGATAAATTAATAGTTTTTTAAATATATTTGGCCTTCAGTTTCTAGTGAATGCCACAATAGAGATCAAGGTATAATGGATATACTAGTGGTTTTCATTGTTTTGATCGCGGTATGTAATAACAACATTAATCAAACGTGTTGAAAAACGCTGTTCAATAAATCGTTTTCTTTTCTTATTGCCTTTCTTCACTGTAGACCGTTTTGGTTTTATTTTAGTGACCTATTGGTTAAAATACTATTAAGTGTACCACTAACAGTCTCCTGATTACCATCATAAGATTAGACCACACATTTCGTTGCTTCCCAAGAATAGTGACACAAAGCAAAATAGGTTAATTTTGAGTAATTGATACAGATCGCCACCACCGCACCGTACCAATACGACACATTTTAAAGCGATCTGTATCAATTACTCAAAATTAACCTATTTTGCTTTGTGTCACTATTCTTGGGAAGCAACGATTTGTATTGCACATTTTAGGATTGAAGCTTTAATACGTAAATGTGCGTCATTTCATAAACTAAGCAAGGACACTTTCATCTTCAAGAGACTTGACAGAAGCGCGTGGAGCTAACCCCATGTGATTCTGTTTAGTCCATTAGAGAAAATACTCGTGTGGTTGCCGGGTTAGAATAGTGCCACTCCATATCTTCCAGTGGATGTCGTAAGAGGCGACTAAGGGAATAAAGGCTTGTAGTACTGTTAGGCGATGGGCTTGCAACCTGGTAGATTCACTGTACATTTCCGACGTGTAAAAGAGCCCGCATGTGGCCAATTTACTGAATAAATATTTTGAATTTTGTCAGTAATACGCTGGTAAACATCTTAGCCTAATTGTGCAAAGTGTGGTTATAGAAATATCAACAAGTTTTAAAAGTCGTTGGTAATTCTTAAGCTCTGCCTATCCCACTTTGGGAATGAAGGCGTGAGTTTATGTATGTATGTATGACATGTATGTAGAAAATACTCTTTTACCGAACAAATTATCTTCGCGTGTTAAATCCATAGACTTATTGCTCTAATAAGTCCATGGAAGTGTCTATAAATAACTCGACATTGGTGAAATACACCTTAACAGTTGTGAAAGCCATTAATTAAAATAGAATTAGACATGTTCAAGTGAAACAGAATGCCACAAAAACAAAACTGCTTCATTATACCTAAAGCAGGACCTACCATTTTCAATACCAACACTACCTATTTACATACAAACTAGACCCCTTATGGTGTCACCACTAAGGTCAAGACCGAGAAAGCGGTAACCATTATACATACAAATCAATTGTTTTCACCGCATAGCGTGTATGTTAATAGTAAAAGTGAATCTATTGAAATGGAATCGCGTTCACAACCAGGCTTTCGAATTATATTAAAAACTGACACTCATATGAGTTCTTGGCAGTTAATAGAATATATTATTATGACGTCGCACGTTTAAATCGAAAAAGGTGTAACTTTAAATAAAACCCTATTCTAACTTGAGCTTTATACACACATGATAGGTTTGAATCTGGAATGGTTGTTTTTTACACTTATTACTATTTACATTAATAAGTAAATCTTCGTTTCGCATGCGTGGATTTACATGTTAGATGAGCCGTGCGAAGAATCTCGCTTTGCAATGGTAAGTTTTAAGAGATTATGGGTTGGAATTAGCGATAGTGCTTTTAAAATTCCAACGTAAACGCATTCCTGAGTCTCTATTCTACTCGGATAAACCATATGGTTTTTGACATGTTATCGTATTGTCAATGTTGCGATAGCTCTTTTTTATTTGACACTAATGGCAGATAACACTAGCTACTGGATGCGACCTTGTCCGCGTAGTTTTCGATTATCATTATTGCCTCGGAAACCTTTAAATTTTCCGGGATGAAAAGTAGCCTATGCGTTGATCTTTATAAGCTATCTCCATTCCAAATTTCACGCAAATCCTTCCAGCCGTTGCAGCGTGAAGGAGTAACAAACGAACACACACACGCAAACTTTCGCATTAACAATAATATTAATACATACATACATACATAAACTCACGCCTTCATTCCCAGAGTGGGGTAGGCAGAGCTACAGAATTACCAAGCACTCTTAAATAAGTGGTTGATAATTCTGTAACCACGTTTTGCACAATCAGGCTAAGATGTTTACCAGGGTATTAGTGACAGGTTGCAAGCCCATCGCCTATGAGTACTAGAAGCCTTTCTTATTCCCTTAGTCGCCTCTTACGACATCTACGAGAAGACATGGAGTGGCACTATTCTAACCCGGTGACCACACAGGTAATAAATAAAAATAAATAAATAAATAAATATCAGGGGACAATCTCACACCAATTGACCTAGTCCCAAACTAAGCTCTAGGCTTGTACTATGGGTACTAGACAACGATATAAATACTTATATAGAGAAATAAATACTTAAATACATAGAAAACATCCATGACTCAGGAACAAATATTCGCGCTCATCACACAAATATCTGCCCTTACCGGGATTTGAACCCAGGACCGCTCGCTTCGTAGGCAGGGTCACTACCAACTAGGCCAGCGCGCGCGCGTCGTCGTCGTAATATTAATAGAATGTCAAAATATGGTTGTACGAGTAGAATGGAGCCCCTTTACATCTATCCTTTTATTCATAAACGCACAATACCTAATATACGCCTAAACATGTTACATATCTTGTTCTGTAGATAAAATCCATAACGCAAACGTTAACGATTTTCGAAAACTGACAAAATATATCGAATTTACAAAAACGCTCGACGCGACTAAATAAATAATAAAAAAATAAAATAAAAAAATCCATAAATTAAATTTATTATTTATTTATTTATTATTATTTATTTATTTATTGGAGCTTATGTCCATCCAATAAATTTTCGATAAAGGACCTGGACCCATCAACATAACGCGGATGTTTCATACTATATATTTCACAAAATTGAGCTAAGATACCTTATGTAAGACGGTTATAAATTGCCGTTTTAAAGGTGCACCTTAACTGGAATAGATTAAAGTGTGTTTATGAATTATAAACTTGTTATTATAAAATTTAACGTCAGTGATAATGCTGACAGTTTAATAGCTAAATTTACATACATACATACATACCTTCACGCCTTCATTCCCAGAGTGGGGTAGGCAGAGCTACAGAATTACCAAGCACTCTAAATAAAATATATTTTTTTAAATCTAGCTAAATTTAAGACAACGAATATCATGGTGATATTATCCACTGTGAGAAAATAGTTCCTACCTTGTTGTAGTGTTTTCATTCCACGACGGCGGCGCGCCTCGCCACTCATGTTGACATTGCAGGGTTGCATCGATGTACGTTAAATTAATTAGTTGGGTGCGTGCTATGTAGTGTATTAAAAATCACTATATTTTCTTAAATCAACAAACTCATAACCCATAATTTTATCGAATTTCACTTCATCGATGGTATCATTTCGTCGAATTTCATTTGAGAGAAATCATTATGTTTTCAGAATGTCTTAAACATTAATTACGTAGGTTAGGTTGGACTTGTGACTGTAAAAAAAAAACTCATGTGCCGAGAAATGCCTTTCGATGAAATAAAAAATTTGCATCACTGCATACGTTTGTAGAAAGGAGTTTCGATAAATAAATGTACCTAAGTACATAATATCTCGATTTGGATCGTACTTGGACGCAGTTCAACCAAGTTCGTCATCCCCAATCTATGTATAATAACAGTGACCTAAATCCTCCAGTGTTTAACTTAGCCTTAAGGATCAAGGGGAAGTCTTATCGTGATCTCGGTGATAACGAATGGTAAACAGAGTCTAGGAAGCCTTGTTTGACGTCAGGCAAATATTTGACTGTTGGAACACTTGCGATCAAAGTCAACTACTTAAGTTTGTTGTGTACAAACGTATCCCAAATGTAGACACATTTTGAAAAAAATACTTAAAGGTTTCGCTGAAAGGTATTGTTAGAATTTCGACATACGTACCAAGTTTCACAGCTATTTTCTGTGGCTTATACCAAGTACTAAATAGAGATAGGTACTTAATCTATACGTGCCTAATGATTTGACAGTTATGAAAAGTACCCGATAATTATTAAAAAACACAAAAAGTTAGTGCTTCGCAACATTTACTTACAGGAAATATTGTTTAACTATGTAGTAAATATATTTTAAGTACCTTTTAAATGAAATTAATAGGTGTTAAATAACAACACGGCACTTTTAAACGTCATTTGGCAATTTGACGTGTGTGTGTACTTATACACATAAAAAGTATACAGACGTCAAATAGTAAACCACTTACCCACAATCTCACATAATCTACTGTTACGTTACGTCTTTATAAAGACCTTAAACACGAGGATTGCGCTACTAGTAAAACACGGCATCCGCTGACATAACCTAAAATAATCGCTTAATTTGACAGGTGTCAAAATACCGCGGGAACTTTTAAATAAGTGTATTGTCCGCGAATGGAAAGTGTTCGTTTATTTCCGTTGTCAACTCATTAAGGTCGCCATTTGGTGTGGTAGCTGGAAAGCAAGAGAGCGTATGTCCACGTGGTATTTTGAGATATCACGCCGTATTAGTTTTGCATGGCGGCTATAGGCTGAAAGCGACTTTCTACCGTCGACAAATGTTTATGTTTCACACGTTTTCGAAGCTATGTAAGTTTTATGACATAATAAATGGCTGATGTCTGCGCACTCGCAGCCACGGACGATGCAACAGATGAGATATTAAGATAAACTATGCTAAACTATAGCCGCTTTATTTATTAAAGACAAAAAGGTAAGGCATAAGTAATCAGTGTATTCCGTCTTTATCATGCACTTAGCTTAAATACCAATTTCACCTAACGATGTTAAATTTAATCAATGTTAATCGGCTGTTAGTTCATACATTTTGACAGCTGTTAACACTCTAATCGTCTGATAAGTTGCTAACACCGTATGGCGTATTTGGTAGGGGTGGCCTACATTGGTGGGGGTGGTTGCATTTGGGTTTTCAATTCTTCGAAATGGATAATCAACTTTTCAAACGATTTTATTAGAATCTCTATGTTATATTTTCTTGTGTAGCCAGTGAAATTGTTTTGAGCTGTCCCTCTGATCACATTAAAAATTGTGTTTAATTTTTTAAGTGTGAGAAAATTTCACTTTTAATGCAAATCTCCATGTACGGTAGCGCAATGGGCCAAGTGCAAGTTCTCAACGACCGTTGACCTACTCCGCGAAATTAAATAAAAGACTTTTACTTCTCGTCCCGAATTTCGAGCCACTTGCACTTGGTTTAATTGTGTGACTGCAGATTATAATCTAATCGTGGTTGTTAAACTTTAAACAAATATGAGAATGACCTCGTTTTTGACGTTCTCTCTACCATACCACACCATTTGATGATAGACTCGATTTTCCGATTAAAGTACCAATTACTTATGCCAAGGGATTTCAGCTAAAGATTTACACCCTTATTAATAAACGTGCAATAAACCTATTTTAGTTGAGATATTCTTTGTCCCTTTCTGTCAAATTCTAATGTCATAATGACAGATAAGGACAAAACATATTTCAAAAACACTATAGCTATTGCACATTTATGAATAAGAGGGTAAATTCGTATTTCTACTAAAATTAGGCAGCTTTAGTTGAGTATCTTTAAATTAAATTAATTTATAAATCATCCATTCAATCCATTCGTGATTTCCGAGATATTTCTATACTTCTGTGACTCGGTCAACCAATTTTGTTACGGTTATCACAAAACTAACCTCGTTGACCTTCGATATTTCAAAATCTATGTTTGTTTGTTGTCTTCGTGACAGGCGGACGGACAGACTGACAGGGTAATTACACTTTCGATTGTAACGCCATTTGTTTGTATGCGACTAATGAAATATTTTGTAACAAACAACTACGCAATAATAGACCTTTAATACTTACTATTTCACGTATGTTCCTCTCGTATCTGAAAATAAAAAAATATGTTAATAATATTCTTGTCATTAAAAAAAATACAAATCTCGCCTCTACTCATCTTATTTTATACCGTCTTTATATTTTTGATATTATGGTAGCTCTTCTCACTTAACAGTTAGATCTACTATGACGGTCATAATTATTGTTACGATTTAGAAACTAGATGGCCTCAAAAACTTAAAATAAAGGTCCTCGTAGCGTAGCATATTTTACGTAAGTGTGTAAAGTCCATACCAACTGACATGTCGTATTTAGTAAACACTTTTATAACCTCAAAATGTTCTCGTTTTGCCTATAATATTTTTTCATAAATAAAAACAATCCATGATGTAAAATCAGGACAATGGTGTCCAAAATATGGTCTCTAGTTGCATTCATCTGAAAACGGCCATTTTAGCCAAAAACAATGCAATTTGAGGTTATAAAAGTGTTTACTAAATAAGACAAGTCAGATGGTATGAACTATAGATAACATTCTATAACACTCGAGATATTTAAAAAAATATTTTTGTTATTGATGCCTATTCATACCAATCTATTGACAACAGCGTTATTCAACATTCGCTGTATTTGGTATCTGTCATATGCGCAGTGTCACCTGATTGTCACCCGAAAAGTTGTAACAACCTGTGTTTTAGCATATTTATATTTAAGTGAGTTACGTAACATCTTCTATAATGCTTGACAACCGTCTTTTCTGTGCCGCGTTACTAAGTTAAACAAGAAGAACTTGACAAATTCCCTTCCATTCGCGTTTTTTGCATTTTTTAAACGTCTTTTTCGTAAAACTTAATAAAGGGTTACTTTTTTGTCTGTCTGTGTGGTTGGTACCACCTGAAACTTTGGTGACTCGTTGGTCGAGCGCCCGCGTTATTAAATTACAAAAAAATAATCGATGATTTCGAGAAAAAGAGATATCTAGGTATAGTAGCTATAAAACATAGTCGCTTCCTGCCTTCTGTTCCTCTGTATGCTTTGATTTTTCTTTGAACTAATACGCAACGGATCTTTATGCGGAATCCATCAATAGATAGAATGACTCAAGATTCAAGAGGAGGCTTTTTATTTATAATAAATAAAATACTAGATTATGCATGCACCGAAAACTCACATAATCCAAAACGAAACAAGGGCGGGTCTAGTATGATTTTTTATTATTTTAAAGATGGACACAGTTTCCACAGCTATCATGTCAATGTGTCGAGTATCGCGAGTAACTCGAGAAGTGTCGAAATTCGTCACTTCTCATATTAGTATTCGCCGCATCTCTGGAGAAAGCCGGCGGGCCTTTTACGTACATTCGTAATACGCCCCCGGCGACACAGTACTCGTATACTGACAGTAAGCAGCACTAGGCCAATCCAAGCTGCGTTCCTGAACTGTATTATCTTTACCATAAAGGCACACGGGGTATAGAGGCCTAGGGTTTCTACACTCAAGGGTACCCCGAAAGGCCGATGTAAACAACATAAAATTGTCACGGATATGTTTTTCATATTCTCTTTTTTCACTTGCCAACTGGATCCACAAATTGTTGCGTGTCCAACTTTTTAACTTTGTTTTAGGGTTCTGAGTCTGAAAAGTTTGGTAGTTTTTGATACGCGATGGTATCACGATAATCGGTGGGCAAATTCTAACTTTTTAAATTATTTCAACCAGTAGCTCTACTCGTACAAATCAATAAAATATAGAAGCAAGAGCAACTAAAACTAGTTGGAAAAGAGTGCTTGATGAAAACGCCATCTCGTTCTTCCATAATCCAACATATTCCCACTTGCAACACTGTTGTGGCTCTGTGTGCTGCGCCGCCCGGACCTCGATGGGAACTCCGCATTCTAGCCGCGGAGAAATTACCCACTAACGGCGATTTCCCGCTAACCTGACCAAATCCGCTTCGCTTATAAGAACTATCAAACATGTCCCAAATTAAACCACTGAAGATCGTTGTTAACGTCCGCTGCCAACAACCGGAATTTGTATACAATTTGGACACGCTCAGGCTACCGGTGGCACTCAATGATATTGATACCCAAATACCGTAGAATTTGTGTTTTCTCGTAGTTATCATCATGATGTTAGTCGATATTCGTCCACTGCTAGACCAAGATTCTCCATTACGGTTGGTCTTATGCTCCTTACATCCATCTGTATTGATTTATCAATATCATCAATCCACCTTGGCTTCTACGATGCCGCGATGTAAAACAATATTACTTAGACCTGTGATCCTATTGTCAAAGTTTTGATGGCTCTTATTTACTTGACAGGAATGGCAGTTAAAAAACAATACGTTAACATGTCATAGAATATAGGACCAGTAGGCCTAGTATGGTTGCGTTTATCGCGTGACAAAATGTGGATAAAGCAATCATTCTCGTACCTACTTACACAGGTGTCAGAAAGAGAGGGATGTTTTATACACAGTTTATCACGCGATAAACGCAGGATTTTAGGACCCCAGGTGTATGGTCTGATCGTTTTCTGATCCAAGGTAGCAAATAAAGAACGTATGTAGGGGAGATTAGTCCAAAACCGGGTATGGGGGTAAAACCGGGACATGGCAATTTGGCTTCTTAGCGAGTTTCAAATTCGGGCGCGCTTTGCTCACTGCAGTCGGCCATCTTGATTAGTTTGTCCACAAAAGTAGAACGACGCTCGTGCGCTCTTTTTAAAAATAATTGAAAAAACCGTTTTTATGGTGGATTGATCTAATATTTCATGGAATTCATAAATTTACTAATCGTTGTTACATTCAGGTATGTCAAATTTGTTTTTTTATCAAGATTAAGTATGTTTTAAGGTTTAACAAATACCTGCTTAGATTTTTATTGCATCATGTTTTTAGGTTAGTTGATTTATTTGTTTCTCGTGAGAGCGCTTGGGGCAAAACCGTACGGGGTAATTATCGGGTCGTACCCGGTTTTGTACAAGTATCAGTGACCTGAATTTGACCCTATACCTGATACTGAGCCCACGGCGGACTCTTCTGATCAAGTAACGGTTGTAGGTCGAGATGAAAACATTGTTATTATTACACCATCTATAAATTCACATCAAACTAGTTCAGGGCGGGAAGCAGTTAGTCCACAACCAAGCACTTCACGGCCGGCAGTTAGTCCACAGCCAAGCACTTCAAGGCAGTCAGTATCCTCGTGTTTAACATTTTCTCCAGCTGATATTTTACCAAAGCCGCACGTTGTTAGAAAAACTGCAAAAACTGCAAATGCTCGTCGAGGCAAAACTGCTGTAATTACTTCATCGCCGTATAGATTGGAACTTGAATAAAATAATTCAACAAAAAAGAACAAGAAAAAACTTCCGAAACTTAGTGGCCACATAGCAAAACCTAAAAAGAAAAAGATTTCGGACGATATGTGTATTTATTGCACCGAAATTAATGGAAATACACGAAGCAGCGATGCTTGGGTGCAATGTCTCAAGTGTAAAAAATGGGCCCATGAAGGATGTACTGGTTGGGAACTTGAAGAACTTGATGAGTTTCGCTGCTACCGTTGTTAAGGGGCAAAGACGGGTATAGAATGGTGGTATACCCGGTTTTGGACCAGGCATGGGGCAAAACCGTAAAAACTAGAAGTTTAGTACACTTTTTTTTTTATACATACATACATACCTTCACGCCTTCATTCCCAGAGTGGGGTAGGCAGAGCTACAGAATTACCAACAACTCCAAAAACTTGTTGATAACTCTGTAACCACAATTTGCACAAATGGGCTAAGATGTTTAACAGCGTATATTAGTGACAGGTAGCAAGCCCATCGCCTAACAGTACAAGCCCTTATTCCCTTATTCCCTTAGTTTTTTTTTTTATTACTTAGAATAGTGAAAACAGTGATCTCGTTGAACAAAGCTGTGAATAATAAGGTAAACTAAAGAAATGTTAATAAAGTTGATTAATATTATAATTTTTACATTATTTTATTTAATATTTTCGTTAACGTCCCGGTTTTACCCCACTTTCCCCTATGTATGCCACGAATAAATGTTTTTCTTTCTTTCTTTTTTTTTCTTAACATGTTTTTATTGTAAAATCTACAATTTGTATCAATATATCGAAAATGAAACCAAATTGTAATATAGGTAATATATAAATATAGCCTGTGTTATTATAGAGAAATTTAAGAACTGTTTAATTCTACAATACTAAATTAAATTAAGTTAAATTAACAATGGTTATATCGGAAAAATTGATAATTTAACTTAATTTAATTTAATAACTTTCTATTAAAATTTAATCAACATTTGCAATAAAACTTATAATGTACAACAGAAGAATTGTTTATCTTATACCTCTCTGGAAGAACAAACAAGAGCCATTTCAATTATTCCAGTTTCTAATTAGCACCAACGAGATGCCGTGTGCAGATGGTATCGAGAAGGAAAGTGCACTAACTGCAGCCTATTTGCATTTTATTCCAACAAGCAGAACAAGCTCACATTAAACGAGAGATTGGTCTATCTTAAAACGATATTGTTAATGGTTTTTCTAAATTGCTGTTCTCGCTTTTCGCTATTTCTTGGCAAAGCAAATGTAGAACAAAACATCTCAAAATGTGACAACATGACATGTCTTGGATGTTTTCTATGTACCTATAGTAGTACCTAAAAGCCTAGAAATTAATTAAATAATCAATTTAGATAGAAAATCAGTGCATGCGTTGTTTTTGATAAAGTTTTTTTGCGTTGTGGGCTTCGGAAACTTACACTGAGCGTGGTCTGACATGCTCTTACCCGGTTTTAATGTTTCATTTAACATAAAAGAATTTAACTCGATTTCGTTTAAGGCGATATCAATTGGACCACTTTCGTTTTTATAACGACGTTTTAATATTGACGTTAAATGTTTTGATCTGTTATGATATTGAGTTTTATTTCCGATGAAAGTTGAAGTGGTGCTACAGAAAAATACTTCTGTAATAATCTTCGAGGGAATTAATAGAAGGTCGATTAAAGTAATTAATTAGGTAAGCCATTGTACTGAATGACGTACCAATACGTCTGTCGAATAAAAATTAAAAATTCGTCGGAACAGTTCTGAACAGTTCATGGATGTGTTTTTTTTTTCGTGTGCAAATTGGTCACCATTCTTCGTGAGTTAAGCTTTTACAAAGTTTTTCACACGATATAAAAATAAAATCGAACACCAAAAAAACAGTTGTTTTATTTCAAAAATAGACTAAGTAATAAATAATATATTATGTCAACCAATTTATTTCTTGTATTTCGTTGAGTTCTAAATCTTCAAATATGCTGAAAATATTTAAAATCTTGTCACTCTAGTTTAGAAATGACCATAGTTTGTACAAATATGGCATCCTACTCTTCAGGGAAACAGGCGTGATTATAGTAGCAACATGTAGTAAAAACATGATAACCTACACAAATAGAGAAGGATTCATTGCAACCGTAACAAAATTAAGATGTCCACTCACGTACACCTCAGTTAACCTCAGCATAAGATTCCAATTAGATTAGAGATTAGATTGACAAACTTGACATCGTTCCTAGGTAATTAAATATGTATCATTAAGGAAATACAATGTCTTTCTACAGTTGCATTCTGCATTACAACGATTGTGGAAAATAAATGTATGGTTTCAATGTCAAGTACCTAACGATTCAATTTGCTTAGCAATCAGACTTATTCATTGGATTCTAGTCGAACGGTCGATCAAGCGAAGCTTCTAACCTACCTTATTGAGAATACACGCCTTGAAAATGTTGTTTGTACACTGACGGGACAAGTTAAACTCACCGGTTAATAATTCATCCGTCGAAATAAAAAGTTAAGAGAATGACATACATTCAGACATACGGAAACTCACGCCTTTATTCCCAGAATGGGTTTTGCAGAGCTACAGAATAATATAAGAATAAAATGCCAGCAGAAAATATTTTTATTTGACATACACAACTTCACGCCTGTCTCCCAATGGGGTAGGCAGAGACTATGGAACGCCAGGTGCACCGATCTAAACATACCACTTTCGCTTCCTCTACATTCATCAATCTCTTCACGCACGTACGTCGGTTTCGGGTGCTTTTTATTTGGCCCTTATTTAGTACATCGCGAATCTGATCACTGTACGTCTGTCTAGGACGTCCCCTACCGACATCTCCGCTTACTCTCGCTCGCCATATATCTTTCGTAACCCTTCTTTCATCCATCCTTTCTAAATGACCAAACCATCTTAGCATACCCTTTTCAATTTTAGTCACTACATCTTCTTTCAATCCACATCGTTCTCGGATCTCGCTATTTCTTACTCTATCTACCATCCTAAGGCCGCTTCCTGACTTGGCGGTATACTTGCAGTAAAACACGGAATCGGTAAGGGTTGCTAGGCAACTAGTGGTATCCACCAATCAACGCGCAGCATTTATACCGACAGTATGTTTTGCAAGCATACCGCCAAGTCAGGAAGCGGCCTAACTCCACACATACTTCTTAGAGCTCTCATTTCAACTGCATTAATCCGGCTTGATTTTTGTTTGAACGAATTTGTATTCTGGATTTTAACAAACAAAAAACATACATGGAAAATGAAAATTTAGGAAATGATAGGTAAGTACGTCCGACCAAAATATTTCGCTAAACGACAGGCATCCTTCCGTCTCCATTACGATCGATAGAGAGCACTTTAGCCAGCCTATCATACAACTATCATAAAACAGACCTATTTTGGTACTGTCACAGTATCTCCTTAGCCGACCTAGTCTTTGAATGAATGGAGATGTAGGCATCTCTAGTGTTTATTTTCTAGCGATCTGGACCGCGACGGGCGCCGGCTCGATGCTCATTTGTTTTATTGTGGCTCTTACATTATTTAATGCTTCTTGAGTCGGGTAATCAGTTTGGCCTAGTGTCTATCTGAGGTCAGATTGACATGATCTGGGCATTCTGGGCTATGGTACAGAAGCTGAAAAACGTGTAATATAGATAGACAAACTCATTTTCGCATTTATAATAGGGAAATAGGAATCAGCCTGTCCAAAACTGCTTATTTCCAACAGGGGGAAATACGATGATTATACATTATACAAAGTTATCGCGTTATCGTGACTGTGAGTATAAACAGAAAAGTAGTTCGTCTTCGGTCCTATAGGGGTTTCTGTTACCTACTCGTCGGTGATACTGCAAAATCGCGTAACTAACAAATTTACGCTAGAGCAAAATGAACCTTACTGTCTTGTTAAAAAGGATCATTTTGCTCCTTATTTAAAATGTTACGCGGTTTTGGAGTTTCACCGACGTATTGCAGCATTTGCAGCTCGGGCGCTAGTGCCATCAATGCACGTCGCTCGAAACATAATACGCACGCAACCACTACCGGCCCCGACTACCGGCTCGGTCCGTCCTGTTCAGTTTGCTCGTGGTGGGTCACAGCCTCACAGCCTCACGTATCATCGAGACACGCACACATCCTACCCAGAGATGGACAAAATTTATTTGAATGAGGAATAAGAATAATCAAATTATTCGCGAATAAAGAATGAAGTTATCGAATGATTATTCTTATTCGAATAAATTATCTGTGGAATAATTCATTTGAGAATAATTGATTCTTGAATGAATGAATTGCCAAGAATTCCATTGTTTATTTTACTACCTGGGTTTATCCCTTAACCTTATTGTCAATCTTTAAGGTGTTGAAATATGCTGTGCCTACTTATAAACGAGTCACTTTATTTCTAAATCGTGTTAGTTATTTGAATAAAATAACGAAAAAGTAGTCTTATGATTCATTCATGGAGGATTTAGTCGTGAATAAATCATTCGTAAATAAATTATTCGACGAATAAATCATTCAAAAATAAATTATTCGCGAATGAAAATATTACGAATTATTTTTTATTTGAATAATTATTCGAATAATGCCCATCTCTGATCCTACCTTTGTTTGATGATGAACTACTGTTTATAGTTTTATACTGTGTAATGTTCCGACATTCGTGTAGAAACACCTTCACCTTTCTCTCCATATGCGGCAAGAAAATAAAATACATGTGGACATCTCCCTGATCTGCATACTCGATGCGCAGCGATTGAGTGACAATCTTTTGGCGATGCGTTTAGCCTACTTGGTAGTGACTGCCTACGAAGCTAGCGGCCCCAGATTTGATTCCAGGCATTGCAAAATGTTTGTATAAAGGACCCGAGTATTTGTTCATGAGTTTTGGATGTTTTCTATTTAAGCACGTATTTCTCGAAGTATATAAGTATCTTTATAGTTGTCTAGTACTCATAGCATAAACCTAAAGCTTAGTTTTTGACTAGGTTAATTTGTGTGAAATTGTCTCCTGACGTTTATCAATGTTATGACAGATTTAATTCTCTGAGAAGTAAACAATGGTTTATGACGCATAACAAAAACATCCGAACGTTGACCCTAACACAAGCGTCAAAAGACTCTTAATTCATTGCCAGTTTTTGGCATTTGCGTTGTTGTGGTACCTACTGTTTTTATCTGCTACCTGCAAACTTGTTTGTAAAAAGGTTGCGGGAGAAGAGATGGAATGCAGGTACAATCAGGTGCATTCATTTCTCCCTAAACTGTTGTTAAGTTTGTGTACCGCATGCTAATGCGTATTGCGTCTATAGTTTATATGCATTATTATGCGCTAAAGTCAGGGGGGGGGGAGTGCGACAGATGCACTTGTCCCACTTGACCTTGTCATGTCCCAATTGAGATTCACAACGTATAATTTTTCGATTCCTATGACATAATTTAACACTGATTCCCCGTGGGGTTGCCGTGTTAGAATAGTGCCACTCCATGTCTTCCCGTGGATGTCGTAAGAGGCGACTAAGGGAATAAATGCTTGTAGTGATGTTAGGCGATGGGCCTGCAACCTGTCACTAATACACTGGTAAACATCTTAGCCGATAGTGCAAAATGTGGTTACAGAATTATCAACAAGTTTTCAGAGTTGTTTGTAATTCTGTAGCTCTGCCTACTCCACTCTGAGAATGAAAGCGTGAGTTTATGTATGTGTGTATTTAAAACTGACTATGAAGTTAGCGGTTCCGGTTTCGATTCATGTTGTAAGCTTATATTTTTGTGCTGAGCTCAAGTTTTTGATTCCAAGATAGTTAATTTCAGTTATACATGGTGACTCCTAAGTGGTGAACAAAAATTATAGTTTCTAACGCAGCATTTCAAGGTAAGTTCAGTGCATTAGGTCTAAAAGCAAACAATTGAACTTTAATGACATTAACATTAATTAATTTCATTTAGTAAAAAAATAGCAACCGTGTGGTCACCCTATTCTACATGACAAGTCCTCAAAATACAGTCAGCTGTAGATAAACGTGACCCTCCCTGCATAGAAGCTTAGTATGCAGGTAGGTCAAATTCCTCTGCAGCTAACTGTACTTTTAATGATTCATGTAGATTTTATTTAATCTTATCGATGGAGTACCCACTTAGGCTATTGAAGTAGGGTGACCACGAAATCAGGTAAATTAAAAACTAATCATGGATTTTATTATAAAGAAAAAAATTGTTTTTTTTTACATATTGTTAAGTAAAATTGTTTAAACGAAAGCTACAGAATAAGAAAAAAATATTTCTGTTCACCACTTAGGAGTCACCCTGTATATGCTCCGTAAAAATATAAATTCGCGTCTATTCTACTCAATAAAATCATATTGTTTTTGACATCCAAAGGTACTGTAACCGTTACGATAGCCTACTTTTACTTGACAGTAATGGCGGGCGATTAACAACAAAACTTCATCAATAAAATCCACATCTCGAAGTCAATATAGTTTTAGAGAATAGAAAAGAACCCTAGAAAAGTGGTACATCTGTACACCGGTATATCTTAGGTACATTATACTCAGAATTGTTTACATTATAAAGGAGCGTCCCCACTGAGAGCATTCGCGGTTAATGAGCATTCGGCGTCGAACATCGAATGGTGTGTAAGCTTTGTAACACTCGGCTCAACGTCCGCACCATTCGAATATTCGATGCCGATGCTCTCATTGGGGCTCACCCTCCTTTAATAATATGATCATAAATATGGGCTGTGTCCACATCCACATCATATAAATCAGTGAACAATGGGAATCTGTCAACTGTCAACAGGTACAAATAAACACAAAGTCATCAGTCATCTGTCTTGAAGTGGTCTCCAAGCAAAAGGGCGCGGCCATTCACGTTCCGATGGTTCTGTTATTACATAAACGTATTTACTTACCTACTTACTGGAATTATTTACCGACTTTCTATAATTATGAAATCACCGGCCACATAAGATGACCAAATTGGTAATTAATTGAGATTAATTATGTTCCGGGTTTGGACATGGCGTTAACAAGGAAAGATAAATGCAATATGCAAGTCTTATTTCCATGGAAATGTATGGGTTGTAGATGGGTTTATTAAAACGGTTTGTTTAAAAATTCTAGCGTTTGAGCATAATTTGTACCTGTTTTGCGTTTAAAATGTGACGACTTCTTGATTTGGTTGGGTTATCACTGGCCGCTAACTTCACACTGGTATGAATTACAGTTAACCGAAACTACATAAGCATAAAAGATATTAAAATTTCTCTCACTATCTACTTCTAAAAATAGAATTTCTGTCATATAACTGTTATTTTTATTATTTCTCTGATGTGGATGTATTGATATTTATGTATTTATGTATGTATTTATTTATAATTATCTGTTTATTTATGCAAGGCATATGTATTTATTTGTATATGTATATACTTATTTAGTTCTTTATTTAATTTTTGTTAAGTGACCGTTTCTTTGTTAATTTTTTAGTTATTTTTGAATTCACGTTTAATTACAAGCAACTATCTTGTTATTGCTCTTGTTAAGTCTGCTCCACCTACTGTATGAAATTTATTAATTTGACACCTTATCCCTACTAAGGTTGTCTGGAAGAGATCGCTAATCAGCGATAAGACCGCCTGTTGTTTACCTGTATTATTTTTAATTGTGTTCCATCTCTGTTATGTTTTTGTTTGGTGTACAATAAAGTGTTTTGTATTGTATTAACTAAAGTCAGCCGTGCCTACTGTTAATGTTTTTTTTAATTAATAATTTGCGTTTAACCTTGGTCTCATCGATGTTAAGTGACGACGAGGTCGAGCGAGGGTGGTGACTTAGCCGAAAAAAGGCGTATTCACTCTTGCCTTAAAACACCATCTATCTGTCTATTTGTTATGCTTCACGCCTAAATTCGGTATAAAGATAGTTTGAGACCCCAAAAAAGGACATTGCATGGATACCCCTTATTCCAGAAAATTGGAGAGTTTTTGAGGAAATACC